>WBNM01031619.1:0-351557 GCA_013399055.1 Ramphastos sulfuratus | reverse complement strand
TTTTTTTGGGTTTTTTTGTTTTTTTTTTTTTTTTACTTCTATTTTGTTTTTTTAGTTGCATGGAGCATTCTGTGCTGTGAGCTTTGACAGGACATACCTTTCTTGGCCACCACCAGACCTGTCTCATTCAGTTAAGAGGGAAAAAATATTGTGGCAGACACCCATAAAGATGTGCTGGGAGCTGTGCAAAGCAGGGGAGGTTATGCTTGGGTGCTTACTATTGCAGTTCTGGATCTCGGGCAGCACCCAGTCCTCTTATGGGAGTTGTGGGAAAGGGATGCGTTTGGCCACTGTCTGCCCTTCGCTCCAGCACTCTGAGGTCGTAATAATGAACACAGGGGAAAGGCACTCATAGTGAAAGTGACCTTGTGAACCTTAATTGCAGGCTCATTTGCATCAGTTCTGATGCCCCCTGAAGGCTCTGTGGCCCAGTGGCAGTTAGTAGAGAGGCATACTGTAGGAGGATCTTAACCTTTGTTTCCGTAATTTGAGTATTAGAATCTTGTATAACAAAATATTCTCAATTATCTTGCAGTTCTGAGACTTTTCCCATCCTTTTCCTCTTGGATCGTACTTGCTGCTCTGGCTCTTCAATAGCAAATGTTATCCTGTCTCAGCATGCTCATTAGCAAACTGTTGATGGAGTTAAGAGGAAAAATACTCTGATGTTCTAGACTAAGTCGAGTAAATTGAGGCTTCATTCTCAGCACCAGCCCACAGCATACTGTTAGATCTCTGAATTTCTTAATTTGCATGTTATGTATGTCTGTTTTTTTCCCTCATTATGTTCATTTTATGAAAAGAAATACTGTGTTATTGAAAGACAAAGTAAATTCAGTAAGCTCACTGTTAAAACGATCATCACTAAATGTATCAGTTTAATGCACTAATGAGCACCTAGACCTTGGATGGTGCAGAAATAAATTGTTTGCTCCTTTTACTATTTTTTTATCTTTTATTGCAAAAGTAAATTGCAGCCTGCTTGTCTTCCTTCTTACACACTGCTTTCCTTAAATAAAACTCAAAGCGAGATGTGATTTCTTTTCCTATTTTGGTGGAGGCTTGGGCAGCCTTTTTTAGATAGATTTGCCAGCATCTATTTTGAGGGCGGATGTTCGCTGGACCCTTAGCAGAAGTTGAGACCTTGACAGATAGCGGAGCTGCTTGGAAGAGGTGGTGCTTGCAGGCAGCCACTGTTCCTCTGCCAGCATTCGCAGCTGATCAATTCATTACTCTGCTGAGTGCTTAAAGAGAATGCCCTTGTGGCTGTTCAACGGGGCTCCAAAACAAAGACATATTTTGTTCATTTAATAATTGAAAATATGCTGTTGTTATTATGTAGAGTTTCATTTGTATTGTTATTGGGCTTTAACCCCCTATTTAGCTCTCAGCTCTTCTGTAGTTAGATTGAAGATATTGCTTGAAATCCAAACAATTTTAATGGCTGACCAACTTAGTTTTTTTATAATTTTTTTTTTAAAGAATCAATTATGAATTCTTGGTCTAAATATGATCTGTGCTCCCTCTGCTGGCTCAGTGGCAAGGATTAACACTTTGCCTGCCCTCCCCATGGGGAGCAGCGATGGATGTGTGCCCACGAAGTACAAACTGAAGAGCAAGAGCTTCATTAAAATTACAGGAGGAGAGACCTCGATGCATCAGAAAGGAAAAGGTGGTTTGGGCCAGGAAACTTATTTTGTATTCAGTGGTCAACTAAGATTTTACTAACAGAGAGCTATACTTTGAAAATAGTGTGTCAGTAAAAAAGGGTCATCTTCTTATCTTATTTAAAAAAAACAAGTGGGTGATATGGACAGGAAAATAACATTTTTAGTTGTAAGCTTGGGGAAGCTGAAGTTTGTACCAGGGTAGAATGAGGCTCTCTATATACAATTAAAAGAGCAGAGGGAATTAAATGCATTTTAGGTATAATTTGATGCCTACAGGTTTCCCCCCCTGCCCCAGAAATCAATGAACGTGTGTTTAAATTTATCTTGGCATATGAAAAAGTTGTAATGACTTGTGCTAACAAGATAAAGAAGAAGGCACACTTAATTTTCTAGGTAATGCACAAAATAAAAATTATTCTCATGCCTTCAAATGATTATGCACAATCTTGTACAGCATTTAACAATACATGTGAAGAACAGATAAGTTACCCAGATAGGGCACATTCCTGTGACTGTAGAATACCCATCAAGGGGCAGAAGCCACAGGACTTGTTTTCTGCTGGTGCTCGGATTTTGCTAGCAAGGCAGTGCATAGAGAAACCCAACAACATCAAGAACATAAAACAGCAATGGAGTGTCTGTGATATTTCATGGTTACACAGCGGTGCTTTGATTAGGATGTGCTTGTTCTCTAATTTAAATTCTGAGTTACTCTCTATGCATTTAGTCCCTGATTGCTGTGTAAGGTACAACCCATTGGTGGTGCTTACAGCCCTACTCCTGTTTTCTTTTAAGGACCCTCCCAGTTATGTGACGTTTTCTGCTGGTGTTGTACAGGCAAATTACACTCTTTGAGATTCTGGGGAGCGTTTGGTGTCTTTGTAGGCTACTGTAACAAGTAATGGGTTTAGCTGCAGTAGCGAGCAGTGCTGCGTATATTGACTGGTGCGGCACTGTAATGAGGTGTGGAGAGGAGCTTTGTGCTCATCTCACTCTGTTCAAGTTGTCAGTCACTGCTACATCATGGTTGAAACAGTTTATTGGGTATGACTGCCAAATTTTACACAGGTGCCAGATTAATTTTGATCTATTGTATTTGTAGCAGTGACTTTGGACAGTGTGTGATCTCTCTGCTGGAAGGCTGTCAGTGGAAGTGTGTAAGCAGTCGGCTATCCATCAGTGGCGCTGTAAAGGATTTCCTTGAGTATTTTCAAAACATCTCAAACAGGAATTGGATTAAACAGAGAAGGGTTCATACTGTAAACTGGACTTCTCTCCAGTTTCACATTGCCTTTCAGGTGGGTAATGGCTGTTTGAAGTTTTGCTTTGCTACTGTTCTTGTGCCTTCGGTGACAAGTCCACTGTGCTCTGGATGAGATTGGTATTCAAATCTCCTGCTGCTGCTTTTTCTGGGGTCTTTGTCTCAAAAAAAAAAAAAAACCAAAAAACCACAAAAACAACCACCAAAATCTTTACAGTTGAGCATTGAGGTGCAGATGCTTCTTCTTTGGGAGGATTGTAATTTTCCATTTTCCAGCTTTCTTACATATTCCTGTAATGTACAAATGCTTCCCTCAAAGGTCCTGCCTGGCATTCATCCTTTCCTTCTCTTCCAACCCAGCCTGCTCATTTTAATTACAGAGCGGTGTCTTCCAGGGTTCAGTACTGGGTCAGGTCTTGTTCATCATCATTTCATCAATAACCTGGATGAAGGGATAGAGTGTATCTTCAGCAGGTTTGCCAACAAACTGAAACTGGGAGGACTGCCTGACATGCCAGAAATCTGTACTGCCATTCAATGAGATCTGGACAGACTGGAGAGTTGGGCAGAGAGGAATTTTAAGGAAATTCAACAAGGACAAGTATGTAGTCCTGTATCTGAGCAAGAATAATCCCA
This sequence comes from Ramphastos sulfuratus, assembly GCA_013399055.1. Taxonomy (NCBI): domain Eukaryota; kingdom Metazoa; phylum Chordata; class Aves; order Piciformes; family Ramphastidae; genus Ramphastos; species Ramphastos sulfuratus. Next base: position 347,990 of record WBNM01031619.1, on the reverse strand, counting down.
TATACCAGTACAGGTTGAGGGTTGACCTGCTGGAAAGCACCTCCATGCAGAAGGACTTTGGAGTCCTGGTGGGCAGTAAGTTGACCATGAGAGAGCAATATGCTCTTGTGACTGAGAGCCAATGGCATTCTGGGGTGCATTAAGAAGAGCGTGACCAGCAGGTCAAGAATAGATCTTCTGTCCCTCTACTGTGTCCTAGTCTGGAGTATTGTGTCCAGTTCTGGGCTCCCCAGTTTGAGAGACAGGCACCACTGGGGAGAGTCTGATTAAGGGAATGGAACGTCTCTCTTAGGAGGAAAGAGAGAGACCTGGGACAGTTTAGCCTGGAGAAGAGAGGACTGAAAGAGGATCTGATGAATGCTTACAAATGCCTTAAGGGTGGGTGTCAAGAACGTGGGGCCCATCTTTTTTCCCTGGTGCCCAGTGATAGGACAAGGCGCAACAGACACAAACTGGAACAGAGGAAGTTCTGCTTCTGCATGAGGGAGAACTTTGTTGCTGTGAGGGTGACAGCATTGAATAGACTGCCCAGAGAGGTTGTATGGTTGTCTCCTCTAGAGACTTTCAAAACCCACCTGGATGCATTCCTGTGTGTCTTGCCCTACGTGATCCTGGTTTGGCAGGAGGGTTGGACTTGACCTCTGGAGGGCCTTGCCCTCCACCCCTACTATTCTCTGATTCTGAGATTGGTGTGGATTTTCCCTAAACTTGTGTTGGTTTGCAAAGTCTAGCTCTGTGGCAGTGTGGTGGCTGCTGCACTGATATGCTGGCACCATATGCTGGGTATTAGTGCTGTAAGATGAACTTGAATTTAAATGTGAGGTAGCCTATCAGGGCAAATATGGGTTAGTTTGAGGTACGACAGTTTGGGTTGAAATATGAGGGAGTTAGCTTTCATGATGCCATTTACTTGTAATTCTTGGAAAAGTGTACTCAAAGCAGCATGAGAACCCATGGTCCTGACATCTATCTCTAGTACTGCTAACTTTCTTGTTTATGAAGCAGTGTAGCAAAGTCCAACTCCTAATGTTGTTGCCTTATTTTACATGCTCAGACTTTATTTCCCCTCCTTTATTTAAAGTGAAGATGAGTCTTTGTGCCTGCTGTCTCTAGACTTCCTGAGTGAGAGGTCCTGGTTTCTCCTAGGAACCTGTAACTGGTGCTTCACAGTCATATTTAGTGACTAGTTCAGACCTCTGGATTTCAAGGCATTCACAGAGTTTCTTTAGCTGTTGTCTCACTTGACATCCGTGCACAATTGTGTTCCTTAATTATTCAGCTTGTGGTATGCTTCTAGAATAGAGACATTTTTTCTCTGCCCAAGTAATTTGGGGAGAGCAAAATAACCACGACCCTCATTTTCCAGTGACTATTACCCATGTTCAAAAGCTGTTCTTTAAAAGCAGATGTGAAAAATGCTTCCACTAACAGAGGGTAATATTTAAAGCAATCTCTACTGACCATACAAATCACGTTAGTTATTTTACTAGCTTGCTTCTTGCCTACTTTCTCATGGTTTTATAGCAAGGCATGAATCTTGCTTTTTCAATAACAGCCTTCCAAGAATTAAGCTATTACTGGAAACCTGATCCAGCTTTGCTTTCTTATTTTGTAATCATATTCCAGTCCACAGTGGAAGCTTGTTTTATCTCATACCTTTGTGCTGTCTCTGATGGGGTAGCATTATGATAAATTCATTAATCGCCTCATGATATTTCACTGAAATTACTGACTAGTTTTTCTCTTCCCTGGTTTGTTAAAACTCACAAAATTCCTAGTACTTTGAAGAAGCATTTTACAGAAACTGTGCTCATTTTATTTGTAGTTTTAACCTCTGTAATGTGGCAGCAAGTAGTTGTATTGAACAGGCTATTAGGAAAAATATGGTAGGAGCAATCTGGGGAGGAGGATGACCTCAGAGCTTTTTTTTGCCTCTGTTGACTGTGTTGGTGTTTTGTTTGGTGTGGTTTTTTTTTTTGTTTTGTTTTGTTTAGCACTGTCGAGGAAATTCAAATAAAGTCACACACACTACACCACCCTCTCCCCATCCCCCATTTTTTTTATTACTATAATTTTATAGTTTGCTATTAGGCAAAAGTGAAGGTGTGGAGTGCTGATCATGTAATTTTCATGCATCTCATCTTTGGGACAATGCAACTACTGATCTCTGGATTGTTTGTAGGCTTCCCCCCAGCCAAAGCATGGCTTGGGCAATATTAATATCTGTGAGGTGTCTTTTTGTTTTTGTCTTTTCCTAGTCTAATCTCCCTGCTAGATCAGGTTGACCTAGATCAGGTTATACAGGAGTGTGTCCAGGTGGGTTTTTTTAGTATTTCCAGAGGAGACTCCACAACCTCTCTGGGCAGCCTGTTCCAGTGCCCCTTCACCCTCAAACTAAAAAAGTTTTTCGTTATGTCCACATGGAGTTTCCTGTGTTCTGATTTGTACCCATTGCCCCTTGTCCTGTTGCTGGTTATCACTGAAAAGAGTCTGGCCCCATTCTCTTGATGCTATTGCGAAGCATTGATCAAATCCACCTCAGTCTCATCTTCAGGCTTAACAGCACCAGGTCTCTTTCAGCTTTTCCTCATCAGAGAGATGCTCCAATCCCCTAATCATCTTCACGACCTCCATTTGACTTTCTGCAGTAGGTCCTTGTGTCTCTTGAATGGGTCATGGTACTTCAGATGCGGCCTCGTGTCTTGGTGCAGATGATTTGAGTTAGAAGTAGGCTCGTTGCAACAGTGTCTCTCTTGTACTCAATTTTAGAACAATAAACCCTCTACCACTGCCACATTCCACATCTGTATCCAGTGTAACATGAAAATTACGAATATGATAATTTCTTCTGTTATTTCCCTTTGCAAAAAACAAACAAAAAAACCCAAACCAGCCTGTGTCTGTAGGATGCATGGTAACTCTTTCAAGACTCTTGTTAAGAGGCTCAAGGCAGACTTGTGCTACTGATAAAAAAAGTTGTGGTGTGGTTGTTTGTGGTTTGTTTTTTTATTTTTTTTGAGAAGCCAATATTGTCAAACCATTATTACTGGAAGTAAAAAAGAACACCTCTTGGAGGAAGCCTTCATAAACCAAGCAAACTAGAAAAGGGCATGGAATCTGTAAGGCTGACTGTAAGAACGAAATAGGAAAGCCTGCTTCCAGGAGTGAAGATTAGCTTATTAACAACTGTCAGTAAAAGCAACTAATAAAACCTTTTCCAAATAGATAGGCTTCCAGTTGCAAAAGGAGCATTTGAGAAAGACAGGAATGCTAATGTAGAAACTAAACTATGTCTTTGCATGTGAGAGGATTGTAGGCTGAATTGTACACGTGAAGCCTTTTTCTTCCACAAGACTTTTCTCAGGAACTGTCTCAAATTGAAGTGTCAGTGGAATAGGATTTGTAATTAATTGGTGAAAGGAACTGTAACAAATCATCAGGACCAGATGGTATTAAATCAAGATTTCTAAAAGCATTTGAATGTGAATTTGATGAGCTGCTGACTCTGGTGTGTAGCCTATTACTTAAGTTGGCCTTGATGCTGAAGAATAGAAGATACAAATGTGAGGCCTGAAATTTTTTTTTTTTTTTATTTCCTTCAGAGCTTGGCGAGTGTTGCAAGGATCTGCAGACATAGTAAATATACAGGGCATATTGATAGAAACTGTAATAAAGAATAGACTTAATGAAAACGTAGAGAAGAGTCAATATTAGCTCTCGGAGAGGAAAGTTGTTTGAAGGAGCCTGTATGTGGCTGTAGGCAAGTCTGCTGGCATGGCAGGCATAGCTTTCCAGGAAGGTTACAAGGAGGTCCTTCGCTGAAACCTCTTTAATGTTTCACAACTCTCAGCTAGAGCCTCTGCTTGACCAGTCACAGCTGAGCAATAAGCACTATGCAGTTGAGAGGAATACGGAAAAGGGGGTAAGGAGTCCATCATCAGTAAGTTTGGAGATGACACCAAGCTAGGAGCAGGTGTCGATCTGTTGGAAGGTAGGAGGGCTCTGCAGAGGGACCTGGACAAGCTGGATGGGTGGGCAGAGGCCAATGGGATGAGATTTAACAAGGCTAAGTGCAGGGTTCTACACTTCGGCCACAACAACCCCAAGCAGTGCTACAGGCTGGGGACAGAGTGGCTGGAGAGCAGCCAGGCAGAGAAGGACCTGGGGGTGCTGGTAGATAGTAACTGAACATGAGCCAGCAGTGTGCCCGGGTGGGCATGAGAGCCAATGGCATCCTGGCCTGCATCAGGAACAGTGTGGCCAGCAGGACAAGGGATGTTATTCTTTCCCTGTACTCAGCACTGGTCGGGCCACACCTTGAGTCCTGTGTTCAGTTCTGGGCTCCTCAATTTAAGAGAGATGTTGAGGTACTGGAACATGTGCAGAGAAAGGCAACGAAGCTGGTGAGGGGCCTGGAGCACAGCCCTGTGAGGAGAGGCTGAGGGAGCTGAGGTTGTTTAGCCTGGAGAAGAGGAGGCTCAGGGGTGATCTCATTGCTGTCTAGAACTACCTGAAAGGAGGTTGTAGCCAGGTGAGGTTGGTCTCTTCTGCCAGGCAACCACCAACAGAATGAGGGGACACAGTCTCAAGTTGTGCCAGGGGAGGTCTAGGCTGGATATTAGGAGGAAGTTCCTCACGGAGAGTGATTGGCATTGGAATGGGCTGCCCAGGGAGGTGGTGGAGTCACCATCTCTGGAGGTGTTCAAGACAAGACTGGATGAGGCATTTAGTGCCATGGTCTAGTTGATTGGCTCGGGCTGGGTGATAGGTTGAACTGGATGATCTTGGAGGTCTCTTCCAACCTGGTTGATTCTATGATTTTATGATTCTAAGGAAACACATTATTTATGATTTATTGCAATTTCCTGATAAGGAGGTTGAATCTGCCAACAGGAGTACTTCAAAACTCATTGCAGAGTGATCAGAGGTTCAAACAGAACCCTGTTAAATCCCAAATTTTACTTAGGACTTGCAATATGGAAAAGGGACAGTTTCTAAAGATTTGCACAGAGGGTTTTTTTGACACTACCACTGTTTTTGAGTTCACTTGCTGTAGGCCACTTTTGCATCTGGTATGGCCAGCAGATGCTTTTGGCTGGTTTACACTGGCAATAACTCAGTTAATGCAGCAGAGTTTTGGAAAGGCACAGCAGGCTGTACTTCTGTGTCATTCAGATACATAAATATCTATTTTCTTCTTAAGGGTGAAAAAGAGAACATGCGGGTTCCCCTCTGGGTATTGTAGTCTAACTTCAGGTTCTACAGCGTTTGAGGTTATTTGAATAAAAATATTTAAAGGAAAGAATAGAAGCCTTTCAGAACATGTGAATCTTGTGCATTATGACAAGATAATGAAGGTTCAGCTTGTTCAAATTACTCTTTGTTTCTGCCACTTTCATCATGTTGAAACTAAAAATGTTCAGAGGCTGCAGAGAGGAGAAGAAACAAAGATATTATGCTTGAGATCAAGAATCCAAATTCCCAAGGTTACCTATTTTTTTTGATGTGAGGAAAGGAGAGTGGGTTTGAGCTGCTTGTCCAAAACCTGTTCTGATGTTCTGACAATAGCTGTCTATTTAATGATGTATTTTAGACATCTGACATGCTGACTTTTCTCCCTTGTTTTTTGCTTTTGATAATAACTGTGTTAGCCACATAGCAGTTCCTTCAGATGTGTGTGCTGTTCACATTGCATAGCAGGGATGTTATGCATATTGGTACTCCTTTACTGATATATGGAGGAGGGACAGTAAACGCTGGAGTGTTTATTACCATTCAGCACCACTTTCAGCTGAGATTTGTGATGGAATTTACTAGCTCCTGCAAGACCATTCTCAGTGTTTCTGGTGGTGTATATTTGCTTTTGTTACAAGAAAAACTCCAGGAAAGCAGTGGTTTGTTTACAAAATGAAAAGTGTTTCATCATGGTGTCTGCATCTTATAGAAGTCTTCAGGGACCAAATGCATTCAAGTCTGTGTACAAAGCAAACTTACCTTGAATGGTCTGTATCAGCCCAGGTTGTAGTTCCCTCTCTCTCTTTTTTTAAATCTTATTTTAATTTTCTGCTTCCTGACTCCACCTTACCTATTCTCTATAGGATTGGCTTAGCCTGGGATGGCTGTTGGATTAAAAAATACTGAGAGGGATGTGGTTTTCAATAAATAGCAATTCGATTTTTCTTTCCCTCCTAGTTTATATGCAGTATAAGGGCTTTACCAACTTTGTACTGGAAATTTATCGTTTTTGGACAGAGGATAGTTCTGTGCTCATCTCAGATTAAGATACAAAAGGCTTAATCACTCAGTTGAAAGGACTTGCTTTTCCTTTTCATCAGTGGAACTTCAAGGAGGGTTATTTCTGAAAAGGAAGAGAACATGCACTGTTTACAGTTAGGAAAAGAGTGGAAATAAATTTTATATATAATGTGTCTATGTATAGTGTTTGTTGACATAGAATTAGAATCAACAAAGTGTTGTTTACATAATAATCACTTAATTTATGGAATTTGCTGCAAGAAAGATTTTTTTTTTCCCCCCTCTGCCTCAAAAAGGTCCAACCCAGTAAAAAATGCAATGATACCATACAATACTACCAACAGTAACAGATATGCAGATATGATAATTTTAAGCAGCTCTCATTTCTTGCTTGTTTTGAGAGGTCAGGAACCTGTTTTTCAGACTGTAGCTGACCCTCATACTTTGCTGCTCATTTACATGCCTTTTCCTTGATTAAGTGTGGGGTACGCTAGTGGGCTGTTGAAGACAGCTTACCAACTGTGGCTTTGGCCATTGCAGCAGGTATTGTATGCATGCAGGAGGTCATCTTTTCTCCCCTCTTCAAGTGTGACTGTACAGACTAGATTTTTGTTCTCTTTTTTAAATCTGTTTTAATTCCTGTCAGGAGTTGCAGAGGCTTGTAGGGGCTAAATAACTCTTGTTTTACTAGAGGGATGCTGTTAGTGTTATCTTACTATCATAAGGGAAAAAAAAAAATCAAAAGCAATGAATTCTCAGCAGTCTACATGTCCTAAATATGCCTTCTGGGCTGCCCCGTTGATTCCCAGCTGTTGGTTGTGTGAGTTTTCTTGTGCAAGGGAGATATTTGCTTGCATTATCTAGAAGTTGTTAAAGGAGCCTGAGTGAGGCATTGTGACTGCAGTGGTGAGTTCTCAAAGCAGTTATCTCTTGGAGCACTTTTGCCTCTGGCTTTAAGTTGATGTAAGAGAAGTCTCTCCATTGGTCTTAAAAATTAAAACTAGAATAATTTAACCATGAAGTAAAAAGTGTCATTTTCTGTGCCCTTGTCTTCATGTTATCGAAGTGCCTGTAGTGAAGATTAAATAAGCCTTAGTGAGATCTACTTGAGGAGCTAGATTTTAACTGAAGAAAAACATTCTGAGAGAGAGAGAGTTTATTAGTGAATTAAGAAATACTTCTGACTTTTCAGGTCTTCAGAAGGGACTGGGTGAAACCAAAGGCCAGTTTATAGTTTGTAAAGTGAAAACAATCCGTGAGAGGGGATTTGATCACCCTGCTCTACCTTTTCTTTTTATGACCCTTCTTTTGAAATGAAACTGGTGTCTGAATAGCTGTCTCGGTGACTTCTTATGAAGAGAAAAGAACACAGAGAACTGTGTACTTACTTGCCTGCTGCCTGACTTCCTTGCTAGTTGCTCTTTCTGGTTTACCAATACTGTTTTTCTTTCACTTTGGTATGTGCTGAAGAATTTGCTTTTGAAGAGAAAAGCCAACGCTGCTGCAGTTTTTCCCTGTGTGTTTTCCTCTGGTATGAATAGAAGTCACATCTAGTCCACTGCTATCACAGGGAATTGCATCAGAGTCCTCCTTGCAATCTGATCAAGTACCACTTAAAAAAAAAAAAAACCAAACCTTTTTTTTCTTTTTTGTGGGTGTTGCTCGATGAATGGGCAAAGCATCCATATTGAAAAAAAAAATCCTATTTCTAGGCTACATTTATTTAGGGATCATTTGTTTAGGGTCAAGAGAGCTGATTCTGCCCTTCTACTGTGTTCTGGTGAGACCTCACCTGAAGTACCATGTCCTTTGGGGCCCCCAACACAAGAGAGACATGGACCTGCTGGAGCAGGTTCAGAGGAGGGCCACGATCAGAAGGCTGGAGCATCTCTCCTATGAAGACAGGCTGAAAGAATCAGGACTGCTTAGTCTGGAAAGAAGGCTCCAGGGAGATCTCTCAGCTGTATTTCACTATCTGAACGGGACCTACAGGAAGGCTGGAGAACGACTGTTGAAGAGGGCTTATAGTAATAGGATGAGGGGCAATGGTTTCAAACGGGATCAGGGTAGATTTAGGTTAGACATGAGGGATGCTCTTTATGCTGAGAGTGGTAAGTACTGGAACAGGTTTCCCAGGGATGCAGTTGGGGCCCACCCCTGGAGACTTTCAGGATCAGACTTGATGTAGCTCTGGGCAGCTTGATCTAGTTGGTGGTATCCCTGCTCACTTCAGTGGGGTTGAACAAGATGACTTTTGAGGGTACCTTCCAACCCAGCTCAGTCTGTGAATCGTTTTATCTGCAGGGTTTTATCAGGGGGAATATTTTATGAATTACCAGAGATGTCCAAGAGGCTAGACAGACCCTCACATACTGCAAGCAGAAAAAAAAACTTGTCTGGGGCTTTTCTCAGAGCTGGGTCACTTAATTGTCTTACATTTAATGTACTTCCCCCCCCCCCTTTTCTTTTTATACCTGATTGTACCAGAATATCATCTTGTTTTCTCCTCGAGTGCACAATTTTGTATGCGGTACTAAATATTTGGGTCAGTATTTGTTACCTGTCCTTAAACTTACCTCGTTCTTAGCATATGACAGATGTAATCTTCTACACTGACATGCAGCAAACCTGATTAGTGTTTTCCTTTGTCTCAAGTTTCTTGTATTCTTGTACACACACATGTACACACATACATAATTAGAAAATATATATATATATATATATATATGTCTCAGGATAAACCCATGGGGGGAAAAAATCTGTTAGTAACCACTGCAGTCTCATTTTTCTTGTTCATATTTGACCTTTTGACTTTATCCCTTTCCTTATTTATCTTAGGGTTCTTATATTGTTTTCTATTTTCTCTCACTAAATAGATTATTTCCTAATATCTCAGTGTTGTTTTCTGATAGCTGGATAGATGAGACCTACCACATTGTAGAATCGTAGAATGGTATGGTTGGAAGGGACCTCAAAGATCATCTAGTTCCAACCCCCTGCCATAGGCAGGGACACCTCCCACTAGTACAGGTCACTCAAGGCCTTGTCCAACCTGGCCTTCAACATCTCCAGGGAGGGAGCATCCAAAACCTCCCTCGGCAACCTGTTCCAGTGCCTCACCACCCTCACTGGAAAGAACTTTCTCTTAACATCCAGTCTAAATCTCCCCTCTGCCAGTTTAAACCCATTGCCCCTTGTCCTGTCATTGCAAGACCTTGTAAATAATCCCTCCCCAGCCTTCCTGTAGGCCCCCTTCAGATCCTAGAAGGCTACTGTAAGGTCTCCTGGAAGCCTTCTCTTCTCCAAACTGAAGAGCCCCAACTCTTGTAGCTTTATGTTTAGGAGATCTTGTGTTTTATTTGCAAAACATACTGGGAAAATGTGGCATAAATTATTGCTTGTTAACCCAAGTTGTGTCTCATCCTGTTGGGTTTGTTGGTTTTTTTTTTTTCACCTCTTCTCCTTCAAGTCTCTAATTATCTGTCTTTTGAAATGTTTTAAAACATTTCATTACTCCTGAGATCAGATCAGCCAACATTTAGATAGCAAAATTAGTTTTTCACTTTTTTAAACACGCATTTGCTCTTCTGTAATCCTCTGGTACCTGTCTAGCTTGATGTGTTTGTTATTGGACCTGCAGTAATCATACCTCATATGAATGTTTTTGAATGGCCATTTCTGGGTCACTGAGCTGCAGTGCATTAAGTTTTGTAGAGCTGGGCTTCCTCTTCAGTTGCAGTAGTTCCTGTGTCCATCCCATCTGCCTTCAGCATCCTGCTTTTGTTCCACCCTTCTCACTGCTATTGGTATCACTGAAGACTACAGGCAACCTACCCAAGTAGTTTTGGATAATTTATCCATGCATTCAGCAGTCTCTTTTTCCTCCAGTTTGCTCACAGGCTTTGAGAAACTTTTTTTTTTTTTCCCCCTCAATACCCAAGGAACCGAAACTCTGGTGATTATCATGTTCCTATGCTGCTCCTTCTTTACCCATCAGTCCTTTTCCCCATTTCTTTGAGCTTTTTGCTTATTCTCCCCAGTCCTTGTGGAGCTCAATTTGCAGCTCTATTTGCAGAGAGGTGTGGATTCCTTCTTTCAACAAGTTTTTCTCTGGTGATTAGGATCTGCATTCCAGATAACTTTGCAGCTTTGTGCTAGAGAAACGCCAAGTTTTCCCTTAAAAGTAACCAGGTAAATTTGCCTTTCAAGCATGCACATGTGCGTACGTGTACTAAATCTTGTGTGCTGCAGAGAGACTAAACCATTTCACTCTGAATGTGCTACAAATCAAAATTATTTTGAGATAGAGGACATGTACAGCCAACCTAATGTTGGTTAGTATAGCCTGGCTGCTTCAAGCTACCTTTTCCACAGTTGTGCAAATGCTAAAGTGGCAGAAGGACATAGAATTCTGAAGAATATGAACTGTAGGTTTAATTAGTTGGAAGCAATGAGCTTACATGACAGAGGAGCATTTCTCAGGATGTTTCTTGGTAAGTTAATATACTGCAGATTGAATCTTTGAAGCATGGCTCTTCAGAAAGCCTCCAGTGAAAATGCATTCCTAATTGCCAACAGCCCTGGTTAACAGGTTGTCTAAGCAATTTAATGGCCCAACTTCAGAACAGCTTTAATATATTCTTGTCACCCCATGTGAATAAGTTGATACACTGAGTAAGATAAAACTACCTCATTATTCAAATATTGATAGTAGCTTTTTTTCCTGCATGTTATATGTCTTTCTGTTTTTCTATCTTTTTATACTACTATACATATTCATATTCATGGCCACTCAGTGGGAATCAAGGACCTCAAGATGTTCTACTTTTTCTTCCACCAGGGAAGTATATATTTGGTAATTTCTGAAGAGTGAGAGATAACAGGTTGTTTTATTTTCATATAGAACGAAGACTCCATAATTTAGGATTATTTTGAAGCAATGCATACCTTGCCAGCAGGCTTTTGAGGCAATGGTGTAATTGGTTGCATTTGACTGGATTCCATATTACTTGTATTTCGCTCAGAAACTCTGGTTCAGTGTATTACAAATTATGCTTTTTGGAGGATGAGCTTTCAGTGATAAAGAACTGAACAGAGATCGCAATCAGTGCGTAGTCTTTAAAGCTGCAGGTCTTGATGGTTATTTAGTAAATTGTGGAGGAGGTAGGTTTTTTTTGTCTCTCCACCTGCGATATTGCAGTATCAAGATTTGTTGTCACTGGTGGTGGTTTTCATGTGGCGGTGACCTCACTCATTCTAGAGCGAGAGATTCTACAGTGCAGCTTTCAGCTTGGATTTATGGGTTTTGGTTTCTTCCATCCCCTGTCGTGACAGATGGCAAATGCCATTACTAGCCCTTAAACAGAATCTGTTTTACACAGGAAGAACAAATCAGTCACAGTGGAGTGTGAGTTCCAGGAAGATGAATGCAGTCAAGGAAAACAACTTGAACGTGCGGTTCAGTGTATTTATGGGGATCCAGTCACATGCTTTGTGCGTTACAAGTTAATATTGCTGAATGTCCTATCGCACCAAATATATGGCAGTCAATATTGTTTTATTGAGGTGTTAGCCAAAATGGAAGACCCCTTGTCCCAGTGGTCTCCTAATATGAAAGACTGCCTAACTAGGCTTACAAAATGGTTGTTGGTGATAAGAAATGAGTATTATAGTAGCCTTCCAGTATCTGAAGGGGGCCTACAGGAAGGCTGGGGAGGGACTATTTACAAGGTCTTGTAATGACAGGACGAGGGACAATGGGTTTAAACTGGCAGAGGGGAGATTTAGACTGGACGTTAGGAGGAAGTTCTTTCCAGTGAGGGTGGTGAGACACTGGCACAGGTTGCCCAGGGAGGTTGTGGCTGCTCCCTCCCTGGAGATGTTGAAGGCCAGGTTGGACAAGGCCTTGAGTGACCTGTACTAGTGGGAGGTGTCCCTGCCTATGTCAGGGGGTTGAAACTAGATGATCCTTGAGGTCCCTTCCAACCGTACCATTCTATGATTCTATTGCAAAGGAGAAATGAGTGAGCAATGGTGTTTGTAGAAACCTGTGATTTCTGAGGTTGCTTTGTTAGAAAGAGACAAATAGCCTCCAGTAAAGACAGGTAGAAACATTGGTGTTTGTAGTTGTTGTGGAAAATGCAGTGAAAATAAATGGTTAAAATGGTCTCTCCCTAGGCTAGATGAGCCCTACCTGCCTTTAAGGACCTTTGTGCTTTTTAGCAATATGGGAATAGGTGAACACACCAAGGGGAATTCAGGCGTTTATATGAGTTCTTGTTGCTTGACCACTTGCAACAATTCATTTTATTCCAGAAAATGGGAAAAGTGTAGGGTAGTTTAATATTCCTCGGCTAAAAATTGATAACGTTCAAGATTATATTACCTAGTTAAAGTTCACATTTCAAGCACTGTAGCTACATCCCAGTACTACTTAGGTATTTACTCCTTGAAAGGGCTCCTGTGGTAACTAGTGTTATTTATCTTCATTTGCTCCCTGTCTAGAGGGATTTTTCAGTAGTTAGAGAACTAACTAACTGTTCCTTTAGGTTGTTGACTTCCTACTCTTTCCTTGGTTACTCATTGTATTTCTTTGTAGTATCTTGTCTCTACTAACATCATAAATTCTTCGAGAGGAACTGTATAGTGGAGAATCCAGGATCATGGTGTATGATCTTGGTTTAGCACCCTCACATAGTATTAAAATGCAAATAACCATGCTTGAAAGATATTTTTTTTTTTTTTTTTAAAAACATATGATCTAGACTGTTACAGGTCAGCAGTTTACATGCGACCCGAGCTTAGGGATATGCAGTCAAGTTCAAACAAGTTAGAAGTTGACTGTCCTGAGTTTTACTGCTTGCTCTGTGATTTATCTACTTCTCAAGTCTTACTGAGTACTGCTATCAGAAAATGAAGCACAAACAAGTATGCTAATACAACATGCATTTGAGGATTTATAGGTGCAGGAAAGTCAGATAATTCCAGTATTTCAGTGCAAAACCAGTATATACAGTGCAAATGGCAGCCTTTGCACTGTAATACAGCTCTTCACAGTGTGAGTTTTTAATGTAGAAGATGCAGTAGTGCACATTCAGATGCTGTAAAAACAGCAGTTCTTTGTTTTAAAAAAAAATCTTCATAAGGACAAGCACCTAAAAATTGGACCACAACATTCCTTTTTATGCACATGTTAAAGCCTGGTATTCAGCAGCACCACTGCACTCTCTTTCTGAGATGATCAGATAACGTAGTTTTTGATAAATTGTTGACTACCACCAAAATGAGGAGAGACTGAGGGAAATGGGGCTGTCCAGTCTGGAGAGAAGGCTCTGAGGTGGCCTAAGGGAGGCTACAAGAAAGCTGGGGAGGGACTTTTCAGGATGTCAGGTAGTGATAGGACTAGGGGGAATGGAACAAAGCTAGAAATGGGTAGATTCAGACTGGATGTTAGGAAGAAGTTCTTTACAATAAGGGTGATGAGACCCTGAAATGGGTTGCCTGGGTAGGTGGTGAAAGCCCCATCCCTGGAGGTGTTCAAGGCCAGGTTGGATGAGGCCTTGAGTGACCTGTACTAGTGGGAGGTGTCCCTGCCTATGGCAGGGGGTTGGAAACAGATGATCTTTGAGGTCCCTTCCAACCTTACCATTCTATGTTTCTGTGGAAAAATGTACAATAAACTCTGTGCAACATACGATGCATTATTTACCATCATAAAGTGTTGTACTGCTGAAAATTTACATCTGTAAGCCACCTTGTCAGGAAGGCAAGTTACTTTTTCAGTGATTGTACCTTGCATGGGAGCCTCCCAGTGCAGCTGCAGCCTCCTCTCTGTGCATGGGAGAGATACCAGGCTCAGCCTGCTTGCAAGCATCTGTGGAATTGAGACACATCAGGCATTTTTTTTTTTTTTCCCCCACTTCATTTCTGTGTCGATTGATGTTATGGTGATTACAAGTACAATGAAAAAAAAAAAAATCTAACCAGGGTTGAACAACCTCTGCTGGTGCAGCTGATTGCTCTTAGTCAAAAGTCCATTTTCTGCTGGCTGACGGGTTGTCTTATCAGGAATTAAATTTTTCAGCTGAGGAAGCCATCTGACTGGAAATGGAAAAGAAATAGGAGGTTAGGGTTAACTGAACTGTTGAGGGGGGAAGCAAACATGAAAGCATTCTATTGGCTTTCCTATGAGAGGAGGTGGGTCACCATCTGATTTGCACAGCAAGCATTTGGTGTGCTGAACTTAAGAAATTACTGTATTTGACAAGCTTTTGTATTGGGTAGGGTCGTTGGAAGTTACAAACAGGAGACCAGAACATGGAAAGTAGTTTTTTAATGTGAAATTTCGTTTCAAGTTCCATCAAATGGGCAGTGCTACTAAAACACAATTTGTTCTTGCGATGCTTAGTATCTTTGTGAGCCTAACTGGCTTGGAGATAAGTTGATGTTTTAATACTGAAGGAGCAGGCAGAGTTGTTATTGAGTAAACCTCATGAAGTGGCCCAAGACCTGCTGGTGGTTCCTGGCTGTAGTAGAGCTTTGTTCATGCCTGATATCAGGGATAGTGTGTTTTGAGGGTAAGATTTGAAACAGAGGTCTCAATTAAAAAAAGGATAAAATAGAGTTGTGGGGTTTTTGGTGATCCTGTATTTTTTGTTTTCTAGCACGATTGAGAACTTTGAGAATTGAGGGGATTTTTGGAATGGGGTTGGTTGTTCTGAAGATGGGTTTTCTGCCTAGGGCTTACTTGGGAAGCCTGTGATACCTGAGGAGAATGGTCCTATTTGGCCTTCATGTGCACCAGCTGAGGTGTCAGGTGCACCTGGGAATGACTTGTTGGATTCATACCTTCATTTTCTGTCCACTCTACTGAGGGTTTTCAGTACTTTTGTTTGTCTTCACCTGAAAGTCTGGGAATGGAAGAAAGCAAGCTGGATGCCAACAGGCATCAATGAAACAAGAGGTGTAATGTCTGAGGGGGGCTCACACATTAAGCTAGATTGCTCCAAAAATGAAGTGTGAGGAGGAAGGTTGGGGACAGAGTAATGATTTTCAGAGCAGTCATCTTGTTCCTGGTGACCTGGCAGGAGCCTGCCCTGTTTGTGCAGCACTCTTGATGCCTGCTAGCAGCCCTGTGAGCCAAAATACTGATGTTTAGGGGAGCAGGGAATTACTACCTCCTTGGAATCTTCTTGGATGATCAAGGTTGTTTCTCTGACAGTTTCTGGACATCTATCCCAGGATTAAATTTCTAAATGACTGTATAAAACTATCATAAGGTCTTTTACAGAATGGAATTACATCATAAAAGGTAACATGATGGAATGTCTTATCATGTTTATATATATAATGTGATTCACCCACAGTATAAATACAGCTGTAATATTCACCAAAGAGGTAATGAAATAGTTCAGCACAAACTTCTGTATTGTCAGCAATTGAAGGGAAGCAAAGTTTGGGAAACTGTGGATTGTTAAGGCTGGGTTTTGTTTTAAATGCCAGAGCAATCCTGGATATTATTGGGAAAGAGAGAAGTAATAGGATGCTGGGAGATCTTAAATGTGAATATCAGCGGTGTATTTCTGGGTGAAATCCTCCCAAAATGTGAGCTGTGTCTTGGTGATACTCTGTAATTGCCCCTCTGTTTGCTATATAAAAAAACCAAAAAAACAAAAAACCCACCAAAAACCAAATAAACAAAAAAAACCCCACCAAAACCTGGCAGTATTCACAAGCATTTCAAAGTGATCTGACAAAATTCACTGGGAGGGAACACAGTGCTGAGAGTATTCCTTCAGTCTGGCACAGGGCCAAGTTCGGGCACTTCCAGTGGGATGTTTGCTTTTTAGTAAGTAATTCACTCTGGGAAATTGTTTCTCCAGATTTCTGCAATAGGTGAGTAGCAGTCTGAAAATTAGGTAAAACTAATATAAAGATGTGAAATTGATGCTGAAACTTAATATCCAGAAAGGCTTTGTGTTAGCACAGAAGAAATAGAGTTAAAGCAAATGTGACTTCAAAGTCTTAACGGAGAAGGAGAAATCCTCTGAATTTCAGCAGCACCACTTGGATAGACTAGATTTGAGAAGATGGATACTGCTTGTCCCCCAGTCATCATCAGCTGTAGAAGACAAAGTAATTTCTAAGTAGTTCACAGTCTCTGCTGAAGCAGACTACTTCCAGGTTATTTCCTAAAAGTACAGGGCAATTTGTGTGATGTTAAATTGTTTATTTGCTATTCTTGTTGTTAAACTTCACTTGTATTTGATAATAGATCCACTCATGTGAAGGAAAATAGCCTCCCTAACATACTGCCATGCAATTCTTTCAAACTTGCATTTTCCTTTTTTAGTGAAAAAATTCTTATCAGTGTAAGCCTCTTTTTAAAAAAAAAAAAGTTGTCAAATACTACTGTGCGTTTTGGGTGATTATTAATATTCTGAAATAACATTCTGAAGCACGTGTTGAATGTTGTGTACCTTTGTGTTGAATTTGTAGACCATTAAGAGTGGTGGGCTGAAAGACCACAGAGATCCTTTTTTATTCCTTGCATGTGCAGTTCCTGCATGTTTATGCAGAATTTTAGAAAACCACTTCTAACAGCGTCTAAAGTGCTGTTGGAGGCTGTTGCCCTAATGCAGTGTAAGGAGTTTACCTCAAAAGCAGCCTTTTGTTACAGAAGAAATTGGTTGCAGTGAAAAGGCATAAATATTGAGAAGATATTTTTCTGGCTCAATGCTAGGAGGAAGCCTTTCAAGCTTTTCCTTATTTACCTTCTGTGTTTTGAACTTCACCATTCTGATTTGTGAGAGTGCATAGCAGTGGGTGAAGGGGAAGGCAGAGCCCTGCATTACCTGCTTTCAGCTGAACATAAGAGACAGGCCCCCACATGAATAAGTTGGTGTGACCACAGATTTCAGTATGCCTTTACAAAGAGTAAAAACTGAAGAAGCTGTTGAATGCAGGGTATTATTAAGACTCGTGGAGAGGCATGTTGGTAGGAGCTGTTGAGAGAGACAAAATGCTTTGGCAACCCAATGGAGTGAGGGCTGGGTGGCAGGTGAGTGAGGCTGCCTGGTGTGCCTAGCCTCGCTTGGGTTTTGATGGGGGGCAGATCTCTTGCCAAGATATGTCAGCATCTGGCTTCCATGGCATAAAAGCAGATGCTTTTATTGATTAAAGAGAAGTAAAGGTGAGACTACACAACTAGAGTGTCAAGTGTGTCCTGGACTGTGTCTGTCCACTGTTGCATCTGGGGCACGGGAGTGTGCCCTTGTTACTGACACAGAGTGGAAGGTGCTACACCGTGCATTCAGTATTTGCTCTGATCAGCACTTCTTTGTGCAAACACAAAACAAATATTAAATTACTCTTTTTTGTTGTTGTTGTTAAATGTTTCCCTTCACAATGCAGACAAATTGCTGTTGGCGCAGCTATTGTCTTTGGCAGAGTTACTCTAGGGATGTATCTGACAGATCTCTAGTGCAACACATGGAGGAAAATTCTGAGTGGTCTCCTCTTTCAGACAATGCAAGAGCTTTTCATTTGGGTTTTTTTGTCATATTTAATTAAAATAAATACACCCGGAGGCTTGAGCAATTGCTGGGTGTTTAAAAAATAGAAATAGGAAGATTAAACAATTGAAAAAACATTGTAATGCACAAACATTATACAAACTGTATAAACTTACATTAATGGGATGATAAAAATTCACGGGAAAAACTGGCTTAAATATTTAAAAGTGTATCTTTAGATCCATTGCCCTTTAGATCCCAAACCCTCAGGACAAAAACTAGCTTAAATATTTAAAAGTGTGTCTTTAGATCCATTGCTGTTTAGATCCTTTGCCTTCTTTCTGCATTGCTTAATCTTCATATTTGTATTTTAAATATTTAGCTAATTATATTTTAATATTGCATCAGTGAAGATTGAGTTGTATTACATAGGCCCTCTTTTTTCTCTATGTGTGTCTTAACTTGTCTTAGAGTTCTGCATGCCTGTTTGGTGGAATATTACTGGTTTAAACAGCTTTACTAGATTAGAATGGGATGGTTATTTTGTTACTTGGAAAAAAAAATATTCAGAAATGACAGTTGCTGTGTTTTTATTTAATATTGCAAGTTACACAAATTACCAAACAAAGATGAGAAGAAAAGAAAAAAGCCAAATTCTTAAATTTAATGGGTGATTTGATTGCCTAATTGGCAGGCAAAGGCCTACTTACTCCCCACTGTGGAGGTCTTCATGCACCATGGCCAGCAGTGCAGGTGATACTGTCCTCCCAGCTTGCTAGTGATGCAGGCTGCAGTGGTCCCTGTTGAAGGATTTTATTGATTTATTTATCTGCTGTAGAAAATGAAACTAATTTCATTTCAATAGTCCCTAGGTGTCTTCTGGAAGAAGGTATATGGGTGCTGGCGAAGATGGAAACAGGTGATGCTGGTGAGATTGTCCACAGGCTTTCTTCCCTGTTTGCCAAACTTGCAGAAGGCTCTTGCCCAACTCTCTTGCTTTGGGAGAGAGGGTGATGGGCGTTTTGGGAGCTTTGAGTGAAATACTGGAGGCTTTTTTCAGTATAAATATTGTTAGCAGAGATCAGAACATTTCACCCTTTGGTGTCAGACAGTGCCACATGTTGAGATCTAAGTGGCACATCTACATATTTCAACAAAATATGCTGCCTCTTCCCACCTTCACACTCAATTTTTAGTTTCATTGGCAGACAGATTGCATTTTATGTCCTTTCTCTGCACGTATGCCAGAAGATTCCGTTGCAGAAAATAAATTTATAGTCAATAGCTGATAAGGGTCTTCCCACAGTGGTCTTGCAGAAACATTTTAGGAGCCATCCTTCCCCTTGCGGTGGCATCGTTCAGCCTGTCTCTTCCGGCACCAGACGTGACAGCCTAGCTGCAGTATTTTCCGTTGTTCTGGAAAATTACAATGGAAAGATACATGTCAAGGAGAAACTGAAACTGGTAACAGGAGAATTCTTGGATAACTTGGTCCAAACTATTCTGCTGACTTGAGCTATGTGGTCTCATAAAAATGCTTTCTTCTTCAGGTAGGAGCTGCCAGGTTTATTTGATTATGGGTGTCCTTTGTATATGTGCTCAAATGCATGCGTGTGCATGCACAGATTTACTCTTCAAAACTGACATTCAAGCAAAGAACAATCACTTGCGTTCATGACATGCTGTTGTGGTTTGGTGCCAGTGAGCACTTGAGCTGTTTCGTGGTTAGCAAGGCCATTGTATTCCGAAGCGATCCCATGTTTTGATAACATTACTTGTAGGTTTTACGGAACTGTATTCAGTTTTATGTATGTAAGCTATTGAAGTTTTTAACAGTCTCTCCAATCTACCATTTTACATGCTTCCTTTTTTTTTATATGAATAGAAGTAGGCAAATGAAAAATAGCCTAGCAATCAGAAATTGTTCTTCACAAAAGGTTAGTAGTGAAAGTGGAGATGTGAAAATACTTTTAAATAGCAGAGGTAGTCTTTGACATGATTAAAAAAAAAAAAGCCTTTTTTTTTTTTTACTTGAGTTCAGTAAAATTGAAAAAAAAAATCTTTGGAAATAATGAAAATTCGAACTGCTTTTGTCTCCTCTGTTGATGGATTCTGAACAGAATTAGCAAAAAACCATCAATGAAAAAAAAAAAAACAAAACCCAAATGATTTGCTGTAGTTTGCTGAATTCCACCTCTTGGTAGTTTGCAAAGAGAGAACATTGTCTAATACCAAAGCAAGAATTCTAACTGTGCATTTGTTGTGTTAATGTGATTAGAAAAAAAAGTACTTTAAGATTTTGTTGAAGCTTATCCAGTAACAAGATGTATTCAGATGACTCGCATATCTTAATAGCAAATTTTTCATCTCATTAATAAGGAGGAAATGTAAAGAATGTTATCAAAATAGTCTGTCTGACATGCAGAAAATGTTAAAACTTTATCGCGTTGCAGCAAAAATAAACTCATTTATGGCTGCACAGAAAATGATTATGCCTTGTGTGTGCCTGCTATAAATTAGGTTTATTCCTGTAGTAATTACAGTTGCTGATTTGGTAAAAGTTGAAAACATTCCTGTTTTTCCCCCAAGCATAGCAAGACTTTTCTACGTTCTCATTGCTACTGCATTGCAACACTTTGAACTTGTGTAGCAGACATGACAAAGAGTTTTAATTAAAATACTGGTGAGATTTAAAAAAAAAATAATTTGTCTGCATTAACTCTGTACATTTCTCATAATTGTTTAATTCTTGTAATAAAGGAAAAATACCATGACTGAGATAAGAGGCTGCCCTCATCAGTAAAAGATATTGTTGGAGCTCTGGGGTGTATTGCTTAGTCCCACTGTGGGCTCTGAAGTACCATTGAGATGTTACTGGGTGCATGAATAAGTAGGAGGGGAGGTACTTAAGAGGCTTTGTTCACCAGCAGGAACAGGCGCCCAGCATGGTTAGGGATACGTTGAAATCTGTCCAAGTCTCCCAGCCTTGCTAGCTCCCAAATAATTGTAAACCAACTCATTCTTGAGTTTTACCCCAGCTGAATATTCTGAAGTTATAAGACTATCACTGGGAGGGTAGCTGAAGGACTTTCAGGAATTTTCCTGCCAAATCCATGGTGAATTTGGGATGAGGCTAAAAATAGAGATTGTTGTCAAAGTTCATTAAATCTCTCCACTCTTTTTTTGTTACTTTGTAATAAATTCTTCATTCTCTGAAACATGATTTAAATAATGATGTAAATCAAGCAGAAACTTTGATGTAAATCAGTAACTTTGATCTTACTTTGTTACATTTCTCAAAGGAGAGGTTAATTATTAGTAGTTTGGTAATTACTAGATTGCCTTGATTTGCTGTTAAGTACAGCTTTTACAGTAAGGTAACACCTTTTGTCAACATTAACAATTATAACATATGCTTATAACTATGCCAAATAAGCATTCAGGTAACTACCTGCATTTTTACTACCTGTATTTTACTTTGGTAGTAAAATATATGCTTAACATATATTGGGTGCTGAATATACAGTTGTATTGATGTCAAAATGAATGAAACTGTATTAAGTTGTTAACTATGTTTTCCTTAAATTTACTGAATACATAAATCAAAACCAGACTTACTGCATCTTGCTTTTAAAATTGGTAAGGGACTGCTTTTGAGATTTGAAATAGTTATGGGTATTAACTCTGGATAGTGACTGGAAAATGGTTTTGGCCCTTGAGGATTTTGTAAATGGTAGATCTCATCCTCTTGCACTTAATGTTTATTTCTAGATTGGAAAATGAAAACAAATCTTTGTGCTGTGTTATTTCTCTCTCTAATTGATTT
Organism: Ramphastos sulfuratus; assembly: GCA_013399055.1. Lineage (NCBI taxonomy): Eukaryota > Metazoa > Chordata > Aves > Piciformes > Ramphastidae > Ramphastos > Ramphastos sulfuratus. The sequence goes on along the minus strand of WBNM01031619.1, from coordinate 326,396 downwards.
CTTATTTTGAGCAAATCAAGTCATTGAATTAACTGAATGAACTGAATTGAGGACAAAAAGCTATTTCTACATCAGCCAAAAGGTCAGTCACTATTTAGAGTTGGTTTAGTGCATTATTTTCAGTTGCTTAGCTTCGTGATTTACCTCTGTTGAAGGAATAGGAAGCAAATGTAGTTTTTTTTCAAACACATATTAAATTTGAATACTTTTGGTGTATGAATTTATTGTAATGTGTATTTATAAATAGGTGAAATATATTTTAATGCTTTAGAAATATAAACCTAATAATTAAGTTCTTTAAGACATTACGTGGTGGGTTAGGACCTTCTCCCCCCTCCCTATTGAAAGTTACCAGACTAGCTCAGATGGCCTGGAAGTAAGATGAAGCTGCATTTACAGCAAAGCAAAATTTACAAGCAATATACACACAAAATTTACACACAATATATTTATAAGTATTTATAATTATATACAAATTAGAAATAATACAGAACTCCAAACTCCCTCCTGGACAAATAAAGCCACCCAGAAGGGCTCAAAGCTACCCCCTCTTTCTCACTCTACTTTCCCAGACAAACAAAACAACCAGCAAAGCTTACGTTGTTTCTGTTAGCCAAGATTAGTAGAAAGGAAACAAACAGATCCATTCTCCCAAACCAAAGTGGAACAAATTGTTGACATTTTAGTTTTTTATCCCTCTCAGCAAACCAATGAATGATACAGACTTCATCATTATTTTCTTTTCACAACCAATGGTCTAATTTCTTTCATTAGAATATCCCAGTTAGCCTCAAACCAGCACACATTATTTAAAAATATGTTAAAAATAAACAATAATTTTTCTTCTTAAGGAAAAACTTAATGTGAAAAAAACCAAATTTGATTCTGAGAGTTTATTTTACTCAGGGTTAATTGTAGAGGCATGGTACAGAATTTTGTATTTGCAAGAAATAAGAAACTTGACTACTCAGAGTTGGTCATTGTGGTTATTGTACTCTTTGGCACTGTTAATGTGCTTCTAAATATGTAGTCCTGATGTAACATTTGTAGTTGTGTTGTAGTTTGGCTGCATTTGGTGTCATATTCACTTTTCTGTGAGTTTCAGAGGACAGAAATGTTTCAGAACATGATGGTATAAAGGTGGAATTGTAGAGCAAAACGGATGTATGCTCTACATCATGCATTTATTTTACTACTACAAATATATTCCATTTTTGGTACTTTATTCATATATATAAAATTGAAATACAGGCAACTCTCAGACAAGATTTTAGCTTATTTTAGTAAGGAAAAAAAATAGTGTTTGTATTGTAAATAACTTTTAAAAGTGCTCTTTAATACTTTCTCTTATAGCAGATCACTCACTGGGGATTTTAACTTGTGATGGTTCTGCTGTAGAATGGAGAAAGCTATTTCTTGTTTAAAAATTAAGCTTGTCTAGATTATGTAACTGTAACCATCCATGTTTAATATACATCCATGTTTAATACACATCTGTGCTCTAATGGCTATGTGATACAGTGTGTTCATCTTTCCACTTAAAACTTACATGTATGTCATTTCTAAGCTTCATCTTACCTTCAGTCATTTGTCAGGGATTGGATCTTCCCAGTCCGAATGATTCTTGCAATTCTAGCTCTTGTCTGGGGTGGTAGTTTTGCTGCTGACAGAAAAGCCTGTTATGTTCATCCATATTATTTCAGATTTTTTTTCCTTGCCCTTTTAAGCAGTGGGGGGAAAGTAATCTATTTTTAAGAGGTATTAAGAAAGATGGATTATATATTTAGGACAAGAGTGTGCTGGTGGTAGTTGTTTACTGGTTTGGGTGTTACTGCTAATTCCCCAATGTTAATGCATTTTTACAGGTTCTGAGGCTTTGTGTCAAAAGCCTTGTAGAGAGACAGATAAACATCAGCTCTTCAGTGCAATGGAAAGCACATTTCAGGCAACACTAATGTGAACTTGATCTAATAGTTCCTCTGAAAGTTTCCTTCATGGTGTTTATTGCTTTTCTTGGATTTATGCTGTAGCAAGATGTTAACGCTAGCTACTTGAAGATTATCGTGTTGTGGTGGAGTCTCATGCAACAAATTGCAATGGATTAAAAAGAAACAAACCTTTCTATTGTGTACTTTTGCAATAATTTTGTAACGTTTGTTTCTCATAAGTATTTTTCCCATTGCAGTCAGAATTTACAGTCCTGTGGAGTAAGCCGTAGGGCAGCCAAGTAAGACTGAGAGCCGCTAATCCTAAACACCCCCACCCCCCAAATTAACAAACAACCCCTCCAAACCAACCAAACAAATGAGTCTTGACCTCATGCTTCTATTGGTGGCATTCTTGCCAATTTGTGTAGTAGTGTAGTTGTTTGGATATTTTACTCTGAGTCACTTCTGTATTCCAGTGCTAGTGGTGCTTAGGACTTGTGGTGTGGACAAGATACTGCTGTGTTCTTTTCTAGTCCTAGAAGAACTTCAGAGTCCTCTAGACTTCCTTAAATCGATTCTGTATAGGAGTCTGCTTGATGTAGAGTTAAAACCTTACAAAAGAGGATGTGAAGAGTCACAGAACAGTGCTTGCAGAGGACTTCTTTCTAGATCCTGATGAACAAAGTAGCATTAACTGTATTATGCTGCTTTTCTCTTTTCCAAGGCAGTTGGTACCTGCAAAAGTTTTTCCTCCAACAAGCATTACCACAATGTGGTGAGATCTTTGAGATCCTGTGTATAGAGAATGGAATATTCTGGTTTACCCTGGGCAGACCACAAGGTTGGAGTGGCTATTGAAGGAATATATGCTTTGGATGAGATGAAAACCAATGCTCAAGCATCCTATTCAGTGTTGCATATTCTAGATGTAAAAGAAGACACAATAGACTGATGGGTAGTAGTTTCTGAAAAAGAGTAGCTCTTAATCGTAATTCATCATAATTAGCTGCTCTTAATTCCTAAAACATGTATTGCCTAGTAGCTAATAGTAATTTGCATGCCTGCCATACATGTCTCCTCATTCCATAAACCTTGATTGAGTTCTTGGAGACTTCATTTGCACTATGCATTTGTTTAGAAGCTCAGTACTCTTTGAAGGAGTGGGGGGAGGTGCTGTGTGGCAGTCCATATCAGAAAGGAAGTTCCTCTTCTTACCCCTATCATGTTAGCACTGTGATGAAGATGGCAAGTCTTTGGGGGAGTGGGAGAAGAAGGATTTCCAGTGAAAATGAGTCTGTTCTAGGGAAATTGTTCCAAGCCAGAGCCTTGTTTTGTTTGGCAACCTCTCATTTGAGAAAACAGCCAAGGAGAAGTATAGAGTCATACGAGAATTGAATAAAAGCTTCTAAGGCAACCGGAAGGTGAATGTGGCCTGTGTGTGCATGACTGTTGAAAGTCCAGTTTGGTCTGTCCAGCAAGATTTGACAGAGACTATTCCTGTTCAGTCTCACAGAATATTTTTGTATTCTTATGTGCAGAGGAATGACAAACAGTAGAGCAGTGAAAAAATGCACTGATAGCGCTGCATGAAAAGCTTCAGCCACATCTCATTACGTCAAGCCTGTGCCTGTATTGGCCTTCCAGTCTGTGTCAGTACCACTGAAACAGAGAAAAGCCTTTAATCTGGTGCATCTCTGAACTGCTCTGAACTGCATGACGTAGGTGCTGCCCTTTGGTACTCAGCAAGAACCACAGGCAGCCTATCAATAGGCACCTCTACCCCTGTGATGCAAATTTGTGATTGTTCCTGCTCCTTTTGACAGTATTGGGAATGGAGATGAGATGTTCATCGGTGCTTGGATAAAATGTTGGGATGCTAGTTTAAAAAAAAAAAATTCATCCCATGTCCCTCCAGCAATGTAGTCAAGATAACAGTCAGTCCAGCACTGTAAGAGTTGTGTTGTAAGAGTAAAACTGTAGTCAGTAAAACACAGATGGGGACATCACAAGTAAAATTCCTGATCCAAACTTGGACTCCCTAAGGCAAAAACGTTATGCCTACTGAATATCCCATTGGAATGCAAGAACACAGTTAAACAGGCATTGTCGGCTTGCACAAGCTCTGGCTGTCGGTGAACTCACATGAGTAGTTTTGATACACTTGACCATAAGGGTCAAATAGTCATTTGGTGCATGGATTTTTTTTTTTTTTCCTTCCCCTTGCCACAGGATTCTCAAAGGAGGTAAATCATATAAACAGTGTTCTTGGGTGAGTAACAGGCAGTAGTGGTGGAGATGACATTTCTGACTGGGAATGCTTGTAACTTGTTAGTCAAAATTAGTCACGCTGACACTGTAGGTAAGAGGCATTATTCAGAATTGAAGTGCCAGAAGACAGGTATTGTATGTTTTCTAACTTCCTTAGTGTGCAGGGATGATGTGTTAGATGGCTTGGAAACTCCAAACCTGTTAGTTGGCATTCTTGCTGCAGTGGGCAGGAGCACAGTTTCTTCTTGGCTACATGCACAGGATTTTTTTGAGTGCAGCCCTTTTGAGCACTTCTGAAGCATGTGGGATTCCACTATACAATGATGGTTTGTTTCTCCACAGTCTTAACCAGCCCTACATTTGAATCGTGCATTTTGTTGTCTTTTGTCTTTGTGGACATTAAAGTCTAAAGTGATCCCTGAGCCGAGAGCTCCCTTGTGACCCAGAATTCCATTTTTCCATGGAGATAAACTGGCACTTGAAATCATAAAAGGAGGATTTTAAAAAAAAAAAAAAAAAAAAAAAAAGTTTAAAATCTGTTCTGCCCAGCTCTGTTTTACACTTTGGAGAAACCATGATACTCTTTAGATATCTACAGAGCTGTTGAATAAATTAGTGTACAATTCAGAAAACAAACTTTCTTTGTAGTTCATTATCAAAGCAAAAAAGGCTGCAACACTAACTCCATCTGCATAGCTAAGACCAGTGTAGTGAATCAAATGTTTCTTCTTCTTAAAAGAGTTTTCTCACTGATTTGCAGAATATTCAGCTTGGTTCTTTCTTATATGATATACAATTTTTATAAACTGGATGTTCACCAAAGGTAAGTTTAGACACTGAGCAAATAATTGTTTCCTGTCACACTGTGTCAGTAAGTAGGAAGAAAGTTACTCCTTATTTGTATTTGTGCAGAACTAAATATAACTCAAGCAAAGTTTAACTCCCATGTCAGCCTTTCATGTCCCTAAGAAATTTGGCACAATGTTTGCCAGTCACTGAGGAAATTACTTGAGACATTTGTACATGCTTTTTGCCCTCCCACTTTTGAGTTTTGTAATCATAGGAACTTAAACATGAGGCTGACCAAGTTCTCAGAAAATCTTGATAGTCCTAGGTTATTGCTGTCAGCAGGGATTGCTACACAGGTTTTTGTTTTTTGTTTTTCCTGTTAGGAATTTGAAGCCATGGCTGAAACTCCCACATTCCATATTTAAGAAGGATGAAGTTAAATTGTCCTGTAGTTGCATTTTCCAGCAAAAACTGCTCTGATTTTTGCCCTGAATCTGTTACTTATTACTCGTTCTACTCTGTAGCTGTTCTGTAGACCTGATGGCATGATGTGTAAGATCTTAAAAAAGCTGTTAAGAAGTATTCAGGTTGGACTGTCGGTGAAATCATGCTGTATAAGAAAAAAGCTACTGATGAGAAAGGTATATTGAAGAGTTTGTCTCCTCTCTGGAAAGTGTACGAGTTGATGTCTGTGCCTTGCTACCAAGCTTGTCAGCTGTGGCGTAACAACCTTCATGCTGTATCTGCATTGAAAAGGCAGCACCTTCCTAAGATGATGGAAATGCCAAATGCTATGTTTTGGAGCTTGAGTCTTTCAGCTGACAGCTGTGAGGGGGATGTTTTTGGATCATCACTTCAGTATGGCTAGCTGTGAGCCTGGGTCAAGGACTCCATTCCTGTATTCATTTGTATTTGAATTCACCAAGACAAGGTCATCTCCTCCCTAGTTGTGTCTGCTTGACAGTGAGCAGGATGGGTGTGTTTCAGAGGTCTTGAGGGATCTTACAGGGTTTGTAGAGAGACCAAGACAGTACTTGGTCATTTATCTGTGTCACTTCTTCAGCCTTGAGTGTGCTGTAAACTTGTACATTTTATCAGTGCACTGCCCTATTTTGTTAGCACTCTGCCCAACTTTCTCATGCTGTGGGTGATGCATATAATTATGAGGAGAGAACACATTTACTATTGCTAGTGGGGGAGAGGAATCCTGTGTTGGCTATCTGCTTGTACCTCTTCAGAGAGATCCTTTGAGGAAGTGACCTGAAGAAAATTGCTAAGGTGTGTAACAGTTTTCCTACCAGCAGACCGAGATTTAGTTATACTGTAGGATGTGACAGACAATTCCTGGTGCCTCAACTTTGTCTAAAGTGTGAGTGAACCCTGGAAATGTGAGTGATTGCATTAGGAACTTTCCCTCCCTCCAGTGGGGAGAGTCTTTTGAGCTTGATCTCTCTTCTCATTGAGATCTTTGAATTTTGGATCATTAAAACCATTCTTCACTCTAAAGGCCTACTAGAGCGGTTGACATCCTTTCCATCTGAGCTGTGCTGGACCAGGCTCACTTCAGAGGCCATTAAAGCTGCTTGTTTCATCTTCGGGAGAGGTCAGCAGAGAAAGACCTAAGTAAGTAATTATTCCCTGCCTCTCCTCCCAGTAGCAGAATAGGCTGTGGAAGTCGAAAGATCATTAAGTCTCTGAGCAGTGTGGAGAGGCTGGAAGCCTCCTCAGACAGGGAGCAGCAGAGGGGAGAACTGAGTAACAGGTGGTATTTAGAAACTAATTAATATTTGTGAATAACAATGAGCTATTGGTAAGAAAACAAATCAGTCTGCTTGTGAATATTTATGATGCTGACTTTCAACGTTACTTGGATTGCGCGGTCCTTCTCCAGCTGCTGCATCTCAGATCTCTTGTCACAACATTTCACACTGGGGCAAAACCCTTCTCTACCCTGCAGAGCCGTTCTACGGGGCAGCAGCCAGCTGAGCAGCTCAGCTGAGTATATGCTTTTAGAAGAATTTTGTCACCAGTTTGGTATTAGCAGGTCACTAGGTCCCAAACATTTAAAATATTCTTTGCTGCTGGAGTAAGCCTTGCAATTTAGCTCAAGATTTGATCCCATTAGGAGCCAAGCCGTGCACAGAGATAATGCTATGTTTGAAGAGAAAGCAGGTGTTAAAGGTGGTTCTCCCTCTTAATGTGTGCAAGCGTTTTACAGTAGATCAAACTTGCCTAATGTAATCTTCATAATGCTTTCATTTAAAATGCTCCCTGTGGTTTGTATTTGTGGAACTGAAAGAACAGAATCTACTTTGTAGCTTGGTGGGGCGGGGTGCTTGATTGAACATATGTTCACACTGTCATTTGGGAAAGATAATAGGTTTTTAACCTCTGTCAGTGTTAGACTGAGGTATTTATGGAGCTCTATTAAAGCTGCACCTAGGCAGCTAACCTTGCAATACAGGTTTTTCACAATTTGCTGTTTTCTTGTGATAAGTTGTGGCTTTTCTTGACCTCTCACAGTGTCTCTTGCTGTGTCAGCCAGCATGGGAGCTTACCAAGAAACAAGGAATTCCTTGCTGCTGTCAGTGCTGCATGAAATGCTTGTGACTACCAGTATTGTCTGTTCAATAAATACTGTCACATAGATTGGAAAAGCAGCTCTGAAAAATTTCAAAAAAATACTCTTCTGAGCTTGAAACAAACAAAAACTGGCAAAAAATGTGGTGACAGTGCTTGTGCTTTTGGCTGCAGAGGTGTCCTGGTGCAGCTGTAGGTGCCAAGCTCTTATTCCAGGGTGTTGCAGAGGGATATTTATTGTTGCAGCTCTTGCAGCCTCTCCACTGCTCTTGCTGGCCTTGAGTTTCATTGGTGGCAGAGGAGAAGCCATATATAATTTAGAGTGCTAAAATCCTATTGATATGGTCTCTTTTCAGACACTTTAGGCTTCCAACCTAAATTAACACGATGGAGACTGCAGCATGCTTCACAAGGGAGGTTATCTCCAGTGAACTGCCGTTACCACTTTGGTCAATTTTTTTTTTTTTTTTTTTTTTTTTTTTTGGTTAATGTTTAACCCTCAACAGCAAATGCATCATGTTTGCATGCCCTTTCCCTCTATAAGCAGAACAGCTGTTTTAGAAAGTTGGCTGTGACATCCAAAACTAAATCAGTGTCAAATTTTAAATACACATATCAGACAAACAGATGCAAAGAAATTCAGAACATAAGCCATCACCTCAGTGTGCGCAGGTCTTCTTGTGGTGAGGGCCTCAGGGGGTCTTAAACTGCCTATTAAACAGTGCTTTCTATGATTTGAGAGTATTTTCTATCCTCATCTTAAAAGTCTTTGCTCTCTGCCTTAATATTTCCAGTGTAGAGAAAAGATACTGTATTTTTTTTTCCTGTGATGCATTTCCCCTTTTCTAGCAGTGGTGCTGCTGAGAATAGTTGACTTGAACTGCCCCTATTATGCAAATGCAAAATCTGCTTATGCTTTTAGGAGCTAGGAGTCTTTGCTGCAATATGCATATGTACCATGGATGGCTGCATCTATGCGTATTAGATAGGGGTCCTATAGGAAATTCCATAGGGTTTCCAGAGGGTAAATTCAGAAGAAATGTATGAAAAGTGATATAAAAATTGGCAGCAGAGATGGATATGTCTAAGGGAGGATATTAATTTAAATTGCTGGCTTACAGAAATTTCAAGCATTTTTATGCATTTAATAAAGGATTGCCATTTAAGTAGTCTAAATATCCTTCTCTGTATACAAGGTGTCTTGGGGTTTAACCACTTACTGCTGGATAGATTCCACTCAGATGTGATTGCCATTCTTTCAACAGACTAGCTGATGAAGAGAGTGAAAAGAGGCGGTGCTGAAATGACCGTTGTGTTTGTGATGGAGGAAGGGAGAACACAAACGTGTGTCGTCTATCTTCTATTCATTTAGCATGTTAGTCTTGGTCATGGGCGTCAAAGTGGATGTGTGCATGTCTGAAAGAGGGCTTTCCTCAAATCCCAGGGCACCAGGAGGTGCCAGGGTGCTTCTCTAAAATTCTGACCTGAAGGATGGAGATTAACTATGTGGGGACAGCTGAAAATGGGAGTTGGTGACCTGACGCTTAGGGAGAGATGCTAGGCTAGAAAACTGAGGTGTTGTATGAGAGGGGGGGAAAAAACCTTAATGATGTTTTAATAAGGGGGCTTGCAGGGACAGATGGTCAAAGTTATGAAAAACCCCTTGAGGAGCATTGTGCATAGATATTGGCAGGGTGAGACCTCCAGGTTTAAAACAGGAACACGCTCTGACTGCAGCGAATGCTGCTGGTGTTTGCCAGAAGTAAATATAGTAGAGTAAGCACTGCTACAGAGTCATCGAAGTCAATGCTGCATAACATCAAATTGCATAATATATTTGTTTGTGAAGGTTATTAGAGCACGGTTTTAAATGGATCTGAGTCCTTGGAAAGGTGAATGTATTCTGGTTCCCTGGGCTGAGGTTTCCAGTATGTCCCAGTCTAACCTGGCTTCAGACTGCCAGTAGAAGGAGTGATCTTGCTGTTCCCCTGCTACCAGCTCCCATGCTTGTTTGACCAGCTCCTGAGCTGGTTCCACTCAGGAGGAAACTGCACTTTCTCTCCAGAAATAATTAAAAAAAAAAAAAAACACATGAGGAGATTTTCGTTGTTGTTTCAGACAGCTCAGGTTGTGAGGGAATGAGGCATTTGGTGCAGGTGTCTCTAAGTGCTAGGGGCAGTGGGTGGGCAGGCTATCCCTGTGTCCCAACTCAGAGCTGGAGCAAACTAGCAATATTCATCTTCTCTCTAAGCAAGGGTGCGGTCAGTCCATGACACAGCTGCCATCGGAACCCTGAATTTCAGGGCACTGTCGCACTCTCCGCAAGAGTACTGAAACTGTTTACAGAATGAGTGCTTTGTAAATGATAAAAGCTAAATAACACATTCTGTGCATTTGCATAATTTTGAATCACTTATCCTTTTGAGGGCTGTAGTCATTTGGCTCACGTTAAAGAACACTTAAGAGTGTAATTGAGCTCAACTTCTAGGTTGCTGAGCCGAGTTGACAGTGAAAATAGAAGTGCGCTTCTGTGGAGCTCTTGAGTGTTCCCTACAATGTCAACGACACCATGGAACAGTGCCCTAAAGGCTTAAAGTCCTTTGAGTAAAACAGAAGGCACAGTCAGGGCTCTGAAGGGTCAGGATGTCTTTCAGAAAGTCTTGAGACCTGGAGCTGTGGAAGTGTGATGGATCACTATGGTCATTAGCTGTGCAGGGTCATGGCCGAAGGAGGCACTGGGAGCAAGAAACTTGTGGTCTGAGCTGCATAGAATGGAGAGGGTTACCAGCTGGAAATGCTGGAGATATTCAGCTTTACTTCGAGCTGTCTCAAAGCGATAGTGAGCTGCAAGGGTGGCACTGGGCAGAAGATGGGAGGCTTCTGAGCTTAACAGAGATAATCTCAAGGATTGGGAGTCACCTGAGAACAAACTCCTAGAACTTGCTTGATTTGGACAGTAAAATGAGGATCTTAGAGGCATCGCAGAATAGTAGAGTGGTCTGGGTCAGAAAGACCTCCAAAGGTCATCCAGTCCAACCCCCTCTGCATTAAATAGGAGCATCCTCAATCAGGTCAGGTTGTCCAGAGCCCTGTTGAGCTTCACCTTGAATATCTCCAGGGATAGGTCTTCAACTACTTCCCTGGGCAACCTGTTCCAGTATTCCACTACGGTCATGGTGCAGAACTTGTTCCTAACATCCAATCTAAATCTATTCTTTAGTTTGAAGCCATTGCCCTTCGCTCTGTAGCTACAGATATTTGTAAACAGTCTCTCTCCATCCTTTTTGTAGGCCCCCTTCAGGTACTGGAAGGTAATTACTAGATCTCCCAGAGCCAGAGAGATGTGGTGTAATTTAATTTTTTGTCATTAGGGAAGTAAATTTTGGGGGTAGGGGAAAGCTGTTTAAGTTGCTGGGTCACTGTTGGCATGAAAACAAATGCTTAAAATGTTCTATTGGAGGAGCTCAGTTCTACAGTAGATGTTGGATATGGAAACTGAGGAAGAACATTGTCAGTATGTTGAGATTTGTTGCTGTGATTAGGATTTTTGGTCGTGATGCTTGCAATGAAGGGCCTGAGCTGGTGATCTGTAAAGGAAAACCTTAACAGTCTGTATATGATGGCTGATTATTGTGACTGTGTCTCATGAAAATAGGGAAGGGGAAACTGTGCCTTGCTATCGTGGTTTTAAAAGTATCTGGATGGGAATGTGTGTTGAACCAAACTGCTTCTTCCCAGGCTGGAGAATTTGTGTTGTGAAGTGAAGTTTCAACCTTTGCTTTACATTTTACTGAATGTCTCTGTTACAGTCACAGAAGAGACTTATTTTTATGCTTGTTTTTCTTTTTCCTAGGTATTTTTATGGCCTCTGTTGCAGTGGTGTCTCAGTGTGTCCCAGGCATTTATGGATTTATTCTGAGAACGCTCCTGTGAGGTAGGAAACATTACCTTCGTTTTACAGATTGGTAACTAGGCCACAAGGAGATAAAGGTTGAAGGAGGATAACTAGGCCACAAGGAGATAAAGGTTGAAGGAGGAGTCTGTAGCATGGCTAACAGTCATATGATGATTACCAGCAACTTCTTTAGCTACCTGTTTTTGGCCTTTTTTTTTTTTTTTTTTTCTTTTCCCCCTGATTTGAAGTTTAGAAGAAACAATCCACAAAGAGTTGGGAAGACCTGTGGAAAATATGATTAGGGTTACTGGTGTCCTTTTTTTAACATTGTTGCTTATGAGTTGAAATGGCTTTCTAAAAATATCAGCAGATCTGTTTATGTTAAATGATTAACATGTTTAGACTTTCAACAGATGTCATGCTTTTTCAAGTCAATAACTCTCTTATCCTACTTGTCTAGGCTTGTGTCTGCTGAATTCTTACCCTACCTAAGTTAATGCTATCCCAACCACCTAAAGCAATGCCAAGAATTTCATCATCCATGCAAAAGATCTGGTTCGTGTCAAGACAGGTGTAAAGTTTCTCAGCAACACTTAGGTATAATTACTGTTTAACTTTATTTTTCAAAGGTCTTTCCAAACCAGGTAAAATGTTCAGCTTTGAGCTCCCACATTCTCCCAGAAATTGGATTTCAGTGCCTGGTTAGTGATGCTGATCCCTTTTTAAAAGTATTGCAAAGTTCCTGACATGTGTGCACTCACTGAATTATGATTTACATCATAAAATCAAATATCATGAATAACATCTTGGAAAAGATCTTTTTTTTTTTCCCTTCAAGGAAGGAATTTTAATATAGACCTCCCCTGAGCCCTTCTTTCCCTTCAACTTGGTATCTAAAGTGTAACTTTTATTACTACTTAAGGAATTTTCTTAGGACTACAGCAACATTAGAAGTCATAAAGAAACCAGCAGGCTCTGACAATTAAATATTTTTATTGTATTTTAAAGTAAGCAATATTATGAAAACAATTAACATGGCAAAGAAATATTTAATGGTCTTTCTAATTTTGCAATCTGTAAAATGCACACATTGGATTACATCAGCGCTCTTTCTTAATGTATATTACATGTCAGTGTGTACCCAAGAATGAAGCTGTAATGACTCATGAACTGTCTCAAAATGTACTAAATAAGACTAAATAGACCAATTGGGCTATATTTTACTCAGCCCAGTATGCATGGAGTGAAAAATCATTAGCTAAGATGTTGATGCTTGAAAAGGACAAGATTTCTTTAAAACCAGGAATTGGTCTTTGTCCACTTAAGTGGAGGCTGAAGCACTTGTCCTTGTGTATGTATGTTTAAAAATAGTGCTGGTGTGGTCATGGGAAGTAGAGACACGCATCCCAGCCTTTCAGAATAGATCCTGCCAGGCATGGATGGCATTGGGTGGGGCAATGGGAAGTGTAGTGGAAGGTGGTGCTCAAGTTTTGGGATGTGCCATCTGAGAAGTTATGGAAAGACAGCAATGAATGGGAGGGCTGGTTGCAGAAACCTCATGTTTTCACAGAAGGAGCAGGGTGAGGAAGAATTTCTTGACATGGCATATTGCCTGCCTGGTTTTCTTCAAAGGTCAACACTGAGTTGGCAAGATTTCTTTTGGATGCATACAAGAGTGTGTGTGGAAAGGCTCTAGGCTCTGCTGAGCAGAGTTTGAACTCTTCATTCACTTTTCCCTCAGCTCAGGAGAGGGGGCATAGAAAGGTTCTGAGTATTCAAGGTACAGCCAGGTCAGATTCCCTGTTCCTTACTAGCTCCCCCACCCCTTGCAGGCTTACCTGGCTGTGGATTCATCAGCATGGAGCTGGGCTGGCAGTGGGCAGCAGGGCTAAGTGCATCCCAGTGACAGGTTGACTCAATGAGATGCAAGTATAGACAGTATCTGAATTATGAGAGACTCCCTGTCATCTTTAGAGTCACTGTTCTTAATTAATCATCTGCATTTAGCTTTATATTGCATTTGGAAGCATCTTAGAGCAATACTAGGCTGGAGATGACAGCCACCCTGGGAGGATGCCGTATGGTGACAAAACTGAACCAAAAGCAAAGAGAGCATTACATGGGAGCTGAACTTGCTTATGCTGCTCCTCATCAAAACAGTGGTCCTTGAGGGCTTCTTAGTTTTGTAGGACTTCTTTTCTGGTATATGCAGTTATGTACACTTTCAGCTGACCCTGACCTGGAAACTCAGGTTTTGGGAAATAAAAGATGACAGACTCAGTCCATTCAAAATTAGTTGGAAGTTTGAGTGACATTCAATAACATCTTTTAAAGTAAATCATGGGGTTTTTTTCAACATAAATTGAGCAGAATCTTCCTCATGTAGGTCATACCTTATCTGTAGAGGTTTTTTTTGTAAAATAATTCCTTTAATGAAGTCCATTGGATTTGGGGAGGAGGGGGCAGGAGAACCTTGAAAAAAGTATGCTTTTGCTGTTCAGATGAATGGGAGAAGAAAGAAAAGGCAGCCCTTTCAATCATGTCAGGCTGAATCTAAATCATCAAGAAGTGATTTACAGGAGAACCCCTGAAGATAAACTGTAACCTAGATTATCAGAATACAGATTAAGTTTTTTGGAATTTGGAGACTGCAGTGCATTCTGCAGTGGTCTTGATATTCATTTAAACTAAGACTGTTGTATGGTTGCTCTTTCAGGGGTATAGAGAAATACCTGACGTTTCCATTTGAATCTTATATTCCTGGTGTTAATAAATTCATTAAAGTCAAGACTACTTGTCTTGACTTAAAAGGTTAAAACCCTAAAATAAGAAGTTTCCATTTGAACTGGATATTTCTAGGGAAATATTGTGTATCCATGTGATTATGGTTTGGGAGATTTTTATACACGCAACATGACCACTGAAACTGGGACATGGGAGTTGCAGTTAAACTTGAGACTTCTTTACTCTGCCTCTGAAGCGTAAAACAATTGTCACTGGTTCAGATTGTCCTCTTAGAATTCTTCAAATATTTTTGTTTTTAAATTTATTTGCCTTTTGGGAAACACTCCCTGATAGCCTTGCTCTAATTTAAGCATGTTTTCTGTAATACAGATTATTGTGATGGTTTGGGAACTACCTGNGCCTCAAACCAGCACAATTATGTATTTCTGTAGAATGTTGGCATGAAGCTTATGTGACTCAAAGTGATATGGTTGTATATTGATGCCACTTTGGTTGAAATATAATAATACTTAATTGAAAGCAGCGAGTAGCCCATTACTATTCACTGTACTATGGTGAACAGTATTTTCTGGCTCTATTTAAATGACAGCCTGGAAAGGGCATTGGCTGAATTCATTGGCGTAACTCAGCTTTCCTTATGTATGACTTCCCCCCCCCTTCACTTAAGTGTCTTTGCAGGTCCTTTTTACCTTACAAATGAGAGGAGTTCTTTAATATATTGGAGCCCAAAGGGCATGGCTGCTGGCCGGTTACCAGGTTTCACGTGCTGTGTGCTATAGAATGTGATTGGGTAGGGAAGTGTGGGGTTTAAAGCTCCAAATTCAGGCTAGTAAAATTCCCTTCTGCTTTGAAGATGTGTGTTTTAGCTGTGTACAGGGATATGTGTTTTCAAAAGTCTATTTATGAAAAAGAGCATCAGCAGAAGCTGGAGATACTACAAGATGTAAACATTTGCTAAATTGAACGTGAGCTTTATAACCCTCTGGTCTTTTTAATTTCCTTTTTCCTTACATAATCATTATATTGGTAGGTGGCTTTTGTTTTGTCCATTTAGCTATCTGAGGATTATGCAATAAAGGTAGAATCACCATAACTGGCAGCATAACTTTTTTTGTCATCCTGTGGAGTCAGCACTTGCTGGTGCTCTGGCACAGTAGGTTTGAGTAGCTGCCACCCCGTGCCTGTGTTTTCTGATCCCGAATGCTGAATTCATTGAAAAACATGCTCTGTGAGTTAATGTGCATAAGGAGTTTTGGTGCTGAAATCTCCTTTGAGGATACATTTAACTAATTAACTTGGTTTCGTTCTACCTACTATCAGCATAGGCTTGGCTGAAACCAGCCCGTATTGGTTAGGCCTCTGGTTTGAAGTTGATCCCAATGGGATTGAGGATTGAAAACCACACAGTTGTGACTCTGGAGTTCCCAGTGCCCATGCCAGCATCTGGGGCTGTGCCAGGCACAAGCACCAGCTGTGCCCTTTCTGGAGGCAGGGTGCCACACCAAGTGGATGTGCATCCTATTGTACTCTGCGGTGGAACTGTGGATTTCTATAGAGGCCTGAAATAATGAGGTTTGCCGAGCTGTGGTTGAACAATTCCATGGTACCAACTAAAATAGAGTCTGATTTTTTTTTTTTTTTTTTTCCCCCACTAATGGAATAAGGAACGGTAGCAGAGACTGTCAGTATTTCACTGGTTTGGCTTTTCTCTCTGTTCCTATCTTCTTCCTATTCATTGTTAACTCACAGATGATTTCCAGGGATTCTGCTAGTTAGGATCTGTTTTTCAGGGGAGGCAGGCAGCAAGATAGGGATTACTGGTGGTTGCATTTGTCGTAAGAACAAGCACAAGGATACATGGATTGGAAATACTGGGTGGGGTTTTTGCCCTGACAGTGTTGGAAATCAACCTTTGTTATTATGTCCAGTAAAGCAGGTTTCACTGAAAGCTGATTATAGTATTTTGTGGGAGAAGGTTTTTTCATTGTATCATGCTGGAAGAAAAGACTCTCAGATCCATATTCAAGAGCAAACTGCTGTATTTTGTGTAACTGGAAGAATGTATGGATTTGTCATGTTTTCCTAGCAAAAGAAAATTGTCCCTTCCACCCCCTTTTGAGTAGTACTAGGGTTTAGTCTTGCAAAAGGATTTTCTAGGTAGAAATATCATGTAAAATGGATTCTGGATTTAAACACTGATGGGGGGAGGACACACTACCACCACCACCCAGCAGTTTTTGAGTGTTCATCATTTTTCTGAAAATTGGACCTTTTAAAGTATTTCAGGTTGGGTACACTAGAAATTGAGGCATTCAAATCACTAACGGCTTTTGAGAATGACAGCCAAAATCTCCATTAATGTTGCATCTTCTGCCTAGGGGATCACAGAGCAGAGACTGATGTGTCTTTGAGGCTGGAAGTGGAGCAGTTTAAGAAGTTACTGTGCCTCAGCTGAGATGCAGTAGCAGCATACCACCGTGTCTAGTTCATTTTGCTGAAAAACAAAACAGAAATCACAGAGGATGATCTAAGGCTGTCTGTTTTGCTTTGCATAGAAGCAGACTAACCATGCTCCTGTAATAAGTTGCCATGTCTCTACTATGAGGATGGTAATTTCCAGCTGATGAAAGGTAAATTACAGCTAGAACAGGTGGGCACATTAAAATTGTAGTGTGCCTAAAGATTCCTGTGTTCACAGAGGAGTGAGACTTGCTATGCTTGTTTGGACCAGTGGCCATTCTAATTTAATGCTCTACTTTTGGCAATGATCAGTGCTAGAAAACTGAGGCAGTGTACAGGAAATCTGCTATTTTCATAGCAAATGTTTTATCTCCTGGAGAAGTGTTGGCTTTTTTAGTGTATCAAACCAAAACAGTCTGGTTTAGTCAACTTCTAAAATGCAGTTAACTTTTTCTTTTAAATCCTTCTTTGCAGACAGTGAGTTTATTGGTATTTCTTTAGCTGAGGGTTGGTCTAAGCCATATACAATCTTCAGTCTGACTTGATTGATGGTGTGGGGTTCTGTTTCATAGAATCATAGAATGGTAAGGTTGGAAGGAGACCTCAAGGATCATCTAGTTCCAACCCCTTGCCATGGGCAGGGACTCCTCCCACTAGCACAGGTTACTCAAGGCCTCATCCAACCTGGCCTTGAACACCTCCAGGGAGGGAGCATGTTTGGTTGGTTTTTTTGGGGGGTGGGTTGTTTTTTATTTTTTTGGTGTGGTTTGTTTTAAAATGATCTACGTCTCCAAAATGATCTACGTCTCATCACCCATGATAGATGAATAGTGTGGGGTATATTTTTGCTACCTTCACAGCTGAAAAATAAAATACTAAACGGGTTTCATGTAGTTATTGTATTGCTTGAGCGTGTCTTCACGTTAATTAAAATTAGTTTGAACAAGGTGATAGGAGTAAAGTGCAGAGTAGGAAAAGGATAGATCAGAAAAAGCAGATAAGATAGGTGTATTCAAATACAGCCTGATGAAATTTGCCCCAGGGTACATCAACAACTAGCCAAGCAACCTTTGAACCATTTAAAATTGCCTTTTAGAAATTATGAAGAGCAAGAGAGGTCCTGGAGGACTGAAAAGGGCAAATGCAGTACTTGCCTTTGAAGAAGTGAAATCTGGAGAATTACAGACTAGTTAGACTAACTGAAATGGTCAGAGAATTGGAACAAAATTTTTAATCAGTTTCCAAGAATCTGGAGGATAAGGAGTGTGTGTGTGTGTAGCAGTACCTGTGGTAGCTTGACGCAAGTAATTTTTGATATAACCTCTTCTGGCGTTTCTGTGTAATAGGGAAATATATATTTAATTTTATGGTACACAAATAACTGTTCAAAGACCATGTTTGAAGAGTAGTTACCTATAACTTGCTGTGAAAATCAGAGGAAGAAAGGGGATGGCATGAAGAATTATGTGAATACACCCTTGTTTGTCTTGGGCTGAGCTTTATTTGCTGTTCTCTTTACTGATGTGGACAGGGGAATACTTACTGAATCTGCAAGTAAGCCCAAACTGAGAGGGGCTCAGGCATTGTGAAGCATAGCTCAGAATTAAATGGCTACAGTAGCTTGAAAAAAAAAACATTTGGAAATCTACAGCATAGAACTTAATGAGCTGAAGTAAGAAAATACAAAATGGTGAGGATGTGGCTAGGCTGCACAGACATGGAAAACTGCTTTGGGACATACGCTGGGTCACCATCTATGGACAAGCTACAGAGGACAACTTCCATCGGGAGTATGGAAGAGGACTATTAAGAGGACTGTAATTAAAGGTAATGATTCTGCTGTGGGCAGTGCTGCTCAGATCCTGGACACGGAGCTGTGTCCAGTTGCAGGGATGGTACATCACAGGAGTGTGGGGTTGGCAGAGGGCATCACCCCATGTGGGTCCAATCAGCCTGTGGATGAAGATGCCAAACAATTGGTTACTGGGTTCACGATGGGATGGACAAAAGGTCCTCACTGTTCATGGCAGAGATGTAACTTGGCTTCCACCAGCAATCACAAGTATGAGGAAGACATTGCTAAGTCAATACAGGTGCCAGAACCTGGGCTGAATCAGACAGAGGTCTGCATAGCTGGCTGGGGAGCAGGAGATGTTTGAGCAAGGTCCAAAGCAGCAGTGCTTCCTGACCTCGAGGGAGGGAGCATCTAGCTGTAGTCACCCACCCCACTCAGGTGGCTGTGTTGACATCAGGGTCTGACTTCTGTCAGAGGAGCACAAGGAGGGGAAAAGAGTCCAAGTTCAGAGGATGCAGCAAAGAATGTTCCAAAAGTTCAGCTTGAGAGTGGGAGAGCACTGGAACAAGGTCCAAAGGGCTTGTGGCACTTCCATCTTTGGAGCTACTGAGTATTCAGGTGGACACAGCTCTGGACGACATGGTCTGCCTTCAGAGTTAGCCTTTCTTAGAGCAGAGGTTTGAACTAGGCACATACAGAGGTCCCTTGCCATCTGTCTTTTTTCTGAGGTTCAATAGATGACTTCCTTTTCTTGAGAGGATAAAATTTTCAAATGATGGGTCTCAGATCAGCAGCAGTGTTCTTCCAGGTAAATTAATCAATGGTTCAGAAGGGCCAGGTATATCAAGATTGCCTCCCTTTGAGTAGTGTCTCTTGATAACCTGAAAACATTTGTTTTCTCAATCAGGCTTCAAGAGGAAACACTGTAATCAAATGTTTAAGTTTCTTGGCTGCTTCAGCGTTTTCCTTTGTTAGAAGCACCAGCATGCTTTCTAGGATACAAATGTTTAAATTTGGAGACTTTAAGAAACCTTTGCCTCAAACATGTAGATTGGATTGGGTACTTGAAGGAGATTGTTGCCTTGTGCTATAATAAACAGGTACCTAATCAGAGAAGCTGATTATTTCCCATCACAATAAATACAAAACATGTGATCAGTGACTTCAGCACCTATTTCTTCTCAATGACTTGTAAAAGTAATAGCTATGAGCTTGCAACAGTGATGCACATACAGGTTAAATATTAATGTATGTTGGCTGTGATTAAAGATCAAGAATGACTTTTAGGTAATGAAACGTTAACTCTCTCTTAAGTGCCATCAGGTTTTATAAGGTGACTTCTAGAAGAGGAATGGTTGCTGTTAGGAGTGGTGGGCTGTTGCATGAGCCTTAGGGACAGTTCAGTGCAATTGGTTTTCTAGGTTACAATATAAAGAAATCAACGCTAACCTTTTGGTGAAGGTCTGATTTAATCACTTAAAAACATAGCCATGCTGCTTGACAGGTGACCACATAAAGCATTCCCAAAGACTAATGGTCTGTCTTGCTCATCTCTCCCCATTTCCTTAATCATGCTGATGTTTTTTTTTTTGTTTTGAACCAGTGCTATTAATCTGATAAGGCCACACTGTCCAGAGATGTGACTGTTGAGAGGTTATTCCCATGGTAGCAGTTGACAGTTTGTAGAGTCACATAGTTACAGAGTTGCCCCAGCCTCCCTGTTGGGACAATCTCTCCTAGTGCTTGCACAGTAGCATGGAGATGTTGAGCTATATGTCTAGTCTTGGTTAATTGTGTTAGGTATTTGTTCTCCTTGTTTAACGTTTGTTAAAGTCTTGCAAATAAACTTGTTACAGTGAAATTTTATAGNACTGAGTTTTAGCCTGGGTCATTTTACAAAGTGTGGGGGGGCGGGGAACTCCCTAACCCACATCACCAAGTTTGAAATGATCCCACTTACCTTACTGACTTTCTTCCAAGCTGTTTCTTGTGGTGGTTCTGCCTTGATGGCCAGCACACAGGAGTGATGAGCAGGGCTTTCTTCTGAATTTTACTTGATAGCCATTCACTCCAGGTGGCAATCTCATTTTATGCTGTTGTAGAAGTATTTTGCTCAAACAAAGTTCTGTTCACATGCAATGTAGTTGAGCTTTTTGAAAGCTTTAATTGATCTGTTTATCTCGGAGCATGAATTTTCAGTGTTGCTGGAGCTGGAGCCCCTAACCGATGAGGTACACAAGCAAAAAGGGCAGATACAATGCATGCTACAGATGTTATGACAAAAAACGTCATACTTTTTGCTGGATAGCAGAGTGACTGATTGGCTGTAGACATTCCTGACACTGCCTGACAGAAAGGGTTATTTTATCTGAAAACAGTGCAGTTACAGATGAGAGAGCTCCTGAAAAACATCACTCACTTTTACTAGCGACATCCATCACTTCCTAATTATGGGTGCTTTCAGGTGGAGAAACAAGTTCTTTCCATGCTCCTCAGGAGCTTTTTTTGTCACTGCAGCAGCACTGTAGGGTTAAATTTGGTCCTTTGTCCAGGGTCAGAGGGACCTGTGGATTAAATTAATGCACGTTGGTGTCTGTACATGTTAGACGGGTATCACACTGTTAGAGGAACGGCAATGGCCAGCGACTGTGGAGAATGAATAACTCTTTGTAGTATAACCACCTACTTTGAAGTGCCGAAGATCTGTTAAACTTCTGTGTTTGAAAGTCAGGAGCTTTCATTGTCCTTTGAAAAGCTGAATCAGATCAGACAAGTCATGAGTCCAGTGAAGAGAGAAACTTGTAATGCCTGTTCAGAAACAGGAGAGAGTCTCTGAATGTCAGTTTTCCAACACATGTGCTTTATTTTTGGCAGCAGGAACGTGGCTCTCCTGGACAATATAGGAGTTTTTGCCTCTCCAGGTGTCCCTGGAGCTGCCTTGACCATTGTACCTATTTCCCCAGCCCCTGCCACTTGCTACCTTCAAGCATGGGAGTGGGCAGGGTCTTTCTGTGCTTTATGGTGGAGCTGCCTGCTCCCAAGACAGGAACTCAAGTGGGATTTTCCCAAAACGCAGAGTTGGCCTAACCTTTTCCCACTTTACGCTGTTTTAGAAAGCCATATACATTTTGGAAAGCCATATATATTTTCAATGCAATCCCTAGCACTGCCTAGAGATCTGGTGCCGATTCCAAACTATCTACTTCCTGGCATCAGAGCAGACATTGGCAGCTGTGCCCATTATACAATGTTCTATTGATCAGAAGCTGTGGTATCTGCAGGAGCCCTTTCCATGACTGGAAAGTATCTTACTCTCTGGTTTGCTTCAGCCCATCTTCTCTGTGGGACTCATATTTTCAGCTGGGCTGTTAAGAAATTAATTTTCCTCTGTGATGCTAAATAGTTCTCTTCTAGTCCTACAGTAAGAGCAGGGATGAGACTTGCTTTCTCTGTGTGCTAGTGTTTACATATGGATAAAAATAACAGCTGGTCGCAGTATTGTTTGTTTTTATGTATAGATGTGCTCTGTGCCCCACCCATGAGCCTGCCTCTCTGTGGCCTGTCGATGGGACCACAGGTGTGGAGGCACTGAGGATACCATGGTGATATAGTCAGCATAGCTGCCTGTGTGGTCAGGGAGGAATGAATGAGCATTTTCAAAATTATTGTTTAATTCCAGTGACTCTGCAGATGGCGAAGCATTTACAGTTGCTGAAGTAATCTGTGCTGCCCTGCACTGCCTTTTCTCTTTGAAGAGTAGATGCCTTACAGCCTTCCCTGGTTGCTGGTAATAGCGGTAATTAAACATACCTTATAATGACGATGGACCTGATACATCTTCTGTTGCCAAGGACAGTGATGTCCTCAAGTCAGAGCACCCACTGCGGTTTTCATACGAGCCCTTAATTTAAATGCAGACTCAAGGTTAAAACCCGTCCATAGATAAGGGTGGGAGTGCATGGCTCAGTTCCCTGAGCACATCCTTGCCTTACTCCTGGGAAGTAGGGCAACTAATGTCTTGTTGAACTCAGTTGGCATTTGACCATTTTGCTCTAGTGTTTAATTTTCTATTGCTGTAGCAGGGCCTCTTTGCAAGATCTGAATGTGTCATGCAAATGTGGTGAAAGCAGTTTAGAACAAAAAGTGTAGTATTGGTGATGCTGCAGTCCTCACATTTTTGTCAAAGCTTCAGCAGCCAAACAGCTCAAGTGCTGGTTGTGGATGAGCACCACCCATGGCTTGGGGCTTCAGAATTCTGGAAATTGCATGCACCAAGTAAAACCCCCAAATGTTACTGAAATTCTAGAGAAAGAAGTGAATTGCTCTGATGGCTAGGTTTGTGTTTTCCTGAAAATAGGAGTAAAAGTTTAATTTACCAAGGGGGAAGGGAAACCAACAAAAACCCCTACTCTACCACAAAACCTTAAATACCCCATGCCTACTGTTGTGAGGTCCAAAAGACTGAGATGGATCATTATATGTCACGTCCTCGAAGGCTGCTTTGTGGTGAAGGTGGGACCCAGAGCAGAGGCTGTTGCAGGGGATGTGTAGGTGAGCCCATCTGTCAATATTGTTCTTGCTGCTTTTCGAATGCTTTTGCAAATGGATAGTTTGAGACTTGTCCCTGCTGCAGGTAAAGCCAATTTCAGGCCCTTGTGTGCTGGTATTTTATTGAAGCGAGACATGAATGCTCCAGGGGAAAATGGCATTGTGAGATAAAGGGCTTTGATACATGCCTATAGTTTAAATGTCATCCTTGCCCCCCCCAAAAAAAAAAAAAAAAAAGCTAGCAGGTGTTAATTGTGAAACTGCCCTTCATGTACATTTTTTTTCTTACTAAAGTTACTTCATCTAATTCGATCCATATATGACTTCAGTGTTTATCCATCTCAGAAACTGTATATTTGAAACTGTTCTGTGATTATGCAAATACATAGTTTTAATAAAATTATAGAATGGTTTGGAATGGACCTTAAAGATCACCTGGTTCCAACCCTCCGCCCCCACTGCCAGAAGAGAGAGCAGTTTTAGTAAGTCTCTGATTAGGGAGAGTATTTCCTTCCGAGAGTCAGGGTCTGAAGCAACAGTCGATTTGATCATTTGTTTTGAAGGTGAGAATTACAGGTACACGTTTTCTTCAAGCATTAGATAAGTGGTCTGACTGGAATAGCAGTTTGAATCTGTTTTAATGATGTTTTTCCAATATGAAAGGGGCCAAGAGATGCATAAGTCTAAAGGTCTACTGGTAATTGTCGAAGTGATGGGAGTTGTTTACAGAACGTACGGTGATGGGATGGTTGCCTCTCACTAAGAGCATATACACGACCTTTGTTCTTGGTTTAGAGTATAATTAAGGAATATGTGTCTCTGTGTATTTAAAAACAATAAACCCTCCCATTTGCAGACCGTGAGGTATTTAGGGGTGGCAGATACAGATGAAGCACTTCGGCCAGTGCTGGTATTAACTGTTTTATTTGCTGATGCTGTGATGCCTTTCTCCAATGCAGCTGTAATGAGGTCAAACCAAATATTTTACTAAGTGTCACTGATACAAGTGAGGTAATGGCCTGTTACCTTATCTGTATGGGTAAAACTCTCATCTTTTTCAAGTGATCCCAAAGGAAAATCTTAGCAATCACTAGCCTGGTTTGGCTTTTGCCTACAGTGCATGCCAATACTTTTGAAGACTTGGCTGGGGAGATATTAAATAGGCTTTGCTTTTTGTCTTTCTCTGCTAGTAAGGTTATGTGCTTTCAGTATGTATCCAGCTGTAGAAAGCTCAGGGAGGAAAAAATGTAGGCAACTCTATTCTGAAATCCTTCAAGACTGACTCTCAAATTCTTAGTGTTGTTCCTTGGTATGTGACATGGCCAGGGTTAATTTTAGTCACATTGTGACAGGCCACCTTCCTTAATCCGTTGGCTTGAAATGTCACAGCGGAAGGTTTTTACTGCTCTGGTGTTTGCCGTTGTGTGTCTGCAACTCCTTTCTATGAGTGGGAAATGGAGGAAAACCATGACACATGGCAGTGACAGGTTTAAAAGGAGCAACTGAGATATGCTTGGAGGTTTTGAAAGTGAAAATCACATGTGCTAGGTGCCTTTCACAAAACTGTGGTGTTAGTCTGGCATCCGTAGGAGAGAAGTGCTTTCACTACACCCAGGGCAGCTGTTGAAACTGCTGGCAAGGTGCTGGGGTTGGCAAGTCCCCAGTGCTCCTGGTGCTTAGATTGCTGCTGACCACTGCCTGGAGGAATATTGTGCCCTTACAGTGCCATCTTCTTCATCTCTCTTACTCTGTAGCGGTAGCACCAGAACCATGCAGATGGGTTTGCAGGAGAAAGGTATTTACTGCTGCTTAGGCACTGGTCCAGATATGCTGGTGCTTAGGTAGGGTGGACACATAGGAATCGTGCTGGTCCTGGGCTTGCCAGTGCTGTGGTGACCATGGTCTAGTTGGGACAGGATTTCTTTGCCATAACTGAATGAATGTAAATATTTCTAATAGTGTGTATATGTGCATAAATACATATTTAGCAGGTGCAGTGTTTGAACTACAAAGGGAGCAGTGTTAATACCTTTTAAACAGAGGAGCCAAGCAAGGGAAATTTCTTAATTTAACCCCTGGTGCTTATTGTGAAACCTGATAAACGCCTGTCTTGGCATATGGGAGGAAAAGGGCATCACTAAATAGGGGGAAAAGACCCCCTCTCTGTCCCCTTATAGCTGGAAAGAAATGTAAGCTCTTTCTAAGAGTTCAAGCAATAAAATGATAGATAGTGTGTATTTTTTAACCATCCATACAACCACAGATAGTTGACAACGTGACAAAAGGCTGTGGTATGTAAATGTCTGGTTTTTCCTTGTGAGGAAGAAGCTCAAAATCTACAGTCAGGACAGTGCAGTAACTGCGGTGCAAAACTCCTTTTCTGAGAGTTGGTAATAAAAAGAAAATTGATGACTTGTATGGAATTGATTAAAAAGGAAATACTTTTTGTTATTGTTTTTTTAATTACATTTTTTTCACCTCACTTGGTGACATGAAAATCTAGCCAGTGATCTTTCTCATTTCTCTTGTTACTGCCAAAGATTAATGCCCAAACCTTTCTAAAGGCCTTTAGTATGAGGAACAGAAGTTAAAAGAAAACAAAGTCTCATTTTCAGTTGCTTTCTCAGTAATTCATTTTGGATTCAGTGCGTGAATGACTTGTAGTTTGCCATAAGGCTAAGTTGCAGGATCAAGGCTACAATGGAGGCATTGTGATTACCTTGCTCTCCCCACCACCCTGCGCAGTCAAGTTGAAATCCTGCTTTTTGGCATCCAAGCTGTTGCTTTGGTGACCAGTTATCACTCCAGAAGTATACATTGTGGTCTCACTGAATAGCTGAAAGACTGTAAGGAGAAAGATAAATGTGTTCAAACACAGCTCTGTTTTGCAAGCCTTCAAGGTGATTCAGAACAGAGTTGGAGTATTTGATTTAACGTGGTATATCAGTGTAGTGGTATGAATTCAAATGTCAGTGTTACAAATCCAGAAAACATAATTAAAGGTGATTTAACACTCAGAATGCTGTGCCCTTTACATATACATTGTAATTACCTTTAATTTTTGGCAGTATGCGGTTCTCAGTTTCACTAAGCAGCACAGTTTCTCTGCAATTATTTAATTTTAAAAATTGTTGTGTTAATCACTTAAACCTCCATTTTCTAGAAATGGATGATGCAATCTCTAATCTTGGGTTTAGTGGATGCATCTTGTGCTCCGTGGTCCTGTTGATTGTCCTGAAAGTCTTCATGAGAACCTGACAAGGTCGTATAAAGAATTTTTAAGAGTTAAGAGAGAGCTTTATGCCAGTGACATGGCAGGAGTGAAAAGATGGAGAAAAATAGTAAGTTTCATGAACACTTTGCAGGTAAAGAAAGGGAAATCACCAAACTAGTGTGCAAATAGAAGAAAAATGAGTAGTTTCACGGAAAAAATTCCACCCAAGCATCACAAGATTCTTCTTTCCTTGAACACTTTTCAGCAGGATATTTTTCAGGATTCCTTCTTCGCTTCCCATGGCACTTAATCTTCTCTGCTGTGCTTTATGGGGTTGGTGAGGTCCTCAGGTCAGTGATGTCTTTGTGTTCAGATGCTCCTGTCCGCAGCACTCCTGCTCACAAGTGACAAATAATGATTTAATGACTGTCTCTCCTGTAACATGCTGATACCACAAGTTACTCCTGGTAGGCTAATGAGTGCGCCCATTCTCCGTGCTGGGTAGATTGCTTTGTTTGTCCTCGCCAAAGATTAGTGTTTATACTCTCTTGATAAAAGAAAAAGCACTCCAAGCATGCATTCAAAGTAAAAACTCTCACAGATCTGGCAGGCAGTACAATATCACTAACAGCAGCAGATCCTTAAGTAGCCTATTTTTCATAATCCCACAGGTAGTTGTTAAGAGCTTTTTGTCCTACTGGGAGAATATCTATCCCTCTGTTGAACTTCTTGTCAGCTATCACTGTATTTATGACCTTAATGGAGTTCCCAGCAATCATATCAAGGTATAGTAGAACCATATTTCAATATTTTGTTTTATACCTAGTAGCACTTTGTGTTGGTGTAGATGAGATATTTGGGTCGCATCTGTACTGGTAACACACATTTTTTTCCCATGTCCTCATAACTGTTCCCTCCTTAGTGGTTGATCTGTACTAAATTTACACTGGCTTTGTAGTTGAGTTTTATTCCTTTAAATGAGATTATTCTCTTGGGCTAGATGGCATCTGCTGCTGAAGTAGTACCTAGGGCAGAATTAGTAAGTCAGCCATTTCAATGCATTTTCCCAAAATCCGATGTGTGGAAGAGAATAGTTCAAACCAGTAACTTCTCACTGGGGCTTATGGAAATTACTAAGTCAATTATACGGTGCAGGAAACCTTGTTCCATTTTCCTAGTATAGTTTTTAAATACATTGTGGCAGTTTTGAACTGGGAATAGTGTTTTAACAGGAGACAGTTCGGTGCCTCTGTAAACACAAATGACACAGTGCTGAAGAACCAGATTGTATAAAGAGGATTTCAGAAGCTGATAATAAAGACTTATTGGTGATAGAGGAATAACAAGGATGTTGCAAGTCAGCTTATTATTTCAAAACAAGTTACCTGGATACATACACTACATGATCTTTAAGTTCCTTTCCAACCCAAATGGTTCTATGATACTCTTTTGAGCCAGTCTAGCAAAATGTCAAAGGTTTTGGCCAGGAAGGAATTCAGAATTAAATATATTTTGCTGAAACCAGTTTCCCTGATCCCTCTGTTTAATCATTTGGTGAAGGAAAAGAGAAAGAAAATACTCTCCATGTTATTTATTTTGCTAAATACCTTTTTTTCCACAAGGGTGTGTATGGGTGTTTGTTTTTGGATTTTTTTGTTTGTTTGTACGTTTGGGGGTTTTTTTATGTTGAACAGTAACTTGTAGGCTCTAAAAGGTTGAATTTGGGCCCTAATTATGGTGACTTTGTAACACTCTGTTAGAGATCAGTACTTTGGTGTAAGGTACAGCACTACTGCTCTGAACACCTGTTGTCCAGGAAGCATCATCTAAGGATTGATCTTTCAAAGTCCCTTCCTGCCCCTGACGTTCCGTGATTGTGTGATTGGATGCAATGCTTGTGCCACCTAATACTGCTCTTGTTGGAGTTTGCTGATGAACATTTTGCTCTGAACATTTTCCAAGAATAAATGGAAAAATATTTTTAAGTTAAAAGTATATCATCCACTCTCCATGGGCTGTTTTCCTTTGTTTCCCCCAATTATTAGGGTATTAGAGGTCCTGTCTTGTTATTGGCTGCAGTTTTCAGGTCAGACAGGGCAGAGACAGTCTTTGGTCTGGGTGAGAAAGGAGACAAATCCTCAAAGGCACCTTTTTGAAGAGGAGTTACTCTCATTCTTAGGTTTTGATCAGGTGTAGCTATGCTGCTTGGAGGAATTTAGTCCAAGTGAGTTGTAAATCATGAAATTTCTAGTCTCCTTAGTCAGTCTGTGAAAGGCGAGAAAGCATGTGTCAGTGACTGATTTGAAAGAGAAGTAGAAAGTCCTGACTGTTGTGCTGAAACACAACACTTGCTAGAAAACTCTCCTGAAGAGCTGGCAAAAGCTTTAACCCTGTGGTAATTTTGATAAGGGGGGAGGAGCACTTTTTTGGCTGTGCAAGAGTGCAGGTGCTTCCCTTAGAGGTTGTTTACTGCGGAGGACATAGGTTTTAACAATTTTTCTTGATGCTATTGAAGTATAGCCATACACCCTGGGTGGGAGATTATTTTGCAGAGGGAAATCAATCAGAATACTGCCTTCATCTTTTTTTAAAGAGATTAATAAGCACTTTACAGTATGCAGTAATTGGGCTGCCCTGTACAGTTAGAATGTTTCGTCCAGACATGATCTGGTCTTCACCAGCCCCTCCCCATCCCCTCCTGCTTGCTCCAAACCTACTTTGTTGCTGGCAACAGTGAAATAAATCAGGAGTCTGCTTCAGGTTGAAGAAGATTGTGTTCTTTCCTCCTCCCCTTGTTTACTTTTAACTCAGATTGGTTCCCTGATACAGTCCACTGCACAAAACTGTATTGACGCAGCTAGGGAGGTGACTGGACTTGGGCACCGTGACTGCTTAAACCATCACCATTGCTGAAAGATGTATTAGCAAATTACAGCCTCAATTACAGGAGATGAATCTATTATGTTATGCTAGAGGCTGTTGTGAAAGCATGGACTATGTACCCTGGGTAGAAGTGATCTCTGTTGGTGTGCAGAAGTCCTTTACTTCCTTTAAAAGAACCTGCTATGAATTTGAAAGGATTATAGCTTTTTCTTGGTATCTTAAAGTGCATCTTTACACTCTCAAAAGTGTGAGTACTAGTACTAACCTGTTTTACTTAACAGTTTTGGGATTACGAAGTCAGATCTGTAAGGAAAAAAAAAAAGCCTTGTTTTTCTCTGCTTGTTTCTCTGCAGTTGGCTTTCAGTTGAGTTCAGTGACTTGCCAGTGATCTTGCCCCTTAAGGCTATGTAGGTGAACTCTAGATTTTTTTTCAAAATATTTAAAGTGGCTATAACATTAAAACAGATTAATATACTGGCTCTGCAGTGAAGACTTGTGATGGAGAACATTTGCAACTCG
The DNA here is from genome assembly GCA_013399055.1 of Ramphastos sulfuratus. NCBI lineage: Eukaryota > Metazoa > Chordata > Aves > Piciformes > Ramphastidae > Ramphastos > Ramphastos sulfuratus. Next base: position 296,772 of record WBNM01031619.1, on the reverse strand, counting down.
AAGAGGTTGCTTTTTCTGGAAAATGCATTAACCAGTGACTGGGTTTAGGTCTTTTTGTCACTGTTATCTAAGGAGGGAGGTAGCCATTCCAGGAATCATGCTTTAGTGTTTTGAGATGGGCTGTGAAGAGGAAGAGTCTGCTGTTATCCATTAAATCTCTTGGAGGCCATCAGTTTCTTGAGAGGTGGAAAATAATGGTAGGTAGGTTGTGGTGTGGGTTGTTTGGTTTTTTTGTTTTGTTTTGGGGTTGTGGGTTGTTTTTACCTTTAGCTTGAGGAATACTTTTCGTTATTGAAGCTGGAGCGATGAATAATGCTGAAATCATGTTTGTTTATGTGAAATGGAAGCTGGCTGATTGTGCCCTACTCTTGAAGAGGCAGTAGGGGCATGCTTTTAAACTTCAGGGTCAGTTCTGTGCTGAATCTCAAGCAACAAGGCTCATACACATGAAAAGTATCTGGATATGGAAGCAGCAATCACATTATTCTGAAGATTTCCTGACAAAAGTAAATATAGTCTCATAGCTGCATTCCCATTAAAAATTTCAAGAAAGAAAAAACACTTTATTTTCATCAACTTCCCACTCTTTCATCAGTCATGTGGTGCTTGATGCTTCTGTTCATGAGATTTATCATTAGAACGTGTTTTCACAGTGGTGATATGAGAAAGATCCTGTTGTACTCTGTAATGTTACTTTGCTTTTTCCATACTATCTCCAATCCAGGCTTCTGAACTTACATTGCAAAGTCCCAGTCCTGACTGTTGTTTACAGATAGAAGAGCTCAGGAATGCAGAAGTGAAGCAACACGTTCAGTATTAAGACACATCTTAAAAGAGCAACAGCAAAAACGCTTTTTAAAGTCTTGTCTTGTTTGGGGTTGGAAGTCTGAGTGGTGCCACACATAAAGGCATGAAGTCTCTCTTTGGAGAAGCCTGTGAAACAAGGCTATCACCACCGTTCTCCATCTTCACACTATCACTCCCCTGAAAAAGAGGTTGTGCAATAGTGTTTGCAAGGCAGTAGTAAATTTTTTTGGTTTTCTTGTTCATTATGACTTCATTAATATTTATAAATATGTGAAGGAGAATGGAGCCAGGCTCTTCTCAGAGATGCCCAGTGATAGGACAAAGGGCAGTAGGTACAAGCTGGAGCACAGGAAATTCCATGTGAACATAAGGAAAAGGTTTTTCGTGATGAGGTTGACAAAACAAGGACTGCCCAGAGAGGTTGTGCAGTTGTCTTCTCTGGAGATTCTCAAAACCTGCTTGGATGTGTTCCTGTGTGACCTCCTCTAGATGATCCTGCCCTGTCAAGGGCATTGGACTAGATGGTGTTTCAAGGTCACTTCAACCCCCCCTAATGCTCTGTGATTAGATGCAGGAGAAGGCTATGAGATATTTTAGACCTATGTTGTTACATGCCTTTGTAATATCAACGCAATCACATCAGCCAAGAACTAGCAGGGCCATCAATTTCAAATCCTGTACGCAGTGCAGGAATGCTGGCGTGCTTTGTGAGAGAGCACAAGAGGGCTGTAGCCATCGCTCACTGCCCGCAGACCTGGGCTCTGCCACACTTTGGACCCTAGCACAATGTGTGGCATTGGCTTTGCAGCCCCTTGCATTTGAAATGGACAGTCAGATATAGTTTCTTTTGGTTCAGGTAGACACTGAAGTCTAGTGTCCAGGCACTGCTGATGTTTGTTGAAACAACATAGTTCGTAGTGAGATGAAGACACACTTTTCTTACTGTGGTTATTTTGGGGAGGGATTGTGTGTTCTGTGGTTTGTTTTGGTTTGGTGGGTTTTTTATGCACATGTAGCAATTCCATGGGAGACATGTAGGAGGATGAAGGAGAATTAACATTTGCCAAACAGAAAGCAAGGAAATCTGGTGGAATAACAAACTTCCTGTCAAGCTATGAGAAAGACAATATATTAAAAAATTCCCAAACACCCAAAAGCTGAGGAAATTGGCAGGGGAAGAGGGGAGGAGAGGGGAAGGGGTGCCATAGCACCTTTTTGTGCCTAAAGTCAGTTCACCTAAATCAAGAAGTATGCTCCTGGAGGCCATATGAGTGTCTCTAAATATTATTAGGTTGCTCTTTTGTGTGTATGTGTGCATATAGCCGGAATTTTCCAAAAGCACTCTGTCTGCACTGAGGCATGCAGGCTGTGCAGCAGCTTGGCAGTGTGTGCTGTGGTAAGTCAGCAAGCGAGCACTGTACTGGCATTTGAAAGTTTTTCTTCTCTCTAATCCCTGGATAAAAAACAATTAACTTTGCTGTGGGGCCCGTGCAGCGTAAAGGTGTCTGCAACGCATTAAACAAGCCATCGTTGCTTACAGCTTGCTTGGCTCATTTTTCAGAGTGTGTCAGAATGTGTTTATTCCTGTAAGGCTGTGTGACATCATCCACTTAACAGGGAGGTGTTAGGCAGCAAAACAATGTATGAGGCTGATTCTGACTGTCTGAGGGGTAAACACTTTCGTGGGTGAAAGTGCAACAAAACCAGCTTTAAGGGTGATTGGGTGTTTCTTTTGTATTTCACTGGAGGAAAAAAAAAAGTCTAAACTGCAGTTTTCCTGATGGCTATTTGAGCAGGGATGTATCAGAGAAGCTTGTGTGTGCGAGCAGAGTATTGGTAAGAGTGGCTGCAGGCACTCAAAGGGCTGTTTAATTCTTCTCCTCTTCCATTAGCCGATGAAAACGAGTGGGAGGTCTATGAAGCCAGATCAGTGTTGATAAGGGAAAGCACAGATCCCAATGCAAGAATTTAAAAATGCTTTTTAATATCGCAGTGAAAAGCAGAGCAAGAAGGCGTGGCTGGGTGTTGTAGCCAGCAGTACTCAAACTGGAAGCAAAATGCACCTCTCTTGGGGTCTGCTGAGAGGGCAAAGAAGCAGACAGTAGTGCATTCCCTCTGTGTCCTATTGTCTGCTCCAGGCATCAGTCTGAATTCCTCCTGTACTGAATTCAGATTTGCTATATTCAAACAAGACTTGGGCTCAGGATAGAAATAGCTTCATGAAATATCATGTCCCTAGGGTTGTTAAGAAAGGCTGGGCTAGCAATTCAGCGTGGTCTTCTGACCTGGAATATTGTAAATCTGAATTGGAGGCCTTAGCAATAAACACAGTTGCTTTTGGCTTAGTGGATCATGGCATCACTGCCCTAGGCTTCCTCGTTATAAAATAGGCAACTTGATAACGCAAGGTTTTCAGCTATATGTATCTGAGGTAGAACAGGGTGCAGATGTCTCTGTTGTTGATGAGTTGTTAGAAGCATGGTCTGATTTTCCTGAAGAGGCAGTCACACAGCGCAGTGAAGGTCTGGCTGGTACATGGCCTGGCATGCAGTTTGTTTCCCTCTCTGAGGTATCTTTGTTTCTGTTTAGTATTCTGCTTGTTGTGCTGAGACCTGGGTCTTGTTTAATCAGTTTGGTTCTGATTGCTTCCTTGTATCCATGGGCCACATCTTGAATTCAGTGTTTTGCATTACAAATGTGCTCTCCAGAGATGGGCAGGATATATAGCTCCATCTGCCACATCCAGTTTTAGCCCTTTTTCAGGGAACCCTGTTAACAGGTGACACACACAGCCCAAAGAGATTCCAGCTAATTGTCGGTGTGTGATTAAGAAGATGAGCGCTCACCAAAGCCTCTTCTGAAAATGGAGGAACTGCTGCATGCTGCAGAGAGATGGGGAGTTTTGACTGGACCCTCCTGGTTGCAGCTCCTGTGCGGGCTCCGTCCCAGAGCCTGCCTTGGCTTTGAAGGGTGAGATGAGTCACAGGAGCTGGGTTATTCTCCTTGCTTGCCAGCATCTAAATGCCAGAGGAGACATGAGGAAGTAGATCTTTCACAGGACTATCATTTGTTCCTTTTTGTTTTGTGACATTTGGATGACAGTGGTTTTGAAATGGTTGTTTCTGCTATTACTGCTGTGAGAGAGAGGTTAGTCTGAAATCAGTGTGTGAAAGTGCTAATAAATACAGTGTTTATGCACCATCAGCAAATAGATGGCCGGTTTGATTCCTTATCTCCTTGTTCTTCTGCTAGAGCTGAACCTCTGTTGCTACAGGGTTAGAAGAGATAACCTGCATATTTTTAGGCTTTTCTTAAGGTGGAAAAAATAGAATTCAAATGGTTTGCAGCTTTTCTCCAACATAGTGGTATAAACTCTCATACTAAAACCAAAGGTTTAATAGAATTTTAAGAATTGGAAGGATAACATTAGTCCAGAAAATGCTTACAGGAGAATGTTAATTTTTTTTTTAATGGAGTAAGCTTCTAATGTTTTCAGAATATCAGTATGTACTCCTTAGAGTTTCATAGTTGGCAATTTTTGTTTTGATTTACCTTTTCGTAAAGGAAAAAAAAACTAATTAATCTTTTCTCACAGACTATGATCAGAGAGGCAGAGTGCTGTTGCTGCTTTTATAGCTGAGAGTGTAAGGTGCAGGAGTGAAGGCACTTGGCAAGGTCCCAGGAGTCCTTGTTCTTGGAGGCAAGTTTGGCGCATCAAACCTGCCCAGCTGCTGGGAACACAGCCCCTCTGCTGCCTCTGTGAAAGCAAAGCATAACCACAGTGGTAGAGCTGGTCGAAAGAAAATGACAGTGCCCTGCCTGTAAAATATGTGCATGGTGTATACTTTTTATAGAAATGCAGATAAAAGTGTAAAATATGTGCAAATAATGCGTGAATGTGTGTGCATTGTGTTTAGAAGTCCTTGGGAAAGAAGCCCTTATAGCAGGTCTGTGTTGGAGTCAAATGGAAGAAGTGAGATCTGCTTGCTGAGTAAAATCTGAGGAGGCACAGCAGCTGAGACCGTGGCTGCAAATCACAGTGAGGATGATGTCAACAAGATCTCTTGCCCTGGTCAGTCTCTGCTTTTAGGGAAAGTTTTCTAGGGTTTTTCAGCCCTACAATACTGTCTCCTAGTGTGTAAAAATCTGGTCATCCAGTTGGGAAAGTCCCAGGGAAGGAGATTCTGCGTTGTCTTTTGAATGGTAGGAAGTGGGTTGCATCATCCACCTTTGAGTATGCATTTTCTTTTGTGTACTTGATGATTTGGACAGTTGAAAAAAAAAAGCTTCCCTTGAAACAATACATTGAGAGATTAAAGTTTTGAAGGAGGGCTCTGGCAGGTAGTTCTGAAACAAGCCTGGTTTAAAGCTGTTCTGAAACAGCTGTAATGACAGTAACATCATATATTGCTGTCAGGGGAAAAAAAAACCCAATTTATTCTACTGTGGGGAGAGGGAAATAGCTGGCTAACAGAGACTTACCTAGAAATTACCTTTTTTTAGATGAAATCCTAAGGAAAAATGCATGGCTTTCTTATCAAGTATGTATTTTAAGCTCTACTCATGTTAGCTGCTTTGCTGCTAGGGTTAATGAGGAGACTGAAGGCCAAGTATAATTAACATATAGGTAATGGTACTAAAAATGAAGCCTGAAAAGGCTGTCTGGCTGGCAGCCAGTCTGGGATCCCCAAGTATCTCACCATTCAGCTGGGAGATAAGCTGTGAAGAAGAGCATCTGTGAGAGATGGGAGGCGAGTTTAGAATTGTAGTTTAGTATTTACCTTCCAAACAACACCAGGAGTGCTGGTGACTGCTAGGTAGGCTAATAGGGAGTGTGCTGCCAGCAAGTTGTTGCAGCACAGCTAGCTGCAGTCTGTCAGGGCTGCCCTTACCACTTGCCTCCCCCAGCTCATGGAAGCTGGTCTCTGACTTGACCCTGTATTTCTGTTGTACATAACACTTTGCAGCAAAAATATAGATTTATTGTAAAATTGGATATGGATTCTTTAGAGACAAACCTAATGCAAAACATAGGAGAGGTGAATTTTGTTAATATTCATTTTCATAAAAGTTTGTTTTAGAGACTGTAAAGGAGGAAAAGCACTCTGTAGCAGTTTTTATGTTGTTTCATAAAAAGAGTGCCTGCCTATTACTTTTCAGAAAGCCTGATGTTGAAGTGTGTGACTTTTAAATTATTACTCAGGCTGTGTTGCCGTCCCTTTTATTTCTGAGATGGTGTTGTGTGTTTTTAATGTATGCTTTTATTTTGGTTCAGTCTAGTTTCAGAGCTGTGGTTCTAAGTATTCATTCTGAACAAAGCAAATCTGGTTCAGTTCCATCAGCAGGGCATTTAATGTCTACACAACTGCTAATCATTCTTCAATTTGTGCAATTAGAATAAAGCTCAGGTCATAAGTGGTAGAAATATGAGAGAGTCTGACGCTCCTGTGCTGTCATCCACTCTTGCCTTATGTGCTGCAGAGGTGATTTTAGTCTGCTCCTGAGCCAGGGTGTATTTACTTCAGCTTAATTAAGCACCAGCTTTCTCAGTGCTTTGCTTTCTAGTGCAGTCACTGATCTTGATTCATTGGTTGGTCTGGAGGAAGATAGAGCCATGGCGTAAAGGATGGGGTGTTTTTCCTTGCCAGTACGTACTCATCACCGCTGAGTGCTTCCATTGATTACAGCAGTGCGAACACAGCTGAAAACAACACGGTTGGTGGTTTCTAGGAATGCTTGTGCTACCCTTTATGGAGCCCTTGCCTTGTGCTTGAGGACTTTATTTTGAAACAGAAGTGGAAATGTCAGGCAAACATGTGCAAATGCTTGTCGCGATTGCTGTTTGGAGGGGCTACCTGCTGGCTCCCCATGGTGATTTCACAGCTGTATGTGCTGAGCCTTCCTGGCGGGCAGGCTATGGTTGCTGTTGGGATGTGATGGAACCAGTCTGCTGAAGCAGGGCAGGGACCGGCACAACTGGGATGTCTGCAGTGGGTGAGTGAAAGCGAGTGTAGGCTGGGCTGCACTAGTTGTATGCATGTCATGTCATGTTATCCCTGACTTTTAAATGGCAGGTGAAAGGCTTCAGCTAATGCTCCTTTAATAATTAATTGATGTGAATAGGCACATCTTGGAGCCATTTTAATTTTATATGGTATGATAGACTTTTGATTAATTACCCTCGCTTGTAGAGTTGTAATAGATTAGTGTCTTTCTTAAGGGAAGGAAAGGCTGTACTTTTCTTGTCATTGACCAAACACTAATGGAACAGTTAGGGGGTGCAGCCAGCTGTAGTGCTGGCATCCTCACAGACACACAGCTCCTCTACCATGCAGCACACAAAATGTGAGCCTGCCTTGAATCCATCTGTTTCTCTGATCGTGTGTTTGGAATGGACACAGCACTGTAGGCTTCAACTTAAAAGAGTTAGACTCTTTCTTTCTTGGCTACCTTATGTGCTGAATAGATATTACAAATTACATCCTCTGTCTTAAAATGCACTTAGACATTGGGAAATGTGTGAGAGATAGCAGAGGCAGGAGAAGTGTAGATGTATGAGACCTCTGGCACTAGACCTACTGCACGACCCCTTGGTTTAAATAACAAGTGTGTATTTTTAATAGAATCATAGAATCATGAAGGCTGGAAAAGACCTTTAAGATTGAGTCCAGCCATAACCAAACTACCATGACTACTAAACTATATCCTGAAGAGCCACATCTGCATGCTTCTTGAACACCTCCAGGGATGGCGACTGTGCTGCGTCCCTGAGCAGCCTGTTCCAACTCCTCACCACTCTATTTTATTGAATTTAATATTACAATGAATGACAGAGTGGCTTCTAGAGTACTGTTCTGTATATAAAAATGAGTTTTCCCTCCCCCATTTTTGTTTGTTTGTCTGTGGGTTTTTTCTTTAGTTTGTTTGGGTTTTTTTCTGTCTGTGTGGGGGGGTGTGGGTTAGGCTGTTTTTTTTTGGTGGGGTGTGTGTGTGTGTTTACTTGTGAATGACCAGGACACAGAAAGTCCTTATCAAAGTATTCCAAAGTACCTTTGTGCTGGGAGTGTTTACAGGTCTTGTGACTCCATCCATCTCCTTCAGATATTATTTGTCTCAGATGATTTGTCACCACTTGGCATCCTTTCATCTACAACATGTGTAGAGCCACCCCTGAGACACACCTGTTAATCTGAAAACAGAGCAGAGGCAGAAGAAAACTTGAAAGTGTGTTTTAAATGGATTTTTTGGATTGTTCTGTGAATGGTGTCCCCCACAAGTAGGGTAAGAAAATCTTGTTTGCACAGGGCAACTAAAGGTGGCTGGAGCAGGAGCGATACAAATGCTTTCAGCAAGGGTTGTGTCAAGCATCTGAGAAAGTCGTCTGGTAGTTTGTGCTGGTTTGAGGCTAATTGGAATATTTTAATGAGAGAAATTAGATCATTGGTTGTAAAGAAAAACAAAATTATGAAGTTTTATATCATTCCTTGGTTTGCTTAGAGGGATAAAAAGTTAAAATGTAAACAATTTTGGCCAGTTTGGTCTGTGTTGCTGGATCTGCTTCCTCTAAACTCCTCTCTAATATCTCTCCATTAACAAATTACAAGCAAGTTTTGTTTACTGATTGTTTTGATTTCTGGCTGGGAAGGGAGAAAGAGGGAGTAGCTTCAAGCCCTTCTGGGCAGTTCTTCTTTGTCTGGGAGGGAGTTTGGATTTCTGCATTATTTCTGATTTGTATATGATTGTAAATACTTGTAAATGTATTCTGTGTATGTGCTTGTAAATTTTGCTTTGCTGTAAATATAGCTTCATCTTACTTCCAAACCATCTGAGCTAGTCTGGTAAACTTCAATAGGGGGATGGCTGGGAAAAGTCCTAACCCACTACATAGCTCCATGCTGGAGCTGTTCTGGCTGCTGTTGTTTCTCACCATTCTTCATCTGTGTGAATGAAATCAGAGGGTTTGTTATTTGATGCCTTTTCCAGAACTTAATAAACTTAAAGGACATTTTTGATTCTCCCAGCACCCCCATATCGATTGCTGTGTGTGGAATGGTTCATAAGATCGTGTGTAGTCTGGGATTCAAAGCCACTTGAATAAACTTGAGATTTAATAAACAGAAGATGGATGAGATGGTTTGCTGTTTTTCCCTGCACATTTGCCTAAGGCTTTCAGCTGTCCAGGAAAATGACAAACTACATCAAACAGAACTAGTTATTGGTTACAGAGGTTTTAAAAAATATTTCATTTCAAGAAAGTTGCTACTAAGGGTTTTTTTCCTAGCCTCTGATACACTCTATTAGGGAAAACAAACAAACAAACAAAACCAAAAACAAAAAAACCCCAAACAACCAAAAAGCCAAAAAATCCTGTCTGAAAAAGAGCTTAAAAAGTCGATGTTGATAGTGATGTGTTTACAAAATCCCTAGAGACTGGAAATGTTTTAAAGGTAATATTTAATAATATTTTAGCACTGGAAGACATGGGATTTTGACCTTTTCATAGCCCACATGAGCCTGGGATGTTGGTTGTGGAAATGCACAGGGTATGCAGAATGTGTGAGGTAATTTACCAAATCCTGCAGGTTCTCTCTCATGGACAAAAATATCTAAAACTTGGACTTTAACTTGTTGAGGAGCTCAAATTACAGTAGTTGTACATGGTGTACACCTTAACTCTCCACTTACTTAGAGTTCAGAGATTGCTGGCTGCTCTGAAAGCTTAGGAGGATATGGGTATGTGCATTTACAAACTTGGAGGGGTTAAGAAGGCTTGTAGCTAATCCAAAATACAAAACTGCTGCAGCAGCAGAATTGCTTCAAGCTCTTTTAAAAGTCCTTTCAAGTTAAGATGACATTGCTTTTGGTTTAATATAATGAATTCAGTAAAGCAAGAAGGCACTAGCTATTCTGCTTGTTCCCACTCTCTGGTGAGGAAAGGAGGGCTTATAGGATTCTCGTTCAGCTAAATAAATTTTGACTTGCATGCAGAGTGATACATTCAAGTAGAATGCTCTTAAAGATAAAGAGCCAAGTGTCTGCAGCTTTTGTGCCTCCAGTACCTTGCAAGAAGCTTCTTGCACAGTCAGTGGAAAATGGTTTGGGAATGGTGGGCTTTCCCAGGGCAGTTGGTCTCTTTGAAAAGAAATCATTAGCTTTGCCTGGTTTGTGCAGCTGGCTGTCAGTAGTTACTTGGTTGTAAGGATGGTTGCTGCCTATGAGTGTGCTGTGGCAGTGGTTTTAGTTGGCCTACCTGGTGCATCCTCACTTCAGGCAGTGGTTTGATCAACTTTTCCTATCTACATAGTAAGGGAAGAAACATCCCACTGGCTGCTCTCGCAGTGCTGATGCTGCTTAGCAGCAAAGGTTCTCAAGGAGGTGGTAGGACAGGTGCTTGCAGGTTGGGTAACAAATGTTTGCTAGGCTTACAGAGTTCAGGTTGATATTGCAGCTGTTTGTCTGCTGTTATACCAAAACAGGACTTGGAGCACAACACTACCATGTGTAGCTCTGCTGAGGAAGGCTGAGAGGCAAGCACATGACATTTATTGGTCAAACTTCTGGCAGTCATTGCTGAACTGATAAGTAAAAGAAACTGCAGTGTATCCAGAAGCATTGATATGTAATCAAGGGATGTGGTTTTTCCATGTTGGCTGAGAAATGCACAGTGTGATGTTTGTATCTTAAGTCCTGACTCTCCCATTTCAGCCCTTGCTGAGCTCTCCTGTTGCCTTTGCTCAGGGAGGGTTTCCATTTTCCAGAAATAAGTTTGCTTCAGCTTGCAATCTGAGTCTGAATGATTTTTTTGATGAACAGTGTTCTGTGTTTCCAAAAATCTCACCAGACAGTGCTTGCATCCTCAGGAGATGCCAGGTCACAGGCACATTCCAGTTTGAGCAAAGGCAAGCTGCAGAGTTTTCTGAAGCCTGAAAGCCTTGAAAGAAGAGCAAGCCCAGAATATTTGTGTGGAGCCCTATGCTACTGTGGCCTGTCTGGTACAAGGCTTTTGTGCTTCTGTGGATGGGATGGAAGCATGACCCACTGGTGGAGTATCTGCAGTGCTTTAAATAGGCCCTTTACTGGTGATGCTTTCAGTGTGATACAGGTTAATCTGTCAGGAATTGTCTCTGTGAGTTTGAAGGGGACAGAGTGAGCTTTAGTATTAACAACAGTGCTTCATGAGGAGTATCTATTAAAATTCCTTTACATATCCTTTTTAAGAGGGCTGTAAACAAATTGTTTCTCATAAACCATCTGCATGTATGAAACATTTTCTATTACTAGAGTGGGATCATTGATTTAGCCCTGGCAGTGCCCTGGATATTTTGTTCTTCTGCTTGAAAAGTCAATCATTGATAGTTTTCCAAATGTTTCCATGTCTTTTAATGTTAGTTCAAAACATCCAATACATTGTTTCTGCAGGCAGAGAATACCAGATGCATCATGAAAGTTCTTATTCTGTTGCCTCCTCCCTACAGTCAGGAATGGCTGCTGTTCTTCCTGGGAGAGTTGAGAGATGCATTTTCAATAGAAGTCAAGGGAAAAACAGAAGGCAGATACAAGTCTCTCACAAAGCCCTTTTCAGAAACTTTCTTTTCCCTCTGAGAAGAGAAAATTACCTTCTACAATGCATATGACTTTCCCCCTCCCTCACATTTCAAGTCTCAAAGACCTTTTCTTTTAGAAGGATAAAATACAAAAATAAAACGTAAGCCAAATTTGTCAGCAAAGGGTAATGCACATTCTGTCAGCAAAGGGTAATGCACATTCTGAAGCAAAGCCTCTGGGCTTTGAACTGTTGTCAGCTGACCCTGAAAATGCTGCTGTTGGGGTACTTCCCTGGTATTGATACTTTTGAAACACTCAGTGAGTGTTTACTGTTTAGAAGGACTTAATTTACTAGCAAAGGAGCAAGATTCTGCAGTGAAATTTCTGGGACACCATCCAGGTCAATAGGAAATGTCCTGGAACTTGTGACCTGAAATCTGTGCCTTGTTTGGAGTATCCCTTTTCTTTGCACTAGCAAGTGTTGGGTGAATTTGAAGTATTCCAGATTCCATTTTGGGGTCTTTGCTACCTGATGGGTGCTCCTGCTGGAGCTGCTCCTCCCTTCCCCATCTGCATCATGGTGTTGGTGTGTCACTTTGAATGAGCTTATAATGGTAACATGTACATGACAGTGGGAGCAGAGCTGCCCATTTCCTGACAAGGATCTAGCAGTAAAGCAAGCCCAGTTCTTGGTGGGTGATACTGCCTACAGTTTCTGAAGCATAATGTTTTGATTCAGAAAGTGGGGAATGAGTGCATTCCAAAGGCAAACTGATCTCCCTTCCACTGTGTCCCCTGCAGAAGATCCTTTAGCAGAACTGTCCTGACCTTGATTGTTTTCGACTTAGGCATCATAAAATAGCTTGTTAATTGCTGCTCATTTAGAATTATAATTAGGTGTTGCCACATGAGTTCTGTAGCAGTATTAAAATGTAAAAAAAAAAAACAAACCCAAAAACAACCGTTGTGTGTTTTAATACTTCATAAATTGGTTAAAATTTAATTCTAAGTACACTGATTGCAAACTCTCTGAGTATCTGTGTAGTTATTAAAATCCACAAGGATAAGACTAAAGCAGAAATTTTTCGTTAAAAAATATACCAGTAAAAAAATCCAGCTGCTGGGGAAGGTTTGAGTGATGGAGGACCCATGCGCTGATTTGAGGTCAAGCAAGCAGGTACAGGAGCTCCAGCACTGGAGGGATGGGATTGCTTTTCATGAGAAAAGCTCTTCAGCAAATGGCAGCAGATGCCCTAGGCCTTAGCGAATCCGTTACGTTCTGGGTCCTGTATTACCAGATCAAGACTACCTTGGTTAATGCAATGCAGAGTGCATAGTCTGGCAATTGAAGCTGATCCAAAACAGTGTGAAGGGATAACTTGGACCTGCCTTCCCATAGCCAGAATAAAATACAAAACTGGCACACACAGTGTTGTGTGCTCTAGATTATTTGGTAAAACCACTGCTCTGCACACACCTGGCACTGGCTTGCTTCACTAATGGAATGGGCTAGGCACATGTCTAGAAGCAATAGACATAGAACTGTGGCCTCTGAGCAAATGAGCTATGAGGTAGTGTCATGAAAACCACTTTGATGCATTAGTCTGCAGGTAAGAAAAAGCTTGGACATCTGGTGGCGTTGCATATCTAAAGGTAAATGTTTAAAACTTGGAGCCTGTTCCTCATGTGTTGCTAAAGGCCTCAGAGACATAGTTTTTTGGCAGCTGAGGAGTTGCTCTCCACCACTGTTAATTTGATGTGTTTGGGTTTAATGAACAAGATGCTGCACCTCATGTTGTTAGCCCCATTCCAGCATCAGCCATGTGGAGGAACAGGGGCTGCTCCTTTTCTTGGCACTGCAATTAACTAGGTCCTACTTAAGCTTTTCTTTGTGTTTCATCAAGCTAAGGTAACGTATTTTCTCTTTAAGATCGGTTCTGTTTTTCTGCTGGAAGCTTTTTGCCTTCAGGATTTTACATTCTGGCAGCTAACAAAATTAAAATAGCTTTTCTCCTAAGTACTGTAAAACGTACATTGAATCTGATTTCAATGGCTCCAAGTATGCATTTCAGCACACTAATGTACGAATGGATTGGAAAAACAGCTAGCAGTAATTTTCTTTCCTCAGACTTTACAGAATGGTGTACCAAGGAGCTGCACATTATGTATTGCCCTCTTTGTTTCACTCAAGGTCATGTAAAGGTGGTGGCCTGGAAGGAAAAAGTGGATAATTTCAATGGTAAAGCCATGAAGTTGCTGCAGACAGCATATGGGGTGTCTTATTTTTCAAAGGTCTTTCCATCTGCTATTGGCAGAAGTCTCCATTACAAAAGGGCAATTATGTGTGAGTTAAGTACTTTTTTTTTTTTTGATTGATCTTTTGCTAGAATTCAGGTTTATCTTGACTCAGATCATGAGCATGGGACCATTCCCTTGGTGAAGAGATGCGTAATAGTTGGTAAGATCTAACTGAGACACGGAGGAAACACTTTAAAAGCTTGAGGAAGAAAGCGTTTTAAAGACTGAATTAAAAATCAAAAGCAAACTACCCTCTTATGGAAGCAGAATTGGTGTGATGGTGGCTTTTGTTTGCTTTCCTTTGAATACCTTCCTTAATGTTGAATTGAAAAACATGAAGCTTCTAGAAGCATAGTTTGTCATGGAGGATTATTGTGCTGTTGGTTAAGAATATCCCGTATCAGTATGTCTGTGCTGTGCTGAATGTAAGAATGAATCTCTCCTGCTGCCTCCTGAGTGCAGAAATGTCAAAGCCATTGGAAGCAGCTGCATAGCTGCCGTGCAGTCAATACCTTTGGCTAGCAAAGCATGCCTTTTCAACCAAACAATTGCTGGATGTTGAAAGCAAAACCCCACATATCTTTAGCATGGATTTTATGATGGATGAGAGTCCATGGGAGGTATAGGATCACATGGGGTGCAAGGAGCAATGAGAATTGTGCAGTGATGATGTGCCCAACTTACCCAAGAGGGGATGTTGTTTACTTGTCCTGTATGTTCTGAATTTTTCTGAGGTTGGGAGAGGCAAGCATTACAGGTTCATTAAAATGTGCTGAATATTTTTAGCCTCTCACCTTTTCTCATCCTTATAATCCAAAGCAGATGAGTTTGTGCATCCTTGTTAAGATGGCAGGCGGCATGGATCCACAGCCACGTGGAGCCTTCCTGTTTGCTGCTGCTAAGCTTTCAGCATTTGTGTGTGGTCCACACATATGAGTTTACTTGCAGAATGTGTACATAAAAATGTGAGTGTGGAAGCAGGTTTTGGCCTGTTTGATTCTGTGGAGTCCTGGGATTTGCTTTGTGGCATGAAAGATGAGAGGTAACTGGTCCATCCAGAAAGTGTTGAATTTGATGCAGCTGTTGTCTCAGTCCCTCTAGTCAGGAAGTAACTAGGAAGCTACTGCTTTGATCTGCCAAACAAAGGAGGCTTAAAAAATATATTAATTGATTTTCTTCCATCAAACTATTTTGAGCATACAGTCGCAGATCTGAGTAAGATGTGTAGATGTTTTGTATGTCTTACTGTATGCAATGTGATGCAAGAAATGTGAGTTTGATTTTTTTTTTTTAGCCTGAAGTTCTGCCGAAGGAGAGAAATTGTATTTTTGAATTGAGTCAGAGTTAAGGCTGATTTAGACACCATTAATTCAGGATTTCTTAATTTACAGACCTTCGGTTTCTTTGTCTTCAGTAAGCATTATATTACACTTACAGATTGATTTTTATTTATATCCCTTTAATATGGCTTGTGTATTATGTAGTATGTGCTACCTCAGTGGGTGTTTTCTTTTGCCCAAGCAAATCAGAGAGGCCTTAGTAGAACAAAAAACAAAAAAAAAAAAGAATAATCATAAATTTAGCATCTTATTACAATAAGCTTGATTGCATCTTGGTTTCTTTATAGCTTACAGAAACAGTTTTCATTTTTCATATAGAAGGCAATTGCATGAAATTTGTGCTTTCATAGTTCCTGCTTATTAGTTGTGAAGGGAGTTTCTGGGTGCTGTCTTCCATGGTAACAACCAAATGCCTCCAGAGTCAGAGGACTGCTAGATGCTGGGGGCGTTCTGCATGGGGAGAATTCAGTTTAATAAATGTAATAAGCCCATTTACCCTACCAGGCTGTGTTAACTACCTGCATATAAACTGAGCATACATAATGTTTGGGCAAAGGTTAGAGAAGCAGTTTGGAGGAAAGGCTAGCTCCAGAGCACACCAAAGCAGCAGCTGTTCTTATTTTAGCCCTCAGTAACACACACAATAATGGGGTTCAAGCAGTATCTGTGATTGAGACAGTAATAACAACTATGATATAATTAACTTCAAAACCCTTTAGGAGAGAATAACTCCAAAATCTAGCATTGAGAATGTTCGTAGTTTCACAAGATGAAAATTAAAGAAAGTTTAATTGGATATATAAACCCTCCAGTAGGGCATAAGTTGTCTTCTAAATGATGACATTGGGAAGAAGCCAGCCCTGTGGCAGCCTGCTGCTGTCTTTGCCTGCATGGTCTTTGAGCTGGCTGACACAGGCTGGCTGGGATTGGGGTCCTGTCTGATGCTGTGGTGCTGCTGCTGGTGACCATATCTAAGAAGAATGGCAACTAAGATTTATTTGTGAGCTCTCCACTTCACAGAGGCTTGGTGGACCTGCAGAGAGGGATTGCCGTCTCTGTTAGCAGGATCAAAGCAGTAAGTATGTTTTGCTCAACTGCTGCACGTGACAGCGGTCACGAGATGGTGGGAGGAGGTTGTCATCAGCGTGTGCATATTGTCCAGAGCCCAACTTCAGAACAGCTCCAGACACACCAGTAGTCTCTCAGTATTATTTAAGCACCTGTGTACTTGTCAAGCTGCTGCTGAGTCAATGAGGTTAAAGTTGCTTGTAGGATTCTCACTTACATCTTCATGAGTGGCCACAGGGATGTTGCGTATAGTGCAGTGTATAGTATTCGAGTTCAGAGGGGCCAAGAAGATGATCAGAATATTGAGAATGATGCTAAACTTCAGAAAGGACAACTTGAAAGTAAACAAGCTACTCAAAGCATCTCAAAAATTCAAGTGGGAAAAGGCAAGAGTATAAAAGAGAGGAAGAAGTGGACCAGTTCCTTGATGTTGTTTGAAACCAATAGCGGAACATAAGAAAACCAACTTGGGGTAAAAACAAACAAACAGTTAAATTAACAAGACTGGGAGTAATTCACACTAGCTAGTTGGAGAAATTTGGAAACCCAGCTCCCAGGTTTTAGTAGTGGAGTGTAGAAAATGTAATGTGTATAAAAGAAAAATTGATTGAACCAGGGTGATCTTTGAAGACCCAAACACTATACATAGAAGATAAATAATTTAAGCAAATCAGTACCATTGTCTTGTGTGAAAATTTGGCTTACTGGAATGATGGGAGGTTAAAGATGGCAATTAAGGAAGAAAAGGGTACTGCTGAAATGGGAATTTATGACTTTGCCTCAGTTTAACTGCTAAAAAAGTAGTGGAAGACTTGATACAAGTGTTGTGCCTAGTCTTGCTAAACATAAAAGATAAGCAGATTTCAGAAATTGAGGTCTTGGCAAAAGCAGATTTGGAATAAGCTATTAATCTGAAAAGCATTAAGTGAACAGACCCCAACAGTATGCTACATTATGTAAAAACATAACTGAACTTCCAGCAAAAGTAAGGGATTTTTTCATTAAAGAGAGTCACTTTCAGGAGAAAGTTCTTGTACTCTGGTTGAAGCAAAAATTACTGAGAAAATAGCAGAATACTTGAAAGATCATCTTCTCCTAGGGTCAAACTTTCATGCATTCTGCAGAGGAAAACTGTTCTAGCAGTTGTTTGAAATGCCCAAGCCAGATAATGGGCTTAAAATATGTTCTGATTCCAGGAGGTCTCTGAAAAACGTCCACACTGAGGCTGCTAATGAAGCTGAATAGGCATGTGGATAGAGCAAAGGGATTCTTATGAAGAAGAAACTGATTTAGGTTTGAATTAGGATTGATGTAGGATTTAGTTTGATCTCAAGCCAGTAAACACCGTGCAAATCCTTAAAAGGAAGGAAGGACAGATTATCCCTCATCTGACTGATCATTTACATTCTTGCTGTTTCAGTTAAAATTAGTTTTGGTGCTCAGTGGATCTTATATCTGCTCTGCTTTGCCTGCTCTGTCAGTCTGAGAGATGCAGAACCAGTGTGTTTGGCACTATTGAATCCAGATGCAGGAATAAGATGCCACAGCTGTACAGTAAGCAGCAGTCAGCTGCAGTGTTTTGTAAGCAGCAGGCCCAGGAGGACTTTATTTCTCAGCTCTCCCTCTCTTCAGTGTAAAAAATTCTGTTCTACTTGATGCCAAAGAGTTGAAGTTTAGAGAAAAGGTCTATGATATCTTGTGAGGAGAGCCTGAGGGAGCTGAGGCTCTTTAGCTTGGAGGAGACTGAGAGGTGACCTCATGGATGTTTATAAATATGTAAAGGGTGAGTGCCAGGAGAAGGGAGCCAGGCTCTGCTGGGTGGTGCCTGATGACAGGAAAAGGGGCAATGGGTAGAAGCTGAGGCATAGGAAGTTTCATGGAAACACGAGGAGGGATTTTGTCCTTTTGAGGGTGACAACACCAGAACAGGCTGCTCAGGGGTGTTGTGAAGTCTCCCCCTCTGGAGGTATTCAAGACCTGCCTGGACACGTTCCGGTGTGATCTGGTCTAGGTGATCCTGCTCTGGCAGGGAGGTTGGACTGGATGAGCTTTCAAGGTCCCTTCCAGCCCCTGACGTTCTGTGATTCTGTGATTTTAATTTTTGCACCATTTTCCATTGTGTTGAACGCAAGCCAGTAATGGCATGGTCATTTGTATTAAGAATATATTGTTGTGTGTGTAGTAATTTGTAGGAAAAGAGCAGGAACACTTGCTTTTTGGAAGTGACTAATTAACAAACACTTTTCCTCCATGTTAGCAAAGTTTGCTGATAGCTAAGGAATAGGTGAAGGTGCTTTTAATTTTTTTCAGGATTTTCTCCTGCCCTGAATCCTTAATCCATGCATCCTGGTCGCATTGCTGGGCCTATTCTGTAAATGTAAAAGATGTCTGTTGAAAGGGCAATATGTAATAGTTTACTTCTTTTAAGGAGACTTTACAGCGGGCATTAAGAACCTATACACTTGGGAAGGGTGATCTACAGCGATCTGTACTTAGTGCTCACTGTGAGTGATGGCTGGGCTTGGGAGGCTCAAGCCTGATCTATATTTTAAGTGCATCTTTTGACTTATCACCATAGTTATTTAATGGGGCCCTTCGCAGCTCTTGTTACGATGGAGAAAATTCTCCTTTTTTGCTAGGATTCTTTGCAGGCAATGAGGCTTTCTCAAATTAGTATCTTCAGAAGTAAACCTAGCCAGTAAGGCTGACAGGAGTATCCAAGCTGTGCTTGCATCCTGCTTAAAAGCTTCTCTCCCTCTGCTCCTCTCCTTGGGTCAAGTTGCAGTTGTGTGTTCAGGATCATGAAGATCTGTAGATGGGCCGACTTGTTCCTAAAGTCTTCACAGTTGTGTTTTTAATGCTTTCCCAAAATATGCAAAATCTTCCTGAAGTACTTCTGGTTTGGTTTGGGTTTTTTTGTGTTGTTTTTTTTTTTTGTTTTGTTTTGTTTTGTTTTTTTTTTCCCCTCCCCTTGTATTTCCCCATACCAGTCTCTCTGTTCAGGGTTGAGTGTGGTTTTTTTTTCCTAGATTAGTGTTTTTTCCTTTTCCTTTCTTTTTCTCACCCAGTTTTTAATTTCTATCCAAACAGGCAATGAAGCATTTTCCTGCTGGGGTCTGTTCTCACTTCTGGTTTGTGGTTTGGTGGCTTTTTGGGTTGTGGGTTTTGGGTTTTTTTGGGTTTGGTTTTTTTTTGGGGTTGGGTTTTTTTTTTTGTTTCTTTGTTATTGAGAGAGCATTTACTGAGAATATTCAACATACACTTTCTTTTGCTCTGTCTCATTCCATTACTCACAGTTACATGCCCATAGTTAATTATACTCCTCCACTCCTTTCTTGGTGTTTGCATCCTTCATGTACTTACAGATGGTTATCAAATACCCATCTTGCTTAGTAGGTCTTTCTAAGGCTTGCAACTTGACAGAGATTTTTATCTTTCCCAGTCCTTGAATTGCTTTGCTCCTGATCACTTCTCTCCAGATGGTTTGAGAATCTTCATACTGATGCTGCAGGCCTGCTCACACCTGAGTCCTGAAAGTGATACCTTTGCTCATGTAGTAGTCACAATAGCTTTTCAGCTTCTTACTGTGTTGCAAGTTCATATGAAATTCCTTCCTAAATCTGTGCAAGTGTTGCCATATATCTCCCCTCTGAATCCCTCTAATACATTCCCTGCATGTGGGAGTTTGGAGTGAAATGAGGCTCATTTTGAATTTTTTGGCCATATTGCTGTACTCCCCGAGTCTCTTTATATTGTATTTCTTGCAGAACAGCAAAGAGAAATGTATGCTAAAGGAATACTAATGTAGTGAAGTGAAACATTCAAAAGTCATTAACTTGTGTGTAACTGTCCTTCTACAACTTCTGATGTGTGCAGTATGATGATCTTGAATCATACGGTGTGTCATGGTTTTCCTCCTCTTCAGAGCACAGACAAGGTGCTGTATACAGTGAAGCAACTGAGCTGTAGTCAGTTATTGTTCCCATTTTTAATAGACTAAATTGCTGCTTTGTTGCTCTGTGTGGCATGTGCCCCCTCCTTGTTTGGTCAGTTCTTGATTGCTATCATTGTGCAACTTGCCAAAGTATCGAGGTCCCTCTGGACCACTGCTCCCCTTCAGGGTATTTGTGTAAAATACAAAGCTGTGGGTGAGTGTCCAGAAGGAAAATTTGGTTTCATTATATGCTTCAAATGGTAGAGTTGGGAGAAGCTGATGCAGTTTTAGCCCCTTAATTACTCTTCTCTGTGTGGTGTCTAGTTGGTATCTTCTGACTTGCTTCCTTGGGCTGATGTTGAGAATGTTTGAGAAAGTCTCTGTCTTGAAAAGCAAACACAATTGCCTCGGGTTCCTGTATGAAAATATACTATTATGTTTCCAGGTCACATAAGGACACAGTTTATGTGCTGGGCTTATTTTCCTGTCTTGTAAGTTTCTAGAGAGTCTCTTTAACTGTTTCACAGTGAATGCAGCATCAATACTCACACAACTGACCCTGGCAGTTCTGTAGATGTACAGGGGTTCCTGGAGGGAACATTTTTGTGCTACTTTGTGATGCAAAGTAGCTTAAACTTAAAAAGCAATTTTGGTGGAATGTTTTTGTCCCTGGTTTGGAATTGGCAGGCTTATGCTGGGGATGCTTTTCTTCATGCTGCTCATGGTTAGTGACCCACATGATACTTGGTTCAGCTGCATTTAGCTTCCAGAAGAGTTCATGGAGGACATGAGCCATTCATTGCTGGTTTGAAGTTCCTCTTGACTCTTTAAAGTTGACTGCTTTTTCTAATCTCTTTGCTGTCTCCTGTGGGACATGCTCATTGCCAGAATTTCTAGTACCATATGAGCTGTTGGTATTCTTGGCTCTGTTTTAAATGAGTCCATCTTTTACTGCTTGTCTGAAAGAATGAAACCATATAGGTTTCAAAAATGTTCTCAAGACTGCCTCTTTTCTGTCCACCTGCCCCACGGCAAAATCAGCTATATTTAAATGAAATTTGCCTTTTTTTTTTTTGCTAGTGGTTGTTGTTGTGCTTATCTACTTTTTAGTTTTCTGCCAAACTAGCACTTGGTAGCTCTAACACTGAGTTTGGAGCAGAGACTCCAAAAGCTGTTTTTACAAAGCCATCTGGAATGCTTAGCTTCAGCCTCCTTTTGGGTTACATGGTCTAGAATTTATAATGTTGCCAGGACCAGATGCAGAAGTATATCCATGCAGTAAGAATATCCATGTATTTTCAAAAAACCTTCTACAGTGTCTTGGCTCCAGAACATAATATTGATTACGAGATGCTAGCCAAAGCTGTGAAACTAAAGAAGGCCTTCAGATGAAGGGACTTGAGATTATCTGGGGCATAGGATTTGAGATGCAAGGGAGAGCAGCCCAAAGAGGCATGATGTTGTTGGCAAAAGACTCAAAGCATAAAGAACATTATTTGATTTGTTGCTGTTGGACTTGATTTTTACCAAAGCAATACTGATTCTGTCTGATTAGCTTGTCTGCAAAATCTAGCAACACTATTTGGGTTTGTAGCTGCTTTCTCTCTTAGACTGCTTTTCTGTCTCAGGAAGGGGAGCCCTTAGCATTGATTCAAGATGTCTATTCAAAACCATCAGAGTAACAATAGCATTCAAAAGATAAATTGACCATCAACTAATACCTTGTCACCCCACTTTGAATGTTGGGTTGTCTTGTTGGGGGAAGGTACCTTGCTTCTAAAAATGGGATAGCTGAGCTGTTGGGGGAGGCTTTTTTAATATTTTCAATTTTTAAAAAAAGTATGACAGCTACTGAGATTTATAAAATTTTAAACCATTCCAATTTAAAGGATTTTAAATATTGAATGCAGACAACTTTTCCATAGGCAGAGCAACTAAGGAAAGAGAAACAGGTGAAGTTTAGTCCCCTTAAGGACCAAAGGTGCTCTGTTTAACTTTAGAGGGACAGACAACAAACAGCCTTGCATAAGAAAATCTGGCTTTTCTACCAGATGGTAAATTATTACAGAACACTAAAGAGTTGCAAAAAGATCAAGTCTATAAAGCAGCTGGTGGAATAACTGTGACAATTCATCAGTTTTGCATGGCGCACGTTGTATGTATCTCATGGGCTTGAGAGGAAAGTTATAAATCTGTCAAGCTTGAAACTGAAAAGAAGCTTGATCACATTTGCTGAAAGAAGAGAGAAATCAAGAGGCAGACCTATTCTTTAGCTGAAGATTTTGTGTTCCTGAGAGTTACTCCTGAATGAGGGCTGCAGAGGTGCCATTCACATGACTTCTGAGCAATCTGCACTCAAGATACACCATTAGATCAGACACTTTTATTGTTAATGGAAGTGAATGAAAGACGAAAAGCTCTCTGAAAGCTATTCTTCCCCAGTCTGGTCTGATACATACCTAAGATGTTTTCAGTACCACCTGTAAAACTTGTTCTCTGTCCTAATCTGAGTGAGTTTGACACACATCATTAGTTGTGACACAGTAATTTCAACCCTCGACAGTGGTTTCCCCCTCCACCCTCCGAGAAGAGCAGCCTTATAAGATTCTGGCTGCTGTTGAGCCAGATGTGATGCTGCTTTTAAAGTGTGCTTCAGTGGGTTCACTTCCCTGGACTGCTCAAGTTATCACTGTACACGGAATGCAGAGACAATCTTTGCTCAGTCCTAGGACTTCTTACCACTCCTCTGTGGGCCATATCTGGAGAGCTGACTAACACTGGGCGAACTGCTCGGGGACTGAATGGAGTTTCCCATTGGAACAGAGCTTATGCAACTATGAAGATACAACTATCTGTATCTGTCTCTGTGGTGTAAGACATGTTAATGGTGCTTTTAGTAATTCTTTGGCAAGGGAAAAATGAGGATACGAAGGTCAGAGAGCAACAAAGAGAACCAAGTGTGTGGCGGATAGGAAGAGCCTCTTTTGCAGCATTTAAAATCTTGCTGCTGAACTTACTTGGATTTATGCTTCCTTACCGAGATAATAAAAGCAAGATGAGATGATTAGTATTCTCTATGTGTCTAGGTTAGAACTAGGTTATTTTGTAAAGTACTTTCAGATGTCTTGGCTGGAGAAGACATTGCATAAATAAAGATTTCTCTGTGTTGTGTGATATTATAATGCGTGAAAAGATTTACTGTGCAAATACAGTAACAGAATGGAGAAGAATCATGATCTGCTGTTTGTTGGTACAATGTGATGTAAATATTTGCCTAGGTAGATTCTCTTGAAATTTCTCTTGGAGTTCCCTCAGCACTGTCATTGTCAGAAATAAACGTGTTCATAACATGTGATGCTAACTTCCATCAAAAGCCCAGTGGTTCTCCAAAAAACCCCAAAACCCACAACGAACCCCTCCACAAAAATACACTTCCAAACCCCAGCAAAATGCAAAAATACCTTTTGTTAGATCAATCTTGAACATGTTTTTGAAATGTCTGCCAAGCACGAGTGAGAGTGGTGGGTCGTGTCATGTACACCCTGTGCACTTGCAGATACTTCACTTCAAGGATACTCATGGGGTCCACTTAGTCTGGCATCTGCCAGCATGAAATTTTGTCATTACTAATGCTATGTTTCTAGCTTTCAGTAACTCTTGCAGCTTACAGTGTAAGGGAATCTTATCAACTTTTGAATGACTCTTGAGCTTGTGTTGAGATGCCCAGCATTGAAAGAGTGAGGCCCTGTCCCTGTTGAGCATTGTCACTTTGAAGTAATGGGGCTTGCATGGTCCTTTAAAATCTGTCTTAACAGGCAGATCTTAGACTTTCAGGTGAAAGTAAAATGGGTATGTTCTCTTGAGAAGATAAAGGTGGCAGGTATACAGAAATCGCATTATTTTTAAGGACTT
The DNA here is from genome assembly GCA_013399055.1 of Ramphastos sulfuratus. Classification (NCBI taxonomy): domain Eukaryota; kingdom Metazoa; phylum Chordata; class Aves; order Piciformes; family Ramphastidae; genus Ramphastos; species Ramphastos sulfuratus. Next base: position 272,868 of record WBNM01031619.1, on the reverse strand, counting down.
GCCTTTTTTGGCTGGCTTTTCAAGGAATTTTCTGTATTTCTAAATCCAAGCAGATGCCCAGGTTAAGCCAGTTTGCAAGATAATTTGCTTTGCTTTGGAGAAGGAATATACAGTCTTCAATCCTTTTAGACGTTCCTCCCTTTTTGTGAGGCTGAAGCTTAGGTGCTTGCTTTAAATAAAGCTTTTCTTTATAGGCACTTTACTTAATAACCTTCTACATGTGACTCTGGTAGTCCTGCGAACTGGCAGCTGTTTCAGTTCAGCTTCTGTTTCTCTTGCTTGGTCCCACTGAGACTTGGTTGGGGCAAGCTACACTTAACCTGTAGTTGACTGCAGACGACCCTACATATGCAATCGAGCATGGCTCTCGTGGGCAGATGAATGAGCTTAAGACCATTTCTTGTATTGTAACATGCAACTTAGATCTTTGTGGTGAATTAGAAAGACTAAAGGATACATTAATAGGCCATAACAGAGACTAGACACTAAGATAAACTTGGAGATGGACATGCATTTATGCCTCATGACCCTTGAAAACAGCTTATTGGATTTGTGGACATCAAAGTGGAAGCTCTATTGCTCAAGCAGGAAAGAGGGTTAAATTTCATTTTAAAATGATCTAACTATACCTTTGCGTTGTAGTTTGGTACTTTGGCATTTACTCTCTGTATCATGTTTGATCATTTTTCTTTTCTTCCTCCCTTGGTTTGCAGGAATAAGTCTGTGATCATAGCACTGGATGTACTGACCACTTGGCTCAGACTGAAGAGGACTTGCTCCACTTTGGAATATGGTGCCTAACTTCTACATCCCAGTACTCACTGTGCCAGCAGCCATCCTCTGCTGCTTGATGCTGCCTTTAGCAGGAGCGGACAGTAAGTAGCATTCAGTTTTGAAAAGCTCAAATATCTTGCAAAATTTCTTTCAACTAATATTAAGCCTTCGTGGTTTGTACTGGAAACAGTGAGGACTAAGGGATAACCTCCACTAAATCCTGACTTTGATGTGCACTATGCAGATAAACAATATGTATGTGAAGGGTTACAAATAGAACTTAAAAAGACTCAAAAAATTTATTCAAGCACAGGAAGAGTTTCTTTAGTAGCTGCAAGATCAGAACCTGACACTTTAATTTCTAACATGTACAGATGAGTAAAGAAAATTGGGTGTGGAGGAAGAGAGAAGTATTGGGGTCGGAGTAATACCTATTACTTTATTTTCCTTTTATCTGTAGTACTGAGACATCTCTTCTGAGCCAGCAAGTGGCAGAGTTGTTTGGAAAGGGAGTGAGGTTTTACCTTCTGGTGTAGCTCTCCTCTACCTGTATTTCTGTGGAATTGAAGTTGAATGTTTCCTTGTGGTTGTACTTTAAGCTGTCCATGCCTGATGTCTAATAGTCTTACAGTGCTGCTGTGACTGGCTTTGATTAGCCCCATCCAGGCTAAGGAGAAAGCTGCACATAAAACACTGTCGTGGACAGACAAAAGAGAGAAACTGATGGGGGACTAATGAAAATGCTTTGAAGTAGGAGTTTTCCATCAAATTAGTTATTCAGAGTGCAGGAAACCTTGTGGGTTCTTTCTGTAGCCTTGCTTTTTGTAACTCATGTCATTTGCTAGACTTTCTCAAAGTATTTGTGCAGCCTCACTTTGTTGTTGTTGTTTGCTATGATTTTTTTAAGCCACTAACCGAATTTTCAGTGTCCAAATGTTTGCACATTCCTTACAGACTCTGGCAGTTGTGAATGTTTCCTGCCTTTGAAAGCACCCAGGGCTCCTGGGATGCTTGAGTTGGAGCAGAGAGGTGACCATGATGCACCTCCTGAGCTGCCACCAACCATCTACTCCTCACTACAGCTTTAGTCACCAGGCTTATAATTAAGATGTCATTTTGTGAAAGTTGAAGGATGTCGTGATACATGTTGGTAGGAGCCTGACTGAATGTAGAAAACAGACTGGGTATCCAAAATGTCCTTAACTGAATGGGAAGGAGTAAATTTAGAGAAGCTGAGAAAAAAAGTGAAGAGAGGATGTGACGATAGATAAAAATTCACTGTTTTTATTGTCACTAAGGATGACTTGCACAGGCAACGAGTGAATGTGTAGTCTGGATTAGTCTGAGCTGCCCAGTTAAACCAGGGGCAGCAGCTGTTGTCTTCCTCAGCTTTCTTCCCTGGCTGCTGGTGCTGCTGGAACATACTTACTCAGATCACTTTATGACTACACATCGTAGCCCATTTTGGAGTCTGGCACAGAGACGTATGTTTAATGCTCTTGAGGTGTATAAAAATTCCCCAAGGTTCATTATCCTGGTCCCTTCAAAGGAGAGAAGCATCACTCCATCAGGTATGCAGAAACTGGTGGAATTTGAGATGTCTTAAGACATTTCTTGGCCTGAGGACAACTTGCAGTAGACATGGTTTGCTAATTTTGTGGAGTACTTCCACAAGTTTTAATTTAACAAAATTGGCTCTGTTTCATAGGCCTAGATTCAAATATTGGTGTCTCAGATGTGGAACACTTCTGTGCTGAGAAGCAAGCTATCTGTACATATGCCTTTTTCTCTGGTGCACGCTGACTCTGAATTACTTTTCCTAATCTGGAAAGCAGATCTGGAGGACAGTGACCTTTTAACTACCACAGACACCATGAATTAATGGAGGGTTTCCTAGGATGGAAAGTGTTGCTCTGTATTTTAGCAGCTCACGGTTCTTTTTATTTCCTTATCCTACCGAATCTTGCCACAGTCTCTCAGTGGCAGGCAGCTGTGTGGTAGGGCAGGCTCTGCATCTCTGCAGGGGTGAAGAAGTCATCCCCAAACCCTGCGTATTTTAAGTCCTGCCATTAGTGATGCAGATGGGCAAGATATGGTAGTGAAGATGGCACTGGGTAGTCACAGTTCAGGACAACAGTGGAAGGCAAGGGGAAGATATGATAATAGAAGTTTGCTGGAGCTTACTGTAAAAGCTTGAGAGGTATGCTGTNGGTGTCCCTGCCTATGTCAGGGGGTTGGAACTAGATGATCCTTGAGGTCCCTTCCAACCTTACCATTTCATGATTCTATGATATATTCCTGAGATTTCACTCTTCCCCATTACAGCTCTGCTTGGAGGCACTGGAGGGATGGGCAGGCTCCATATTTGCGAAGTTTTTTTACATTTCCCCAGTTAAAAGCAAGGTGATAAATGGAGCAGGGTTTTACCTGAAATTACTGGAGTCAGTTCTCCAAACTGCTTTGTGTAAGATTGAGGACAGGGAAGGAGGGCTGGGGATGGGCTTTGCTGCATCCCTGGCAGCAGGCTGCCCCATGCCCAGGTACTGGGGGAGCATCCACAACCAGGGCTTCTGTACCGTTCCCACATAGACTTTATTTTAACAACAGCAGCTCCATATTTCACATGGGTGCTGCAGCTGCCTGACAGTTAGGCAGCTGGCAGATAGGTAGACGTTAGTGGCTGAGATAAAACTGATCGAATGCGTATCGCCTCCTGGAATTAGCACCGGGCGTGCACCCGATGCCTCTCACAGAATTGAGTTCACAGGAGCTGTGAGTAATGTCAGCACCAAGGAACTGAAGAGTTTAACCAAAGGTTAAACATGCGGCAGTTTGTCATAAAAAGAAGGGCTCACTGAATCCCTCCCTCCAGTGGGATGGGCGCGTGGTTTGCTGGCCGCTTTGATGGGGTGCTGGGAGAGGTGCATGGGAAGGGGCATGTGTGTGTGAATGATGGATACAGAAGAGCTAATTTGGCAGAAAGTGCTTTCAAATCCTCCCCGGCTTTTAGAGACTGCAGTGAGAAATTATTAAATTTTCTCTGTGATCTGACTGTGTTTCTGTCAGGGTGACCCTAATTCCATTAGAGCAGCACGGAGCTGATTCAGGATGGCTGTTCTACACTTTATCCCTCAGCTTGCTTGTGTGGTTTTTTTTTTTTTTTTTTTTATGCACTCCGTGCTTTTCTGTCAGCTTTTGATTGTGCATGGGAAAATGGCTTTGCAGATTTCATTTAATGTTCAGTTCAATTGTCAGCTAAAAGATGCTCTTTTTCAGCTTTTGGAAATATGTCATTTACTCAAATTAAGAAAAAAAAAATCCCTTCTCAAAACAAAATGCAGAGAAAACAGGGGAAAAAAAAAATCAATACTGTCATCAGCAGCATTTCCTTACTGGCTTGTTTTTTTAAAAATTAGACTGTTTTTGAAGTGCTGGGTGCAGCTTCCATTAGCCAAAGCAAAAGAGTAGGTGAACCATCCAAAGCCCTTTCTAACCAAGATATATCATGGTTTGTCTTGGATAGATTTTTCAAGGGCTTAAGAAAGAAAAGCATCCCAAAAGTGACCTTGAAGGAAAGAACTAAGACAGTATTAGACAAACTACTCATGACGAGATATGTGGTAAACAATTTGCACCATTTGATTTCTAAAGACAGAGCGAAGGTGACTTTTATTTGAGGGGCTTGGAGAAGCTTGCAGGAATGATCTGGGGATGGTGAGGGCCAGTCCTTGGCTCTCACCACCTGCGATGAGCAAGGACCCTAAGTATGAAGTGTCTGAAGGCCACCTTCCCTTTTTAAGAGATGGTTGCTTTGTGTCTGAAAGGTATACGTGCTGTACAGGTTTTTGTGGGGTTTTTATAATCACCCATCTTTCTTGGATGCTACTTGTATTGAGGAGACTTTGAAAAAGAAAACGGGAAAGTGAGATGCTGATACTTGTGAAGGCTGGGGAGACTACTGATAGTCTTTCTAGATACATGGCTCCTGGTGAGCTCTTTCAGCAGCGATTTTTTTTACATTGCACCTGAAGTGTCATCCAGAGGTTTTGGACAGATGAGCACTGGAGCGTTGGTTACAGTGCTTAGTTCTCCTTGTGCCACAGCTCTGCTGTCTGATGTTACTGTTTTGTGTTCCTGAAACCCAGGAGCAGCGTGGCAGGTGTTGACTCCCTGATTCAGCTCTGCCTTCTTTCCTTTGTAGCCTGGGTGATGCCTCAACAACTGCTCAGCTCCAAATACAGCTGCTCTGAACCACCCTGTGAGACAGACTCGGTGCTGTGCAAGTCTAGAAAGCAGACGCTTTGCAGAGCTGGGCAGCAGGGTCTCATCCCAAAAGCTGGACCTGAGGCTTCTCCGCTGCTGCCTCGCATCTGTTTCTGCTTCTTCATTTCTTGTTTGCCTGCCTGTCCCCAAACACTGCACGTAGTGATTATGTGTAATTGGTATTGCAGTGCAGGTAAATACTAATTTTCTGCAATTCTACCTTGACTAGCCTGACAAATTTCATCAGGGGAAAAGTACATGTAAAATACTGTTTAGGAAAACCCCTATACCTGAGGCATTGAGGTTGCATCATTAAGGGACAGGCTTAAGTATTAACCATAGTCATTGTACGGCTTTATTTTTGGTGTTCCTACTCATATATACATGTAGGTATAGATGGGTTGCACACTTTTCTGCAAAATACCTTAAGGCTGACTACTTGTAACTGCATGTTGTAGACATCAAGGTAGGGAAGGTGCTAGGAAAGCAAACACTATGTGTAGTGTAGACAACAGATCTTTTTTTCTGCATCTGTAGCCATGCCCCTTTTAGCTTCAGTACTTGCAGGAGTCATGTGAGTTTGTTTGGGTAGCTACCTACAACAGGTCATGGCATTGTCATTTGTCTTTTTTATTTGTTGTTAAAGCCAACATCATGCATCAATCAACATCAGCTGCTAGGTCAGAGGTCTACATAGCCCCAAATCACTTACCTAGCAATGTTCAGTACCTGTGGAGAATGTAAGAACAGCGTAAATACAGTGGTCCCTTCCCAGTGTTATAGCCTTCAGTGAGTGGTGGCTCCTGAGCCCTGAGAGGTGGTACTCATCAAATTTAGATGAACTCACTTTGAGTTTTACTCTCAGGCTTCTCTGAGCGTGTTGACAGTCTTCAGGAACATCCTGGGGCCAGTGCTTTGCATGAAGACCACAGCACAGACTCTGACTTTTGCCTTTACACCACAGTTCCATGGCTCTTATTGCTGCTCTGCAGGGCTAAACAGCCTTGCTTGCTGCATAGTCTGCAACATATCATTCAGCTGCATAGCCAGCGTTGCTCTCTTGCCTTCACAAGGGAGTTCCTGTGTTTAAGTGTCTATGTAAGTTAGCTGGCACAGCAGCAAATGTTGAAGGGTGATGTATTTAATATGTGTTCCTTAAGAAAGAATGTGCATATTGGCTTCATGATCACAGGATGTTGGGGGTTGGAAGGGACCCAAAGAGATCATAGAGTCCAACCCCCCTGCCAGAGCAGGACCATACAATCTAGTTGAGGTCAGAGAGGAATGCACCCAGACAGGCCTTGAACGTCTCAAGAGAAGGAGACTCCACAGCCTCTCTGGGGAGTCTGTTCCAGTGCTCTGTGACCCTTACAGTAAAGAAGTTCCCCCTTGTGTTGAGGTGGAACCTCCTGTGCTGCAGCTTGTATCCATTGCTCCTTGTCCTATCCCAGGGAGCAAGTGAGCAGAGCCTGTCCCTACGCTTCTGACCCCCAGCCCTCAGATATTTGTAAACACTTATTAAATCCCCTCTCAGTCTTCTCCAGACTAAAAAGCCCCAGGTCTCTCAGCCTCTCCTCATAAGGCAGTGCTCCAGTCCTCTAATCAATCCTCGTAGTAACAGTAAAACTGTTTCAAATTTTATCTTCAGTGTAGATTCATAGATTTTAAGGCAAAAAATCAGATCAGTATGATCTTCTACTCTGACCTGTATAGTGCAGGTTTTTGTAATTTCTGCATCTGCTTCTAACAGTTGTGGATGAGCTTGCACGCAGCTTTTAGGAGGCTATCAAATCACAATTTGAAGATGAAATGGTAGAGAATTTACCCATCTCCCATGTGATCTGTGAAAATGGCAAGTAATCATTACTTCTACAAATCTGCATTTATTTGCAAGCTTCATTTATGCAGTTTTTGGGTTCAGACACTGGATGTTGTAACCTGCGTCAGCTAAGCTGGAAACTCATGCAGTTTAATGCAGTCTTCTCTGAGAAGTTAGAAGTGTAGAACTCGACAAGCTTTAAAGTTTGTTCTTTTTGTTGTAGAAAAATGGATGGGTTTGATTTTTCTATTAGGGATTTCTTTTTTTTTTTTAAGTTCTTCACTGTTTTTTTTGGGTTTTTTTTCCAAACTTCTCAGTACATTTTTTAAAGTCAAAGGACCAAGGCCTTGAAGAGAAGTGGCCACATCTTGCCACAGTACAACAGCACTTTAGCTTTTACTTAGTAGCATTGAACTGGGAATACAGTCTTGCACAATGACCTTTGAATCCCTTTCTGAGCCTCTGATTCCCAGAGTGCAGACTCCTATTTCATTAGTGTGACTTGGCCTCTGATTCCCAGGATGCAAACTCCTATTTCATTAGTGTGACTTGGGTTTGTGCTCATGAATATCTGCCATTAAATACATGAAAATGCATTTTGCTGGATCCCAGCTCGTCCAGTCATCTGAATAATTATGTAGAGGTAATCTTTCCTTCCTGTTAGTAGCCAATTGCCAGTCTTTGTGAAGTTTACCTTTTATCTTAAAAATCCAATTGCAAGTTAGTTGTGTTTATTGCCAGATGTTAGTAAATTGTGCCTATTCTCAGAGGCTGCTCTGAGTATTTTGAGGAGATATTTAAAATACCCAATAGTAGTGATGATAACATTCTTTGTAGATGGTAAGCAGTGCCAGGAAACTGATAAAATACATGGTTTGTTGTGCTGCTGCTTGCCTGACATCAGATGGGAAAAGGGGAGGGGGTGAGGCCTATGGAGCTTGCAGTGCTTTAGCTGAGCAGTTGTAAAAAGTAATGAAGTGGGAATAGGGATGATTTTGTTGTTGCTGTTGTTGCTTTGATTATCTCTATATTGGTGTTTCAAAATGATATTGTAATATAAGTTGATCAAACTCATTTTTGTGAACAACCAAGAATATTAAATTTGCTTGCTCAAAATGTTAGTCAATCTCTTTTGATGGTGAACGTATTTGGTTTTATAAGGAAAAAAAAATTATCTGTTCATGGATGCATTTTCTCTGGTAAGATGTCTGTGTGTATCAGTAACTGAAAAGCAGTGGTGTACTTTTAATTGGATGCTGTATTTAGCCCCTTGTGAGAATTGGTACATAAACCGTAGGTAGAACCTGTTTAAAACTGAAAGAAAATGGAAAGGTCACCATTCTCCAACAGAGATTCACTTGTGGCACCAAGGGTGACCATTCTGAGGCTGTGGTCTGGATGAAGTCAGCATGTCTAGAAGGGATTTGGAGTTGGCTTGCCTCTGCCATGTGTGGTTATTCTACCTGAGCCGCCACTGGGGTCTCTGGATTTAGCCACTGTTTCATATGAAGGCCCACCATAAGTCATCTGTTGGCACTGGCTAATATGGTGAATTTGAAGGAAGATGGCACTCAGGGAATTATTGCTTGCCGGTGATGCTTTTCTTGCCTTTTTTGTGCTATAAACTCTAAGTGTGATGACTTTGTTCACCTCAAAGATGAGTGATAAGAGCCCTTGCAATTTAATTGCCACACAAGGAGAAGACAGACTCTTGAGCCTCTCTACTTACATATAAGAGTGCAGAACATTTAGTGTTTTCTTTGAATTTATTTCTAGCCAAATTCACTTCAACCGTTAGTACAATTGCTGTTGTGTTACTTATGTTAAATGTTGTTTGGAATAAGGGATTTTAAAGAGGCCAGGGAATATGCAGTAGATTTACTTGTGTAGGTCTTTTTTGACCAGGAAAATCTCCATTCATAATAACCACTTTGAGTGTTTGCATTAGCACAACTGTGCCTCTTCATTTTTATCTGTGACATGTCAAACCCAATTGTTGGCTTGTGCTGATGGGAGGCATGAGCCTGTCACTGAGCTCTTGCTTTGTGGGACTGTATGTGAGGCACTGATGGCATTTCCTTGGTTTTCCAGTTTTAAACTGAAGTTCTCCTTTTGAGGTAAACATGAGAGTTGCCATGTACTGGTTTCAGAAAGGATTTCAATCTTTGTTTTTGAAAAACCCACAGCTTGAAAGTGGGAAGGGAAAGAGGTATATTCTGTGTAGTCTTTTAACTTACAGGAGGGAAGATTCCTTGGAAGAACTGAACGGTGAGTGGTGAAAAGCCTGTGAAATGCCCAAACCAGTTAAAATACTGATGCAATGAAGATGACTATGCATTTTAATCCTGTTTAGCATTTAAAAACCCCCACCCTTTCAGTAATTTCAGAATGCAAGACAACCCTTAGAGAAGTGAACTTCTCTGATTCTTACACTATGTCTCATTGGTAGGGCAATTAATAAAAAGAAGGGGCTATGCCAGCTGGGGACAATTGGTAAAATATGAAGAGGAAAGCAGAGAAAGTAGTTCCATGTTCTCATGTAAAGGATTCAGATGCCTTCTCCTCACACAACGTTCTCATGCTTGGTATGCTAGCTACAAGGAGTTTAGTATGTCTCTTGGGAGGACAATGAGGGTATTCCAAGCACTGGAAAGGCTCCCTTTGTTCCTGTTTGTTGTAACAGGTAATAGTCCTGACTATTGACTTGTCATTTATACATGCTGTATATAGACTTCCAATGTACTTTTCTATGCTCCATTACATAGAGTTTATCAGGGGTTACACAAAGTTCTTTAGTCATAACCTGTTTTCAGCTTTTTACGAGTTTGTTTCATGGTTGAAATGTGTCCTGCTTGATCTTCAGCCAAAGTGCAAGTTGGGGAGGGGACTGTATTTTATGAGTTAGATGCTTATTTTTTTGATCTTTCTGTAAAAACTGTCCTTGGTTGCTCTTAAAAACGAAGACAGTGGAAAAATACTTTTGTAGCCTGTAAAACAAACTGGAGTTGTTCATACGTCTTAAGTCTGTGAAAACATTTGACGTGACTACAGATGTGCTTGAGCAGTCAAGACAAAATGGGACTTGATATGTGGGAGTGACCCATAGAAGAATAAGCTGCTGAATAATATAAAAGAGATTTAATGTTAAATCATTAAGTGTATGTGAGTAAAGGATGCTGTCTGATCTTGTAACCAAGTTGCCCATATATTCATTTTCTGAAGGTAGCCAGAGCTGCTCTCACCTCGACTTTCGAAGACCCAGAGGTGCTCAGCAGAGGCAGTTCTCCAGCTCCTACAGTGCATAACCTGTAACATGGACAGAGAGAATTAGTTCACATCAACACTGCTGTTTGTGTTTTAGTGCATTTGTCTTTTTCTTGAGGCAATTGTGCAAATAGATTATTTTCTTTGTTAAAGTTGCTTTGTGGTTGTACTATAGGTCACAAGAGTTTGGACTTGTCTTGATGATGCTTGTTGAACCATGATTCTGTCTTAGTAAGTGTACGAAACAGTAAACTTATTTAAATGCCTAAGTAAGTTTGTTTTCTCAAATGCAAAGATATGCTTCCTTTCATATGGCTGCAGTTGAGTGCCTTTATTTTAGGACCAGAGGAGCTGAGTATGATTTTTGGTGGTTTTTTTGCACATTAAGACAAAATCCTTGGGAACATGTGTTGTTATCCTTGGGAATATGTACTGTTCATTCAGCATCTATGCAGTACTCAACATCTTTTCAGTTATACATGCAGCCTTCTGTTGAGAATAAAGCTTTTTTTTTTTCCTCAGGCAAATTTAGCTAGAATTTTCTGGCATTGTCTTTATAATCTGTAGTACATTATGTAAGAACATTTTCCTGGGTTTTTTTGGAGGAGTTTGAGAAACTTCGCTTCACCTACAAAGAGTAATATGCTGTACACCACATGGTGCTTTCCATGTTTATGTAAACTGCAGAAGAGGCTGTTAGTTATTTTGTGTTATGATCATTATAATAATTTTGTGTTGTAATCAAAAAAGTGTGGCCAGCAAATTGAGAGAGGTGTTTCTGCCACTTTGCTCTGGTGAGACCTCACCTGGAGTTCTGCATCCAGCTCTGAAGCCCTCAATTCAACAAGGACATGAACCTGATGGAGCAGGTCCAGAGGAGGACCACAAAGCTTGCTGCTTCCAGTCCAAACTATTCTATGATTGCTAGACTGTGTCAGCCTCAAGGTCCATTTATCCTAGAATTGCCCCAACACGAAACCTCCAGCAATGGCCCACAAATGCTAGATGCTTCAGGGAGGTACAAAAAGGAAGATCTCATACCGTTGCCTTTTCTTATCCCACCCAAATTAGTTCCCATTTTCTATGCAAAATTAGAAATTGTTGTAAGAAGCTGGACTTTTATTATAGCTTCTCTAAGGCATTGTTAATTGCAGCAACTCTAAATATTGTTGTATCTACATGGACAAAGGAATAATGGCCAACATAGATTTGTCAAGGTCAGATCAATCTAATTCCCTTTAATGACAGGGTAACAGGCTTTGTGAATGGAGAAGCAGTAGATGTCATTTATCTTTAGTAAAGCTTTCAGTGCTCCCTTCTGAGACTTTTTCCTGTGAAACATCTGCTCATAGGGTGGGTATTTGGCAGTTTGGTGGCATTCAGCATTTGCAGTAATGATCTCTCTGATAGAATAGAGAACATGCTTATTAAATTTGCAGGCAACAACAAGCTGGGAAGAGTTGCAAGCATGTTGGAGTATACCATTAGAATTCAAAATGATCTTTACAGATTGGAGGAACTGTCTGAAAGGATGCAAGTCAATAAGGAGAAATGTGGATAGATGTTTGAAAATAGGAGTAATCAGCTACATAAATACAGAATGAGAGACAACTGCCTAGGCAGCTGGTATACAGAAAAGGTCTTGCAGTGGTAATGGATCAGAAACTATACAGGAGTCAACAATGCCATGCTGTTTTGAAAGGGACAAACATCCCAGTGATATGCAGAAATGAGGAGTAACATTTGAAGACACATTAGATAGTCTTTCTGCTCTGCTCACATTGATAAGGCTTCTCATGAAATGACTTCTCATCTTGAGCATCCCACTGCCAGAATGGAAGGCCTAATGGTCCAGTGCTAGAAGAAGAAATGATGTGCCTCAGCTGCATCTGGGAAGTGCAGGTCAGGCACTGAGCAATGCTTGCTGACATGAAGGATTCTTGAGTACCGAATTGAATTTCCAGAGGAATTTCTGGAATCTCATATGCAAGCATAAGTTTTCCTTCTTGCAGGATTTGAATTGCCAGTATTAGTTCTTAAGTCGAATGTTTGTTTGTCTTCATTTATGAACCAGCAAGGCACAGGTTCCCAGTCTGTCTAAGGTGACTGATACTTTGATATTTTTATCCTCTCCTTTTTCATCCTCCTCTCAAGTGACAGTCACTCTCTTGTATCTGACTTTGTGACTTTGTAACTTTTTGTTGAAGAATTTTACAGAGCCTTAGTCCTCTTCAGTGCCCTTCTCTGACTTCAAAGCTCTCCTCAAAAAGGAGAATACAGGGGAGACTGCTGTTAACAAAACATCCTCTCCTTGTAGTTTCCTTGTGAACCCTCACAGGCTTGCTGTTTTTTTGCCCAAATCTGTGCACTCGCTAGAAGTCTTTTGCCTACCTGTTCCAATGTGCTGGTCATCTTCTGAAGCTATACAGTTAATTCAGCTCTGCAGANTTGGAGGAACTGTCTGAAAGGATGCAAGTCAATAAGGAGAAATGTGGATAGATGTTTGAAAATAGGAGTAATCAGCTACATAAATACAGAATGAGAGACAACTGCCTAGGCAGCTGGTATACAGAAAAGGTCTTGCAGTGGTAATGGATCAGAAACTATACAGGAGTCAACAATGCCATGCTGTTTTGAAAGGGACAAACATCCCAGTGATATGCAGAAATGAGGAGTAACATTTGAAGGCACATTAGATAGTCTTTCTGCTCTGCTCACATTGATAAGGCTTCTCATGAAATGACTTCTCATGTTGAGCATCCCACTGCCAGAATGGAAGGCCTAATGGTCCAGTGCTAGAAGAAGAAATGATGTGCCTCAGCTGCATCTGGGAAGTGCAGGTCAGGCACTGAGCAATGCTTGCTGACATGAAGGATTCTTGAGTACCGAATTGAATTTCCAGAGGAATTTCTGGAATCTCATATGCAAGCATAAGTTTTCCTTCTTGCAGGTTTTGAATTGCCAGTATTAGTTCTTAAGTCGAATGTTTGTTTGTCTTCATTTATGAACCAGCAAGGCACAGGTTCCCAGTCTAAGGTGACTGATACTTTGATATTTTTATCCTCTCCTTTTTCATCCTCCTCTCAAGTGACAGTCACTCTCTTGTATCTGACTTTGTGACTTTGTAACTTTTTGTTGAAGAATTTTACAGAGCCTTAGTCCTCTTCAGTGCCCTTCTCTGACTTCAAAGCTCTCCTCAAAAAGGAGAATACAGGGGAGACTGCTGTTAACAAAACATCCTCTCCTTGTAGTTTCCTTGTGAACCCTCACAGGCTTGCTGTTTTTTTGCCCAAATCTGTGCACTCGCTAGAAGTCTTTTGCCTACCTGTTCCAATGTGCTGGTCATCTTCTGAAGCTATACAGTTAATTCAGCTCTGCAGATTGTTCTGGGTTTGCTGTGTTTTTTCTCTCTCTACGTGTTAGGTATCTCTAGGTGGCTGTCTGAGACCTTATTCCATTATACCGATGTACAGAGGTCTGTCTGAACTTTCATTATTGCAGGAGCTTTGCTTGCCAGGCAGCCACTGCAGTAAGGCAGGGACTTCAGTGTGTATACAGTGGTTGCTGCCATGATGCACAAAAGCCTCTCTGTCATAGCACCAAATGTCTCTGTTGTTCTGCCATGATTGTTGGGTATTCCTGATGAAGCCAATGTGGTTGTGCTGGACTGCATAGCACAGTGCATGCCGCAGCAGAGCAGGTCACTGAATCTCCCTGTCAGACTGCTCCAGGAGAGCAAATTCCTTCTAGTAGCTATTCTTGTATGAAAAACTATTCATGACCCCCATAAACTCTTGTCAGGTGAGTAGAGTCCCAAGGCTCTGTGAGATGGGAGTTGGCTCTTGCTTCACATTAAAACATTGTGATTAATTGGATGCATATTTGTTTAGGATAAGAAAAAGGTATTTGCCCACCTAAGCTTTTCCTTTCCTGAGTTTCATATAAAAGCCATATACTTTCTATAAAGTCTCTCAAAACCAGAGGAAATTCGTGTTTGTAATGAATCAGTTTAAATAAAGATGCAGGCCAGTACATGAGTTCCTGAATTCTGCAAAGTTTAGCCATTATATATGTGGCTGAGGGAACTGGGGTTGTTTTAGCCTGGAAAAGAGGGGGCTCAGGGATGACCTCATTGATGTTTACAACTACCTGAAGGGAGGTTGTAGCCAGGTGGGGGTCAGTCTCTTGTCCCAGGCAACCAGCAACAGAACAAGGGGACACAGTCTCAAGTTGTGCCAGGGGAGGTATAGGCTGGATATGAGGAGAAAGTTCTTCACAGAGAAAGTGATTTGCCATTGGAGTGGGCTGCCCAGGGAGGTGGTGGAGTCCCTGTCCCTGGGGATATTGAAGAAAAGACTGGATGGGGCACTTAGTGCCATAATCTAGTTGATTGGCTAGGGCTGGGTGACAGGTTGGACTGGATGATCTTGGAAATCTCTTCCAAGCTGATTGATTCTATGATTCTATGATATTATTTTTTTTTCCCAGTCAGACTTTGGATTCAAACTGCAAATTATTTTTCACGAGACCAAGAATGAATCTGTTGCCTGTTACAAATACTAGAGTATGGTAATATCACAGCTATATATGCAAACTCTGCAGGCTGGCAAGGCAGCTGCTAAGTGTTACGGTTTTTAAAGAATGTACAATATGTCGTCAACAGATTTTAAACCCAGGAACATTATATGGTTTGTTTCTGCATGAGTGTGTTTTGTAGGGAAATTTAATGATGAACTGTTCTACATTTTGACCTTTAAAGTTTTTTTGTTTTTTTTTTTTCCCGAGGCTTTGTGCCTTCTAGTGAATTGGGGAGATTCTCAAATTAAGACATGTGGAATCCTAATGACCACCCTGACATTTCCTAGGCCTGGCTGGATACCTGGGCTTGATTAGTTTTCTAATGTATCTGCTCTGCCAAGCTGGAGAGGTTCACACACTCTGCAGCTGAGCTTTCTTTAAAGTGATTGCACTGTAATCCTCATTCCAATTAAAAGGTGATGCTGTTCTGGTAATGGAAAGTTGGTTTATTGTCCTGTCCCCTGATATGCATACAAGTGGAAGTGTTGTAGGAAAGTGTTATCGCTGTTGTTTTTGTAGTTCATTCTTATCTTCCATCAGTCTTCATATACAAAAAAAGTGAGAAATGCAGCATGCTCAGATGTCTGAGGGCGAATGTGAATCAGCAAGATAAACCTTCAGGGAGTGTAATGGGCCTGACTACAGATGATATTCCAGCACTTTGCTACCATCCTGTCCTGTGTTGAACCACAGACAGTAGGAGAAAATGAATGAAAATATAGAGAAGGGCCCATGGCAGCCTGTTTCTTTGATGCTGAGAAGGGAATGATGCCTTCTCAGGCTGTATTCATCTGCTCTCCTAATGGAGCAAGGTTATCATAGGGAACAACCTAGGAACATGCAGAAGAAATGAGTACATTTAAACAATATAGTAGTGTTCAGTTTCTGTTCCTCACCAAGAAAATACTATAACAGGCTTTGCAGTCCTGCTTAAGACAAGATGCAGATAAACATCACCAAAATTCTGGTGCCAGGATGAGAGACTCAATGCTGCTGAGCAGCTTCTCAGTGTTTCTGTGCTCTGTTTCTCTCACCTGTAAAAGGAAGCACCAACATTAGCAGATCACTGATTGTGTCTGTGCTGGCAGAGGGTCCCAGAACTGATTTATAGCGCTTGTTCAGCTTTCAGTAAGCAGCAAATGTGTTGCTTAATTATTCATGGCAGATGTATTATTGCAGGAAATTAAGACATCAAGGAAACAAGTGAAAACTATTACTGAATAGAGCTATAAACAAGGTAAGGTGGAAGGAGATGCAAGGGGATAACGCTGAGATGTTAAAAATACTCATGCTCGGGAATGTTTCACGCATTCCAAAAATAATTGGTTACATTCCCCAATCTTTAAGTGATCATTCATATTATGTAATTAAATATTCTATTAGCTAACAAGTTGGGTTTAATTTGTTACATTTGTCATCTAAATTACCACATTTGTGAATGTGTGAAACCTCCTGTGGTTTCTTTCAGCATATCTACTTATGTAAACTCGCAGTTCTCTTCAAGTCTCTTGACTTTCCTTGAAAGATTTGGTGTTTAAATTGTCCAGGAAAGTTAGGTCAGCTTTTGGAGTTCTGTACCAAAGAAACTGGTTTGGTGTCTCTGGGCTGCTGTTCTGCCTGGAGCAGTGGTGTAGGATGCTGCTACAGAGAGTGGGACCCTATTCTGTGTTACTGGCACTGGATTTCTGTTGTTTGAAACCACTCTGCAGACAGGCATGTGTGCACCCAGCTCTCTTTCAGATGGTGCTTCAGAAATTTATTTGTGCGTGTTGGTGACCTCTGCAATGAACTTGTCCTTTAATCAGCTTCTAATTCCCCATACTCACACGGAGGTCAGAGCTGTTGGCTTTGAAGAGCACCAGCACCTTCTTGCTCATCAGGTGGTACTAGGTGGTGTCTGGTGTTTGACTGCCTTCTTTTATGTGTGGAAGGAGTTTCTCATTTATTGTTGATTCAAGTTCCAATTAGCTTTAAACCTTGCAGATTTCATGACAGTATTACAAATATGTAGTCAGTAACTGACCAAAAAATACTGAGAAGGAAGTGATTTAAAGAAAACCCTTTCAACTTCTCTTTTTACAGTAGAATTGCTACCTTTATTAAAGAAATTACAGGGAGCCTCTCTAAGTTTGTGCGTAACCTCAGGCTTCCAAGAGTTTCCATTTCATTACTGTTCATAAGATCATTATTTTGGTACATCTGTAGTAATTTTGCAGCCCTTTACTTTATAACTTCAATTATGTAGTTTGAAATGTAATGATATTAGAAGTCCTGTTACGGAGGACTCAGCAAATTTCAAGAGAGCAAACAGTTGATTCAGCACTGTTTCACAGAAAGTGTGTCTACAGACAGGGTCTTTTCTGTGGTGCAGGTATGCAAAGTGGCAAAAATTCAGAAGCTGTCATTATTAACAGTCTTTCAAATTTGGTGACAGAATAACCTCATCATTCCTGTGATGGAAGGTAGTGGAGTCCATTTGCGAACTTAGGCTATTCAGCGACTGTGTCAGTGTAGGAGAAAGAAGGGAAACAGGAGGTTAATTTTTCTGAGTCTTGCAAGTGTGGTGTTTGTGCAGCACATCTATCAATAGCATATGATGGGAATTTGGAAAAAAAAAGAGAGAGCTTGTAAGAATCTGACACTAAGTCATAAACATTGAGGAACATGTTCCTAATTGTGTTTTGTGAAAGCTTACTGTTCTGTACACGTGCATCTCAGGATCTGCAAACAGAGCTTTGCTTGCAGACCTAATCAATTGGTTCTCAAGCCGTTTAGGTTTTTTTTAATTACTCTTGTCAAAGTGAAAATTATGTGAAAGGACTTGACTGTGCAATTAGCTGCTGAACGTTTTCTGCAGCAATAGTGGGGAAACAATACCAAGTCCCAGAATAGCAGTAGATACAGCCATAGGAACAAATCTGCTTCAGCGAAGAAAGAGATATTCTACTAACTAGTCTGAAGGAAAGATAATTTATTTCTTAAATATGCATATATTCACAGATGTCAGCAGAAAAAGATGTTTGTGTTAGAAATACCTGGCCCCAGCTGAATACCAGGTTAGTTACCACTTGCTGATTTCCCTCTGATTTGAAGGTGTTGTTCTTCATAAGCAAAGGCTACCACTCTGCCCGCAGTCAAGGCTGAGCATGTCATAAGAGGTGCCAACTGTGCCCTGCAGGCTGCTGGGCATAGCTGAGTTTTGGGAAAAAAGGTTCACCTTTCCTGTGCCACAGCCACAGGAAACGACATGGTGGATTTCCTCTGTGGGTTGAGAGAGCCTGGTTAGTGTTCTTTCAATGATCTGTAGGCCATCAGCTCAGACAAATTGTATCTCTCCAGTTTCACACTAAACTAATCTAAGCATTTAAAAAACAAATAACTGAGGCAGTATCTATAAAGAGCTCCTGTCTAGTGAAGTGGAGCAGTTGGAGCCTGGTTAAGGAATTCCCTTTACCAGCCTGCATGTGTGTTCACTGCTCCCCACACTGAGCTCTGCCATCCAGGATGGCCCTTATTGAACCATGCTGTGCAGCACCAACGTTTCCAGCAGGGACCACAAGCACAGCGATGGGGATGTAGTTGTCACCTCTGCTGTAGGTGTGTGGCCACAGCAGACAGACCTCATGCAGGATATCTGTGCTGCTGCTGCATTGTAGGACCTGCCCAGTCCCTTGCCCAGCTCTGCCACGTCCAGCACCAAAGTGCAGTGGCACGTGTTGGGGGAAGTTATCATTCAGTCCTGGTGTCTATTGGAGACTTAATGCGTTGGTTTGGGGCAAGTTAAAGCAGCAGTTTTACATAGGAGGTAAAATTTACCATTTAGATTTTCCTGATTGTGCTAAATTGATGAGCTGATGGAAGTGACCTGCTTTGGCTGTGTGCCAACTGACCAAGGGAGCTCATTGAAGGCAGCTGAACAAATCCTGGTACTCATCCTCCTGTGTTTGGAAATGCCTAATAGATTCAAAGGCTCAGAATTTAATGCAGTATTGATAGAGGTCTTTGAAGTCACTTGAACATTTTACTAAGCAGACATGCCAGGTTTTAGGTTATTTGTAGCAGGGTACTTGATTTCTGATCTTCATTAGACTGTGTACTGGAAGGTCAGTCAGCATGCACATGCCTAAAATAAGTTATTCTGCTGCCTCTGAGTGCCTGCTGCACCTGGATGTACTACTAGAAAAGGAAATTGCTTCTTGTGGATAGTGAATAAGAAATACGATTTCTCCCAAGACACAACAGTTTCGCAAGGACTCAACTTCCAGGGCCATACACTGGTGGGATTTCTTTTTGCCTGGGAGATGACAAGGGCAGACGCAGCAGCACCTACATGTCCATTCCTTGTGGAGAGGTTTGAATGAAGGTGAAAGAGTTCATAACAAACTTTACTTGATCTGAAACAGCATATGGACTTCTTGATTATAGCTGGGGCAGCAAGATGTTATGAATATACACAGTTATTTTTAATGATGTGGAGTATATAGCTTGGATATGTGTGTAAGCTGGCTATAGTGAGATCAAGCAAAACAACACAGAATCACAGAACTAACCAGGTTGGAAAAGACCTCTAGGATCATCAAGTCCAACCTATCACCTAACCCTTCTAATGAACTAAACCATGGCACTAAGTGCTTCATCCAGCCTCCACTTAAACACCTCCAGGGATGGTGACTCCACTGCCTCCCCAGGCAGCCCATTCCAATGGGCAATCACTCTGTCCATGTAGAACTACTTCCTAATGTCCAACCTAAACCTGCCCGGGTGCAGCTTTGAGGCTTTGTCCTCTCGGTCTGTCACTGGATGCCTAGGAGAAGAGATAAATCCCCACCTGGCTACAATCTCCTTTCAGATAGTTGTAAAGAGTGATAACATCTCCCCTGAGCCTCCTCCAGGCTGAACAACCCCAGCTCCTTCAGCTGTTCCTCGTAGGGCTGTGCTCCAGCCCATCACCAGCCTTGTTTGCCCTTCTTTGGACATGTTCAAGCACCTTCACATCTTTCTCAAATTGATTGGCCCAGAACTGGACACAGGACTCAATGTGTGGCCTGACCAGTGCTGAGTACAGGGGAAGAATAACCTCCCTGGTCCTGCAGGTCACACTGTTAACATACTGCAAGCGTGACTGTATTTTCTGAGTAACTGGAGAACTCTTATGTGTGTGGTAGCAGCACATAGATGCAAACAACACTGTTTTTGTTCAGTGCATGAGAATGAAAATGCTTTGGGAATGAGTGGTCTGTATGTGGGGAGCACAGGTGGTGTGAACCGCCCATTTTTCTTGCTGCAGAAGCTGAAAAGAGTGTAATGGACAGGATGTGGGACTCTGGAAGGGAAAACTCACATGGTTAAAGCAGGTTTTGGTGCTGCAGGGGTTCAAATGCTGAAAAGCATGGAGATACCCTAATCATGAAAGAGGAGCACTTTCTTCCTATAGAGTGAGTTTTAAAATAGTGATAAAATGTAACCTGAACTTAGGAGATGGTGCCACTCCAGTTACATCCTGAGAGCATATACTAGACAAACCCACATGACTTCACGTTTAAAAAGTTCCACATAGTCTCTAGTGTGTACCACTGCATGAATGTTAATGTGATGAGTGTATTATGGATCCATTGGAAGAACAATGAAGAGCTGCTTTCTGTTCTGAGGCTTGATAAAAATACGGAGAGATTTAAACGGAGCTGCAAGCATCAAGTGTTTAAGATGCAAAAAGGGTAAATGGGAGGGAGAAGCTGCCTCTGCCTGGGGAAAATTAAATACCTTTTCTCAACATGTTTGCAGATGGATCACCTTACAGGTATGCAAAAAATGTTTGCATTTTTGAGCTCCAAGAGGTGCTTGAGATGTGGTGGTCTCCTGTCTTCAACTCTCTCTTCCCTCTTTGCTGCTTGTGATTGAACATCTTTGAACATCTTTGGGGAGTTATATTTTGTCCTTGCAATCATTTTTAAATTATAAATTATTTTTATGAGTAAGTCCTTCTGACTGTGGATTGGCAATCTCTGTAAATTATTTGGTGGGATACTTAATTTGAAGTTTCTTCATTGCTTATGACAAGATGTTTCTGCTGCTGTCACTGTTGATGATTCATAGCTCAAGTGAAGTGCCTAGCACTTCAGAAAACAAGTAACTCAGGCATTCCTACTCAAAGTGTTTCCATCTTTGAAAAAAAAAAAAGGAGAAATAAAAATATCCCATGAGATCTGTAGTGAACTGGGCTGAAATGCTTTGTGAAGCTTGTCTGTAGGACTGGCTCTGAAATGTAGAGAGGAATCAGGGGAATTTCTGAATAGTGAATCAGAGGAGAAACTAACATAACACAAATTTTTAATTCCTTCATTTTCTCCTGAGCACCTGTATGAGTTGCCAGGGGAGTTAGCAAGTCTGTTAATATTTGTGTACATGCGTGGGGACAGGCTGCTTGTTGCAATCCTGCGTGACTTGGGGCATTCTGGGTTCGTGGCACTGTATTACATGATCTTCCCTCAGCCGTAGGGTGTCTGGGTGAGTGGTTAGAAGGAAGTGGAAAATGAAGAGGCCTTGCACTTGTTAGAGAAGAAAATATAAAATGGGGTATTGAAGTACTGTCACCATCTGGATGTGGCTGATAACTGTGCTCATTGTCTGTGTCAGAACAAAAAGGGGTCCCTATTAAAATTATGCAGGCACAAACCTTTTAAGGACAGGAGGAGGGAGTGGCTGGCTGCCTAAATTCCTGCTGTTCTGCCATTACTGATGTTTTCTCTCTAAGAAGCTTCAATGAGGAAGCCTGACAGATGGCAACAAAAGGAACAGTGCAAACAAGGGCACTCCTGCAAAATAAATGTTGAGCTTTAACTGTTTCACTGAAGTGTTTAAAAGACGTGTAAGAATTTGGACAAAGCAACACAGGCAAGTTACAGTAGTTAGGTGAAATTTCAGAACAAAAGCAGTGTCAGTTGCTTTTTCTTCAGCCAAGCTGAATTCCAGGGATGCCACTGAGAGCAGCTGCAGCCCTGAATGCTGATGGGCAGCTGGTGCTGGTCCTGCTCCCCCCACAACTTCCAAGTTTCAAGAAAACTCTGGTGTTTGTGTTTCAGGCATCACATTATGGGAGTGTTTTTGCAGCTGTGCAAGTGCAGTGAAAAGGAACAAAATCATGAATGAGCCAGAAGAGTTTGGGTAGGGGAGGGAAATCTGGCTGGTTTGGATAAGTGGTGTTTGAGGACTTTCTCCTGGCAGCCATTGGTGGGCACATTCTTCACCCAGTTAAAATAGCGATTCCAGGTCTTGGTCAAGCTTCAGCTCTGTGACTGCTCTGGGTCTCATGGATGTGTGGAGGAGTCTGGGGAATTGGAAGGTTTATTGCTGGACCTGGGTGAGGTAAACATTAAGTGGAGGATATTTTACATGAATTGAGAAGCCTATGATGGGGGCTTTTTATAGACTTGTGTCTTTTAAATCTAAGGCAGTGTCGTGGCTGCTGTATGTTTGGAAGTACTTAAAGTCTGAGTGGACCATAAAAATGTGTGCAGCTGTTCTTCCTTCTTGACTCTCAGCATTCAGCATCATCAAACCACTGCAGTGGCTTTCTTCAGAAACTGTTCTGTGGGGATTTCCACAGTGTTTTTAAAACCAAACCAAGACCTTCTCTCCAATACTTAACCATCACATGTTAAAAAAAAAAAACCCCAAGTCTCTAACATGTGTTTCTGCAGGTATAAATTACATAATTTATTATAAAGAGAGAGACTTTTCAAGTCAAAAGCAAAAGGAGGTGGAAAGTGGAAAAGTGAAAGAGTCTGGCTTCTGCACCTCCACATCATTGCCTGATCTCTGGTTGCTGAGTTTCTTCTTTCTGCTGGTGCTGTGGCAGGCATGAGTTCAAGCTGAATTTACGCTTTATTTGACTGGGGTTTTTTCTTTGGAAGTCATTGATACACTAATGAATTGCAAACTCAGTTTAGACCCTTGTAGGACCTTCCATGTTGCCTGTTGCACNTAGCCTCAAACCAGCACAGCTTGAAATGCTGACAGAGAAACTAACCTTTTTTTAATATTAAAGAGCAATAAAAGCTTATTGAACAGTGGATAAGAATGAGGCTTCAGCAGCAATGCACTTCAGTGAAATAATGAAGATATTTCTGTGAGCTGCTCTACATTGGAGCTTATGGAACAGGGTTTCTCTGACATGATGTGACCTCTGCAGTGCTTCAAAGTGCCACTGCTTTGCCCATCAAACAGCTCCCTGTTTTTGCTTTTACTAGTGATATTCTGGCTTAAACCACAGGAAGGGACTTTATTTAAGCACTTTCTTGGGAAAACTTTTTCCTTAAGCATGCAGATTTTTTTAAATCCAATACCACAGATGTTTTTTTTCAGTTGCAATGTGAGCATACTTGGCAAAAATAGAAGAAGCTTGAGTATAGGGGAGCTACCTAGGAAGGAAGCTCTCTCAGTGGTTTCTGCAAAGTCAAGTCCATGTTCTTTTTTGCTCTTTTGTAGTTGTTGCATCTGAATTTGGTGGTTGTGATGAATCACTATTTCTTTAGCACTCTTAGTTGTGAAGGGAGCTCTGCCTCATTTGTACATGCAAGTCGGACTTCTATGCATTACTTCATGGGAAGTGAGAGTAATTTATTGTCTCTTTAAATGGGATATGTGAGCTGGATCAAAGTTCTCTTGGAACCTCTATAAACCCGTAATAGCCATCCCATTATCAGTTAATGCTGGCTAGTATCAGTCATTTTCCCTACAGGAAATGAAAATGTTTAAGCATTAGGGCAGGAGCTGAGTCTGGTTTCCTTCTCATTCCTTATCTTCATGTTGTAGTCATGTGGTGTTTTATACTGGAGACAGTTTGCATGCCCTAGAAGTTGAGACTCAACCTGGGAACCGGTTTGTTTTCTGTGGATTTCAACACATTGGTGACTTTCTGGAGAGGCTACCTCAACCTAGCAGCCTCAGAAGCTGTTCAGTTTTGGTTGAGATTCCCCTTGCAGTGGCCTGCATGATGGGATACCTAGCTCAGTATGTTTTTGCAAACTTCTTTGCCCTTTCCTCCAGCAATGCTCCATGCACATGCCTATAGCAATGTCTTGTCTCAGACACAAATGAAACCATGGCAGCCCATCTATTTTCCTCCTTGAAAAGAGTAAATCAAACCCAGGAATGGTTCAAGTGATCCTGCTTCGTATGGACCCATCTTCTTCTTGGAAAAGCCAAGAAGAACCTCTAAAAACAGAAGTAGCTTTGATGACAGCACGAAGCTAGGCATGTGGGGAGATTTGGATTCCACTTCCCACTCTGCTTTTGCCTTTCTGGGAGAAGGGAGGACTTGGTGAGGATGCTTAGTGTGGTGTAGACTTTGTTCTTCCATACGTGGGAACTGCAAAACTTCAGTGTTCATGGAGGAAGGTAGTTACCACTGCTAGTTACAGTTAGTCTCCTTATGCCAATTTGCTTCCTTTTTTAAATATGTTTTCATTTATTGCCAGTGAGTTTAAGAAACAGATGAGTAATTTTTTGCTTTAATTAAGACTAACTTTGCAATTTGAGGTAATGTTATTTTTTTTATATGCTTTTTCCATTTTAAAAGCCGATATGGAGAAAAGGCAATTCAAGAGACCATTTAATGAAGGATAAAAGTGATCAGGTCATGCATTCTCTCCTTGTATTGTTCAACCATAACATAATATATATCCTGTCATTATTCCCACCCTATCCATTAGCTATCACAGTTCAGAAATAAACAAATTCCCTGCTCCCCTCTCCATTAAATGTAATTTCATAAACTGCATTATAACAAAGCTAACAGAGCTATAAGCAGGGAAAAAAGACCTTAGTTTTCAATGTAAATGGCATAAATCTGATTGTGCAGAGAGGATGTGTGGGAAGGTATTGTTACTGTAAGGATATTAGGTGAATAAATTTTTTAAAAAATTAAATCAAAGAACTGTTTTAGAATTCAGTAGTTGCAATCAAGAAGTAGAAGTCTTTTGGTTGAAAATGTAAATGCCTCTCTTCTCAAGGGTTCACGCTGAAAAACAAGAGTCAAAAATCACAGGTTCCAACCAGGGTGATAAAATAGTTTATACAGGGAAGCTTTTTGATGGCGACACAGTTGCAGTGGGACAAGAGAGTTTTGGGGATCCTCAGTTCTGGATGCATTTAAAGCTTAGCAGGGCAGGGTCCTGAGCTACTTGCTTTAAACTCCATAGACATGATACTACTTTAAAATTAATGTGTCTCTGAGTAGGAGGTTAGAAGAGCTGATCTGCACGTGTCCCTTCCAGCTTGAATTATTCAGTCGTTTGTGCAGTGCACTAAGACACTTCACATAAGATATCTGGGAAACAACTTTGTTGATGCTATGAGCTTCTGTATGGCTTCTGCGCTGAGCACATTGCAGTAGGGTGAGAGGTGATGTATTTCCCTGACACCTTGTTTACAGCTTCTGGAAGCATGTGAGGAATATAGCAGATGAGTTGGAAATGAAGAAATAAAGCTTTTTATCTACAGAAGTAGTGCAGACTTATAACTACCTTAAATTTTACCTTTGTTTAGATGTTGTCCTCCTTTTTGTGAAGGGGAATGGGAGAGATAGTTCTCTTTTCTTTTTCATCATTTGAACTGTATTTCCTTTTTATGGGGATGGCAAAAGCTGGTGTATAACATTATTCAGTACAGCATGTGGTATGCTGTAAATTAGTGTTGATCTCTCTTTTCTGGGCTTTGCATTATTTATAGATCAGCCTCTACATAATTGCATTTGAATACTAGTAACGAGTCATGTTTGCTATAAAAATAGAAAATGCTTATTTTAGACAATTTCTTTAGAAGTGTTTCATCTTTTCCCTTTGGGGTGTCCCTGTCTTCTGAACTCTGATAGACCTGAACTCCTCAGTCTGCCTTCAAGTTATAGTCACTTTCCGGAGTTATCTCTGGATAGCCACATTCCTCAGCTGGCCTCAAACATTGTGGTTTGCATCCCAAAACCACTGATATAGTGGGCTGTTGAGCTCCTGGTGCCCTTCCTGGCATCTCTGTCTTGGGCCTGTGATCCCGTGCCTTGTCCTGGCTGCTGGTGCCAGGTTTCATAGTGATGTGATTGGGCTGACCTTGCTTTTGATGGTGGGGAAGTCACCTGGCCTCAGTTTGTTTCAGCTCTCATTGGAGTCAGCATGAAATAAAGGTTTTCCTCTTTCCTGTTGAGCAGATTCTCTCATCATAGATCAGTGTTTGTAAGAATTCAATTTTGGAGCAAATCTGGGGGGAAGAAAACCAATCTGATGTGATTGAAAGTTCAAGCTGGAGCTGTGGGGAAGGTTGAGGTTGATACAGTGTTTGCTGATTAGGAAGGGAGGGCAGTACTTTTGCCCAGTCACTGGAGAGCCCTAAACCTATTCCTAGATATCCATAATGCCTACTGATTAGAGAGTGTGTGCTTGTGCTTCGTGACAGTGGTCTGCTGAGTTAGGCTGTCACTTGTCTCCTGACTGATCAGTTTTGTTTCTGTAATTGGCAGGCAGTGATGAATGCAGTCCTTGAGCAAGTTGCTCTTGTTTTTGTGTGTTTAAAAATGTCAAGTGGACACATTATTTAATGCCCTCACCTTCCCTACTGCGCTTGCAAAAGCAGTATGACGAGCGAGTCGAGTGGCTTTTTGTTTCCTTTCAGCAGCCTGCTTCTTCTTAGGAAGGCATGGCAGGTTCTCTGCTGATGTTATATATTTATGCTACTTTTTATTTTTACATCATTTTCCACCTCCCAGCCCTGCACATACTTCCTGTGCTGTCTGTGGAAACTGTCAGCATCAGCCTAAATCTCAGGCAGCTGCAATGATTAGATGTGCGAACTGATCATCATTTCAGGGGCAGAAGACAATCAACATTACACCTAATTATAAATGTGCTTATTTAATCTCTTAACGTTTCGTGTTTGACCTGTGTCATGCTTGACCCTTGGAGCCTGTGTACACGGTGTTGAGGATTGCTGCCTCCCATTTGCTGTGCTTTGTTGCCTGAGTGTCTTGGCTGTACATATCTGTGTCAGCCCTCTCTTTTTCAGATTGAGGTTAAATCCATTTAAGGTAAACAGATTAACACATTTTCCCATGTCTAACGTGAGAGGAGCGAGTCTGTCATTTCCCTAAAAGCATTGCATGCGACAGGTCCCAGATGCTGAGCTTTTCTGGGCAGCTGTGTTATCTGCTTGACTGGATGGGTTTTACAGCTGGTGTCCGGCTGTTCTTTGTTATGTTTATCTGCAGTCTCTGGGGCTAATCAGATTAGCAGATAGCATAATCTTGCTAAATATCTGATTCCCTTCTGAGCCCTGGGGTGTCAGCTTTACTGGTCTCTGTCGTTTCTGCTGGGGGCTGTGCTTTGGGAGGTGGCAGAGGTCACTCACAAGCAGCAGCTGCGGCTCCCTGGTCGTGCACTGGACTCCAATATAGGCTTGTTCTGGCAGCTTCTGTTACAGCTTTGTGCAACAACTGCACATGTGAAGATAAAGTCAGCTAAAAGGAATTAGCTTGGATGACTGGCCTTGAATTTTGTCTTTTCCAGAGGATCTGTCCTTTATCCACGCCTTCATGTTTTCTACCCAAGTTCTTCAACCCAAGTTAGTGTTGCTTCTTTTGAGATAGAGGCTGTTGGTTTTCCAGAAATACCGATGGTGGTTTGGGCTGTTGAAATGTAGCAGTTAGATCCATTCCTGTGACTTCTCCAACCTGGAGCGCCCTGGTGTGGGCTACTTATACTGCTGAACACGGTTGTGAAGATGTTACAGAGAGTGGCACTAGAACAGGTCGGCTGCTGTGATGGAGCTCAGCTATAAAGCATGTTTGATTTGGGGGGGGTGGAAACAGTGGAGTTAGGAAATGAAGGACTACAAAATCCATTGTTTGACTGCAGAACTTGGGAATTTTGGCATGTTTGTCACCTGTCTGTGATGTGTCATGTGCTGGAATGGAGCACAGCACATCTCAGCCTGAAACGATTGAGTGGCTGCAAAAACAATCAGTATGTCAGAATTACACCTATAAAGCACATCCAGCACATGCAGTGAGTGTATGTGGCATATTATTCCTTCTGTATAAAGTATCTTTGATAGTTTCAGTTTGGTGTTGTGATTTGTCTATGGGGTTTTGTGGGGGTTTGTTTGTTTGTTTGAAGAGATGTTTCATGCTATTAATTTAGCCTACAACTCTACAGAGATTGAAACTTGTGGGTTGTTTTTTTTCAAGAAAGGTTTGGCTGCTGGAGTTCAAAGTTGCAAAATTCTTGTTTGTGTTGGTAAAGGGTTTTTGTTGGAAAGTCTTGGTGAACACATCCTGTGCTAACTACTTCTGCCTTCTGTTTAAACTGGGATGTGCTTATTGCTCCATTAAGCTTCCTGGTAGACCATGGTTACCTGCCTCCAGGAGTAGCATGAGCAACTGAAGCCATCTCTATTCCTTGTGCTTGATCTCTATTAACAGAGCTCCCCCTCACTGCCTGCAGATGTGTCCAAGGCAGGAGGAAGCTCACCAAACTGGTAATGAATTGTGATAACGCACAGATAAAATGCACTGTGGATTGCTGACATCAGAAGTGTTGCTGTTGAACAGACTCTACCCACTGTCTTCCCTTTAAAATGATGCCACCTTTCTTGTCGATGAATGTAATTTAAATAGCTTGTGGGCTTCTGTGGCATCTTGGGCTATGCTAGTTTTATTTGGTTGTATAGAGGTCCTGCTCAGGAACCTAAGCTGCCTCTCTCTAGCTCTTTCGTAAAAACCTTGGTGTTTTTAGAGAAGGAAGGAAGGTCCCTGTGCAGGTGCCAGGCTCTAGGCCTACGGGTCCCTGAGACTCTTGCTGGCTCTCCACCCAGTGTCTGTCACACAGATGCAAGGATCCTTTTCTCCCCCTTGCAGCCTTAGGAGTCTGTGTGTAGTCTGTGTAGGAGAAGTTAACAGAGAAGTTAACACTCGAAGCTTAACGTTCAACATTTTTTACCATAACAAATGTAACAGGGAAAAAGGAAAAAGTAATGGAAGGCTCTGGCTAGGAAAGTATGGGATTTATAGACTTCCTAATGCTGTCAAGGGTTTCTGCTCCTGCTGCCTCCAGGACTTAAGCTTTTATTTCCCGTATTGATGAAATCCTTCACTGCACAATAGCGGTAGGAGAAAAATCAGCAAGCCTAGTGAGATCTCCTGAAGGAGATTTAGGATCTCTCTACATAAGGCACAAACTCCAATTCATGATGCACAATCGTATAAGTATTTATTTAAATGCTTCAGCTAGTCCAACCTGCAGCTTCTGTGGGAGCCCCACTGTTTGGTGTGGCTGATGTTTGCTCCTTTATCCCAGCACAGTGCCAAGGCTGATCTTCTCCATGCCATCCAGGCAGACCTCTGACCTCAGTGGTCACCCTTGAACTGCATTTCTGAGCATCTGTAATTCTAAGGGGCAGATGGTTATTGTTTATTAAAATGGATTCCAGTACTGGTAATATATTCCTGAACTGGCAGTATTTGCTGCAGCCCTTTCCTTACAGCATTGTTTAATGAGCTCGAGAGAAAGTTCACCACTTCAGAGGCAGCTGAGTGAAGAGGAGGCTCTCTCTGAATGTTGAGCCCTAATGAGCAGGACTCAGTTGACTCTTCAGAGATCAGATTTAGTCTCTTCTAGGCTCCTCTGAACCAAATTTTGCCTGTGCTTGTTGGAATTTAGTTTTTTCATTGACAAGACTACTGTTTAGGGAAACAAGTGCAGCAATGCAATAACCTGTTAGGTTGTACATTGTAGTTATGCAGTTCTTTTACTGGGTTTGTGTCTGGTCTGAGTCTGTCAGGGCATTCCCTGCCTTGGCTCAGGGAATGGACAGCAGGTACTATCAGGGAACTAGCATTTTAAAACACCATAATGTTTTTATCTGTCAACTGTCATTAGTATTTGTGGATGCATCTTCTACTGCTTTGGCAGGAAATTTGCTTTCAGAAATGAAAATGTGCCTGCTCGTTCTTGACTAAGAGATGTTAAAGCGATGGACATCCCAAAGTGTGTTTCTCACTGCTGCTGGGGCAGAGAGGTAGAGGTAGTGGAGCAGGTGCAGAATCTCCACCGCTCTAAGGTGTGATACAGGAATGAGTCTCCCTCTCTTTTCCCTCCTTTCCCTGAGTTGACTGGAGAGACTTTAGTTACTGCTTAGCTCATAAACAGAGAAGCAAACTTCTTTTTTTTAACAGCTTCTGCCACACAGGTGTCAGTCTGAAGGAAAGTGCATCAGAGTAGGCTGCAGCTCTTCATTTCCGTAAAACACATAATGAGATGAAAACCATTGGAAACTAGATACTTGTGAAAAATAAAGTACTAAGTTTTAAGTTCTTATTTTATGAAAGGACCCCTTTTGGGTGGATCTTAATGCTTGTATTGTGCCGTGTTCAGACTGTTCAGTTCATGAGAATTACCCTTTTCTGGGAAGGGGTCACCCAAAAGCTGAACCCTGTTAAAATTAGGAATACAAATGTTGCTTTTTTGCTTTGAATGTCAGAGGTGAGAAAGAAAAAAAAAAAAAAAGGTTTTTCATTTGTTTCCTGGATACTTCTGGTCTAGAACTCATTAAAAGCATATCATGGCTTCAACATACTGCCATTCCAAAAGCATTAACTAATGGGGAGTGGTATGGCTGTAACATACAACTATGGCTGACTTGCATTATGGAAAGCTCCATGCTGCATTTCTGCGTGGCCCCATAAAAGTCCAGCAACAGGCTGAAACTAGGAGTGTGGAGAACTGTGATTTCCTGGCTGTGGTGGGTGCTTAGAGAGCATTTACTATGTCCTGCCTCTTGAACTGTTAGACACTATTGTAGGATTTATTTAATTCTTGACACTCAGATCTCAGCTCATTACTTTGCCACTAGATCTTGATGAGCCAAAATTTGCATTACATCCTCCTTACACTCTTCCTATCACAACAGGGAGCTAGTTGGCATAAAGCAGCCTCTTTCAACCTAGCAGAGAAAAGCCTTACAAAGGACCAGAGGCTGAAGAAGCTGGCTAAAACACGTCCTGTGTCAGAAGGGAGGTCAGACTGGATGATAAAGTGGGCCATTCAGTCCTAAAAATCTATGAATATTAATATGGATCTATTAGAGAGTAGAGTGAGGTCATTGATTAATACAGTTTCTGCCCTAAGCTATTGTCCTGTAAGGGGATTCTCCAAGTCTCTTGCTTCTGCTCCTGCTTTGGGACACCTCACTGACTAAAGGTTAATTATCTGTTCAGCAGCTATTAAAACAAAAGACTTGCTGGTTTGAATTTATCACTTTTATGTTCAGTTGAAATACTGTTTCTCTTGCAAGTAAGAAATAGAAGGACCCAACCCTATCTTTTCTTAGAGACACCAGATTTTTGTCAACCCCGTTGGGCCAAGTCACAGTTGATGTAGTTATTATTTTGCCTTAGAGTTTCTTTGGCCTTTTTACAGTAGTGTATTTTTGTATTACTCCCTACCCATTTCTATGCCCTTTTTGATGTTTAGTTTCCTTTAATGAGTGTGCCTGCAGTGAGTAGCTCACTGAAAACATCTGCTTAGATAGTTATGCCCGTTGCCTTCTCAAGTAGTTAGGATCCAGAAAAATGTATGATTGCTTTAAATTATTCCCTACAAAATGCATTACCTTAATGCATTTGGGGTGGTTTGGGAGCTCTCCCCCCCCAATTCACCAGACTAACTCAGCCAGCTGGAAGTTAAGAAATGAAGCTATGTTTTACAGTGTAGCACAAATTTACAAGCATATATATATACAGGTATTTACAACTATATACAATTATATACAAGTTAAAAGTAATACAGAAATTCAAAACCCCTCCTGAACAGCAGAACCGCTCAGGAGGGCTCTGAATTAACTCTCCTCCTTCTTCCCACCCCCTCCTTTACCTCACAAGGCTTATGTGCAGGGGTGAGATGCAGATAAGGAGTTAGAAGAGGAATGATTAGATTGAGTTATACAGGTTCCGGCAGAGGAGTTAATGAAGCAAGTGGCAGCCAGGCAGAGACAGACAGATTTTGTTATTGTTTCTTCTTTTTATGTCCCTCAGCAGAACCAATGAGTGATACAGACATCACTACTATTTTCTTTTCACAGCCAATGATCTGATTCCTTTCATTAGAATATTCTAGTTAGCCTCAAACCAGCACACCATTTATGCAGGTTTGTTACATGGAGAAAAACCCACAACCCTATTTTGTTATAACTCTGATTTAGTCCCATCTTGGAGAACTGATGTCCTCATATTCACCATCTTTTCATTATCAAATAGTAAACTCTAGTCTCAGGTCAGAGCTTTGGCACACTGCAGTATTGGTCTTTTTGCTGTGCTAAAAATTACAGATCCAGGTCATACTGGGAATTTCACCAACTACCAAGCAAACCCTGAATTAGTCTCACAAAAATACTGCTCAGAGAAGCACAAGCACTCTAACAAGCACAAAAAGAAGATGCTGCTTTGCCTTTTGCGGAAGACTCGGAGGACTGAGAGGGGAACCCTTAGGCGTGAGTGAAAGGGAGTGGTGTCCTGGCGACTGCAGAGGACAAGCCTTTGCTGTAGTTAGCAATGAGGAGATATCCTTGGTTCATCCAGATCAAAGTACCTGAGTTTGAGACAAACCCAAATCAATCCAGAGATTATGCCATAGTGGCCTTTAAAACAAGCAGTAACGTGGACAGTGTTGTTTCCTGTGGATGGAGTTCCTTATGTGCCATTGTTCAACATTTGTGGTTAAGATGGCTTACTCAAATGGCTTTTTCTTTCTCTGCAACAGCTTTCCAGGGCTTCACAAGTGCCATGCAGAGCAGCAGTATTAGAGGCCAGCACCATTTTGTGTAGCACATCACCTTGATTGGGTAGGAAATACTGCTGCTGGGGTTCAAACAGGAGGAGTCACTAGGAGAGTCAAATGTTTTGACTTTTTTGCTGCTATCTGATTAAAAACAGATCAGTTAAGAAAGCTGCTGTTCAGAAAGTTGTTGTTTTTGGTTGAGTTTTTTTTTTTTTCTCCCACAAAGCTTTCTGTGATTGTTTTGAAGAATAATCCAGGTACTACTTAACCAACAAAAAGCTTTGAGACGTACAATGCTATGAATATATTTCAAGCATGTAACATATACTTAAACTATATTTATCTGTGCCAAAACTTGGTTCTAAATATCTTGAAAGTAGGAGCATTTCCCTTTACAGCAGCTCCTCTGCTGAACACAAGCATGAAAAAACAACAGTGACTGTAAGCTTGTGGAAAATCTAGTTACTAGACCCAAAAGTGGTGAGCTATTGCTGGATTTAGGTGAAAATTATAAATACTTTAAAATTAAGATAATCAGTAAATGAATGGTTCAAAATAGCACCACTTAAAGTGCTTATTTTAAAAATACATGGGAGACTTAATGCAGTTCCTTGTATTGGACATTTTTTTTTTCCCTCCAGCTTAATATTCTCCTATGCTACTCAGGATTTCACCTGCATAGTTTACAGATTTAGTGGTCTGATAGAGTGCTATGAATTCATAAACTATCCTTACAATCTTGTACAAATCTGAGCTTGTTTTGGCTGCGGTCTGGTGAAGTGTGCAACAGGAGGCAGGCTGCCTGCAGAAGTGCCCATGTGCCCAGTGTGAGACTGCTTTTTGCAAGGGTCATCACTGAGTACATAGGTCAGCTCAGGCAGCTCACAGGACTCTGCCACTTCACCTGGCTCCAGGCTGGGGCTCTGTCATCTTCTGGAGCCAGTGAAATATATCTACATTGAAAGAACACTTGACAATACAAGGACATAGTTTGTCAGTGCCAAATATTTTCATCCCTGTGGAGCAAAAGGATATGGGGACACCAGGCAGCACTGTAGCTGCAGAAGCCTTAGTTTGTTCATCTTTTATCTGTCCACTTGCAGGTACATTGCAGCATAGAGGTTACAGCTATGGCCATGACTAACCTTTTCAGGCTAAATAAATTTCAGGTGAAATAAAACTAGGGTAATTGAACTTTGAAAAGGGATAGAAGACTTCTGCTTGCAGCAAATAGTGGTGGAAGGGAATCTTGTCCCTTCTTTCTCTACTCAGACAGGATTGTTCTAAGCTGTTCATGACAGATGCTTGTCTAGTGTGTTCTTAAAAACTTCTGGTGCGAGAGGAGCTCACCTATCTCCTCAGCAAGCTATTCAAGTGTTTAACTGTCAGTACATTTATACCATGGGACTATGGTATGGGAGTTTACCCCAAACACTGTAACCTTAAACTGCTTTTCAGCAGTTCTGTGACTATGAATTCTTGTCTGTTTTGCACAACATGCCAAAAAGAATATGTTCCTCTTCATCTTGCAGTTTCCTTCCAGATTCTTGAAGGCTGTTGTCATGTTCTCCCCATCCCTGCTGCTACTTCTCTGTTCCTTCCTAAGCAAGATAAATGCAATTTCATTGTTTTCACCGATTTTCCTCCACTCTCATCCAGCCTTTCCTGACTGCTTAGACTTTCAGTGAAAGTCTCCTCTCCAGCATTTTCACCCACTATTTGCTTTCTAAACACTCAACAATGTTTGGGACTGTTCCTAGCAGCGTTCCTGAAAACAGCGTGTGCACTTGAAGTCCAACATGATGCAATTTACTGTTGGGGACCCTGAATTCCATTAGAAACACAGGGGAGGTACAGGCAGGTAACAACTGACTTGGTAGGAAATAATTCAGAGGGTGATACAAGTAATGAACCTCAATTGTTGTACTTTGAAAGTTTATTCACTTCTCTCTCTCTACAGGTAATAGACCATGACTGCATTACTTGTCTGGGGTTCCTGCTGCACTCTGTGTATCACCTGCTCCCTCCTCCCTAGAGATGCAGGAAAGGCAGTGGGCCCAACCTGTTGTCTTATCCCTCCAGCCTGTAGAGCCTGCTGCCTTACTGCTCTGTAGTCTTCAACTAATGGCTGTTACTTGCTGTATTTAGCCACATGCTGTGGGTAGGCTTTCTGACTCTACTGAGTGACCTTAAAACTAGATGGAATGGCTCATCAAGGTAGAATCTTCCTCAGTGCAGGGGTTGAATTGCTGTGGCTGAAGGAGTATTGCTGGGAACAGGCTCCTTCGCTTCCTTGCCTTCCAGTGAAGCTATTATGCTTCTTCTACAGCTAATATTTTTCTTTTGAGAGGGCATATTTTGTGACAGTTGCTCATTCCTCCTGCAGGAGGATGCAGCAGGTAAGAAGGGCTCTTTTTGTGCCATGTCCTAGGTGTTTAAGCATTAGAGTAAAAGGATTTGCCCAGCCTGAACACATTCGTCAGCTCCTTCTCCAGCCATCTGGTCCTCAGTCTGAGCTCCCAGGCTCAGCTTTCAAAGAGGCTAAACCTTAGCTGCTCTGCCAGTCCTGATAGCGTATTTCTCCACCTCAAAGATTTAATAACCCCTTCACTTGCACCACAAAAAACAGGTTGTCTTAAGGATACAGGCAAGCAAGGTACATAAGTCCTCCTTCAGCATGTAGGTTATTACCTAGAGATTGCAGATGGGCACTTCTGTCTCTGCAAAGCCCTTTCCATCTTCTAAGGAGCGAGTAGTTAGCCATTGTGAGAGGATAGCAATGTCTGTACACCCTGATGGATGGCTAATCAAGGAGCATCCTTCCAGAAAATAATAGATTTAATTAACTTTGCCTCTTGGTACCATTTGGGGAATCTTGGACCTATCAGGAGAAAATCAGAGTTGTGACCACAGCTGATGGTTATACGTGGACAGTTTCTCTTGGCGGTCCTTATCCTTGTCAGACTAATCATTATCTTGTACACAAACCTCCTTAAAGGTTTCATTGTTCCTGGTAGTCCATATTACACCAAGTGCTAAGCTTTCTGCTTATGCCATGCAAAGTATAATCAAAATGGCTTTATCAAGTTAAGTTGTAATAGTTCAGCCTCTCTAGGGAGAAGTGTAGAGCCCTGACCATTAAGTGCAGTTTCTCTGAAGGCAGGTGAGAAGAAATGGAGTGATATTTTTGTTCTGTTGGTGCTGTTTTTAATCTGCATGTCACCGCATCCTCCTCCAGGTAATTCTCTAAAACCTCCCCCATACTGAGGTTAGCAGGCCAGCAACACCACTTGACAAAATGGCAAGAACAAAAACATCATATGCCTTGTGTGTGAAGGGTGAGAAACGAGTAACTGCTTGTGATGGCTCACCTGCTTTGTTGATACCAAGAGATCTCATGGTAACAAATGTGGTTTGAAAGTTTACTCCTCAGTGTCCATGAATTAGCTCTTGAACCTGCATGTAAGTGGGAATTAGGAATGTCTATAAGAGCTGGATACAATGGACAGTGAGAGAACACTTGAGGAATCAAGAAGAAAGATGTGTTTATATAAAATACATTCACAATATATATTTCCCATGACATTAAATTTTTGTGATGATGCCAGAGTCTAAATAGTTTAGTTTCTTATGGACAAGGTTAAAGTAATTCTGGGGTTAGAGAAAAAGGCTGTCTGCTGTGATTGCTGCTGGCAGCAGAACCTGCTCTTTTCCTGCTTCCATGGTCATGTTCAGTGCACTGGGGAGCTGTTAAAGGCAGTTTCCTGAAAACCAAGACTTGACATCAGCGAGCTCTACGTGCTGCTGCTTTTGTTATTCACTGCGTGGCTGTTGATAGTCTGTGGACAGTCAGCAATAAATAGAAATATAGTAATACAAAGAGTTAATGGAATTGCCAGTCTGGGATAGTGGTCTCCTGCTCTCATTTTGCTATGTCAGAAATGATAAAGTTTGTTGCAGTCATCACTCTCTTTTGATTAACCAATACAGCCTTCTTTTGAACATTCTATATCTCAGATGTCAGGCTCTCTTTTTGCAGTGACAAAGGCCTGGTTTAGAATATCCAAAGAAGGCAAAATCTTTTGTTCATGCTCTAAAGTGCTCAGTTACTTCATTACTTAGTGGAAGTTGCAACTGGGATTCATTTGGTACCCAGACTAACATAATACCTGACTGTGAATGAAGGTGATGTGTTGAAACAGAAGTGTCTTTGGAAGTGTTTTCCTGTTAGTAGTGTTTCTGGAGCATTCCAATGTAGCAAGACCTCCACTGAACTGCTTTTGTTTCAGAGTGCTGGCATATGATGATTCAGAAGTTATGACAATGCCGCCACATTATGTGGTGCACTTGAAAAGCATCAGTAAGGACAGCAGAAGAATTGCCAGGAGTGTGAGGAATATGACAAGCACCAAGTACCTAACAGTGTGCACGGCCTTGCCATGCTCTGTGCCAGTGTTGCAAGAAAACATTTGAAATAATTGTGATTGAAATTAATTTGGAAGGACTGTGGCTGTTAAAGTAATATTTCTGTGTAAGGAGGATGGATTTGCAGGTTGATATCCTGCACAGTTCCTATGGTCTTGAAGGTATAGTAAGAAGTCATCTTTCATTAGCGATGGTCATACTTTATGCTTAGAGCCAGATAGTGTGTAGGTGTTTATGAACACAAACTGAAAGACAGGACGAGGAGACTAACTCCTAAATACAACCCATCCTGTTTAAAGCAGGCAGCAAAGAATACCATCTCCTGATGAGATGATGAGGAAAGGAGTGCAGCATCATGGACTGCTTGGTGTATGGGCACACAATACACTGATACTGAGCAGGTGAGCTGCAACATGAAAAATAGTGCTGAAATAAAACCTTTTTGTTTTGTTTTTCTCTTCCAATTTCCCTTCCATGAAGGTGGGCAGATATTGTAACTCAGGGAAATTTTGGAATGTCCGTCCATGGAAATAATTAAAGCTCAACTGGATGGGGCCCTGAACAACCTCATCCAGCTTCAGAGTTGGTCCCAGCTTCGAAGCTGGCTCTGCTCTAAGTGGATGTTTGGAAATGATGACCTCTAAAGTCCTTTCCAACCAAAATGATTGTATGATTCATAACCTTGACATGCTTGACATGTGGCAGGAGGTGAGGCTGTGTGCACAGAATGTATCAAATAGAACCAATTAACTGTCCATTTGTTTAATTTTTTCCTGCTATTTAACCCACTGCATTTGATTGCACTCCAATTTTTCTTTTATCTTTGAGACATATGGTTGGAATGGAGTTCTGTTTGTTGAAGCCAGTTCCTGCTGCTGCAACATGCATACAACCATGTCCTGGAATCCCATTAATAAGTCTATTGATGTGGTGATTAGCCATGTTTGAAAACAGTGGTTTTGTTTATTAAAATACAGGTCCCAGTGCATGCATACAGTCATAGTATCTGCTGTCTTTAGTCATCTGGTTGCTCAATAGCTGTCATAATAGATAAAGAAGTTTAGCAGAGATAAGATGCAGAGATAGATGAAACTGCTGAAGTTGACTATTAATAATTGAAACAGAAGATCATCAGGTGTTAGGAACAGCTTTTTATCTTGAAGGGTAGAGCAGCTCTGGGGCAAGGCTGTTCAGCAAGTTGGTTGATTCTCCATCCTTGGAGCTTCCCAAGGCTCAGCTAGGTAACACCACCACTCAAATCATCTAGTATTGGTGAGGATCTTACTTCAAGCAGGAGGCTAGACTGGAGACCTCTTGAGATCCCTTCTCAAAGATGCTTTTGTGATTCCACGGGGTCTTATAAAGAAACAGTCAAAGAAAAGTTCCCTTTGTCTTCCTTTCTGGTGTTGTTGCAGAAGTAGTGCCAAGCTTCATGAAGACCGTTATCTCTGCTCCAACTTTTCTTGTATTGTATTTTTTCCCATTCTCTGCAAGTGTACTAGTCAGAAGACCTCTGTAAATGCTCACTTTTTGCTCTAATAACTAGGAAGGCAGTGTTTTAGCAGGTTGTTACTTGTTTAGGTTGGAGGGGATACAATTGGTTTGCTTTGGTTTTCAGCCTGGCCCATACTGCTGGAAGCCAAGGTTCAGTATGTCACTTGGGCAAGCAGAGCACATTCTGGACACTCGGTGGCAGGTCAGAAGAGCTGATCTGCCATTGGAGCAATGGCTATCCGGACTTTTCAGAGAACAGTTATCTCAACTGCATAGTCTTGGCTGTTTGTCACCAATAATAAGTGAAAGATGACAGAAACAAACTCACACTTGTCTCCTTAAACTGGCAGAGGGGAGATTTAGACTAGATGTTAGGAGGAAGTTCTTTACAGTGAGGGCGGTGAGGCACTGGAACAGGTTGCCTAGGGAGGTTGTGGCTACTCCCTTCCCTGGAGGTGTTCAAGGCCAGGTTGGATGAGGCCTTGAGTGACCTGTACTAGTGGGAGGTGTCCCTGCCTATGGCAGGGGGTTGGAACTAGATGATCCTTGAGGTCTCCTTCCAACCTTAGCAATGAGGTTTCATAGAATCATAGAATGGTGTCTACAACTACCTGAAGGGACATTGTGGAGAGGCTGCTGCTGGTCTCTTCTCACAGGTAATTGGAGACAAAACAAGGGGGAATGGCCTCAATCTGAGACTGGGTAGGTTTAGATTAGATATTAGGAAAAAAATTTTTCATGCAGAGAGTGGTCAGGTACTGGAATGAGCTGTCCAGGGAGGTAGTTGAGTCACCAACCTTTGATGTGTTTAAAGGTCATTCGGATGTGGTGCTTAGGGATATGGTTTAAGGTGAATCTTGTAGAGTAGGGTTGTAGGTTGGACTTGGTGATCCTGAGGATTTTTTCCAACTTGGATGTTTCTGTGATTCTGTGAATTTGAAAATCCAACTGCAATCATCGAATGTTTACTTAAAATACACTGGCTAAGAAGTTAATGATATAATATTATCTAATTTTATTTTGAATGCTAATAGAAGGATAGAAATGGCAAGTTCTAGGAAGTGAGTGACACTTCCACTGCTTTGCTGCAGCTTCCTCCAGATAATGGCTCTTTTAAAAGACCTAATGCACTGGTTTTATTGTTTCTTTCATAAATGGAATGAGCCTCTCAATGTTTAAAAAAAAAAAAAAAGCAAGTGGATTTGCAATGCTTCTGAGTCATTTAGATACAGTCAATCATTTTAAATCACGCCAAAATGGCACCAAACCTGAGTTTTAAGGAATTTCTGAAAAAGGAATTATGGAGCAGATGTCCCAAGCAGCTGAGGTCTGTTTCCTCAATAAAATGATGAGAAAAGAATTGGAAGAGAGAAGGAGCCTAAAAGAATGTACATTTCTCCTTAATTCTGCCTCTCAACTCCTAAATTCAGACTTCTCTTTCCTGTTCAATTGCAAACTCACACTTGGAAAGCAGTGGAGTTTTTTCTGTCCTCCTCCCTTTCACAGCACATTTGACAACGTGCTACAGTCTTGCATTCAATTTTAGCTGTTTAGCAATCAACATTCCAACTGATCTGTTCAAGAATCATTATTCCAAGAAAACTAAAAAGACCCCAAATGCCCACACCTGAGAAGGAGACAAGAATCAGAAAGGCATCTCTGGAGTTCTTCTGGAGTTTCTATGTCCGTTTCAGAACTGCTGTCCTTCTGCCCTGGCTTTCCTAACCAGTTGAGCTGTGCTGCCATCCAGAAAGGGAGGCCATGAAGTGTAAACTTGGTTGCAAGCCAACCCATCAGTGCCTAATGGCATTATGTGCAGTGTGGAAATACTCAGAAACCGCTGTGAATGAATTACATCCTCGGATGGCTGTTAATGCAGCAAGAACAACACTAACATTGTTCTATGTAATTTATTTCATGAAGTTCACTTATTCATAGGTGAAGCACCAAATTAGCAAAACAAAAGTGGCTGGTAATATTATTAATAATGATCATGGCAGTCTGAAAGATGAATCCCTGTTGGCTGCAGTGCCACTGCTGAATTTATAGTACTTTGAATGTGACTTCCTAATACTTGGAATTTTAAACACTGGCCTCTGAAATGTGATTTGATGCAACTCAGTGAAAACATATAATAACTTTTAAGACTCAGTCACCTGGAATGGGAGGCTGTATTTCCTTATGGTGGTGGCCCAGTGTGTCACATCTCTCCAGTATGTGGCAGTGTGATGGCTTCACAATGCCAAGACAGTTGGAAGTTTTAAATTAATGTGTGATTAATTTCTGTACTGTCATTGTCCTTTCTCAAACCTTTAATTCATATGCCAGCTTTTTATCACCAGTAATAGTGGGAAGATATTTGGCTGAAGGAAATGTGCATCTCAAATTATGACTGGTGCTGTTGAGTTATTTCAGCACTTTGCAAATGGTGTGATCAGCCTTGCTATGTTGGAGGGTTTTTGTTTGTTTTAGAGTGGGGGTTTTTTGTGTCTTTTTTTCCTAAGCACCGAGGATAAGGGCAGCTGCTGTTGAGCTGCTGGGCGTGTTCTCCCAGATTACAGTTCATCTTCTGCTGTTCTGCCTTTATCTCACTTTTAATTATCTAAGATTATGTTGTAACAACAGCTGAACTGCATGTTGTGTATGACTACATCATAATTCCTGATTTGTGCAATAAAGATAACTTTGAGGCTTCTCACTAGTCACAGATAAACTTTGGTTCCTTCCATAACCGTGGTTAGAGTGGACATCTGGACGTGCACTTGTGTATGAAAGTGCAAAGGCATATTTCTGCTGTTTCTCCGTGAAC
This sequence comes from Ramphastos sulfuratus, assembly GCA_013399055.1. Lineage (NCBI taxonomy): Eukaryota > Metazoa > Chordata > Aves > Piciformes > Ramphastidae > Ramphastos > Ramphastos sulfuratus. The sequence continues at coordinate 231,629 of WBNM01031619.1, read as the reverse complement.
AAACTCTGCGTGTGACCAATAGAATTGCAAGTTTTCTTGAAACTTGGAAATGCTGTGTCATGAGGACGTTGTAGATGTGATCTTATAAACTGAGACTGAATGGTTTCTTGATTCAGTTTAAATTATATGGGAGAATTAACAAAAGCCATATCCAGCTGCTAAACTTTAAAACAAACAAACAAAAAACAAACAAAAAACCTCAAAGCAAACCCACCCCAATACAAACAAACAAACCAAAACCCCCAAACAAACCTGAAAGATAACAATAAGAAAAACCAACCCACACAGCCAGGCAGAGGAGAGGGAGAAGAAAATGTGATATATTAATGAATGGTCATTTCAAGATGCCCAAACCCAAATGCATGCTTTTTCTTGGTTTTCAGTAAGATAATGGTGATTAAGTAGTGTGGGTTCTACCAGAGGAGACTGTGAAGCAGTATTTAAAGAATCCTCATAAGACTCAACATTCATCTCTTGCCCCACCCCCTCACCCCCACCTTGCCCTCCTCTCTCTTCCCCCTTCTTCTTCAAAGTCTCACTGAGATTATTTAAACCAACACATTTTACTGTTCTGAGAAAGAGCGTAAGCATGATCTGAGGTGTACACTGGGGGAAGGTGAGAAAATGAGCAGAGATGGAACAAACCCCTTTTCAGCTGAAGGATCATATTAGCATGCAAACAAGCAACTCTGACAACAATCGACTTTAAAAAACACATTCTGTTCTCCTGCTGATGTTTCAGTGACCATGAACAGTTTTCCAGTACAAACTGGTTCCACTTCAGAGATCTCCTTCCAACCCTCTGTGTCTGTACATTTTTGGCTGCCCCGTGTCATGCTTGCTCCAACAGGCTCCAGTGCTGGGTTCCTACTGCTTAGTGTTTCTGTTTCAAATTCTTCTTTGATAATAGTGACAGGCAGCAACCTGTTTGATACTCTGTTGGTGTAACTAATTCTAGCTCAGCAAATGGGGAACCCCCGCTTTGATAAACATTTATTCTTGAAGAACACAAGCAGAGTTGGCAAGCACCTACCTTCAAGTTAGTCTTTAACATGTAATGTGAAAATCAAAGATTTGTGATAGGCAGGGGATTATTCCTGCATGGATAATTCTTTAGCAGAATCCATTTGCCTCTATACAGGTATGCTATCTCCACCACTATAGAGCTGAGCTAATAGAATTCACTTGAGGCAGGCATAGTGGGACAGGGTCTTTTGTCTCATCTGGTTCTTTGTGGGCTGCATTAGGATTTAGTAATGTGCTGACTTGCGGTAGGTAAGGAAGGCTGCCATTCTTCCAGGCTTCAGATTCATGTACAGATTTGTGCTTCACCCTGGTGTCCTTCACAAAATATCATGGGGTGTCAGACCCTAGAAGTGGAAGCAGTGCCTTTTTTCTAGCCTGTGTAAAACCTGAGAAGTGCAGTTAGCTCTCCCTGAGGTAGCTTGTCATCCTCTTTGCTGGTATGGGTTTTAGTTCAGCAAATCGAGTTGTGAAACCAGGAACCTTGAGACTCAGTCAACAGAGCGGGCATGAGTGACGGAGTCTTAGGCATAGTGTTCTAAAAGACAAATCTGTTTTCTAATATTTATATATATATATATAAAAAAATATATCCTGTGTAGTCTCCACGAAGAGCTTAAAGGCAAGCTGAACCTTGCAGATTTGACATGTCTGCATGTCTCTTAAGCTTGTAGCATGTGATAGTTTTGTCTAGCAGTGAGAATGAAAGTGAGTGATGCAGGCAAACACGAAGTATGGCTAATCTCTGTAAGCACCATACTTGTTTACAGCTCTCTTGTGGCTCTTGCCCTGGAACCATGCCTGGTAGCTGGAAATTTAAGGAGTTTAGCTTGGAAGCGGAGGCTGACCTGATCATCTACACAGAGAAAAGTTATTAAAATGAAAAGAGCTTTAATTTTACCTGTTAAATTCATAACACAGCAGAGAATGGATGCTAGAAAAATGAAATCAAGAATGCAGGCAACCATGAAGGAGGTTAACATTGATGCCTTTCTAGAAGTCAACCCTTGCTGAGCCAGAAATCCCTAGGTGGACAAGAAAGGGCTGCACCCCTCCTAGTTTGAGGCACCTGCCTTGATCTGTGCATGGAGCAGGGCTGGACTGCAGTGACTGTAGAACTCCAAACTTCTGGCATGTGACACTTGTTCTCTTTGCTGTGGGCTTTGGACACCCAATATTCACATGGGATGGAGTCAGATGTTTTCCACATACATAAACAGCCATTTTTGGAAAACTCAGGGACAGTTCACGGACAAGAGACAGCAGATCCCAGAGCTTCCCCAGCTCCGCCACGGACTGCACTGAGGTCAGGCTGCAGCTGGGTACTACTGGAATGGGCTGCCCAGGGAGGTGGTGGAGTCACCATCCCTGGAGGTGTTCAAGGCACGTTTGGACGTGGCACTTGGTGCCATGGTCTAGTCTTGAGGTCTGTGGTAATGGGTTGGACTTGATGATCTTTGAGGTCTCTTCCAACCTTGCTTATACTGTGATACTGTGACCCCAGCACTGCCGCTTGGTTCTTGTCTTTCTGCTGTGGTAGGTTGGAATCGTTCAGCAGCCCTGTGCCAGCGCAGTGCTGCTGTCAGATGGAGGTAGTAGCCCTGGCATTGAAACTCTGCTTGAACAGCTTTTGAGCTGTGCATGGCTCTGTGCCTTTATTTAAACACTGCTACACCGCTGCCCAGTGTCTCTCAGAAGTATTGAACCTCTCCATCCAGGCTTTTCAAAGAGTCTGACTTGGAGAAATTTTTTTTTTTTTTTGGTGGGACGGGGGGAATTTCAAGTAAGATTCAGGAAAAGAAAAAAACCTTCTTCTCTTTTTTTTTTTTTTTTTTTTTTTNTTAATTACCCTTGGGAGTGTTTTACTGAGGTGCCTAGCTGCTCGCTGAATTTTTTTACGTTCTGGTAAACATTTAAATGTGCAAATTATAGTTCTTGGTTTCTGCAGACTGTATTATGGGTGCTGAATGATAAAATAGTTGATACAAACACTGCTGGCGTAATAGAAATGCCAGAGTGCACTCATTATCGTTAAGCAGAAAGTTTTCCTCCTCTACAGGTAGATGAGGTAGAAATTTGGTTCATTACTAGGAGGAGAACAGAAGAAGGTACAGTGGCATTAAAATGAAATGTGGGTCTCTCAGAAAAGGCCTTTGCTTAGGTCCCTCAGGGTGCCTTTGCTGTAGTAAAGGATATTGTGAAGAGGTCACTTACTCTAGTAAGCATTGGCTCCCAGTTCTATTGAAATCATTGTGCTATGCTCTCTGTTTACAAAATGAGATTTACACTCACTTTTAATTCTTAAAAGTAGAGGAAAAACCTGAGCTTGGCAAAGCCTTTTGAACTGCTGAATCAAGAACTAGCTGCTTGCAAAGAGGGATTAAAACCTTTTAATCTTTTTGTGTAAAAGAATATGGTGTTTAATGTGGTAGGCATGCTGGCAAAAATTAATTTTCATGTGTTTTCAAGCACAAGATTTCAGTTCTGCCTTTTGTTTTTTGGTCCTGCATATCTTACAGGTTCTTTACGCTATACAATACACTTTATTAACTTTGAAGGTTTGAAGATATTTGCAAATACCAAAATGCAGATTTAGAAGGAAAATTAAGCTGCAAATACCAAAATGCAGGTTTGGAAGGAAAATTAAGTACATAACAGCTGTTACATGCTGTCTCAGGCAGCATTGTGATGACCAATTTCAGAGCGCAGTAGCTGGCATTATTATTCTCTTGTCCATTGTAGATATTCTGTGCAAGAAAGAGGAGACCTGATTTCAGGTACTGAATTTTGTGTATGATTAAATGAATGTTCTATATGTATGTATTTGAAAGCCCTCAAGTGAATGTTTTGTAAATGGTGATAATTGGAAGCAGTCTCCCTGCAATCCTTTATCAAGCTAAATAAGGTCTAAGGCCAAAGGCCCAAACATTTAATTGTATTAAACACAGAGGCTGAAAAATTTATTAATTCAGAAAGTGTGTATTACCAAGTTAATTGGAAGTGCCTTTAAGCTATTACCAGGTGGAAATTTGACTTCAGGTTTCAATTTTAAATTAAAGCAAAGCAGAAAACCACCCTGTGAGGCTACTGGAAGGTCTGCAGTTACAGCAGCACTTCTCTACTCTCCCTTCTTTTTGTGCTAGGTATAATACTTAGTATAATGCTGAGGGGTTAGAATCAAAAGCTAAACACTTGTGTATGGGTCTGGTTTTTCCCCAAGATATGTGGCAAGCTGCACACAGGCTGCAGGTGCTATAGTGAAATGCAAAAGCAGAGGAGGGGAAATGAAGATAACCTCAGGTTCTAGAAGGATGTTTGTCTGGCCTATTTTTCTGCTTTGTTTTTCATGAGTATTCTTCAGTTGCGTTCAGAAGTGCTTTGTACTTCGCGGCATATTTTTCTTTTCCTAGTTAGATGTGATTTCAGTTATTGCAAGTAATTGTAGGAATGGTGTCATACTGGAGAGGTTGATTTATTTTTATTCTTCCCCCCACCCCCTTTCCTGGCACACAAAAACCTTTAAAAACCCCATGGATAAGAGTCAATCACAGCACAGGGATTAGACAGAGTTGGGGATTTTCTTACCAAGATGTAAAGCAGCTCACACTGATAGCCAACCAGGCACTTGAAGAAAGACACTGCAATTACAACAGCCTTGAAAAATAACAGAGAAAATTTGCCACCCTGTGTGCAAAACCTGTAAGCACCCTGAAGATGCAATGTGAAGAGAAGCCACCTCCCTGTTGCTTTTGTTGACCTTTAGAGATCCCTTCGAATCCAAACCAGTCTGTGTTGCCTGCTGAAAACTATCCACAAATAAACACCACCCAAGAATGTTCAACAGTGCTGAGTGACTTGAACAACATCGTTCTCTGAGGGCTGCCTGAGACAATTCTGTTTCAGCATCCCGTCAGTTAATTTTAGACACTTAAAATCTTTCAACAATTTCCATGATCATAAAGAGACAGAATTAGAAATTTACTGAAATGCATTATTATGACACCCTGTGATAATTGGAGATTAATGTGCAGCCTTAATACGTGCACAAACAAACAGCTTTTAACCCCTGTTTCTGTAGAATAAGCAGGTTTCTCCAAACATTAGCATTTGACAGTGGGTGACCAGTTTCTGCTGGTGCAGGGCTGGTTTGTGCATGAGCATCCAAACACTGACCAGACAGAATTACACAGGACACTGTGCAGGTTTGGGAGTTACCCACTCCCCAACACAGCTAANTATACAGTAATATGCAAGTTAAAGCAACCACAGCTCCCTAAAAGGGCTTTTCAAACCAAATCCCCTCCTTCCTCTTTATTTCCAATCCCCCTCCCTTATCTCAGGATCCCTTTTACATGCAGGGTGAGCTGTGAAAAGTTTGCAAGAAGTTAGAAAAAGAATGATTAGTTTGAGTTACACAGGTTCAGGCAGAAAGAGTGAAGCAGGTGACAGCCAGACAGAGACTGACCTACCTTTGTGTTCTTGTTTTTATATCCCTAAGCAAAACCAGTGAGCGAGATAGACATTGTTATTATTTTCTTTTTACATCCAATAATCTAATTCCTCTCATTTAAAATATTCCAATTAGCTACAAACCAGTACAGACACAAAAGTTTTTAAGATATTTCTTTAAGAAGAAGTTTTAAAATGTTCAATTTTGTGTTAAGGACTGCTTAGGAAATATAAATTCTGTATAAGCAAAAAGGAAGAGGTCTTGAAAATGCCAGCTGGGGTGCAAAAGTTCTCACATGTGTCTGTAGAAACACCTCAGGCCCATCTAAGGCTTTGCCCTTAGACTGGACTTATGGAAAGGAAAGAGTTTTTAGAAGCTATAAACAGCACTCATTTGCTGAGATGGTGGAAGAGCAGAAATCAAGTTTCTAAGCCTAAATCGTTAAAAGTAGCAGTAAAATTGCAGGTTTAACCTAATGTGTTAAATTTACTGCAGACAGAGTACAGTGCTGAAGAAAGTATCTTGCATCTTAGTTCACCCCGTTTCCTGACAGTGCTTAGGGAAGGTCACAGCCTCTGATGACTGCTTTTACAATTTTTGTAATGTAATTCTTCTACTGATAGTTACAGAAGTCACTGACCATGTTAAGAGAGATCTACTTAGATGTTTGTGTATTAATCATTTACTGTATTGATTTAGTTTTGTATGAACTCTAAAGGTAGCAGTAAGTAGCTTTTTATGGAAGTCAGGAGGTGAAGGTAATGAAAAACGGAACTTGCCTTAAGATGATGTTTGTGTATTTGATTATTGTAAACACCCACACCTGAAGCTGGATAACTCAACCACTAAAACTGGATTGAAGTAATTTGCCCTAGATGTTGGGAATCTCTTCAGTATTAAAACCTAATAACAATAAGATGCTAAAACAAGAGAGGAAGATGTGCAGGTAACATTAGGTAAGCTGTAATTCAGGGCAGTCTGAGAAATGTGTTGAATTTGCAATGCCATTTGCTGTGCTTGGGAAGTGTTTTTCAAAATGAGTAGGAGAAAGGGTTATGATCCATTCATTGGATAAAAAGGAAATTATGTATGTATTTGAGCATACAACACCCCACTATATGTATTTGCACTGATTTAGCAAATACCTTGCACCAAGCAATAAAGGACAAAAGCTTTGTATACGAAGTGCTGTCATCTTAGTTATGTAAAACCAAATAGGAGAAGAAGAATGAAGTAGTGTTGTGGTCACCAAGACCTAGTGATGTTTTGATAAGCTCTTGTTGAAGAAATGTTACTGCAAGGCTCTTGCTGCTTGCAAAATGTACCAGAATTAAAAGTGCAAGCTTGAAAAAATGCATTTTGCCAAATCTTCCTAATAATAACAAAGGGACAGGAATTATGTTTAAGTTATGACTGACACATTGAAAAAAAATATAGAGATAGCTGGAGAGCCCAGTGTCTAGCCTTGTGCCCTGCAACAGATGCTTGAGAGAAAAATCATAGAGTAGTCTTCCTTGGAATATCTTTCCAGCAGGCATCCATCCACAGACAGATATCAGTCATCCATGATCATAAAGGAATCAAAGAAAGAGAATACCCTTGCCATACCTATAAGAACAGACCATCTCAGTCTTCTAGACACCTTTATTTCCACTTCAAAGTCAATCACGAACATGAGAAGGTCTGTGTCACTCTTGGTTTCTTCACAGAGTTGTAACAACTGAGCCATATCATCATTTTTTCCGTATTTGTCCTGACAGCAGCCATGTGAAAACAGCAGGAAAGTTCTACAGTGGAAGATGAGGCACAGTTATGCCTTGGTAGATGTGACAGGGAAGGTTAAAGGCAGGGAATTAAACCTGAATTTCAAAATTTCCAGGCTCAAGAACTATTCCCATTATGATCTTTCTGTGCTTTTTTTAATAACCTCTTCTAATTCATCAAGCCCAAGCACCTAAATAAGGTTACCCATGTATGCCTATTATATGTGCTTATCTGGTTCATCTCATATCACAACTGTAACTTTTTCCTTCACAAAGGAGACTACTTTTAGTCTTAATTTAGCCCAGGTCATAAAAGCTTTCTGACAAAAATATAATTTCCCCTCTCTAACAGTGCTAGTCTTATTTTTGGCTGCTCTTCTATTCTAGAACAGTGGGCACTTGTAGCATAAGGACAGAAATGTTTTTTTCTTTAAAATGTCTCACAGCACGTGAGTGTTCATAGGACACTTAATTGCAGACCTTATTTTAATAATTCATTTTTCTCAAACCTGTGTGCAACTCTTTGGAAAAACAGCATCCACAAGAAGAGGAGGAGCAGCATGATTACCAGTTTCTGAATTAAACTTTTTGGATGAGGTGTGTTTGATGTGGGTGCTAAATACTGAAAAAAGCATCGGGAGTTGACTTAATTTTCCCGTTTATTTTAAGAAACCATCTGATGATGAGTCTTTGAAATGAATCAATATTAATATTTGACTATATGAAGTATATTTATGTTGACATATATTATGTTTCAGCCACTTGAAATTTGTTGGCTCTCACAAAATTACAAGGAAGCATCTTTTATGTGACTGGTGTGTGCTTAGCGTGTAGCAAAGCACAAGGATCTGCACTAAATAAGTACACACAAGCCAGCACTGTTTTTCAAGGCTCTGGCTGGCATTCAAGTCAGGTAATGCAGATCATATGTTACTTCTCAAAGGCCACGGTTCACATAAAAGGCACCTTGCCAAGTTAGAGGGAGGCTACACCTCTGTGCTGTGGCCTTGAAGGAAATTTGGCAAAAGAGACTTTTCCCCCTGTGCAAGTCCTTTAGGTTCGCTGAGAAACTGCACAGCCTGAAAACAACGTGTGCCAAAGTGCCTGAGCTGCTCTTGTAAAGAAAGGAAAATCTGAAAAAGAGATTTGAAGTGTTACTCTGCTACAAATGTTTGGTAGGGCAGATATTTAAATAGCAGCTGAGGTGATTTTCCAATTTATAGCATTTGTTTCACAACAAGCAAATTGTCCAGAATGGCAGAGAACAAGAGTGAATTTATAGATAAAATATGAGTGAGAGATGTATCTTCATGATTGTCTCTCTCTGAGTTGCCCTTCAGGAAAACTGTGTCAGTGACTCTCCAGCAGACCCAGAGGTTCCACTTTAGAGTGCTTCAGGTTCTGCTTCCAAACTCAGCACATTTGCTTTTGCTGGGGAGGGCAGAGGACAACCTTACTAATTAATGCATACCTAACTTTTCTACTTCTACATATCTTTCTGGCTTTCTATACCTATGTTCTTTTGAACCTCTTAAAATGTAATTAGAGGGAGCATTTCTTTTGAAAGCATTACACTCTAGTTCAGCCCAGGACTCTGCATAAGGTTGCTGTTATTTTCCAGTGTAGTAAAGTAAGCTTGTGTGTGCCAAAATCTCTGCTAGCATCTTTTCCACACCACTCTGCTCCCCTTGTGATGCACTTTGCTTAGCAAGTGATTTTTCAACTTTTATCAACTGTGAAAGGGAAGTCCTTTTCTTCTGGGGGTTTGCTTTTGTTATTTGGGTTTGGGTTTTTTTTTGTAAAAAAGTGTCTCAATGGAGAGCATGTCTGAGAAAATGTTTTCTTTTCAGCCCCCAACCAAGTCATATGAAGCCTGTTTCTTTCTCTTGTTAGAAAATAGTTTTATTTTTCATGGTCTTCCTCCTCAGAACTATGTAATTTCCATAAGCTCTCTAGAATAATTTAAAGACCTGACAGAAAATTTCAGCCAAGAAGGTGAAAGTTTTCTCATTCTCCTGCCTGAAGCTTCTGACTGAATAGAAATTACAATAACAGTAATTTCCACTCCCAGTGCCTATGAAGCAAGAGCAAGGATTAGTTTAGAGGACTGAATATGCTTCAGGGATCCAACACAGAACAGAGAGGGAGACAGAAGCTGGAGCTGTTTGGGCTTAGAGTTATCAGATGACAAATAAACCAGGCTGGAGTTGTTACTCCATGCGATGGAGTAAGTGAACGTGGGTGTGATGGGCACAGAGCCATCCAGCACCTCTCCCTGCTGTCACCCAAGACTTGCTCAGGAGGTGCTCTCTCAAGCTGATATTTCACAGATTGGTCTTTGGAATATGATAGCTCTTTTTTTGTTCTTCTTTGGACTTGTAATAAAAAAACTCTCCAACTTCATCTGGTCCTTAGGTCATGAGGGGAAAGACAGGATTTTGCTGGGAAAGATAGGATTTTGCTGGGAAAGACATTTCAGTTCTTTGTATTTATTTATAGTTTATTTGAACAACAAACAGTTAACGCTCAGCGTGTCTGTAATTCTGTGTGGACACTCTGGTCATGTTGAATTTAAGAAGAGGAGACAGACAACAATTAGATTACTGATTAAATACTCTATTTTTGGTACAGCCTTATTTTTTCTGATCTTGTTTTTAGGGCTACCCTAGAAGTGCAAGAGCTCAAAACACACTAAAAAAGACTGCTTGTATCAGCACCCGGCCCTGGTGCTTACTACTGCCTTTTGGAAGTAACTGGTGGTGTTCCACAGCAGCTTCCTCTGGGCAGTAGAGGTGCACAGATATTGTTTGGAGGGAAGGTGTGAGAGTAGTCTAGTACACTCAATATACGTTTTCCACACATACCAAGATTTCTGTCACACTTCTGTTAGCTTTCACTGAGATGAGTTTTGGGATTTGCTGTAGTAGTTACCAAACAGTTTTAAAATATGTATGCCCATGCTTGACTCTATCATCCTGGGGCTAGGACTCAGGATTTTAGGTTTGCCTGATTAGTATTTTCCTTCCATTTAAAAACTTTAGGGCATACCAATGTTTAAAATGGCTTTACAGAAATACCCTTTTCCAGACTGTATAAGAGTTTGGTTTATATATAGGTATGTTTTTGCTACCAGTCTCAGGGGACTTAAATAGTTTCCAGAAATCAGTGTTGCTCAATTAGATGTGCAAGGGAAAAGGATTTGTTACAATGATGTAAATTCCAGCTGAACAAGGCAGAATTTTTTTTTTCTGGTTTTACTGCAGGTGAATATTCTGTTTCCTTTTGTTCTGTTTTTTAATAGTATTGATTTTTTTTTTAAACAAGTACAAAAGTAAAGTAAGTCCTTAGTGTACAAGCTGGGGAGTAGGTGTACAGTGAGAGAGATAACTCCATTGTATTGTTCAAGGACAGAAGTTTTTGAATTCTGCTGTGTTTGTCTTTTGAAAGATTTACACTATTTTACTAAGATAACAGAGTAAATAACAGAAAATAAAAAAAAAAACAAATCAGGTACCAAAATGCAATATAAGGCATCAGCTCAGCACATAGCATAGCAGAACAGTCAATCACACTGCAATCACTAGCAGCCTGAACAGTAAATTAACATTTCACTGGGATAGATGAGAGGTGAATAAACATAGATATATGTAAATATAAACTAAGTAGAAATAGACATGATTATAGATGAGTAAATATGTGGAATCAGCATCAGTTAAGCAAGCACACTTAATAATTGCTTGCTGTTCATATCAGGACAATGTGCCCAAGACTGCAGACATCAACCATCATGCGGTAAAAGGCATTTATTGGGGTTTGAGCTGTTTTCTTTGTGCAGTCATGGGACTCCTTCATCAAGGATGGTAAAATCCAGCATACCTGTGTGAGTAATTTCTGTGGTCAGGTCTGTGATATTCCTTTACAGAAGCTTGCTGAGGACAGAGCATGCATATCCATTTCTGCGTGGACAGTGCTGGCCTTAGTAGGTCTACTGTCTGCACAGGCCTTTTGGAAATAAAGCCAAGCAAGCAACAGTAGTGGCGGTCCAGGCTTGCAGCTTAGTATCTCATCTATGACCTCCAGATCACCTAGGTTCAGGGGTGGTATATCCCCTGGTGCCTGTGATCCGTGTGAGTGGTTGATGGGCTCTAAGGCACACAACCACAGTCTGCCCTGAGGATCTGATGGCGCAAGTTTTGAAGTGGTCTGCTGTCCTGCTGCTTCAGAAGTCACGTACCCATTGGCCCCTTTCTGCTACCTGTGTCCTCAGCAGGTGGTTTCTTCTCCATGTAGTGCCAGCTGGTCTGAACTTGTCTTTCGCTCTGAAGCTGTAGTGGGTTGACCTTGGCTGGCTGACAGATGCCTACCCAGCTGCAGGCTGCACAGAAGTACCTGCTCCACTGGAGCAGGACAAAGGAGCACATGATGCTCCTTGTGCCCCTCTGACCTGGGTTCTCACAGGCCTGTTTGTCACAATTTTTACCTTATTTCTCACTACCTTGAGGCATTTTTCCCCTTTTTAAACTTGATGCCACAGAGGCACTGCTGTGACAAGCAGTATGGGACTGAGTCATAATCTCACCCTCCTGCAGCTCACCCTGACACCCAGTATGGAGCGTGATGATGTGTGAAGCAAGAAGGGTTCTGGGCCCTCAGCAGTGTCCCTTGTCTGGTCCACGTATGCTGGAGTAAGGCAGAGCTTGGCCTCTGCACTTTGTCAAAAACAGCAGTTGGATTATTTCCCTTGGTGGATCTGCTCTGCGTGTTGAGTTGCACAGGGCCATGCTGTGGTGATGGTGGAGGTCTGCATAAGCAGTTACTGTGGCCTAAACCAGATGCTGAAAATGGGATAATGAAGGTACCACACTTACCAGAGTCTCTAGAGATTGCTGTTTAAGGGTAAAATTGCTCTTCACAGCTTCAGGGGCAGGGGTCAGCTTGCAGCTGCTTAGGCAGAGGCACCATCTTCCCCTGCCTCCCAGCTCTGTATGGCTGCCCTGAGCTCTGCTGGGCTGGCTCAGCTGTGACTTTCAGCTGCATCCTTAAAATTTTAATCTCTTGTGCATTAGGAAAATGCATTTAAAGATTACCATCTTCAGTGGTCACTGAATCCTTCCTAGCTTGGAGAAACTTCGTCAAGAGTTTAGTTTCTAAAGCTCCTGGGCTTACAAATGTCATGCCCCCTGTCCATCAAAGATATACTTGTGGACAAGTCCAGAATGTGAAGATGCAGAACCACTGCCAGCTTCACTAGGAACACTGGCTTGGTGTCTTGGGTCTGGACAGGTTTCTGCTCTCTCCTCCCTACATCCTAGTAGCTATCTGCCCTGTTTATAGGTCAGGCTCATCTTTGAGGTGGTCGATCAGAATTGTATTTGAAACATGATTTTAGTGTTAGCTGCAAGCTGAATGACATCATGGCTGGACTCTGTTAACTCCCTCTGTGGCACTCTAATGCTTTGTAGGGACGCAAAATCATCAAACACTTCTCACTTCAATAAAGCAGTGTTTCAAAATCATCTTGGGATCACACATCACAGTTCTCTTGTACAGCAAGTGTGAAGGAAAAATACAAACGTTCAACCTGCATGCCTACCTTTTTCCATCCACATCTGTTGTGTAAATGTGGAAGACAACTGTATTTTTATGAAACATCTTTTATTGATTATTAAAATTTTACATGGCTTTGTGTTTGGGGTTTTTTTCCCTCCACTTTGCTGAGTCTTTCAGGCCTGAATGTCACTTTGGCTTCTTTGCTGACTTTCACATTTAATGATTAGTTTCTTACCAAATATAGGCCAACCTATGCAGTTTTCCAGATACATTATAGACTGTAAGATTTTTATATCAGTTTTCACCTAAAATGAAGTTAAAGATTGTTATTTTTCTGCTTAAAACTGCATCTGCTAATTTTGATGAAGGTCTTCACAGCTTTCAAGAAAACTAATTTCAGTCTATGGTACATTTTGTAGATTTGCTGTGTTAGCTGTTCTGTAACTTCCAGTGCTGTGACCATGTTATAAACCTGCAAAAATCCATTTGTTAAACATGGAAAAATGGTTCCAAATTGTCATATACCTGAACAAATGCCCAGGGGGCTGGGGGGAGCCCTGTATTGCCTTCATTTACAGGCAAGCCAGATGGACTTTGTTCATTTCAGGAAAAAAAGGTACTGGAGTAGAAACTGTGCTTGTTGTGGTGTATAGTCTGTGCTCAATTGGTGTGGCCGGGGCCCTTCAACCTGGATTTGTTGTAGCAGCACCAATTACCTTATAATTTAGATTAACATGACACATTACTTATCTGATGTTGTGTTCTCATGGGGGTGATTTGGTTATTTTTCCAGGCAAGCCAACGTTTATGAAAGCTCCTGAAGATCAGATTGGGATTTCTGGAGGAGTGGCCTCTTTTGTGTGTCAGGCAACAGGAGAGCCCAAACCTCGTATCACGTGGATGAAGAAGGGGAAGAAAGTCAGTTCTCAGCGGTTTGAGGTAATTACCAATAAAAAACCCACCCCTCAAACCCCCAAAATAAAAGTGCAGTAATCACTCTAACGCTTATAGATCTTAATTACACAAAAATCATTATTGCAACAGGGACATTTCTACATCACTATGGCACAGAACCTAGAGCGATCTGTAGAGCAGGCATTGCCCTTCGAGCATGATGCTGGAAGCATACGTACAGGACATCAAAGTTCAGAATGGAAACTGGGACTTTAAGTCACTGAACTGAGTGACAGATAGCTGGAGATAGCAGTGATTTTCTGTTTCCATTGTGAAAATTGATAAGGCACCTGCATAGCCTACTGTCCTCAGGGAAATTCAAAAGTGTGATGCCAAAATGTTGCTGGAAAGTTTTTCACGTGATGGCTACTTCCATCCCTCACATAAATGCTCTTGGAAGGGGAATGGCAGAGTTACCCTGAAGGGTGAATTGACTTCCTTGTGAACCAAAGTCTGAGAGAAAGGACAAGGCAAAGAGCAGGTATCAGAAATGCTTTTGGAAAAGGATACAGATTGGTTCATATTTTAAATAAGAAATACACTTTCACTGATTTTTCTCCATTATTTTCTCTGCTTTTCTTTGTTGGAGTTGGGCTCTTTCCTTTAAAACCACCCTTGGAAATTTGACCCTTCTACCATTCTGCTGCCTCTCCTCTAATCCCCTGTCTTTGATGTTTTTGCTTTTCTGACTGGAGCACAAGATGACTTTGCTGCCCAGAATGGATTGATTCGAGTCACCAGTTTTAATCATGATTTTGTATGTGAGCAGAAAACGTTGATTAAAGTAATCAATTTTAATCTTGTTTTACATTGTTATTTTTCCATTATAAAGGTTACATTTTTGTTGTATTGTAACCATTTAAACATTGTCATTTGTGAGCAGATACAACCTTTATAGTGAATTCACTTATTGTGGCTGTCCAGAGGGCTATGCCACATTATATGCATTTGTATAAGCAATTTCATATCTTCATTCGCATCAGTTTTGATACATAGCTGAGGCATTTTTACTGTGTGAGAAGACACTGAGTGACAGGTTTCTTTTTTTGCTAGCTAACTATTAATTTTTCCTCATTACTAAAGTAGTCTTTATTTGGAGGAAAATTTGGATTCTGTTTAAGTGGAAAAATGACTAAACAAATCTGATGTGCACATGCTGAGTTACTACACAAAAGAGGTGCCCAACAGTAGGAAATGAACAGCATTTCTAGTCTCGGATGTCCTTAGTGGTTGTAGCTCCTTTCCTCTCACAGACAGTGTTTGTGCAAAAGAGCTTTTCTGCTGTTTCATCTCTTAGTGCTTTTGTCCTTGTCACTGGTGTGAATTAATCTGTATCTGACTTGGTCTTATTTTAAAATTTGGTCATATCCCTACCCTATGTAAAGGTTAAAGAAAGTGTAGCATTTTGTCACAGTTCCATATTTAATTGAAACAAAAAAATATTCTTAAAATGTACTATGATGATGTTCAGATTTCTCCTGGTTACTGCTACTTGACACCAAATTAGGCTTTTTTGCAAGCTTTTCCTATTACTTGTAACAGAGGGATTATTCCTTCCAGTGTGAAAAAAAAAAAATAGACTTTGACTGATCTTGGTTACCTTTTGATTTCTCCCTCTTTCTCCTGTCATTGCAGAGTCTCATACATGGTATTTTTCTTCTTCCTGTTTTCACTCATTCGGTAAACAAGGCTCTTGCAAACAGAGTAAAAATTGTGCATCAGGGTAATACAAGTCCCAGAGTGCTGTACATATGTCTGGAACACAGTGTAACTTAGTCACTTCATCTCCCCCTCCAGTTCTCAGCTGGCAGGAGAGGGGCTGGTGCCTTGCCCTCATGCTGTCACCATCTCTAGTTCAGTTAATATTTCTAACTTTTGCTGGGCTCAGTAATAGAGGAAGGATGAGTTTGGCATTAGCTGTGGCCTGAGGCTGAGCCTTCACAGCCTTGCTGTTAAGGAATATCATGTAGTCATCCAGCTGCAAACTAACATCCCTCTTTCTTCTGTCTAGAAGTTAGACTAATGCATGTTACAGCCTAGCAGGATGGATGGAAAGGCAATGATTTATTAAGGACATAATTTATCATAATTTGTTATGCTGGGGAAGGAGTTGTAATATCATTGTTGATTATGCCAGAGTTGCAAAATACTTGATGCTGAAGGACATTAAAAGCCTTCACTTTCTGCTGGAGTTAGCATGCACTGTAGATGCTCAAGGTTTTATTCTAGCTTTGTTACTATTTTTCTGGTAAACCCACAGGAGTTTATCATTCTGCTCTTCCACCAAGGTGAAAGCTGGCACTAAATTGCTGGTGGTGTAATTAGTAAAACCATTAGTACAAATTTGGCTCAGATGTTTCAAATCATCAGATCCACATCTTCACTAGCAGGTTGATAATTCGTCAACTTTAATCGATTCATAAAGAACCTCATTGGATCTTCTTTTGTTCTGGCTTCCTCAGAGGACAAATATGTTCTTGACCCTGAAACTTTTCCATTTCTGGATTTGGAACAGTTGGCTAATTGCATGGTATTTTATAGCTTACAGGGCTGCTTGTTGTTCGAGGTTTGGATGTTTTTTTAACCTCTGGATTGTTTTGAGTGTCAGGTTTTGTAGCAGAAGTAAATAAGTGCTTTCTTTTCATTGTTAAAGGTTATTGAGTTTGATGATGGATCGGGATCAGTTCTGCGGATACAGCCTCTGCGTGTTCACAGAGATGAAGCTATCTATGAGTGCACAGCAACCAATAGTGTTGGGGAGATAAACACAAGTGCCAAATTAACAGTGCTAGAAGGTAAGTGGAAAGCTTTTCCGTGCCTTAGGTGGCAGAAGACACGGCTTTGGCTTTAGTACCTACGTGTTGGTGTGGTGACTTCAAATGAAATGATAATTCTGGCTTGGTTTGGGAAAGCTGTGTTCATCCTGAATCGTTTGCTATAATTTCCTCTTGCTGATAGTAGCTAATATTTTTCTGACAGTCGTTCTAGGATCACAGATTGTGAACTTTCTTTAAAGTGTTTCAGTTGTGTTTTCTCAGGTGTGTCATTTCTAACCTGGAGGGCTAGCTAAAGAGACGTTTGTATACCTTTCTCATCTGTCTGCTTTGATATAACATCTATCTTCAGAGTAAGAGCTGTTATCTGACAGTCAGAAACTTAATCTGTGTTGCTGCACCTTCTGGATTGTACTGGCACAGTTTTTGAATAGATTTTCAGGTTACTCTTCAGATTTTTAATTTGATGTGGAATTCAGCTAGATTTACTTTTCACTGTAGTCACAGCTTGTTACTCTTTCTCCTGTTTGATCTTTGTCTGTTATATGAGCAAATTTTAATTTGCCTGTATGAGCAAATTTTAATTTGCTTGCTGTGTTATTTCTTCTAAATGGAATGTTTCATGGAAGAGCAGTCTATTAGATATGAAGGTCTTGTAATCAGTGGATGATTTATTTTTTTTACATTAGATTTTCAGAATTATTGTCTACTTTTAAGGACATGTTTTTTTTTCAGGATATCAGTATGGTATAGTATTAGTATAGGATTTTGTAAATGTACTCAGATGTTACAGACCTGGGGCATTTGGCTGAACCAGGTTTTTGGTTTTGTTTTTTTTTTTTAACTTGCATGTGCCAAGACAAGCTGGAAGAGGCTTTGTCAGATTGTTTGCAGTATGTGGATTGGATGTAGAAACTTTTGAGTAATGAAAAATCTAGACTGGAAAGCATTTATTGTTGCATGGTTTTGAACCAGCGGAGACTGGTTATCCTGATGGTGAGTGTGCCAGCCATACATGACAAGTCACCTATTGTCCCTTGTTCTCCCATCCCCATTCATAGTGCAGAGGTAATCATATTTTCCTCTCTGCTCTGTGACAAAGAATACATTAAATAATTGTAATGTGCTCAGACACTGTGGTGATGGGAATCGGAGAAATCATTCAATACTTGATGTGATTGTATGTCTTTTTCTGGAGGTGGAGCATCTTAAAGGAACAGCTTGCTCTTCAGTAGGATTATTAAGCATGGGGTAACAGGTGCTACAGAATTAAAAATCACTGGGGAGTAAAAGCAGATCTTACTTCCTGCCTTTGCAGCCGTGTATATGAGTGCATAAAGTGCAGTGGCGCTCTTTCAGCAGTTCACTTGCAGATCTGTGCGTAAATGATGCTTTGAAGTGAATTTTTATGATACTAGATACTTGAATACACAACTGGTCCAAGCACATTCCTGTTTTCTTTGTCTGCAGTTGTCTTTATGCATCTTAGATGTGTATGCACATGCACACACACTAATAATTTATTTGCTCTGTGTTAAATGTTCAAAGACCCACAGAGGCATGTCTTGCATAAAGGAGCACAACAGCATTTCTCAGCTCCCTGGTGCTCTCACTGATTTCCTGATGAGGTGGGAAAAGACATGTCTGCACACGATCTAGGGAAACAAAAGTTGTTACCAGCCAAGCACAGAACCTGCTTCTTTCTTTGGAAACATCCGTTAATTGGGAGTAATGCCAGTTTAGCAGGACCCCATAAGGTCAAAACTGATCTGCAAACTTAGGGAGGAAAGCCCCCTAAGTGAAGAGTACCATCCCTTTGCTGTGCACCCTCCTAATGGGTAAAATTAAGCATTGGCTGTGTAACAGTTTTAAGTGCTCATGCATTTAGAGTTGTGAGCTTGATCACAGGGGATGAAGAGCTACGTGTTCCTCTCATGTTGGCTTTACTGACAAAGATGCTAAGTTCTGTCATGATGTATCCATATTTAAGAGAAGATATTTTAGTATCTTTTTTTGGACACTTTCTATGGACAGGTCTGGATTTTTTCTTTTTCAGTTATGCTGACTTATTGCTGTGTGTTGCCTTCCTGTGTTTTGTAGGTGTGAATTTTTTTGTTTGCTTACATGTTGATAAAGTTGATACTGGAACTCAGTGCCCTGATTGTGGTTGTGTTTAGTCTCAGTGGCCTCCAAACCAGAGAGGCCACCTTTCCATTATGCCATCATTTTCCTAACATGAATTTTGTAGAGGTATTTGAAAATGACATATTTCACACGGAGCCCTTGATACCTTCAAGACTGTCAACTAGAATTGGATTTTCCCTCTGTTTCTGGGGTTAAAATAATTTCTGTAATTGCTCTCAGGTGGCAGTTTGAATGATGCAGATATTCTGCATTTCCTTTCAAGAATTTGACTAATGCAGTAGTCCCTGGTGCATGACAAAGCTCTGTCATAGACATCCTTATGGTTACATGCTGCTAAATACACAGCACATACTGATTTTTACATTAAATATCCGTTATAACAGTAAGTTTTAATGCTTCTTCACAATTTGCTCTTTAGAACATAGGCCTTAGCATTAAATCTAGAAGTCACAGTCAGGGTTTAGCAGACTGTTATTAGATGTAGCTAACTAATCTGGAGCTTTATTTTATTTAGATTTCTGCAGTGTTTTACAGATCAGAGGCAGATAATCCTTTCTAATTGCCAACTTATTCCATTCCGAATATTAAGTGAGAAGCCTGAGTCCAGTCTCCTGGAGGAATTGGGAATTCTGAGACAAGTGAATCTCTTCTAACAGTCCAATTCCTTACTACCCTTTCATTCTCTACTGTCCTGTCTGTTAGTTTTCCCTTCTAACTGCAAATCCTATTGTGACCAAGCTGCACATACTTTGTGTAACTCGAAATTATTTCTCCTGTTGATAGCAGGAGAAATAGACGTGCATATACCTTCTTCTCTCATTTCTCCTGGGTAGCTGATAAGCTGAATTATGTATGAGTCATATTGAACATTTCTATCTTTTTTCCAATTATGACCTGAAGCAGCACAGAAGTGCGTTCTGCCTGCCTGGCAGAGGAGAAAGGCAGAGCAAAGAGGGGAGGGCTAGAATCAATAAGCTGACACACATTCCCAAGAAAAGCCTCAGGGACAGTTAGTGGCACTAACAAATTAATAAATATATTATTCAGTGGTAATGTTGAGAATTACAGGGCTTTTTAAATAGGAAGATTATATGAAATGTGAGTAGGAAGGATGCCAACAAGGAAGAACGTGGCAGCAGGCTTGATTACAGGAGTGTCTGCGTCATGTCCTTCCAGAAGACTGCCTGTATGTTCAGCATTGCAGCTGTGTTAGGACAGTGTTTGTGTCTAGTTGCTCATACACTGAAGTATACCTTCAGACTGTGGTTTCCATCAGTCTCCTCCTAACAGGAAGATAGGGAAAAGCACTGCCAAAAAAAACCCAAACCAAAACAAAAACACAAAGAAACAACACCAAAAAAACCCAAAACACTTCAGGGAATAGGGAGGAGTGTAGTGATTCTTTAATAAAGGAGGGAAGCTAAAATACAAAGTATATTGTCAGTCCCTTCTCCCAGAACTTTCCAGCTTGGACATTCAGTTACGAGTTTTGATTTCCAGAACTGGGAAATTGTTAAGTTGTAACTGGCCTTGCAAACAGTCTTGTTTTTTACTCCTCTGTAACCTAGAGCATACAGTTAAATCTAAGTGATGCTGAATATATCTGGAGTTTCATTTCCCTTTGTTTTTAAGTAGGTTAAATGAAAATGAAAATATCATCTCCAATTTCCATTTTCAGCACAGATCTATGCAAATCCCCTGTGCCCCTATCCTAGACTCCTAATCATGTGGCATGTAGTTATCTGTCTGGAGAGCACTGCCAGGCTCTGCAGGAGAGCAGATCCTAGTAAAAAGGACAGACGGAAGAGCTGGGAAAGGGTTATTGCATGCTGGGTTTCAGTCTCAAGGTAACCTGTCAAGTCTTTTACTGTCTGGCTTTGTGCTGACAGAAATCAGGGAAGTTTTGGTGTGCTTCAGTGGAGCCATAGAAAGTTCCCAAGTGCAGCAGTTGTCCTGAGGTGGGAAGCACCTCCACCTTATCGTAATTTGCTGTTTGCCGAACCATGTCATGAGCTTAATTTCTTTTACCATCTGCCAGCTGCATTCCTGTTCCTGGGGTTACCCTGTTTGAAATGCTGTAAATGATAAACATTTGACTATTACAAATGATTTCTGCAGAGAGGTAGATCTCAGAAGGCCTGAAACAATATGCCATCTTTGTAAACACTATTCTAGAACTGATTTTGCCGTTGAAATAGTAAACAGAAGTTATCCATGTTTAATCCTTGTTTGTGTTTGGTTAGTTACAAAAGGATCAGTGGGATCATTGTGGTTTGGCTTCTGGTTGTCTTCATTGCTTTTACATGTTTTTGCCAAGAATTTCTAGCAATTTGTTATAAAATTGAAACAATTATAGAAGGGAAATTGAATCCATTTGGATGTGTAAATGAATTAAGGCTCCTCCTACCTTGGTGCTGGAATTGATAGCATTCTTTTTGTGTCTCTGATCAGAAAAGGGACAGGTCTGTCCTTCACGTGTTCCATGTTCATTAACTGTTCCAGCTTACTCTGGTCTCTCCCTTGGAAGAAGAGTGGTGTGATGGCAGAGGTTCTACTTTTGTTCTTTGCTCTTTACACAGGTAATCCTGATAGTATGTACTTTCTGTAACAGGCAGGCAGTTAATGTACCTCTGTAATTATTGCATTGTCAAGAGCTGCAGCACATTGAGCCTCCGTATGCTTTACTGATAGGGAGATGTCCTAATATCTGACAATGCACAGAGAAATTACGAAGCCTGAGTACATTTGCTTGGCACGTCTCATGCTTGTTAAAAAGTGAAACAGGAAGCCAATTACTCATGGCGGCTTCATTGAGAAGTTTGGGTTGTCACCTAGAACCATGTAAATCCAAGCTCACACGGACATACGCTGTTAAGATATAAATGGTGCTCACAAGAGTGTATTGTGCTGCCAAACAGCTGGTCACCTAGTATTGGTCTGGTAAGTCAGTTTAGGAACCCTTGTTTTTAATTATATTTAACATTAAAGACTTTCTTGGATGTGAATGAGAGACAAAGAAGTAATTTTTTCAGGTAAAGGAAAGTTTAAAGTGTTGCTGGTCTCTTCTCCAAACAGGAGAGTCAGCAGATCTGTAGAACGTATCAGACCCAAATGCCATAATTTCCATTTCTTATCCCTGTTTAAAAGATTAACTAATGGAACATAACCATATAATGTATCTGTGATAGCAAGTTCTATCAGAGGACTGCCATGCACTAAGGTTAACATCCAGGTTCATTCCACAAGTTTATGAAGCAAGAAATACAACCTTTGAAAAGTTTTATATGAAATATCACATAGTTAATGCCAAGCTGAACCCTTTCGAGCTGTGCACTTCCATAAAACCTTGTGTCTGAAAAGGTACTGACCTCTTAATCTTGAGAACATTCTTCTTTTACAGCAAGTGGCTGTTTCTGCATATTGCCTTTCAAATGAGGTGGTATGAGATTACATCAGTAAGAGGGTGGGATGTTGTCACAGTGTTATCAGCAAGCTAATGACGTCAGTGATACTGCAGTACCCAAAGGCAACAGCTTTCAAGAACTTCCCATGATTAAAACAAGTGAGCTTTAAGTGTCAAACAAACAAGAAGGAAGTACATTCTGCACACTCCTACACAAGCTCTAATGCAGGATTCTTACTGCCAACTACTAAGTAGCCTGAAGTTGTAAATGTGCAGTTGTATCCTTTAAGAAGACTTCTCAGAGCTCCTTGTCTCTCACAATTGGCTTGTTCCAAGTATATTCAGCAGTTTATAAGCATTGACTTTGGTGGTGGAAACCACTTTTGTCACAATCATAGTTGTCTCCTTTATACTAGCTTCACTCCTCAAATCCCTCATGAAGATGTTCAGAAAGGTCTATACTCATTCAGAGCCTTGTGGCAACCTACCAGTAACTTCCGTTAGTTTAGAAGAAAGCTGGGGAGGGACTTTTTAGGATGTCAGGTAGTGATAGGACTGGGGGGAAATGGAACAAAGCTAGAAATGGGTAGATTCAGACTGGTTATTGGGAAGAAGTTCTTCGCCATGAGGGTGGTGAGACCCTGGAACAGATTCCCCAGGGAGGTGGTCAAGGCCCTGTCCCTGAAGGTGTTTAAGGCCAGGCTGGATGAGGCTCTAGACAGACTGATCTAGTGTGAGGTGTCCCTGCCTATGGCAGGGTGTTTGGAACTAGATGATCCTTGTGGTCCCTTCCAACCCGACTGATTCTATGATTCTAAGTTAGATAATTGAGCCCTGGACAGTATCTTATCTTTTTCTTTTTCCTGGGCTCAATGTAGAGACAGGTTGTATCTCTCTGCTATCTTCCTGCTTCCTGGGAGATAGTCATGGAGAGTGTGTCAGACTCTTTTCCTGCTACCGCTCTGCTATGAAATTGCTTGGCCTCTTCCAGTAGGTAAATGAGGCACAAACAGATTAGTTTACCTCCCTGGCAGAAATGCGCTCGCACAGGCAGGTTCTTGTCTTGTTGGAGAGGCATCCCTGTGGGTCGCCGTCTCCCAGCTGAGACCAGGGATGGCCAGATGACCGCTTCTGCATCTCTGTTCCAGTTTGAAATCAGACAGGTTAGATTAAATTGTCTGTGGTTTAAACTAATTTGTTTTGACTCTCTGTTGGAACAGATCATCGGTCCCAGCTGGGAGGCAGCAACCACCAGCACTGCCTTTCATGTCACTGTGGAAAGGCTGGCATGCCCATGTGGCCCAACCCCTGTGGCCGCAGCAGTGTCTGAAAGCTTAGACAGGGCTGGGATTTTGATAGTGTCAGTAGGCAGTAACCCAGGGTGGAAACCTTGACTCAGGTCTGGGCTAAAATGGATGGTAGTCAAAAAGGATAGGAGAGCAAGAGTGGAGCAGCAAAGTAAAGGCTGCCAAGAATCATAGAATGGTAGGGTTGGAAGGGACCTCAAGGATCATCTAGTTCAAACCCCCTGCCATAGGCAGGGACACCTCCCACTAGTACAGGTCACTCAAAGCTTCGTCCAACCTGGCCTTGAACACCTCCAGGGAGGGAGCAGCCACAACCTCCCTGGGCAACCCGTTCCAGTGCCTCACCACCCTCACTGGAAAGAACTTCCTCCTAACATCCAGTCTAAATCTCCCCTCTGCCAGTTTAACCCCATTGCCCCTTGGCCTGTCTTTGCAAGACCTTGTAAATAATCCCTCCCTGGCCTTCCTGTAGACCCCCTTCAGAGACTGGAAGGCTACTATAAGGTCTATAAAGAAGGGCATGTGTGTCCTGTAAGGTTTTTGGACTAGATACTACAGAGAAAGAAAAGGCAGGGGAAATGTAAGTGTAAGGTAGTAGATTGTAAATCTTGCAGTAAATACATTTATTGGGAAAATTGGTGTGTTTAGGTTGAGAAGTGTGGTAGCCAGTGTCCTAATCTCTACCAGGAAGTGGCCAAGTAAACCGTCCCCTGAAGTGAAATCTCCACACCATCATTTCATAGACGATCTGCCAATCTTCTTTTTTATTTTCTTGGTCTTAATGGTCCTGTTCTGCGCTTGATTCTATTTGATTTCAGGCATGCTTTTTAAAACACACTCAACTAAAGATGTGCCCACAAGGAACATTGCACAAGCATCTTTTCAAAAGCACTGATGGATCTGTGGATTTTGAAGATACACCATCAGATTTATACTAGATTCATAGTTGCTTTTTACATTCAGCTGGTCACTGGCTGGCATAGCTTCTCTGTGTTTCTCTAATGCACCCACATTTGCCTTGTCTCCTTGTTTTCAAGCAATATGCCAAAGTTACAGCAAAAAATCTTAGTATTTCTTATGTTTGTTCCTGTTATCCCTGACACTTAAGGTGACCTGGCTCTTCTTTCTTGACTTTTTTTTTTCGAGACTGTCCTCTTTATCTACAGCATCTCTACAATGCTGTCAACTTAAAACCTGCCCTTTGGGCAGACTTTGTTGATACATCTAGTCATTTCAAAACTGATATTTGAGTAACCTGTTGATTTGGACTATTATTGCACCACTGATTTAAAAAAAAGTAGTGAACAAGAGAGCGAAGCTGATTCAGTGTCATTGAGAGCCTGGTTTGGCTCTCAAGATGTTTATCTGATAATAATTAGACTGAGGTTGGACCTAGTGATTCTTAGATAATAAATTGAATTTGGAGGACTGCAGCCAGAAGAAAATACTTTCATTAATGAATTGTGTATACATGGATCTTAGGAGTCTTTCAGAGAAGAAAAAAAATACAAATACATGAGAACCCACAATTATAACTTCATCATTTTCTTATTAAAAAGGCACTTTAATGTATTTAGTTGATCTGAAACAGGCAAACAAGAAGTTAGTTGCTTTGGATCATTTGAGAAACAGGTAAACTTGCCAGAATCAAAAATCACATTTCTTGTCAGATTTAACATCTACTGGTGACAATCAGAAGCTAAAATAATTGTTGTTTATTATCAGACATTTCAAAAGACCTTTCTTATTGCAGAATCTCTCAAGATGCCTCATTCTGAGAGCATCTGTAGCAACCTGTTATTGACAGATGTGCTCTCTGTAGCTTTTAAATCAGTCCCGCTGATATCTCCTGCTGACTAATAAAGTTGGTTGCTGGTATGTATTTGTAGAGTATTTGAAGTCTCTTAGGTTGTGGAATAACTTTCTGAAAGAGTTAGCAGCTTATTGTTTGAACTATTGGAAATTAATGGGAAACACTGCTGATGATGCCATATGGATTATCCACTTTGGTTCCAAGGCAAATGGGAAGGGCAAGAGCAAGATGTTCTGGAAAGATTTTTTTGAGTCCTTAACTACCTTGGCAAAATTATCTCCGGTATCTGCTCGTAATCAAGAGGCTCTTTGCTCACAGCCTAGTGACCTGTTGTCATTTACTAGTATGCCATGACTTACGCAGGCACTTAAGAAGACATAGCACCACGATGATCTTCTATAACTTCTTCTGCAGAAGTGGGAGAATATATCCACTTAATGGAACTGGAGAATAAGTTCTTAAATGGAAAATGGAGCATGGAAAGAACAGAATGTGATAACCATGACCGCAGGGAATGCAGTGCCTACAGCTACCAAAGCATAAATCTCCGCGTGCAAGAAAGTTTCTATACAGTCATCTTGGGCTTATGTTCTGTGCCTTATCATCTTCCTCTTGCTAAGAAAGATTACAGCCCAAATGAAATCATTCTTGGAGAAATCATTAAAGTGAAAGCCAGAAAAACATGAAACTGGAATATCAATGCATGCTGATAAATTGGTAGCAATGATAGCTGTTCAGAAGAGAGGATGTCCACGTGGGCAGCTGTCTACTTCACATGTCATTTACCGTACCTGTGGAACAGAACATCTCACAAGTACTTTAACTTCCTCTCCTGCAGAAAAAGGAAAATCACATAATTGCTACTGATGGGCCACCTTTTGGTGACTGTACAAAACAAAAGACCTATAGTACTGATCATTCTGACAGCTGGTGTCTGTGCGTCATGCTTATTCACAAGTCCCAAGTCTAGTTGTCCTTATGGATCCCTTGTTGATCTCATTGTTTTTGTACAGGTCTGGTGTCAGGAAGGCTCTACATTCATGATGCTTATTAAAATACAGTGCCCAGATAATGAGCAAAAGGAATAATTTGCCCTAATTTTGGATGCAAGGAAGTAATTATTGTGACTGTTCATCGTTAATCCGTTACTTGAGCTGTTAGCAACTAAAATATATTTGCTATAAAGGTGATCTAAAATCCATGCATTCCACTTGCTGCCTTAGAAGCCTGGAGAATCTTTATAAAAGTATTAATCTTGTAGTAGTAAAACAACACCTTCCCCGCAGAGTTTTCTAACCCTTATTTATTCTTATGGACATTTCAGTTGCATAATAAAGTAGTGACTCTTTTTTGGCACTCTTACCTGCACAGATTCATTCTGCCCAGAGCTCCAGAATAGCTCTTTCAAATCTCTTTTCCTAAGGAAAACCAGCAGGGTTGAGGCATAAAAAGATTTGTCTTTTCAAGATCACCTAGTGCCTTGATGAGGCAGGTCAGCTGGAGCCATGGGAGAACGCTGCCATGTCTGTCGTGCTAATCCTGTGCTCTGTTCCTTCAATCCTTTTATCACAAGGGTCCAGCCTGGATGAAACCTTTCCAAGTTCTGAGTGGAGAAGTCTAAATAGCAATCAGAGCTATAACTTCATCCACTGTAGTGTGTGAACATTCACTGTTGTGTTGCTGTTGCAAGCTAGGACTGGGGGGAATTTCCCTGCTATAAGAGTGCCTGTCAGCAGAGGATAGAGAATGCTTTAAATAAAACTAGCTCCACAAAGCACTACACACAACAGAACTGGCATCATGACCTCTTAGCTGCTTTGGGACCACTGAAAGAGCACAGGAAACGTTAACCTGTTGCCAACCTTAAAAACCTTAAGTCTTGCTTTGTGGTACTCAGCTCCAAAACGATGCTTTGTTTACAAGCAAGGCAATACTGGAGTTTCTTTTTCCGTATCTTTTTGATTTAGACAATGTCAGAGTTGATTCCAGTGGTGGGAGAGAGTCCTTGGAGACAGAACAGAAATCGTAAACATATTGATGAAAAATGCATGAACTGTGCACAGGGTGGCATTAACAGAAGCTGTTGGAGGGGAAGGTAGTGAACTGGGGAACACATAGTCCAAGATGACAGGGTATCTGGTATAAAGAAAGGCAGGCAAAGAAGGTCAGAAGGAAGAATAGAATGAGCCTGCATCTCTTCCCTGTGAATCCCAGCAGGGAAGAGTAGCACGTGCCGGTAGTGCTACGATTCAAGGAAGCACCTTCCAAATGGAGCTCCATGCCTAAGGTGCAACAAGTGAGCCAGGCCAAGCAGAGAGCTTGCTGTTCCTTGGAGCTTGTCTGGAAGGGAAGCAAGCCCAGACAAACCACTGGTAAATACCAATTCAGCGAAAGCCTACATATGGTAGAGATCAAAATGGTTCACCTGGAGGAGTGAGGAGGTCAATGGGGAGTGCCCTTGCTTGCAGGAAGCATTCTCTGTAGGAAGGCTGGGTGTTGTCTTCTGCCTGCTGCCGGGATGTTAAGTAGGGCAGCTTTTTTTTCCTGTAAGAACATCACTGACATGAAACCTAGCCAAATTATACATGCAGGTGTGTCATAGCAAACCCGGCACTGAAGCTGCTGAATGAGTTGAGGCCAGGGGGAAGCTCAGTATGTGTTCTTTACAAATAAATGATTTGGTTGCTTGATTTGGGTATGAATTTGTCCCTTCAAAAAGTAGCACTGCAGACAACCTTAACTGACACTTTGCCTGCAGGAATGATGTAGCCTCTTGGGAATAAACAGCAGTTGTTTTGCCTAGAGCTGGAAGGCTTAATCAGAGTCTACCTGATTGGCATGTAGCACACATCCTAACATTATAACTTCTGCCTGCCATGTGCTTATAGTCCTGAGGAAGAAATTGCTGATCAGATGACTACTATCAAGACTTGAGTTTAGCAAACATGAACAAAGTCTTTATCTTTTGCAGTAGAACTTTCAAAAAGAAAGTGAGGGGCAGGGAAGAAAAAGATCTTGGACAATTCATGGTTTTTACTAATTAGACACTAAAAATTATAGAAGTGCCAAAAATAATAAAATAAAGTAAACCCTTAGCTCTTGCCCTGGGCGTGAATTTACTAGCTGTAGTTTGCTGTTCAGTTCGGTTCATTGATCTTGTCACAACTGATGATTCATTAAGTTGTGACTACTGTAGAGACTGCAATGCACAGATGTAGCTGTACTGCACATCTGTGTGCTCCCAATGTGTTAATGATTTAAAAATGCACTTTCTATCTGGCCATCCACTGCGCTTCAAGTGCCAACTGACATTTTGTGTTATTGAGCCGTTTGTTGTGTTTGGCAGAGTATTTTGGTTCTCCTTGTAGGTTTTTCTGTTACTTTTATCCGTATTTCATTTAGTGGGATCTGATTTTTCAGCAACCTTGGCCTTGCAGAATACAAGTTGTGATGTCTCTTTCTGCAGGCTGCTGCCTTGTTAAATGTCACATGTTTTCTTCTGGTGCTTCCTTAAAACACGTGGGATTATTTCCTGCAACAAGTCATGAGGAACATGTCAGGCTTAAAAGTAGGATTTGATGGTTTCCTGACTTGTTCAGGATTCTGAATTTTAGTTTTTGGAGTTTGGCTGAGATGTCATTGTCTTGGTTCCTAGCTTAATGTCAACAAATCAGTTTGTATAAGGCTTCTCATCCCTGCAGGTCCCAGGAGACCTCAAAAACTTTCAGTTTATTGACTTACAGGCTGATTGGCACCAGCAAGTAAACAGTGTGCGGCAACACTGTAAAACAACTTCATTGTTGAACCTCTGGCCTCTTCCCATAGTTTAAACCACCATAGAGAATGGTTCTTATTAGAGATTTGTATTTGAATTGACTTAAAAATATGAGATGTCTGTCTGAGGATCATGGCTTTGCATTGAAAGGCAAGCTATGCCCATTACTACATAGAATCATAGAATGATTTAGGTTGGAAGGGACCTCAAAGATTATCTAGTTTCAACCCCCTGCCATAGGCAGAGATACCTCCCACTAGAACAGGTCACTCAAGGCCTCATCCAACCTGGCCTTTAACACTTCTAAGGAGGGACCATCCACAACCTCCCTGGGCAACCTGTTCCAGTGTTTCACCACCCTCACTGTAAAGAACTTCTTCCTAACATCTCATTTAAATCTCCCTTCTGCCAGTTTAAACCCATTACTCCTTATCCCGTCATTGCAAGACCTTATAAATAGTCCCTCCCTGGCCCTCCTGTAGACCCCCTTCAGATACTGGAAGGCTACTACAAGGTCTCCTCGAAGCCTCCTCTTCTCCAGGCTGCAGAGCCCCAGCTCTCTCATCCTGTCCTCATAGCAGAGCTGCTGCAGCCCTCTGAGCATCTTTGTGGCCTCCTCTGGACTTGCTTCAACAGTTCAATGTCCTTCTTGTGTTGGGGGCTCCAGAACTGCACACAGTACTCCAGGTGGGGTCTCAGGAGAGCAGAGTAAAGGGGCAGAATCCCCTCCCTTGCCCTGCTGACATGTCTCTTGCTGCAGCCCAGGACTGGGTTTGCTGTAAGGTTGTGCTCATGTTGTGTAATTAAAGCACTTCCTTGTGATTCTGTTCCGTCTCTAATAGCACATCCTAGTGCAATCAAACCCATAAGACTCCTCTTGCTTTAGGCCTCTCAGGGAGTGCCCAGGGAGAGCAAACTGCATCTGTTCAAGCACACACCAACCAATATACTTTACTCTGTGTCCATTTCCAGATTGATCATAGGCTCTGTGGTAAGAGGGTCCATGTCTAGCATCTCCCACTTGCATCTTTTCTGTTTCAGCCACATAGATATTGCTGAAAGCTACGTTAAAGGATCTCTTTAATAAATTATGTACTGTATCATAAAAATGTGTCAAGCAACTGTGAGTCCAGCATGGACTGGTCAGTTTATTCAAATAATTATTTTTTAATTCCAGGGTTCAAACTGCATAATCTCAACTTTAACCCAAGCTATTTGGCTCTTTCCGAGACTGTAAACCTTCTTTTCTCCCCTCTCCCTGAGATCCCTTTTCCAAGTAAGCTTGTGTAAATTCTCCTCAACAGGCTGAACGGTTTGAGCTCGGTATAAGCCCCTGTTGTATGGCCTATTTTCAAGCTCCTGAGTTGCTTTTGTAGCTCATCTTGAAATTCTCTGTACTATTTCTGTGCTGTTCTGGGAGTGCGTGCATTGCAGTTCACGCTGTGTTCTACTGCCTTAAGAAACAGACGCAGTGATTCAAACCGAAGGTCCCTCTATCCCACTGTCTTTTCTAGGAGCCAGTGCTGGATGCCAGGGAAGTATGTAAGGACATAGCATGCTTATAGCAATGATTCCTCCAAATACAGGCTTCTCTAGCCCTTACTGATATGTACCTCTGGCATTTCTGGGCTCAAGATAGTGGTTTTAGTCAAATTAATGAAGGGAGAATCTAATTATTCTAATGAACTTTTAACTTCTAGTGCTGATAATATCTCACAGCAAGACGTTTCCCAGCTTAACTATGTGGTCTGTGAAAAAATACCTGTTAATTGCTAATATCATTTGATGCCCTGTAGTCTTTGTATGAGAAGGGACAGTGGATTATTATTATTATTAGAAGACACTCTGGATTTAATAGCTCTTTATTGCAGCCATCCTTGTCTTCTGTATTAAAAAATGCTGGCGTCTTCAGTTTTGATCTAACACTGGTTGTGTGCAACGGCAAAATCATGCATCCTTATCCAGCAGAAACAGGGCTGGGCAGCACCCTTGAGCTGCTGTACCTTCTGTCATACGAACATTGTGAGCCCTTGGAGTTGTCATCTTCCAGGACATTCTCAAGTGCAAATTGAGCAGGTGTTTTTGCCCATTCCTTTGGCAGCAGAGAACCCATCTAGGAAAATAGAGAAGTCCTGTTCGTCCAAGTGAGTTGGTGCACAGAGGCAGACTAGATAAAGGATGAAACTTCAAGAGCAATTTTGCAATGTTCACTAGGAAGTGTCCCTCAGTGACTCAGGTGAGTTGTTTGGGTTTGGGTTTTTTTTGCTTCTAATTCCTTGTGTTCGGATGACTTTGTAGCCTTTTGTATTCAGACATAACCTGTTGCGTGTTCCTCTCTAATTCTTCACAGTTTGTGGCAATAGCCTGTCTGTATTATTTATAAGCCTTCTAATATCTTTCACAGAATCTTAGAATTGTTTTGGTTGGAGAAGTTTTCTAAGATCATTGAGTCCAGTCATGTTTATGAAGCTATCCTGCAGCAGGCTGTGCACTGCAGCTTACTGCAGTAGCGGTGATGAGGCTAAAAACCTGTAAAGCCTTTTTGTGCAACTGTGCAGGGCTGTGCCTAGGTCTTCCTTCATGAGTTTTGGCTGCAGAAGCATTCATGTCCCTCATCTCCAGGCTTAACTAAGGGCTTTTCTCCAGCAAATGGAAATCTCAAAGTCTTGGTGCACTTGGTGAGCACAAAGGCAATTTTCCACTCCCTACAATAGCACCACACTAATGCTCAGCTCTGGATCAGTGGACATGCCTGACATATCAGGCTCCCCAGTTCAAGATTTTGGGCTACCTGATGAGAAGAAGGCCAAGATGTGACAGTAACCCATCAAGACTTGACTGAACTCCACTTCCCATTTTTTTCCTAGAACATTTAGTCCTTACACAAGTGAGATGGTATTTGTAAGTTAAGCAAATCATGAGCAATGCCGGAGTAAACTGAACGGATCCAGACTGAGCTGGTCCTTTTCTTGCTCTTTTATATATTGCTGTCTACAACTACCTGAAGGGTGGTTGTGGCCAGGAAGAGGTTGCTTTCTTCTCTCAGGCAACCAGCACCAGAATAAGAGGTCACAGTCTCAAGCTGCGCCAGGGGAAGTTTAGGCTCGAGATGAGGAGAAAGTTCTTCACCGAGAGAGTCATTCCCCACTGGAATGGGCTGCCCAGGGAGGTGGTGGAGTCACCATCCCTGGAAGTATTCAAGGCGGGTTTGGACGTGGCACTTGGTGCCATGGTCTAGTCTTGAGGTCTGTGGTAACGGGTTGGACTTGATGATCTTTGAGGTCTCTTCCAACCTTGGTGATACTGTGATACTGTGAAGAGACCTCGGGGATGTCCCTGTATAACCCTATGCTGCCATATGGTTCCTTCATCTGACCAATGGCAAATACTTAAAAAGTGTCCTTAAAAAGAGACAAAATTGGTACGTTTAACAAAACTGCCTGAAACATAAGTTCAGTCACAAAACTTGACAACTCAACTGCTCCACCTTCCTAACAGCTGTGTCGCTAATATTCATTGAAGCGTAGAATTGAAATGCCTTCTCCTATCACTTAACCTGTTCTTTTATGGTACACATTTAAAAAAAAAAAATATTGCAGCATGGTTGTTCTTTGGATCACTGATGCTATTCTAAGCCTGGCAAGTGCTGTTTTTCTGTGACTGAAGAATGAATCTGCAGAATCTGAATATAAACCAGTGATTCATTACTTCATGCACTTCTCAGTTTATCGAGACGTGAAGTGCTGGATTTCATGGAAACTGGACCTCACTGCCAAATAACAAAGTTTGAACTTGTTCTCCTTGTGGCATTAATTGCTAATTTACAGCTGCTGGAAGAGCAGGTAGAGTGATGTAGGCACAAGGTTCACCAGCAGAAATTACCCAGACTCTGTAGTTATACAGTTGACAACGACTCTGTAGCATGACTGTTAGTGTGACCCTTTCAGCATTTTTGGAGTTATTTTGGCATTTCTTGTAGCAGACCTTCCTATCTTCAGGACACTCTTTGACAGTTACTCATTACAGACTGTGATCTTCAGAGGTGAAGCTTTGTATTTAAATACCCATTTCAGTGGAGTTATGGCTAAATCACAGGATGTTTTGGTGGTGGTTCTCTCCATCACCAGCATGTCTCCCAGGCTGTTTTTCAGTCCCAGGCAAGAAGGAGAAATGGACATTGTTTCTGATTAAAATGTTACTGCCTTTCTACTGAGTAGTGTTTGAGAGAGTAAATACGCAGAGGACTAAAGTTTGTTGAATACAGAAGTAGAGCTCCTGAGGTCAACATTGCTTATCTTCACTCCACTGGTCAGCTTTCTTGTATTATACCCTTCTACTCCAGCAACAGAACTAACAGCAGCCTTTTGGTTGGTCATATACCCCAATATTTTTATAAAAGTAGTCTGATCCACTGATGGTGTTCAGGGAAGGAGATGCATACTACCATCTTCAGGACATGTTTGTCTGTTACCACGTCAGCTGCTCTGTGCAGCAGTGCAAGGTAGACATTCAATTTGCTGCTTTCCCAACAGAGCCGTTGCTTTTCATAAAGCTATTTTGCAAGTACTTTATCAGTCTGGCTTTATTTAGTAATGTGTAGAGGGGTCTCTCTATGAGCCCTGAGGATTTTCCAAACCAAATAGTTTGGAAATTACATTTGGCAAACTCTAAATTCTGACAAAGCAGGTGCTACGAATATTTTTAATCTGTTGCCGTTAAAGCTTAATTTCTTAGTACTAAGTATTTCCATCAGTCATAGCAGTGCTCCTTGCTCTAGCATCTAGAGGTGGTTGAATGGTGTTACTTTTGTAACTGTATCTGAGCTGCCTCTTCTTCATTTTAGATGAACCCAGTAGTTGTTTTACAGCAGAAACACAATCTGCTACTCCAATCCTGAGACTACGAGACTACACAAACAAAATAAGTCTTAGATTTTTAAAAAAAAAAAAAAAAAAGGTGAGTCTTAAACTATCTTAGATGCTGAAGCTCAAGTTAGTTTCCTGGATGGCTTGCAAGGAGGGCACAGCAACCTGGTGGGCTGTTACTGACTGTGTGGTAGAGTAATAAAGGCTCTGATTGCAGAGGGCATGAAATAGCAGGCTGTGCAGGCACACTGTGCTGCAGGGCCTCAGGAGTCTGAAAGTCCAGGTAGGAGACAGGACAGTAGATGGATGCAGACAAACCTTTACAAGATACAAAGTAACAGAAAGAATAATCACTGGGAATATCACTGGTTACAGCATAATTGTTGCTTGATTCCTGAAGAAATCCGTCTGGAAAAGAAGGATTTGGAGGTCTGTGTCTTCAGCAATGAAGTGCTATGAAAGAGCCTCTGCCTTAGCCTGGGGCACTACACGGGGGAAAAAAAATGTGCAGGAGCCTGTGTGAAAATCTGATGTGTAGGTGATGAAGCATTGCTGGTGCCTTGAGAGAGAGTCAGCACCTCAGCAAAGTGTCGTGTATCTAGGAGAATCATGAGTCTTTCAAACAGAAAAACAGTGCCGTCTGTCCTTAAAGAGCATGGGGTAACAGCTGGGCAGCCCTCACTGCATGGCCAGGCTTCAGCAATTTAACGTTACATCTCCTCACAGCTCTGCCTGATAAGGCAACTATTACTCTGTTGTTACCCAAAGAGCATATCCACGGAGCTTCTGAAATCTTTTTTAAGATACCTGCTTTTGAGGCTCTGCAATGTTCAGAATGTTAAACACTAAAAGAAACTTAAAGGCAGGGAGATTTATCACATGACTATTCACTTTTTTTTTTTTTTAAATAAAATAAAGCAGATACTACTGGTAAGGAAGGGGAAAAAAACCCAACCAACACACTATGTTCTCAGGCAAATTATTGACACGGATTCACTACTTTAAGTAAGGTCCTGAAGTGTAATGGAGTGAATCACTTATGACCAGCTTTATGGTAGTGTAATCTGACATTTACTTTCGATGGTAAATACAGAAAATGATAGCGAAATGTTGAAAATGTGATGTGTCATAAAAGTTACAGCTTCCTCATCATGTTTATTACGCTTTGAGAGATACAGGGTCTTGGTTGCTTCCTGGAATAGTTGAGAAGTTTGGAATGTGGACGTTGAAGTGTAAACTAGTCCTTTGCTACCTGCGGGTTTGAGATGGTCAAATATCAGCATAATTACCCAGCTGACCAGTTCTGCTCAAGTGCCCGCTGCCCGCAATTGGCTGCGCGTCAGTTGTTCATGAGCTGCAGGTTTCCAGGGAAACTGCATGTACCACTACCTGTGAATAATTGAGAATGGCAGCTGTAATGAGAGAATTTGGGGCAAATTGCATGAATATTCGTACCTAGATTACAGTGCTAAAATATTTTCACTCTATATGAAGATTTAACTTCCAGGTTTAAAGAGATTTAACTGAAGAGGTACTGGAAAGAATCCATCTCTGTGAAATCTGGGAATGAGTGGTTTTAAACCCATTACAAATGCCCAGAATTTTAGAGCGAGGTTTGGGAAAGTTTTATTCCCTGTGCTTCCTCAAAGGTCTGGTATGCCTTTCATTTTTGTTCTTGGGGGCAGATAATTGAAAGGCAAAAGCTCTGAATTTTGGCAGGGAAGTAACTACTCAGACCCCACTGCTTTGGGGCAGATACCTTGTTCTTCTCCTTGCAAAAAACATGTAAGGATACACCAGAGGTTTGGAATAAAATAGCCAAGTAGCATCTGCCAAGTCTTCCCTGTTTCTCATCTTCAGTTTATGTATTTATCTTTTTGAAAGTTAGATGCAGTATCTTAATATTCAGAGCACTCTCATGCTCTGCAGTGTGATCTGCATAAACCGAAGGAGAGATGCTACAAGCTACCTCTTTCTATAAAGACAGCTTTGTGTGTGATAGAGAGGAAAAGCCAGCTGGATGTAACAGGATTCACTGTGATTGCTGCTCAGATACTGTAGACATATATTTACGTTGGGTCGAAGTGACCTGAAGAATTTCCATTGCCCATCTCCGGGCATACTGTCTCTTGCACTGAGCTAAGAGATAAAATGTGTGCAGTTATGCCAGCAGGAGAGATGTGTTTTGTATTAGCCTAAGGTTAAAAAGAAATGGTGACTCTTTCATTTGTTTCAGCTAATGAAAAGGTTTGGGCTAAGACATCATAGTTAATTTTATACAAAATGAACTTGTCTTTGAAACTTGTTTTGTTTCATTTTTTGCCAGCAACAGTTTCTCTGAGTCTATCTTTATGTGAGCCCTGAGCAAACCAGGTCGTTGGCATTACCTGGAAGAATGTCATTTTCCAGGGAAGCTTAAGAAGACAGTTCTAGACTCCTCATTGCCTCTCAAACCACAGAAAGACCTGGGAAGTGGCCGCTTCTTCAGTTTAGAGATAGAATGTTAACTGCTGTAATTGAGCTTTGCCCCTCTAAAGTAGTGAACTCTGAAAACTCTCAAATCATGGATGTTGCTAGGTTAATTGGATGGTTAAATTTAGCCAAGCCTCAATTGTGCCTTGCTGAATAAAACAGAGCTACCATTTATTACTTAAACATCTGTTGTGAAATGAGGCAGTACCTCAAGGTGGGCTACCTTGCGAACTAGGCAATAGTAAACCGTTACTATTGACTTGAGAGATGGAGCTTGTCACAAATTGCATCTGCGCTGATGCTGTCAGTTAATTTTGAGCCAGATAGCTGTAACAAGCTTTCATTCCACTAGCAAATACCTGGGGATATATGGGGCTATGTACTAGCAGTGCTTGACTGAAGAGGAATTAGTTTTGCCTTACAGTCAGTGATCCACAACTTCCAGCCGCCTTATTAATTAAAACCAGAACATGTCACAAGACTATGATCTAGGTATGTAAAAAGGAAGTACTTTAAACTTTATATTTTGCTGAAAAATCAAAACAACTCACTGAAGAAATGCTCTGCTGATAACTGAAAGATTTAATAATGAAGAAGGTTTAAATGGGAGGAAATACTCTTGCTCAGGCTTTCCTCTGCTCAGGATGCCAAAGCCTTGTCAGAGTGAAATATGTAACACCGGCTGAATGGCTGAGCAGCTTCCATCTGCTTCAGGATCTCTCAAAGATAATCAAGAATGATGAAAATTGTTTCTTCATTTTTGACCTCTAACCAACCTGTTAGCCTTATGTCTATAAAACAAGGGATGTTTCCAGACTGGGCATAAATTGTAATGCCAGTGTAAATCACAACTCCTCTATCAATATTTGAACTAGAAAGAGCTTATATCAGTGTAGCAGCAGTTTATTGTATTCATGAGAAGAACTCAATACCCTTAAGATTCATTAATTTGACAGAACCCTAATAGCAGCTTGCAAATCTTAACTGCCATTTCTTGGAGGAAGTGAGGCCCTTTGGGTTATGCTGTCCCATGACTGGGGACAGTAACCCTACTGGCAACATTGGTTGCCTGTGCAAGCCATCATTCTGCGAAACAGGAGGTATATTCTTTGCTGCCACAAAGATTGGTTTCACATATGCTGTAGTAATGTGGCACTGGCTCATCCTCACTCATCTCTGTGCCTGCCAAACTCCCTCTCCCAACAATCTCTGCCTCTTCTATCTAATACCAGGCACTTTAGTGTCATTGTGAGTCTTCTGTAAATCCTTTGTTTTTTTTCCCACCTTGCGTTCATTCAGACATGTTCTTCCTATATATTGTCTGCTTGCTTGCACCTTCATTGCCTTGGAAGTGGGCTTCCTGCATTCCTCAGTTGGTCCTTTTTCCCAAGTGCCCTATCCCTTTCTTTCCCCCTTGTACTGCACTGATAGCACAACACTGATGCTTAGCTTGCCATATAAAATTATGCAGCATCTCACACCCCTCCTTTCCCCAAGATCTGTTTTTAATTTCTTTGCACGATCTGTGTGCTTTGGGCTCCAGGCACCTGGAGGAGGAGGAAGAGGAATGCTTCATGTTTAACTCCCTAAAGCCCTGTGCAAACTGCTGTTAAGGGGTCTGACAGCATGGGCTGTCACTCTGGAGTAGCACATCTGTGCAGAAATGCTTGCTCAGAGCAAAACAATGCTTACACTAACTCTTAGCTTTTCTCCAAGGATGATTCTTGTAGCGTTCTGGAGATGTTTATTGTCTTGCAGAAGTTTTGCTACCCTGTTGAGTAAATGCTGCATTCCCACAACTAGTTAGCAGAGCCAAGGCAGCCTGTCTGTCCAGTGCTGCCAAGCCCCTTGTGCCATCTGACTTCAGTGAATGGGAGCATGGATGTCTACATACATCTCCGCCTAACTGCCAGTGCTTCCCAAATGTCATTTGTCTGTCATTTTGGCTGCCACAGACTGTGTCATTTGCTTACATCCCTTAAACTCTCACAGCAGTAACTCTCAAAGGATAATAATTTAAAAAAAAAAGGTTGTTGAGTTTAAACATCATTGGGAAAATTTTAAAGACTGGCAACCTACCGAGAGAGAAAGGCTGTTGGCTTGCGAAAGATTTAGAGGGCCTTAAATAGCCTTTAGTATGGCTTAGAGATCTCACTGCTGGAATAGTTTTTGTGGGAAACACAAGAAGTGAATGGTTCATTTGAAAGGCTTGTTTGCTTGGTAGTCTGTCTTTGGTAATTATTTGCATTGACAACACAGCCTTTGGCTGAAGCAGCGTGCATGCCGCAGGCTGGGTTGTAGACTGCGGTGCCGCTAGACTCCTACCAGAGCAATGTTTGTTCACCTATAGCAACAAAGTGAAATTGTATTTGTAATCATTGCCGTGTCCCTGCAGAGCTGTCTCATCCATGCATCTTAGGGGCTTATATGAAGAGACGCTGTTACTCCCTTCCCAGAGCCAAGCAGCAAGGGAGGGGTTGTCCATTGCCTGACTGAATTTCTTTCCCTTCTTTGCATTGCATCCCACAGGAGCATCTTTCATAACACTCATGGTAGCTTCTGCTCCCTTGAGAAAGAGCGGTCTTGTAGGGCACCGGCTGTATTGTGGGGCACTAGGCTGGTACCTGTAACAAGACTTGCAGCATGGGTTTGTTGATTGGTGGGAATAGAAAACAACAGTGCCTATTACCATTCTCATCCTAATGGTGTTGTCCCTGCTAAGGGAAGCAATGAGTGTTTCCCTGCTGTGTCCCCAGGATGTGTGCTAGTCCAGCCTGTAGGAGCTTGTGTTCTTTGATCTGCTGCAATGCATCTCCAAACGATTAGCAGAAAACTCCCTTCTCAGCAGCTTATGGTTGTCTTATACTGACACCTGTATTTTGGTATTTGCAAGCTAAGCCTGTGCACTTAGACAAATAAGCAAGTTCATTTCTACATGGGTAGAATTGTAGGATGAGCCTGCTTTAATTAGGGCTGGTGAGACTCCTCAACACTCCTGCTGTTTCCTATCATAAACATCTTGCATGTGTTTGCAGCACAGTCAAAAACACAGTCTTATGGGGCAGGTGCTTCTTTTAAAGCAACAAATCAAATTCCAGATAACTGAAAAAGTCAAATTGTTTTCAGAGCAGGTAGAGAGTACAGAAGGAAATGCCATTGCCAAACACCTGGTATATGGGCTGCAAACCTCACAAGGGGAGAGTCGAGAATACCTACAGTCTTGGGTCCCATAGGCTGTTTGTCTCTGGAGTCCAGACTATTTCCTAGGGGATGCTTGGTATGCAGCTTTTCTGTCAAGTTTCAAAGCAAATAGAGCACAGTGCCTGGAATTTTCTTCTAGGATCAGCCTAAATTTTTCCTATGGACAAATCCGGATACTTTACATTTTTCATATACATTGATTCGTAAATCAAACTGGGAAACTCTCACAGTACTGAACAAAGAACAGTTGAAATATATCACAGTGCATCACAGTCCCTAAAGCAGTGATCCCATACTATACCAGCTCTGCACTGGAATTCAGTCTCTCCTCTCAGGATGTGCAGCAGCACCCAGTGATAACCTGCTGCTCAGACCAGCCAGCCTGTTTTTTTTACCTTGGAACAAAAATAATGCGCTGTGACCTCTTTATTTCCTTCTGTTTCACTTGGTCTCTATGAAAGCCATTGGCTGCTTCTTGCTTCAGGTACTGTCAGCTTTCTTCCTAAATGAATCCACCTACTTTACCTTCTTTTTATTAGGCAGTAGGTTTCTTCAGTCTTACTGTTTATGCTTGTCACTTTCATTAAGCCCTTTGCTTGCATGTTGCTCAATGTGAGTGGAGTCCCGCTCATGCAAATGTTACTGTCGATATTAGTGAGCTATTCTTGTGCTCCTTCCTGAACTGCCTTAGCTTGCTTCCCTGAAATCCAGCGCTGCTGCATTTGGAGATTATAAAAATCAGAAAGCTGCCATCTCTCATATAGGCTTTCTCTGCGTTAATTCCTGTTTGAACTTGAAAAATGTTTTAGAAAATCATCCAAATTAACTTGACAATTGTCAGCAACGTTCAGGCCTCTGCAATTCATGGTATATTGTTTCAGTTGTTAATTAACCTCTCTGTTAAAAGTCTTGCCTCTCAGCCTTCCCCTTTTATCTGGTAAGATTTCCTAGACTCTTATCAAATTTCTGTTTCTGTGTTGGCATTTAGTTTCTTTGATCCAGTTACCTTTCAGTCTTCTCTTTGATAAGGTGAACAGATCAAGACACAGGGACCTCTCTCTAAGATGCTCTGTTTTGCCATGCTTAAACCATTCCTACAGCTCTGGAGAGTTTTGGTATTACGAATATCTTTCTAGGACAAGTACCAAATGTGGAGGTAGTGCAGCCTGCCTGCTTCTTGCCAGTGTCTCTGTGCATCCAAGGGCTGTCTCCTGTGGTTTTCTTTTCTTTCTTACAGACCTGGTTACAGCATCATGCACTGTGTTAAGGATATAGCTCCCTTGCACAGAGAGGCTGTTCAGACACAAGGTCTGTAGGAAGAGATAACGTTTTTATTAGACTAGATAACACAGATGGAAAAAATGAATGAGAAGCCCTTCATCAAATAAGATCCTCCTCTACCCCTGCAAACTTAGCTTTCCTTGCATCTTTTGAGCTGC
Organism: Ramphastos sulfuratus; assembly: GCA_013399055.1. Taxonomy (NCBI): domain Eukaryota; kingdom Metazoa; phylum Chordata; class Aves; order Piciformes; family Ramphastidae; genus Ramphastos; species Ramphastos sulfuratus. The sequence continues at coordinate 190,695 of WBNM01031619.1, read as the reverse complement.
CTGGATATATCAAGAGTATTGCCAAATACTTTGACCTTCATTTTCAGTCTTTATCCTATCCTTTCTCTGTAGGATTCTTCTGGTCTCACCTTTAGACTTACAAGGAGGCTGATCATGTCAGGGTTCCACTTTATTTAAGGGATCACAATATTCCTTCTGCAGGATGGCAGTTCTCCCTACCTTGAAAATGTTGTAGTTGACATTAACCCCAAGTACCATGAAAGTAAACTCAAGGTCACCTTTTAAAATAAGAACTGAATATGTGTAGCACAACCACACAAAAAGACCCTTATCTCTTAGTTGGTTTTTCATTACCTCCTGTGGCTCTAATCTGATTGCTTTGCATATATTAACGAAGAAGGAAATAAAATATTTGCAATAATAGGTGCATGGCATTCTGGGATGTATTTATTTTTATAAAACAAAAATACAAACCATGCTCTAGTATTTATTCCTTATAATTTTTGTAGGATGCTGATGGCTCCTTAGTTGTTCTTGGGGCCATAATCATGATGCAGTGAAATGTAACAAGCTCCATTTGCTGCTGCTGTTCATTTTCCACCAATACCAGTATTTGGGCTGTGTCTTTGGTTTGTGATTTTGTTTAATGCTTTTTAGATGTACAGAAGACAAGGTTGCACAGGCATTTCAGACCTCAGAATCATAGAGTGCCAGGTTGAAAGGAACCCCAAGGATCATCAGGTTTGACCTTTCTAGGTGATAGTGTAGTTTAAATGAGATGGCCCCGCATCCTGTCAAGTTGAGTCTTAAAAATGACCAATGTAGGGAAATCCACTGCTTCTCTCAGGAGAGTTTTCAAATGTCTAACTGTTCTCATTAAGAAAAAGATTCCTTTTGGATTCCAATCTGAATCTCCCCAGGAGTAACTTGTACCCATTACCCCTTGTCTTTTCCATGTGACTCCTCATAAAAAGGAAGTCCCCATTGTTCTGGTAGCAACCCTTTATGTACTGGTATGTGGTAGCAAGGTCTCCACTATGCCTTCTATTCTCAAACAAACCCAGTTCTCTCAGCCTTTCCTCATAAGGCAGATCTTCCAGTCTTCTGATCATTCTTGTGACCTTTCTCTGGACACTTTCCAGTCTATCCACATCTTTTTAATGCAGTGGGGACCAAAACTGTGCCCAGTACTTCAGGTGGGAATCACCAAAACTGTATTTGGATCAGAAGGCTGAAACGAAGGGCTACAGCCCAAACCTCCCTCCACCACACCTGGAGAATCACTTCTGACTGATACTGAAACACAAATACTTGAGAACTCTTGATATTACTTACTTATTTACAGAAAAGGCAAGGAAAAAAGCCATCAGACACGAGAGAAGAATTCAGACCTTCCATTTCTGGTGTCCATCAGAAACACCAATATCTGCTCTTCAAATGCTTGAAAGGAAAGCCTAGATAATATAGAAATGTAGATTTACTTTAGAGAAGAACAGATGCTTGCACTGAAAATGTGACTGGTTTTCATGTTATCCAGGGCTGTCAGTGGGTGTTGAATATTTATATACTGTAGGGAAAAGGTGATGAACTAGTTTGCTCCATACTAGCTTTTTCTGCAGGAGTGAAACAGCCAAGAATTCTCAGATTAAGCTTTCTGTTAGTTGTTTTCAGCGCGTGAATAGCAGGGATCGTATGGAAGAGTTTGTGGGTGATGAGAGAAAACTCCCCTGGGTTATCTAGCGAGAGGTTGGGGTAATTCTTACTTCTCAGCATATACTTGGTTTGACAGTGAAAACAAATAGGAGGGACGTAGGAATAAGAGGAGTTCTATTTCTGAAAGGAAGCCTATGGAAGTGTTTTATATCTTACTTTCTTTACAGTCTATAGAAGCTGACAGCCTCTGATTTTAACCTCTACACAGCTGTAAATGCCACAGAATATTCCAACGGCATGATGATCGTGGGGTCAGTCACTGCCTATGGAGATGTACCTATTGCAGCCACCTTGCTGCTGTCCTGGAAAATCAAAATATAGCTACCTCACACTTGAAATGTTCCTGTGCCCCTTCTCTCTCTCAGTCGTGATGAGTGTAGAGGTCTTCAAGTGAAAACATCCATGACTTTGTTCTCTAATAGGTGAAAGCCTGAGCAGATGGAATATTTTTACCAGGGGCCAGGCCAGAACAGTCTTTTCACAGTAGATGTGTACTTCAAACAGGTTTCTGTTGACACGGTTTTATTTTCCCTTGGAGGCACTTTCTGTCTGATGAGTGGGGTTATCTTAAGCTTTCCCTCCTTGTGAGGAAGGGTAAAAAAATGTGCATAGTGGCATGCAGTCTCCCTCTAGAAGCTGCCTCTGCCATGGTGATGCTGCTCACCCATCCATTTGTTTTAATTGCTACCTTGTTTTCTTCAGGATTTAACCATAAAGCATTTACAGTTTCACAGGAAAGAGAATGTTAATACCTCATGACATTGGAAGATGTCATAATATCTTTATGATTGGATGAGGTTGGATGGGGCCTTGAGTAACCTGTACTAGTGGGAGGTGTCCCTGCCTATGGCAGGGGGTTGGAACTAGATGATCCTTGAGGTCCCCTCCAACCTTACCATTCTCTGATTCTATGATTAAACTCTTTCAGTGGTGCAGAAAAGAAACATTGTTAGAAGCAGCTAGTAATGGCAAGTGAAATTCCTTCTAGAAATAAAGCTTCATGATGCATCTCTGCTGGCCCAGTCCCTGGGTCTTGTAGAGACTAGGAGAGTCACTGCAGTGATGGAGTTAGGCAGGTCACTGTGGAGAGCAATGCAGGGCTTATCATGCTGGCCAGGTATGCTGATGTGGTTGGACACACACAGCTTGAGCCTCCCGTGCAGAAAGAGATCTTGTGTGCCTCAGGAGGGTGCAGCTGAGGGGTTTCTCTGCAGGAAGGTGGGAGATGGATGTGGTTAGGTGGGTTTATGGATCCAGGCAGTATATGTTCTATCAACCTAAAGGCTGACACCAAGAGTGTGTGTTTATTTTAGAAATAGGCTGTGACAGCGAGGGGAAAAGTAAAGTTATTTCCCTGAGTTTATTAACTTTTTGTTCATTCGCAAGCTTGAGTTGCTCTGGAAAGGATCAATCTGCCACCAACCAATCTATATTAACAATTCATTAACACAGCTTTACCACTGATCAACCTGGTATTTTAAGTAGAAGACTGTCCCCAGAAATTATCATCAGTTCCTTGGTACAGGGCTGATGCGCTTAGTGAGCTCTCAAAGTCCTACCCAGCACTGCTCTATGGGCTTGGGAGGAAACTGATTCGATCTCGGCATAAAAAAGAAGGCTTCTGTGTGTTTCACTCTCACATTCTCCACTGCAGTGAAAGGGAGATTATGGCTGTGCTTTCAAATGTCTGAAAGTTGTTGACAGGGACAGTGAGAAATTTCAGATGCTATCTGTATTCCCAAATCTCAGTTGGTTTATTCAGTTCTAGCTATAATAAATTTCAAGAAGGGGAGGATAAAATGGCATGTCTGTTTCATCTATTCCATTTCAGTGCCTTTTGGGCAGCTCAGTGCTGCCCTTCTTGGTCCGTTAAGCCATTAGTATTTTCAGTGCTCAATTTTTGGAGCGCAGGAGGAGGAAGAGTTGCCCAGTAGCTCTGGTACTATGTACATGAGCCCAGCCTGAGGGAGGCTAGTGTGCAGCTGAACTTCTAACAGCAGGAACTGAAGCTGAATTTGCTCCCCTCTGTTTCTGTGACTGCTCATGCTACAGGGCAAGGAGGTCTGTCTCTCTGTGAAGGACAGAAATCATGGGGGAGATCAGCCATGCCGTGAGTTCTAGATCCCCAGATCGGAAGGTGTTGGAGCCTCAGGGAAGCCTGACTTCAGTTAGAGGAGTGCACACAAACATGCCAGAAAAACGTAACCGGGACAATTCTGAACTCTGCTGGTTTGTTTATGCTCAAAATCTGCCTGGACTAGTGTGCAGAAAGATGGAGATGGACATGTTCTCATCAAAGACTTCAGTATTGCTCCATTCAGAGTGGAAGAGGCCAAGGAGAAGACCACTTCTCAACTACCTGCATATACCTGTGTCACGCAATGCCCTTGCATGCATGACTGACTGCTGCCCAGCTCTGACAGGACCTGGCAGAGGAAAGCTGTGCGCCCCAAGGTGCTTAGCTGCACAGTTCCCAGAGCTAGCTTGATTCCCTCACTATCAGTTCTGAATAAATATGCTGTGAGTGAAGAGGTTTTGGCTCTTCATGAGAGTTCTCCTGAAGAGCAGTAGGTTCATGAAATAACTGGGATAAATTCAAAGCACCGTTTGAAGCATAGTAAGAGCTGCAATCACATTCCCTAGTTTTTGACAGTCTCCCAGTACTTTTCTGAAGCCTTAACAAAAGATGCTTTAGGAACTTCTGCCTTGGGGATCCTTTGCCTGAAGGATACCAGATTTGGACTCTGAATCTTAATCTTCATTTCATGAGGCACCTGCTCATTTTTAGACTATCCATGTCTGTTTTAGAGCACTTGGATCTACTTTTAAGCCAAGATCATTCTAAGAAAGATTTTTAGGTTTTTTTTGGTTTTTTTCCCCAATCTGGCAGAAGCTGTACACAGTTGTAGTATTTTTCCTTTGGGAAAGTTGGCACAGATCGTTTATGTTCTGAGAAAAGGCTGGGTTTTGTTTTACAGAAGAAGGAGAATTAAACCCCAGGTTAGGAAGAATGAGAATGAAGAATTACTCTGCTTTTGTTTGTACAGGCCACATATTTCCTTATACAGCCCCAGTGGCATGGAAACCCCATGGTGACCCTGTCATTGTTCAACACAGAATGGAGATTAATCTGGTAATGAAATGAGTAGTTTTAGCTTTTTTTCATTGTGCTAGCTAGTGAAGATATTAAGGGCTCTAAGTGAGAGAAATGCATTTACTACTGTTTTGGGGAGCATTTATCTGAAGAGTGAGTTTAAAACATCATTATAAAGAAGTCTACAACCTCTTCTATTTGTGTTTATGTTTTTTATTAAAGACTAAGAGGTGGGAAATACTATTTATCAGAAGGAACTGCAGGTGTTTAAGACTTCAATATTAACTCCAGGCATTAAGATCAAGACAGACAGAAGAGGATTTTTTCAGTGCACTTTACTATTCAGCCTCCTTTTGTCTGCTTTTGTGTTCCTTAATCTTTTTGTACCTGTGCTTCTTACCTATAAATGGGAATGAAGATTCCTGCTAAACATTCTGGTTTTCCAGGAAGACAATTAGTTCAGACAAGTTAGGACTGGTTAGTACTGGCTAGAAGCAAGTTGGAGGCCATAATTTGCAAAGAAAAAGGCTCACCCATTTTATTAGCCATGCAGTTACATTGGCCTCATAGGGCTTCCTAAGGTAGAATTTAAAAAGAGATCTCTGATGCTGACATAGGACAAACCCAATCACACTGTCAGAGCAAAGACTTCGTGGACTGGTAGCAAAGTTTGTGGTGCTGTTTTACGTAAGGGTCGGTGCCTGTGTTGTGAAACAGCCCTGCTCTGCCCAGGGAACAGTTGTCTGTGAAAACAAACAGCACTCTGATAGAGATCGTGGGGACAGGGCAGGTTATGCTTGAACTCCTGGCACAGTGAGGTGCTTTCTGAATGAGATCCCAAACTGCCAGTCTCTCTGACACACATGCCAGAAAAATCTGTGTAAAGGTGTTAATTTATTTTTTTAGATCCTATCGTTTAAAGATAAAAATGTTATAATGAGGGCTGGGTTATTCCTGTGCTGGCATCTCCTGGGATGGCTTTCACGTCATATGAAAGTGACACTTTGAAGCTGGTCTCCTTACTACTTGGTGTCTCTTACAGTCTTTCCGTTCCCCTCAAGCATCTCACACAACCTCCTTTCGTTGCTCCACTTCCTTTCATAACTGCATCGTTCTGCAGACTCTCAAAACTACCTGAATATATGCAGAGAGAAGGGATTTCCAGAAACCAAAATTGCTTAAGGTGTCTCTCACAAGCAGAAGCCTCTGAAAAAAGTTGAGACTCTTTCCAGCCTTGCGTGTTCCTGTTTTCCTTTTTCCCTGGCCCAAGAAGGTGGCTTTCCATTTGATTTTAGGCACAGCAAGGCTTCTGTTGCTGAGCTCTGATAATCAGACAAAGCAGGCACTTGGCGCAACCATTTCTCCTTGTTTTGGTCATTCACTTGGCCTTTCTTTCAGGAGCCGTTGTGCTCTGTAGGTGAGGTGAAAATCATGCTGCTTGCTCTGGATATTGTCGCTCTTAGAGTGGTCTTGATCCTGTCCAAGCCTGGCAGTACAGTGCGTGGTGATGGGCAGTCAAATCGCTCCCATCTCGCAGGTGCTTTTGGCAAGACCAGCAAATGCCTTTCCTTAAAACAAAGCTGGGAGCAGCAAATGCCAGATCTACAGAAAATTGTTCCTGGACTAGAAACCAAAGCAAAGGAGAAGCATGCCACAACCAGACAGAAGAGTTACTTGAATTAAAGGCACGTGCTGTCCCCAGCTGAGCACTGGATGCTACTACACAGTGTCATTTGCTGGGCAGACCAGTACCCACTTTTGGGTTTAGGGGATATTTTGGCTTCTGCAGCTTTCTCCCTGCTGTCTTGAAGAGCCAGTTTGTACATTTGGAGCCCCAGGGTGGGTAGGCGGGAGATATTCTGGGGAGAGCAAGAATGTGGGAGTGTCACATGTGAGTAACAGGAATCCCACCTTTTCCAGGCCTCCCTGATTTTTTTTTTTTGTGTCATTGGATGGATGGGACCAGGTGTGCTTTCTGCTCTCCACATACCTTCAGGCCTTTTATTCTCAGAGTCTGTTGCATTCTTTGTCAGTGGCCTGTGGGTAGAACATGACAACCATGGTAAAAAGGAACTGAAGGAAGAAATCTCCAGTTATATTACCTTAAAAATAATAATACTCTCTCTTCTTTTTTCATGTTGCTCTGTTTATCTAGGATGTTGGTTCACTCCCTCACAGAGCCTCTGAAAAAAATGTCTTGTGCACATTCCTCTTCACAACTCCTCCTGAACAGTCCTATGGCAGTAATGCCTGTGTGGGTGTTGCCACGCGTGCCCATCGCTTTTCCTGTCTGCTTCTAATGGGTGGACAGGAGAGTGAAATGCAAACCACATGTGCTGTGGCCAGGCTTCCCACCAGCATGCAGGGAGAGCAGGGCACGTGGGGGATGCTTGTGTCCACACTTGCCTTGCAGGTGGAAAACTCGAGTTCATGTTCATCTGTTTTAGCTTTGTCTTTGAAAGATGTCGCTGGTGGACTATGATATGGCTGAACAAAAATGAACTCCTTTGAATTGGAGTGCATAAATTACACATTTATGGAGAAGTGCTTCTGTATAGCCCACTCTGCAGTTAAGCCAGTTGTTATTGAAGGATTAGAAAAGCATTAACTTCATAGCATTCATGGTTCATGTAAACCCAATAGTGTTTAACCTCTCCTTTAGTCCCAAAGAGAGTGGACAGTGAAAAACTGGTGGAAACTCAGCAAGGAGAGTCAAGATAAGGTTTTATAGTAAAAGGTTAACCAGCCTGTTAGTGCCTCACTGTGTTCCAATAGGATAGCCTGTGGATGGCAGCTTGGTTATCTGTATCCTCCAGGAGGACTTATGCTGCCTTACAGATCCGTTCCTGGGAGGAAAGTGTCAGGTCTGTCCTGATTACTGACTTGTTATCCTAGGACCAGGACTGGGAAAAACAGAAGAGACCTTTGGAGGTCACCTGGCCCAGCTCCTTATTCAAACCAGGGCCAGCTTCATTTAGTTTGTGACAAGAAGTGCTGCAAATTGGGTGGTGCATGCAGCCTCTCAGAGCACAGATGTTTGCCAGGAAGGGGTGTTACAAGGTCCCTGCTGGATGATTCTTCTGCCTTTTTGCAATTAAGTGCTCTATCCAAGCGGACTCTGGAGAGATCTCAAGAGGTAACTGAGCTAAGATGACAAGTACTGAAGAAAGGAAACCTGAGAGTGTAAGAATGAATTTTACTATTTTTTCCCTAAAAATTTTATTTAGGGTTTAGGCATTTTTCATATGGTATTAGGTATAAGGCAGCTCCTTGCATTTTCAGGGCTGCAGGTGAAGAGTGCTTGTGCAGATGCTGACTACCTGGAGCATTTTGGAAGGCATGTCTGCAAGCCACAAGGACAGACCTTCTGGCGAAGCTGAAAGGTCTGAGACAGCTCAGGCAAAACAAACTGCAGAGTGCTTATGTAAGAGTATGGGTGTATGGGTTGGATTGGATCCCCCCCAATAACCCTTTTTATCAATCTGCCTCCCCGAAGAGCAGTATCACCACACTCAGAACTTGGAAGTCAAAATGGAATTGCATTTAAAGAGGAAACTGAATATAAACATATAAAAGGCANAATTCAGCCCTTTTATCCCCTCCTGGGGACGCAGGGCCCCAAAGGCTGTACAAGTACATGCACTCCTTCTCCAGCCCCCTTGTGTCTTGCAGAATCCAAATATAAGAAGCCACAAGGTCAGAAGGAGGAAAGCAGAGCCTGAAGCCCAGCTGGAGCAGTGAGAGAGAGAGTAAGGTTGTTCTGCAGAATATAAACTATTTTCTTCAGACCAATTGAGTGAGATGGACTTAATCTTTATTATAATATGAACTCCGAGGAGTCTACCCCTCTCAAACAGTCTGAAACCTCTGGAAAATTCTGGTTTTAGCTAAAATTTTAGTCTCAAACCTTAAGAATAGGGAAAAGGACAACCCCCACTCATCCTCTGTTTCAAATCGCTTTTTGAATTTAGTAGGTAAAAGTCTTACAGAAACCCTGACCATCACCATGATCCTAATTGGTGGCAATTAGGAATCTTTCCCTAATATTCATTGTGGGTATATCCCCAGATGTAATATCTGAAGCCTGAGCTTTAACTCCTGAGCACACCTCTCTTCTTATAGGCAGTCTACGGGCTATAGGGAACACGACTGCAAAATTCAGTAAGTGTGCATTGCTTTGGGAATCTGCACAAATATGATGCAAAAGAAGAAAGGAGAATTCAAAGGCAAATAGTTACCTTACCATTCTATGATTCAGCGTGATGATAAATCAGAAGGCCACATATTGAAATTAGGTGCAGCATTTCTGGATTTTTTTCATGGGGTGTTAATTTCCTCATAATCTGAAATAATTGAGTCAAGTTTTTATTTATTTTCTTTCATTCTTCCCTAGGGAGAATAGAAGGGGCTGGCTAGTTTGGTCCTACCTGTCCTTTATTCTTCTGCAATCTATTTATAGCTTCTGCAGAGGGCAAGGAAGGAGAGAGGCCTTGGAGAAAACTCTGGGGCTTAGCCTTGTTTGTCTAACATTGGAAACCCTGGTTTTAACCCCTGCCTTGCTCAGCTGTACCAGGAATATCTGAGACCTTTTCACTTTAGCAAATAAATGAGTGCATCTTTTGCTGTCTGTTCTATAAATAAAATATTCATGTTGTTAACTCCGACTTATTACAGAGTAGCTGCCCTTCAATATTTATGAAACTGTCATCTGTTGTTGTGTATTGGCCTTGTCTCTGTGCTGTGACTGTGTGCATGTAGCACTCACGTCAGGCTCCCATCCTCTCCAGAGGTGCTTTGGGCTCCGTGGTGGCTGTGGGTGAAAGGAGGAGGGGAGCACAGGCTGATACTTTCAGATTCACTGTGCTGAAGAGATAAATGGAATTGCCAGAGGGTTACTAATACCCTTTAAAAGAAGAAATATTCTTTCTCCCAAAAGGATGTTGAAAAAATTAGAGCAATTACATTTGTATCATGAACCTTTGTACCGAAGGGAACAGGGAAGGGGAGTTGGGAATGCAGCGGAAGGAATAGAACACAGTTCCTATTCTGTGCTCCAGACTAAATAGCTGGGCTTAAAAGTGGGGCAGGAGAAAATGGTTATCAGTACTTTTTGTAAATGTTTGCTCACGAATGCAGGGATGAGCAGGGGGCTGTTTGCCAGTATTGCTGTGATGCAGAAGGTGTTAAAGCCGTGCGTTCTGTGCACGATATGATGCTGCTCCTGTGCAGCTTTCTTTGCATTCTCCAAGAGAGCAGGCTCTCTCTAGCACCCTGTGTTGGCAGAGCAGCACTCCCCGAAGTGGGAATGACAGTAAAGGTGGCTTTTTCTCAGTTAATGCCAATTGATTTTTCCTTATTAAACCGAGTTCCCTGCTGCAGCCTCTGCCACTGTGTAACTGGAAATGCCCTGATGGCGAATGCCTCTGCAGTCAGTCTATTTTCCATCTGTAAGTAAAGTTTTAGTGTTTAATGCAATTTATCTTCACTCATATTGCAAAAGATGTCAACACTAAAACATTTGCTACAGACATCATAAACCTGAGACATTGGCAGGCACCACTGAACAGAGCAGAAACAGTGATGGTGGATACATATTTTTAAACCATCTGGTATGCAAGTGCCATTGGTGTAAAAAACTTGCCACTGTTTGTCAGATGACCTTTGGGCAGTCAAGAGAAATCAGCACTGCCTGTCAGTGCATGGCAATAGTACATTCTGTCTGGATTCGTACTGCTGGGCCTTGTTCCCCGGCATGCCGAGTTTCAGAAACTAATAGGCTTATTTAGTAAGGTTTAGAAGGAGCTCAGATAAACCAGTGCCTTGAGGGCTTTGCACACCACTTGGCTCTCTGAATACCCACTTCCTGCTGAAAGCAGAGTTGCAAGAGCTGTGGGTGGGAAAGATCCCTTTTTTTTTTTCTCCCTTCTTCTGTTTTGATGTTTTGCTTTCTATCCAGTTTTCCATTTGTCAGGAGCTGCTTGCATGAGCAGCATATACACATGCATGTGCGCGCACAAACACAGGCACTGCTGTTTATTTTACCTCTGTGGTATATATCAGTAGTGGGAAGAGGACTCGTGGGGCTCTTCATGTTTTAATGGAGAAGCCCCTTGAAAACAAGGAGCCTGCTTATTGGCAGTCTTTGGCTGAGGGTGCCGTATGCTTCAGCAGGGACATCTCTGCACGCAGCTGTTCCTGAAATAAATGTTGTTTTTTCTCTAGAATTTTCCCTTTCCCTTTTCCCAAAGGATTTCTAACTGATTTCTGACCACACATCAGATGCATATGCATTTACTGCTGTATATAAGCAGCAGACAGCATGAAAAGTAGTGTAAAATTTGTCAGTTAGGGTCTAAATCATGGTTGAAAGTAGTGGACATACAAGCTAAAAGTGTGAAAGGCTGAGTGTATGCAGTCTCCCTCAGTTACAGGTGTCTTAGAATGACCCCAAAGAAAAGTAACAGACTGCTCCTAGCATTATAAAGCCAGCTCCTATGAAAGCCCCATGCCAGGCCTGGCCACCCCCATGCAAAGCATGGTTCTGCCTTTGAAAACACACTGTTTAACAAATCTAGCAAAAATCACTTGAAACCTGGTAAAAACAATGAAAGGAAGATGAAGGTACCCTCTTTCTGCAGTAGTGACAGATTGTCCTACAATATCTCCCTGTCTCAAAATGTATATAAAACATCACATCCACAACAGGCTTTTGAGGCAAACATCCCATTATTGCACAGGTATACGAAGAAAACCTCAGGGCCCTCACATTTAATTACTTTTTTCCTTTTCCTTTTTTCCTCCACTTTCCCCCCTTCCCTTCCCCCCCCCCCTTTTTCTTTTTTCCTTTGGAGAAGGGGATAATTTCCAGATTAATGCTGTCTCTTTAGGAACAGGCTTAACTAGGTTGCTCTAGATCTCTTTGTCTTGGAGGATGAATAATACACAGGCAATAGCAATATGAGTCATTTGCTTCCTTAAAAGCAACTGATACTATGTTTTCATTAGGCAAAAGTATTAGGAGGCTCAGTACAGATTAAGCACCCAAGTTTTACAATATCTGCCAGGTAGGTTTATGTGTATGGAAAGACAGTCGTATCTCCTGGAAGGTGAAGTTGCTCTGAATGAATTTGTTGTCATCATTTGGAAAGCTTTTTTGCTGGAAAGGAGCATTACTCAATTGCAGACATTGTCCTCTGGGACGGGAAACAGTGCCCAGGAGTCCTTGAAACTGGGTAGGATACGTTTAAACTTCTTCCAGATTCCTTTGCGTTGAGAGGACAGGGAGATGAGCAAATAGACCAAGAAGTGGACTGCCCTTCTGCACACACACACATTAGCAATTTTTGGATTTGCCTACGTCTCTTGACAGAAATGCATGCAAACTACATGTTCTACCTCCTGGGGCTACAAATCAAATGAGGTAGTGATACAGAGCATGCCGAGGCATTCTTAGATATTCTTTTCCTTATTCTCATAAGAAAGATATTGATATCGCAGAGATCTCTACTTCAGGCTTTAAATAAGCTAGAGCCAAAGTACAAATTTATTTTTAGGTGGTTTTAAAATATCCTGGCATGTTTATTTACCAAGCTGGCTTCAAACCAACTAAAACATGTGTAAACAGTTAATACAATAAATTTCCGAGACACAGAATTTCTACTGTCTTAAGGTGTAGGTTAGTAAGTGCTTTTTTTTCACCACACAAACACTAAAAAGGAAGAAAGATATAAATATAAGCATCAGTGACACCTGACACAGTGTCAGTCTCCAAGCATCCTCTTGGTGCATACTAGCACCACAACACCTTCTCCAAAGTCACATTTTCTATTCAGGCACACATCAGAAAAAAGAAAACAGAACTGCAATGCACAGCCTTCAGTCTAGCTTTCTGATGCTATATTGCTTAATAATTTAAGGACAGTGATAGCCTAAAAATTGCAGTCTTAGCAGCTTCACATAACGTACATTAGACAGAGGATGAATATCATATTTATTACATACTCAAGATGTCTGACTTTTATCAAGACAAAGTCTTCTCTGAGCTTGACCACTACATCACTTAGGAGGGCTCAGGTGTACGTTAGGTATTACTAACAAAACCACCTCTAATCGATTTAAGGCGCTGGTGCTCATGGTCTCTGCTTCTCACACTGCTACTGAAGGGCTCTCACTAGAAGGAACAGCAGCTCTGCTGAGGCAGCACAGAGAAAGAGAGAGGAGCATTATGAAAGGTGTCACACTATCATGGTGTCTTGTTCCTGATAGCTTTCTCTTTCACCACAGTGATGCCTTTCCTCAGTGGATCACTCTGCTTATCACCTATGGCACCAGGAGCTGTGCTACCACCAGATCTATGATGGGTATTCATCGTAGTTTGCAGATGATGGGGATGGTTTGCGGTGTGCCGCCTTTGGAAATCGTCTTTACAGTCACGAGGTTGCTTTTCCCGATTTACAGAAGTGCGACATCGCTGCAGGGCTAAGAGGTCATGGGAATCGCTTTTTAACAAGGCAATTTCCAAGTGCAGGGGACTCTGAATTCGAGTGATAATATCTTAATGTTATTTTCTTACACCGACAAGGTTTTATCAGAGTACTAAACCAGAAAAAACATTAATCTCTTTAGAATGCAGATGCTTTGTGAGGCCTGCTGTTGATGGTGGCAGAGAAAGGATGTGATTTCAGGGCTTAGAAGATCTGTAGAGAGAACTGATTTCCTCAGGAGATTACAGTATTTCCATAAACATGGCAGGGAATACTGCAGTAATGGCAATGACACAGACGCACAAAAATCTGCATTCTTCCTCTTGTTCTCATTTCCTTTTGCAGGCTTTGTGATAGACTTTAGCGAGATTTTGGGGTTTGGCTGACAGTCGTCATACAATCTCCAGCTCAGCTTGACTTGCCTGTGTGGATTCCTCTTGATTTTTCTCAAAGGATTCTCAGTCTTCTGGATTTTGGCATTACTGTTAGATGTTTGCCACCTATCTCTCCAAGCTCTGGATTATGCTGCTGGCTGGCTGAGTTGCAAGAGTCTGTTTCCCTTTTGTGCTAGCGATGATTAGCTGTTAATACAGGTGCACTGTGCAGCCTCCAGGTGCCTGCTTTGAAAGGGCCTCTGTTTTTCATGAAAAACAGAATTGCTGCTGCTCTGAAATGTTACATCTCCTCTGTTGTGTGCTGCGGCGGGGGGCAGCAGCCTTTATTTGCACCAGGGTGGGCCTGTGAGTTGGCTGTCACAACGCACTTACAAAACCACGCAGTGCAGTCGCCAGCCCATTAAATCAGCATGGCCAGCTCTGGCTGGCTTGCCATCTCGTTCAGCACATAACTCTTTTCACTGACACAAACCTCGTTTTTGAAATGTGGTATTGGTCAGCTGAATTTGCAGGAGAGATCAGCTAAATGTCACCATATCATGATAGCTCACATTCCTCTGTAATGTGGCAGCAGTGAGAAGGTTATTAATAGGTGTAGGTACCTGTTCTGGATGCTTTATGGGAGCACATTGGGCATAAATGGCAGTGAAGGGATTTGTTTGTGGGTTGAGTGACTTCATGGGATAACTAATGTTATAGGCTGCCATGCTGTCAAGGACACAATTAATTCTGGTTGCACAGTACAGTTAATTTGGTATGCATCTCAAATGTTTTCATTGAGCTTTGTATGCAGATCCAGTGGACCGTAAGAAAAGTTTCTTCTTAGCCCTCAAATCTGCCTCATCTATTTTAAGCTGATTCTAAAGGGACCTGACAGCGTCCCTTTATGTGAAACGGAGCTGCTGGTTGAAGTCAGAGGCCCTCTGCTTGGTGCTCTCCCTCTCCCTAGGGGCACTTGGGCTGATTGCCTTTCTGTAAGACTCCAAACTCTGCTATATCAGCTTCCTAATCAGCTCCTAGAGCCCTCTAGGAGCAGGATGATCACCCACAAGTGGGAATCAGTAGCAGGATTCCTGCCTTCGGGGAGTTCCAGTTAAAAGCTTGTGCTGGCCCTCATTAATGAAAATGAACCATTCTGTTCAAATCTTACTCTGCTGTTTCTAGGGCATTAGTTTTAAATCTGAAGCATCTACACAGGAATTCAGCTTTGTGAGGTCCTGTCTGTGCCGGGAAAGTGCTGATATTTATGATTGTTATTTTTATGATTTCACAATAAGGAAATGGGCACACACAGAGTAACAGATCTTTTAATTACCATTCTTTCTAGCCACCCTCTGCATCATCTGTTTCCCTCTTAGGTTGGTGAAAGTCAAGTTTGTTTTTAGAACAGCAAAGCCGTTGGTAATGGGAGCAAAGAAAGAATGGACTCCTTGTTCAGGAGCTCACTTAAGTGTGAAGAGGGGGGAGAACTCAAAAAAAAAAAAAAAAAGACAGGGAAGGGGCAGTAACTTCAGTGCAGCTATTAAGCCATATTATTGGGACCCTGCGTTTGTTCTTAATGGAGGGAAATTAGCAATGCAAATATTTTTAGTCACCAATTATCTGTTATATAAATAGGTTGGAAATGTGTGCTGTTAATACCAGCCATGTTGAAACCTTTCCTCAGCAGTTCATCAGCAGAGAGATTCTGGATTTTTTTGTCTGATTTGTATTCCTGTGGCTTGTTAAAGGCTTGAAGAGGAGGAGGAGAACAAGAGTAGGAGAAAAACAGGTTTAATGGGCTGTAAGGAGTAAAACTCTTTTCTGTTACTTCTACTGTAAACAAAACGATCAGCTGAAACCTGCCTTTGTTTAAAAAAGGGGGAAAAAAGTAAATAGCACTGATTCTCCTGTGCTATTGCTCTTCCATACTTCTACTTTATGTGCCTTCCTTATGGGGTTTCATCCTTTAAATACAAACAAAGCAGCATTAAAGGCACATGACTGCCAGAACAGCTCTCTCCAGCACTATTTCTTCAGGGCATATCAGTAACAGACTGTAGCAAGAAGTGTGGTGATACAGGGGTGCCATGCTGGTAGGCACCATGCGTGCACCAGTCACCATAACTCTTGCTGGGTAAGTCGAGAGCTTTTAAGGGGATCCAAATACTTGAGAAGCTGTCAGTGCTGCTTAACATCTTTGTCAGTAGTATGGACAGAGGAATCGAGTGCACCCTCAGCAAGTTTGCAGATGACACCAAGCTGTGTGGCACAGTCGAGTTGCTAGAGGGCAGGGATGCCATCCAGAGGGACCTGGGCAGGCTGGAGAGGTGGGCCCAGGCCAACCTCACAAAGTTCAACAAGGCCAAGTGTAAGGTCCTGCACCTGGGTAGGCACAAACCCAAGCACAAATCCAGGCTGGGTGGTGAATGACTGGAGAGCAGCCCTGAGGAAAAGGGCCTTGGGGTCTGGGTTGATGAAAAGCTCAATGTGAACCTGCAGTGTGCGCATGCAGCCCAGACAGCAACCAAGTCCTGGGCTGCATCAAGAGCAGCGTGGCCAGCAGGGCAAGGGAGGGGATTCTGCCCCCTTTGCTCTGCTCTCGTCAGACCCCATCTGGAGTACTGTGTGCAGTTCTGGAGCCCCCAGCACAGGGAGAACATGGAACCATTGGAGCAGGTCCAGAGGAGGCCACAAAGATGCTCAGAGGGTTGGAGCAGCTCTGCTATGAGGACAGACTGAGAGAGTTGGGGCTCTGCAGCCTGGAGAAGAGAGAAGGCTTCGAGGAGACCTTATAGTAGCCTTCCGGTATCTGAAGGGGGCCTACAGGAAGGCTGGGGAGGGACTATATACAAGGTCTTGCAATGACAGGACAAGGGGCAATGGGCTTAAACTGGCAGAGGGGAGATTTAGACTGGATGTTAGGAGGAAGTTCTTTCCAGTGAGGGTGGTGAGACACTGGCACAGGTTGCCCAGGGAGGTTGTGGCTGCTCCCTCCCTGAAGATGTTCAAGGCCATGTTGGATGAGGCCTTGAGTGACCTGTACTAGTGGGAGGTGTCCCTGCCTATGGCAGCGGGTTGGAACTGGATGACTTTTGAGGTCCCTTCCAACCTTACCATTCTATGATTCAGCCAGCATGTTTTGATTGAAATATTTTGATCAAGGACCAGATATTTCTATTGAAAACTGAACATACACACACATGTGCATGGAGGAGGTGGGTCTGTTTTCCTATCTGCTGTTTAACTTCAGTTATATTACTTGAGTGATTGTGAGTTGTGTGTTTTGTTCTAGTCTGAAACATTACCTCACCACTAAGAAAGAGCAGCTTTTCTGGTACAGAAGACCATGCGATAGCCCAGTGTGGCATTACCAACAGGAAATGATGTTTTCTGAGTTTGACATTGATGTTATGGGATGCAGCAGAATATGCTGTGGGCTAGCTGTATACACTAATGAAATATACTGGCTGCCTCTCAAAGAGGAAGGATACTTAATGCTATGGTAGTTCTTTGGAGTACATATACATTTAGAATTTTAAAAACAGGGGAAATGTAAAGGAATTTTTAGACTTGTGTTCACCATCTTGTTCTGGAGGATATAAGCCACTACCTTACCCATGAGAGGAAGACCTAAGTTTCTTTTTGGGACCTCTACCATATTAGCAACATGCTCCAAGGCTTTATGATACACCACAGCTGCTCCAGTGAGCTAGGAGGATGGGATTAGAGATGGGCTGCCCAGATAGCTTGTATGGTATTTTTTTCTCCCTGGAGATTCCCGGCACATTGGCCAGTATGTGTCATACCTGCATAACTGTGTACAGCTGAGAGGTGGGCATCACTTCATTCTCTTGCTAATGTAATGGGAATGTAGCTTTGTTTGAAGTCTATGAAGGGGCACTATCCAAACTCAGGCCTTGTTTAGCCCCTTTGTTTCATTGGCCATCAACCAGGCCACCTTCCTTGTCAATAGCCAATGTACTACATCATCACATTTCCGTGTTGCACATAGTAGGAGAGTTTGCAAGGGCTCTTCAGTAGTGTACAGATGTGGTCCCTGCCTGCAACGTGTGGTCCTGTGTAAGGCAAATTTCTTGGCAAGTGAGTCTGTGCATGTTGTGAGTATATGCACATTTGGCTGAAGAAGGGCAAAACAAAGTGGTCTTTTTTGCTGATTACATTAGCCTTGTAGTTTAAAAAAAACATTCTGCAGCAATGATTGACCACGTTCATACATGGAGCAGTAACTTAAAGGTTTGAGGCTTACACCCCTTGTCCATAGCTATGTGATTTGTGTATTTTGGATCATAGACTTTTATACATAAACATTTATAGCTGGGTCTTAATACTCCATTTCATCAAAACTCCCCCCTTGGAGGACCAGTGCACAGGGAGAGGGGAGAGTAGTGTTCAGCAAAGGCTTCTGCTCCTCAGCCTTTCATGAGAAGAGCTGTACCAGCTGCTCCTCACCCTTGGCTGCTTGCTGTAGGACCATGCAGCTCCCCTTACTCTGTTCTCAGCTGCCACATCAGATAAGGCCACTGCTCCATCTATTCAAAGGCTGTGCCTACTTGTGTCTGAGAGCTCACCCATACCTTCTCCTGTACTTAGCTCAGTAACTAGCACCAAACTCATGCAAAGGAGGTGAATTCTTCTGTCTTCCCCTTCCTTCCTGCTAGCATCTGCTCATACCTCAAAGCACTTATCCTTCAGTTAGGAGCTCAACATGAGGAGCTGTGCTACCACAGTGCTTCTGCTGGCAGAATCCTAAGAGACTCCAGTGTTGTCTTGTCGTCTGTGAACTGACAAGATGGTCTATGTGCACCTGCATCTTGGAGAACTTGGGAATGCTCATACCTTGAGAACATATTATTTTAGTGATCCAGAAGGGAATGTTATCAGCACCTGCCAGAAATACATTCTGAAGGCAGAAGGGAAGGCAGCTTGTCTCCATACACTTAACCCAGTGAGGAATAGCAGCTCTCAAGGGGTAGCAGTCCCTATTTGGAAGCTAAAGAGTGATAATTTTCTTTTAAATATCCTCAGAGATTTACATGTCATTAGCCCATGCTCTCACATCTGATAGACCCCAAAACACCAAAAATGAGACCAGAGCACTACCCTGTCCTGAAGACAAAGATGACAGAGGTCTTTCCTCACACTCAGGTTAGCAACAAGCACAAGATTGTTGGTGAAACACTAAGTAATTTCATCCCTGTTGTGTTGCCAGGAAGGACAGCTTTCCCCTTGTGTGCTGCTCACTGTGAAGCTTTGTGTGCAGTTTACGGGATAACCTGTACATAGGCAATTAATAATTGCATCTTAGTAAAGTACCCCTTAAGAGTGTTGCAGGAGAAAGGACAGAAGGAGTTGGAGAGTGTGCCCTAGTTGGGATGAGGTAAGAGCCTGTGATGGCTGTTCAGTGTTGCCGTTGGGCTAGAATTGCCTTGGCTTTCAAGTGACTCATGCCAAGCAACAGGAACATGAAGAATGAAACCAAATGTTAACACAGAAGCAAACTTTAAGAAAAGTTTGACAGGTCTTGGCTCTTCTGCCTGTGATTCAGTGTTTGTTTGGGGCTTTTCCTGTCTGCTAGTGTGATGAGTTGCAGATGTCAGCAAGTGAATATGAAATGGTGGCAGAGTAGCTTGCTGATGGCATCATCAAAATGTTCAAGTGATGTACTTCTGCAGAGCAAAAGTGATACTGCTATGCTGGTTCACTTCATTTGAGGAGCCAAGGAAGTCTTAATAGCCCCCAGGCCAGGAGAGCTCATTCAGAGCACTGCCAAGCAATGCTTTCTGCATACTTTGTTGACATGGCAGCGTGGCAAACTTCTGGAAAGTGCAGAAGTGAAGAATATAGAAATTGCCAAGCCCAGATGGACTGGGAAAAGTATATGTGTGTGTTAGCACACGCACAGAATATTGATAACATCTTTTTTCAGCATGCTGAGCCAGTTGTCACTGTATGGCAGTCCCTGAATTTCATACATTACTGTCTTTGCCTAGTGAGCTTAAACTCCTTATCCTTCTCTTCAAGGATTTCAGGCTTGCATCTTGGTGCTTTTGTCTATCTGTCATTTCCTCCTCCCGTCTCCTTAGAGCAGCCTTTGTAGTCTTTTTTCACCCACGACTTCACCTTTTTCTTATCACTCACAGTAATGGTAAGGCTGGAACAGCCTGCCTGCAGTACCACTGAGTGCCCTGGTGGGAAAGGCCCACTGCAGTACAAAGTGGTGATGCAGAAAAAGTCTGCAACCTGTTCAGTCACTGCTTGATACTTGCTGTTGATAGAAGTACAAGTTGACCTGCATTTGTATTGCATGTGAGTGCTGGTTCTTAAAATTAGGGATGCAAGACATCATGTACCAAGCCTGTATATTTTGAAATTGTAAGGTCTAAAAATTGGATGCACCTCTTTAATAAAACTTGAAATACCACGGAAGTTCTAGATACAAATATCATGCTCTCCTGCTAATGCTTTTAACAAGCAAGTCGTTGGTCCAGTTATTTAATATTTGTGTTATTTATTTTTTTAAATTATGGCAGAATTTTGTCTGTGAAGACCTAGAGTGTTACTAAACCAATGCCAGTTAGTGTGGATTTATAGAAAGTTGTTCCATCTTGTGACACCGCAAGTTCAATTAATAAAGATAACTGTACAGTAGTGATGCACTAACTTCTGTAAGCCATTTGACTTAATGCATGTGATTGCTGCACTGTAGTGAAGGCTGGCCTGTCAAATCTATCTGTAACCAGAGTTTGAGAGCTGCTGTTGAACAATCATCAAACAGGGATGCAGGGACTGGCACTGGCTCCAGTGAAAGTCAACATCTTTATCAGGGAGATGGGAAATGAATCTTCTAATGTTTGGGGATGACAAATGTAAGTAGATGATTGCTGCAGTGGGTAAGGTTTTAACACAGCTCTATAAACTTCAGATCTTTTCCAGAGCCATGCACAAGGCTGCACATTCTTTGGACAGAGTCATCCCTTTCCATGATAGAGAAGCAGACGTTTTTGATGTGGCGCACATAGCTGGGAGTTTCTTGCGACTTGCCTAGTCAGGACAAGGGGCAATGGGTGGAAGCCAAGGCATAGGAAGTTTCATTTAAATATGAGGAGGAATTTTTTCACTGTGAGAGTGACAGAATACTGGAACAGGCTGTCCAGGGGAGTTGTGGAGTCTCCTTCCCTGGGGATATTCAAAGCCCACCTGGATGTGTTCCTGTGTGATCTGGTATAGGTGATCCTGCTCTGACAGGGGGGTTGGACTGGATGAGCTTTCGAGGTCCCTTCCAGCCTCTGACATTCTGTGATTCTGTGATAATGTGGTCCTTGGACCTAAACAGGCAACATATAGTAAGGAAAAATCCCACACTTTGGGAAGAGCAAAAGAGCATACACTTCTCTCTGGTGTAAAGGAAGTGCAAATGGTTGAGAAAAATGTCATATAATGGTAGACTGCAGGAGACCAATTTGCTTCCCTTACTAATATGAAGATGGGGAGGAATATTATTATGGTATATAAACCATTTCAGTGGAGAAGAAAGGATTTGTAAGGGTTTCCTAATCAAGTGGAAAAAAAATATTAGAAGACTTAATAGCTGGAAACTTTAAATTAATTCCAATAGGAGCAAGGTTTCTAGCAGAGAAGGTGGGCAACTGTGAGAACAATCCACTACTGGAGATGACAAATTCTCCACCTTCAGGTGACTTTAAGGATGCCTGTGTGATACTCTTGGAGGTATTTTAAAGCATTCATCTTCTGTATCGGTAGCAAGACTGCTGCTTTAAGGTCTGTGATGAAACAAGGTATCAGACTGATAATACCATGTTACCTCAAGACCTTAAAATTACTTTCTGTTGGCTACATAGCTTTTCTTTGTATTCTTGACTGGTATATTGAACAAACTAGGGGTGGGGGCAGGAGGGTAAGCCTTGAATCTCACAGTTTCCAGTTCAAGGATGTTCAGCAATGCCAGCATAAAGAAATATGCAGGTGATGCCCTTAGGCAGAGCTTTGCAGGAAAGTATGGAGATCTTAAACATGTGAGGGTGGAAAAGGCAGATGATGGAGTGGTTCCTGTGGGAAAGAGCTGGAGCAGAGCTCGTGTGGTGTCAGCTGAGCAGCAAGGAAGGAAGATAAGTTACTGGTTTCTTGGGTGAATTTAAAAGGTCAAAGAGCAAGAGGGAAGCTACTGTACTAATTAGGAGACAGTGTAGTAATTTCATGTGGTAAAGGTGAAAGAAAGATGAAGGGATTTTAATATAGGATGGTAAATTTGTAGGAGTCTGGAAGGGCAAGGTAGAGGGTCCTCAGACAGGGCATCAGGGACAACATTAATACTGGCAGTGACCAAGGAAACTGCAAGGAACAAACAGGAGAGCTTCGGCAGATGGGTTGCTCAGCCTTCAGGATGAAATTAAATGGCAAGGTAGATGTAAAGGACAGCAGTCTGGCCACGTTGTAATGCAAGGAGAAGTATTGAGATTTCTGCAGACCTTCTGCCTCCCCTGCTGTGTCTCACATCTCTTTTGAAAGACAGGAGAGTGCCTGGGAGTGCTGTTGCAAAAGATGCATTGAGTAAATGTGGTACAATATAATGTCCCTAATGGTGGCTGTCAGTCATTAGAGATCTTGCACCATTGTAATCTGTTTACACCACAGTTAAGAGAAACTAAATGGCCAAGAATGAAGAGACTATTGTGCTAGTCATCTTGGCTGCTACTTCAGCTGAAAGACAGATACAAATCCTGAACTGAAAGAGGAAAAGTTACCTGGCTGAACAGCCCTAATCTGTCTGTATATTCATTTTATAGCTAATCAAAGTTGGATGTAACAAGCTTGTAGCATCTGGCAGTCCATAAATGGTATGATGAAACCTTTAACTCTTTGACTTTCTGACAGTGCTGTTATGATTTAAACAACTCTTCTTATGTTAAACACTGAAGGAGTGGAAGGGAGGACAGAAAAGAGGAAATTGTTGAACTGTGAAAAAAGGCTATTGTCCATCGAGTCGCACAGGACTCAACAGACCTGTACGGTCTACAAACACTAAACTCTTTCATCCAGAGATGATGTTCTGCTGATGCTCATCTCTGATGATGCTCATCAGCACTTGTTCTTGCCTTCATGAAGCTCACCGAGGTAGAAAACATCTTGGAAACAGATTTTCATCTTTAGGAATTCAGTTTGTGTCAAGTAATTGTTAACATAAGAAGACCTACAATTGGATGAAACATGTAAGACTTGCTGCTTTGTAGCTTTAAAAAAAAAAAAAAAAAAGGCCTTGACCAAAAAGGTCACTTTTTAATATCATTCCTAACAGCCAGGAAGCTATAGTATAAAAGCCAAAGTAGTCAATTTGAAATTAGTTCTCTGCTGCTTCTGAGAGAATTCTACTGAGCAAGTCATAGATGTATGGCATGCAGCATGTAGGCAAGAGAGTGGCAGAAGCACTGAGAACTATGTCATTTCATTGTTTTTTAATGCAGGAGTCTGTGCAGAAGAGATTGGAACCACTGAGTAATTGTTACCTAAAATTAGAAAAATGATATTTTAAGGCTAAACCATGTTTTTGCTTGGAGCAGTAGTTTGAGGCTTTTGATACACGTTATGCCTATACAAATCTGCATCTAATGTGATAGCAGGGGGGATTCAGTAGGATATGTAGTGCTTGTTCTTGCCCATTTTTGATTCTCTTTGTGTGTATCACTGTTTAATGGATGCAGACCCTTTCAACGAGGGTTTCCTTGGTGGCTTTTGTAGCTACTCTATCTTATTCCTACGCTCATATCGGATAAAGTTCTCTGAAATTGTGATGCTGTTTTAATGTGGCTCTTAATCTCAACTTTGCCTTGTCCATACGTAGTCGTCAATCATTATTATAGCTTGTTATGCACTGGTAATGTGCTTGGCCTTGTACATGGCAGAAAATGAAAATGACTGCTGGAAAGATGAACTAATAGACTAGGGATGTGCTGGGAAACCTCAGAGGAGGGAGAAATGTGAAGGTCTTTAGTTTTATGTATGGTTGTTACTATTGACTTCCTCCTTCTGAGCACTCTGAGATCTGAGGGCATGCATTGCCTTTTTTCATCTGTCCATCCAATTACTTTGTTTTCATTCTGTTCTGTGTTTTAAACTGAGATGAAACAGTATCTTGTGCTAAATTTCTACAGCTTTTTCTGATTCATCCCTGATTTTGTATGTGTACGGCTCTGCCACAGCACATATTTGTGCAGAGAATTTGGAAGCTGCTCACCAAGGCTTTCCAATTGCCCTCTCCTTCTTTTGTGCACCTATGGAGCACTGGGTGTATATCTGCAAACAGAGCAAACCATATCTCAAGGGAGAAACAAGGGCTCACACTTATATTCAGAGTGATTGGCAGCGAGCCTCCTTCTTAGAAATAATCATAGGAATGTTGCACCAGAGCACTTGGGAAGACAAATACAGAGAGCTCCCCTTCATTCAGCTGTTGTCTAATGGTGTGTTTTTGCCTATTACCTGAAGTTAGGGAGTGTGTTCATTATCTAGTGCATAATGTAGTTGATTGCAGGCTTTAAAGAAGGCAACAGTGTTTATAAATCAACAAAAGTTGCTCAGAATTAAAGCTGAAGTATCAGTAAAAAGGTGTAATCAGCTCTTTGGAATAGTCTCAACAGCAGTTTTTAGTCAGCTCCCCCTAAAACAAGGCACTTCATTTGCTGGTAATAATGATAAATATCTTATGAATTCAACCTCAGTACTGACTTTCAGTACTATTTATTATTAAGACTCCATGACCTATCTGGCATCCCGTTATGCACTGCTTATCTTCTGTTGCTCTTCATATCTATGATCTGCTTTGAATTTTTACAGAATACACTCTTCAGCCATATTTTTGAAATGGAACATGACAACTAGTCTCCCCCTTGGAGTCCTGTGAATGAGCATTTTATCAGCAAATCAGCCCCCATATGTTACAATGCTGGTTTAGTGTTTGTCAATGTTTGTATAAAGTGCACAAAGCCAAACCGTAAAGAACTCAACACTCAACAAAGAGCAGTAAGCATCTGAATTGGCCTCAACGCTTGAGAGATTACTGGAGCTCCAGAGATTACCATGGACATTTGTTTCAGCGATTTTTCCTGGCTCTTGGTGTAGCTTGCACCTTTGCCTCTAGGCAGAAAGCTGATGCCCCTCTGTCAGAGTAGCCCAGCAGCATGTTACTGAGGCACCACAGATTTTTCTAGTCACACAAGAATACACTTAAATGGCAAACTACTGCTGAATACAAGGTTGGGCTATCTTAGCTAACAGTAGTTTTTCCAATAGAGCGATTGATTCTGATCCCGTTGAGTTGATGCCCTTTTCTGACCTCTTTCAAAAGTGGAGGATAGAGTGGATGTCATTTTGTTTGGTTGAAATACAGAGATTTACTCCCACCTCCATTTCATCTAGCTTTAAGCTTGCTTCCAGCTGGAACAAAGCACTACTTAAGTTTGGGCAGTGACATCTTGAGCTACTGGAAAAGGGCCAGTCCAAAGCACTTGATTTCAAGGAAATTTAATATAAAGTTTCTCCTCAGAAGAATGTGAACTTGGTGCCAAAGGCCTTGATTAACATAATTTCTGAGGCTGTTGGACATTGTCAGATTCCTTTCCTGGAGATTTAATTAGCTTTGTAGGAAGGTTTTAGTGTCAGCTCAGAAAACAAATGGGGAGAGAAGGTATTGCTGGCTGTCAACAATGCGTTAATGTGTTATGTGAGAATTTAGCTTTAAAAGCAGTTTTGTTCAAGTATTAACCACAGTTTTCATCAATCACAGAATAACAGTTTCAAAATTATCCTACATAAGGCATGCTGAAGAAATCTTAACTGTGTGAAAGCTTATGTGAAATGGTAAGTTGAGGTTTGCCTCAGCTGGAGGGACTTTGTGACTATCCAGGGGCATGGCAGAGCAGATCATGGAGGATTTTTCACAAGGGTGAAATAAATAGGAAAGATGAAGAAGTTGGCTGACATTCAGAAATACAGCTGCCAAATACCACCTCTGATTAGCAGAAGGCAGGGTGGTCTGTACTTGGGTGTCCTTTTGTAGGAAGAGCCTTCTGGAGAGCTGTGCCAACACAACTGCGTCCTCTTTAGGAATCTTCCAGGCAGGATGCTACTCTGGCATTTTGACACCCCCCCCATCAGCATGACAGCTTTATAAGCATAAAGTGACTATTTGTGCACAGTCCTGCTTTGCTGTGGGACAAAACCTATCTTGCCTTGCACACCACCGTTGCTGGGAGAGGTGTGACATAGGTCTGGACATCCAGCTGGTCACAGAGGTTGGATCTACTGTGGGAACCAGTGCAACCCTGCTGTGCACAGATTAGGGTTAAAATGAAATGGTCTCCCTCTGGCAGAGGGAGGACAATGGACAATGAATGGAAACTGTGGCTAATGCTGTCTGCTGTGCCAGTGTCATACAGGTTCCTTTAATGATCTCATGTGCTAGTTCTTAGAGGAGATTATGGAGGTGTTGGCAGATATTCGCAGGGCTTAGGAGGTGCTGGGTACAAGGGCAGCTTTGTCATTACTCCAAGTTCTGACACAGTGTTTTGTCAACTGGTTTCTAAGTTGAAAACCTGAATTTCAGAGGCATAGGAGAAATCTCTCTTCCTGACCAATTACAGCCACCAGTGGGGACTACCATTACCATCCACTCGCTTTGTTGCTTAAGGCCTGTGCCCTGCTGTCCAGCATGTGCAGAGAAATTTATTTTTTCTTATGTGTGCATCTTCCAGAAGTGGAACTGCCATGGGGTTCTGACTTAGGTGGTTGAGAGCAGAGCCCAAAATGGGATACCCTGCTCTATGGGATGAAGGAAACCAAACCAAAGCACAGATGCAGGCTGGAAAGCTGAGATCATAACCTGTCACCTCACTGCATCTACTGCTACCTCTCCATGGAGTGTGTGCCACCACAGCATGAGCTATGTACACATAGAGTAAGGTAAGATTCTGAGCAATGCTCAGGGATTATTGTTCCATAGATGCCCTCAAATCCGGAAGACTTGCATTGCTTTCTAGTCAATATGGACTTTGTTTTCCTATAGAGAAGCTTGCAATCTATGTTGCCATTTTGAAAACATGGATGATGACGACGATTTCTTCGTCATCTGAAATGTGCTGCTTTCAAGTGTAACAGCTTGGCTTGGAGGAGAGGATCCCACCTGCAGCATGTGTCTGCACAATCGCACGCAGTCTCTACCAAACGCTGCCTGGGTCCATCTGTCATGACAGAGTAAAAATAATTCCACAACACTCCATGCTCTGCAGTCTCACTAATATAGAGCCGTGGTTAGTAATAAATCAAGTGCCGAGGTGTCATGTTCCATCCTGTGCAATTAAACTTTGTAAAACCTCTGAAAAATGTTTTTTAGCATTAAGTAGCAGTTAACTCTGAGAACCTGTAACGTGTGTTTGTCACGGTCTATTCAGAAATTCATGTGATGTGCTGAGTGTGACAGTGATGAGAGGATTGTCATTACAGTATTCCGGCTGCTCCGCGATGATTTAACTGAGTTCCAGGTTAGCTGTATGGAAAATAATAAACCAGGTTATTTTGTATGTGAAGTAAATGTAGAATTAACCCCATGTCAGATCAGTTGGGGTCAGCAAGCCCTTGCTCTCTTTTTTCTGTGCAGTGATATTTGTAATATTGGGCTGTAGTGCCTAAACCCTTCCTTATGCTTCCTGAGTGAAGTCTTTGTAAAGCGGCACTCCCGTCAGCAGGCAGGGCAGCTTCTGCTCATGGCATTATTGAGCTACCTCCTTCCTTGCAGTGCAGGCTTGTCCCAGTTTGGAGGACATGCCCAGTTCTGGAGGACAGAATCGACTCTTACCCCTTTCCAGGAGTGAGAATGGGGATACCGTACACTGACTGGAAGTTTTAAAGAGAAAGTCTACTTCAGAGCATATATACACAAGGCAATTGGGCAGAATAAGTATAAAATCCACTAGACCAAAATGGCCTTCTAGAGTCCTCCACCCCTTCCATCCTCAGTTGGCCTAAGGTAGGCCAAAACTGCCCCCCCCCCCACGCCCCCCAGCTGGACCTACAAGGACTCAGTGGCTCACCTCCCTGCCTGCCAACTCCCCCATGAACCATGAGATAAGAGCGTGATGCTTGGAGAAATGGAAGCAAGAAAGGCAGGGAGGAGAAGGGTGAGAGATCGAGTCAGGCTGTGATACTGGAAAAGGAATAAAATAATGATATTACAGTATCCTGGGCCGAGCAGGTCCATCCCCTTGGGATGGTCCTCTTTCCCTATGGCTTTGTTTAAGGGGGACCTGGGATCCCTCAAACTACCACAGGGCTGTTGAAAAAGTAGCCGATGTAATTTGTAGCCCCAACCGAATTCTAGACCACTTTTCCTGCAGTCTTCACTGTCTTAGAGAAGGTCTTTGTCACTTGTGGCGTTTCTGTGGTGAAACACTAAGTGGTAGAAATTTAAGGTCATGGGGGCAAACGTAAATAAAATTTGCATGTGATTCCAGGTTGTTTTCATAACTGGTAAATAAGCTCTGGCATTGGGATGTAGTGATTCATTCAGTTAAAAGGTCATCAGCAGATCAAAATGAGAGCTTAAATACCTTGACAAAAATATCTACCGTGCCTAATTTTATTTTTTTTTTTAACTTCATCTGAGCTTTACTTCAGGGAACTGTGATAATATTGTCTAGTAATATTTCTACAGTAAACAAGAGCACTCTTACCAGTGCTGTGAAAACTAGCTTGCTGCTGAATGTTTTGTAGTGGAGAGGACTCCAACAGTGTGTTTTTCCTTAGCAAAATAGAAACAGAATAGATGCACTTGAAAGGCTTTTCTAATTATTATTTTTCTATAGCCATATTTTAAAAACAAAACAAAAAAACCCAAACCACCCAACACATTTTTCAGTAGAAGAATGGTGTAGCCTGTGGAGTTACGTCTGATATTCTGTAAATAAAATATTTTGACATGGTTGTGATGTGGAGCGTCGAAGCTGCCTGTCTTACATGGGCACTGTGTAATTACCCATCCTAATCGCGGTTATGTAATCTAGTGTGTTGTTACAAGATTAGGGTATCTGTTTATGTAGCTGAATCCCTGAAATGTTCAAAGCACCAGAAATTACTGTGGGGAAAAAGGAAGAAATGTAAACATTTGAAAATTATGCTCAGGAAAGGCGGTTAGGGTTCAAAGACGTGCTGCCAAAATCAAGGGTATTTGCAATCAAAGGGGAGGCAGCAAGTGTCGGCACAAAGCGGTGCCGCAGCTGTGCCAGTGATGCTCTAGTAAGTGCCTCAGCAGGCAGGCTCGTGTCTGCCTGGCACCACTGTGCACAGACATCTTAGCTGTGCCTTTTGGGCCACCCAAAAGTTGGCATGCTCAGTGTGCTATGCCTTGTGACTACTCCAGAGCTGGGCATCCAGGGGAGAAAATCATAGAATAGAATCATAGAATGGTTTAGATTGGAAGGGTCCTCAAGGATCATCTAGTTCCAACCCCCTGCCATAGGCAGGGACACCTCCCACTAGTACAGGTCACTCAAGGCCTCGTCCAACCTGGCCTTGAACACCTCCAGGGAGGGAACAGCTAGAACCTCCCTGGGCAACCTGTGACAGTGTTTCACCTCCCTCACTGTAAAGAACCCTTTCCTAACATCTCATTTAAATCTCCCCTCTACCAGTTTAAACCCATTACTCCTCATCCTGGTCCTGTCATTGCAAGATACTGTAAATAGTCCCTCTCCAGCCCTCCTGTAGGCCCCCTTCAGATACTGGAAGGCTACTATAAGGTCTCCTTGAAGCCTTCTCTTCTCCAGGCTGAAGAGCCCTAATTCCCATAGCCTGTCCTCATAGGAGAGGTGCTCCAGCCCTCTCATCATCTTTGTGGCCCTCCTCTGGACTCGGTCCAACAGTTCAATATCTCGCTTTAGTCTTTACCACCACTGGAGAGCATCTCAGACTGGTTGCAAGTTGCTCCTTCTTCTCTAATTGTCTGCCTACTCCAGGGGAACTGTTTGCTTTTGGTCAAAACTTGGTGCCATTTTCAAATTAAAATTCATTGTTGAAGGCTCAAGTCTGAGTTCCGTACATCTGTGACAGTTCTTCAGTTAAAAGTGCAGCAAATTATCCTTTTTCTGCTTCCCTTGCCAGGTAGGGAGTGAATAGATTACCTGGGGTTCAGCCCTTCTGCTGAGAACAGAAGCTTCTCACTCAAAGGGAAGCTGGTCATTGTGAGCCTCAACCCAGCCCATCATGTTGGACAGTTTCACTATGTACAGAGGAGACACATGGAGAGAAGTCAGCAAGGAAAAAATGTTTTGTGCTTTAGGGAGGAAGCCCTGTAGCAGGCAGGGAGGAAAAGCAAAAGAATTATTCACAGTTCTTATAATGGAAAAGGTCTCAGAAGAATAGAAGTCTTAGGCTGGAGGCTTTCATCATGAATGTGGATTTGAAAACAAGACCAGGTTTTTGACCTAAGTTCACTAATACGTGCAGGAAAGATACCCTTGCAGAAGTGGTTAATGCAAGCAGAGAGGGATGATTAAATGAGTTAGACCTTGTAAAAGGATCCGTTTATCAAGGCTGTGTACCAGGGGACCTGCCATCCTCTGGAGGCTGGCAAGGGGATTTGCAGAGCCTTTCTTTGTAGGTCATGGCTTCCAATTTGTCTTAACTTGCTACAGATTAAAAGTTACCATTGAATCTCTCTGTATTAGCTGTCCAAGTTGAATTTGTTACCTCAGCACTGTTCAAGCAGATGCTGCCTTTTGCTGCTTAGGAGTTGCCATCACAGTGCCCCTCTTCCCAGCAGACTCAGCAGAGAGAGAAAGACACAAAATACTGTTTGTCTCTCCCAAGGCTTGGGTTAGGTCCGTGGAGACCATTAAGGGTGTTTGTGGCTCTGCAAAAGATCTCTTGGGTGACTATACAAAATTACTTTCTTTCACTGGGCTCCAGATATGTCTGTCAAAAGGGACTGCGGTCCACCCTCTTTGTAAAACCTCTGAGATCTGTTCATGAATAGTGCCACAGGAGAAACATGATGGTAGTGGTGAGGGTTTCCTGGGGTGGAGAGGCAGTGAACAAGCTCTTTTTCTGTATCTTCTACCAGTTTCTTATATCTGATCCCCAGCACCAGGCACTTGTAAAATGCCCTGACAAAGAGCACATTCCCCATGGGTGGGGAAGGAGGGTAGCAAACTTAGTTGAAGCCATCAAAAGAAGGCCAGAGCCCACACATCCGGCATGAAAAGGGGCCACTCAGAAAACATCAACATTAGAGTGGAGACCTGTGGCACAGAAAGGAAGAATATTTGCAATAGTAGATCTCTTGGCCAGAGTTCTTTTGTTATTTGATGGCCTCTGTGCTCTTGCATTTTATCTACAGAATATTTCACCTCTAAACCAAACACAAATATTCATTAATAGCAGCCAAGACTTGCTGTGGAGTTTTCAAATTAGACTGTTCTGCTGAGTCAGATAGATAACATAACCACCTTCTCATGTTACATTGCCTAAAATAGAGATCTTCTTAAAAGCAGAATTAGAATGCCTCTTGTCTCACTTCATTCTGCATACTTGCACAGGGATGCTGAAAAGCTACTTCTTAGGCCACAAAGTGACTTCACTGCAAATTCAAACATCTTTTGTTTTAATAACATATATTATACTAGCGACTTATTTCTAGTATTGGAAGGGTGGATGACAGTGGTTTAGAGGAAGACTTCTTTCCCAAAGGCTCCAGTAGCAGTCTGGTACTTATCCCCCTTTGTGCTTTTAATGGGAATTAAGCACCTACAAGCCTTTTTTGCCTTAGAAAAGCTCCCCCACAGGCTATAGAAGAAGATTGGTAGCATTAAAAATGATGACATTTATCCAAGAAAACGGCAAAAAGGAGCACAATAACCCTGCACTTTACAGGTGCTTTTCATCAAAAAAGAAGCCCCACGTCTTTGCAAATTCAAGATACAGATGTAGCTGCATCTTGACGTTTGACCAATTCAGTGAACTCTTTAAGAGCTTGTATCAATGCTTTGTGCCAGCTAAAGACACAGAGTGAAATATATACACTGCCTCGTGTTTCTCAGTGCAGTATGTTTTGACAGTAGAAATCAGAGCCTTGGTCAGAGCAAGCAGGGTGAAGTCGTGGTGTATTCTGAAGCATCTTAAGAACAGTGTAAGTGATGTGTAGGTTACCAGGATAGAAGACTCCAGATGCCGCCTCCTCCCATCAGTCTCCGGGTAGGTTAGTGGTTAATTATAACCTGCCACTTGGGTTTTCCCCATGTGACTAGCAGTGATTTCCCTATTCCTAGATTAATTAAAATGTTAAATAAGATCTGTTCCTAACACCAGTCTCAGGAGTAGCATGTTATCATTTATCTGTACCCTTTAGTTACGGACATTTAGTAAGTTTTCAGACAATTCCACTAGGATTTCATCCCAGAAGGATTCGGTTTTGGGGATGGGCTTTTATGAAGTGCTGTAGCACACTTTTCTGTTGACTTTGTAATCCAAGCAGAAGGAAAAGCTTGGGTTTACTTCTTCCCATCTGCTGTTATTGGATCCCTGATGAGTCCTGAGTTCCTGCTAGTGCTTCAACATAGGCAAGTTTCACTCTCATTCGCTCTGCTGCAGTTTTGGCATTGCAGGGCAGCAATTTCCAGATCAACCATTTTTGCCACCTCTTGCAGTAGGTGTTGCTGCTTTTCTGATTTTCAGATGGCTTAGCTCTCTACAGACTTTAACATAATTGCAATTGGTATCGTAAATTTGTTAGCCAATTCCCATAACACGTTGGCATGAAAAGTAAAGGCTGAGTTTTCTTTCCTATACTTCTTGGAAAAGTGCTGAGCACTTCAAGCACTTGAATCCTAAACAGTTCTCCATTCTCCCTAATTTATCAGACCTACTTTTCTGTTATTTAGTTCTGCTATCTCCTCATTTCCCAGAACTCTCATGACAGCACTAAGTCATTTTGGATTTTCCACTTTTCTTGGCTAGTCTGTGCTGCTTTTTCTTGTTTTGATCCTGTGTTGTTTCTGTCATGCCTTTCTACTTTTGCATACCAGTTTGGTTTTAGTTTTTTGAACTGCTTGTTTCACAGTGGAGCCAAGCTGCCCTCCCTGTTCCCACAGACCAGGCTGGCTGAGTTGGTGGGAGAGTCTGTCTACACAGAGCAGATGTATAACTAATTTAGCTATTAATAAATGACTGAATGACAGTTGCTATTTCTGTACCCATTCCTTTTGGGGACTTGGATGTCAAAATTTGCACGTTAACAGAACTCTCTTTAATTTCACTTCTGACTCAATGGCAATAGCATTTGCTCTTTTATTTGGCCATCACAAGGGAATAGTAATAGATTTTCTTTGAAACCATTTTCCCTCATCATTTCCCATTACAACAGTGTACTTTGGCTTACAAGGATCTCCTCATACCGTTCTGCTGAAATAGTTTCTTGTACACCGAAAGTGGTGTAATAAAGCTACAGTTGCTTTGAGTTGGTTGTTTTTTTTTAAGTCTGAATTCCATTTTTTAAAGTGTAAAGGAAAATCTGGGATGAAGCAGTGGAAGGTGATGTGTTTCCTATGATCCCAAGTGGACATTACTCCATTCTCTCACACACCAATATTTTGGATGCTATAAAATGTTTTGAGTTGAAATGCAGAGAGAATATGGACACACATTTAAACTGCTTTTCCCTGAGGACTGTAGCAATCATGTTCTGGTTGTTTTGAAAATGGAGGATTGCAGTAAAAACAAATTCTACTCTGTCATTCTTTAACAGTGCTTTGAGATTCAGCTTGTGTAGCAAGTGATGGGCTAGTGAGGCTTAAAACCAGAAAGATGCAAGCACCTAGGAATACAAATAGAAGTATTTCTGACCTCACCTTTAATAATTGTGATCAAAAATACATCCTGGCATAGATAACTAAAGCAAAGGAGCTGCTGATAGAAGTCAGCTGGAAAGCTCAAGGATTAGCTGGTGACACACTGATCTGTACAATTAGGTGGATGCTATTAACATTTAAGTAGTTTAAAAATCAGTTCCCTGAAATATAGAACCGTGTGCTTGAACTGTAAAAATGCCGTCATTCTACCTGACTCAGTGATAATTGCCTAATAAGTGCTAAACGTAGTGAAAATGCAGCAAAGGCTCAGAAGTGCAGGCTAGGAACCAGTGATGGGAATGAAAGCAAGATTCATCTTAAATTCAAAACAGCACTCAGTTTAAAGGGAAAGAAAAAAAAATCACTACACCAAACCAAGGGAAAAAAAAACCCAAAAAACAAACAACAAAAATCCCCAAGCTTTTAAAATGCCAAGTTTGATGTAACCAAAGGAAAAAATAAGTGGCGGTGGTTTTCAACTGAAAAAAAATCACTGTGAATATAACTGTTTTCTGTCTCTCTTTCTCTCTCTCTCTCACACACACACACACACACATGTGCACATGTCTGCTTGTACGCATGCTGGAGCCAAAGAGTCTTTTCTTTCTTCCCTGTATCATCAGCCAACGCCTGTATAGATAGTTGAGTTTGCCTACATGAAAGCAAATTTGCTGAATAAATCGGAGTTCTGTTTGGTAACACATTGCTGCTGTTGTTAACACATCTGAAAAGTCAATTCTTGACATTATATCTTCTGCTCCTCAAATTTTGTCTTGTTGTCTTGCTTACTGAGGCTGATCTCCCTCTCTGGTGTGATCTGTGCTCTCTGTGTGGGTAGACCCTGCAGAGTTGGTCCCTGCTGTGGTTTTGCATGCTGTGTTGAGCCTTCTCCTAGCACTGAAAGGTTCATTTACTCCAGTGACCAGCTGCAGAAGAACTTGACACAAGGAGGTAATCCAAAGGATTTCATGGCAAAAAATAAGAGGTGGGACTCAGCAGTGACCTTTCCAAGTTAACTCATAGCCTAATGTCAGGATGCTTGAACTTAAGGAATTCTGCTTTGTGACAGAGCACTGGACCAGGCTCCCCAGAGAGGTTGTGGAGTCTTCTTCTCCAGAGACTTTCAAAACCTGTCTGGACGCACTCCTGTGCAACCTGATCTAGGTGAACCTGCAATAGCAGAATTAGATGGTCTCCAGAGGTCTCTTCCAACCCATATCATTCCATGACTCTGTGATGTGGTCCCTGGCAGAAGGAAGTCCATGTGCTGCTCAGGTATGCCACGACTCAGTGGACCAGGCAGGACAGAGCAAAGGCACGCTGCCTGTTGAGGCTGACTGAGATGGTGCTTTAGGGATCTTAACAAGGAGTAAATAGTAGCATTTTCTTTCCTTAATAAGAAATGAAGCATGCATGTGCAGCTGTAACTATCTCCCTTTCAGAGCTATAAGTCTCTGTCAGCTTCAGTACTTGGTGCATTCCTCACAGAGTTAATGCAGCTGCACCTGGGAGAAAATGTGGTCAAAGTCACCCACAGGCTCAACCAAAATAAGCTGAATCAAGAACCATCTTGCTGTCACTCCTGGCAGCTGCCTCAGTGTGTGAACATCTCTGTAGGAAGCTGCTTCAGAGAAACTGACATCTCAGCGTGCTTGGAGATGTGTCTGAATTTGGAGCGCATCTCCCTAAATCCATTGGTTCTATTTAAACCATCTTTCTTGAACATACATACCAACTATGTGGAAAAGCTGATTTTTTTAACTGCCAGATTTCTACAGAGCTCATCTTGTTTGGAAGTGGGTGTATGTTTTGTTATTTCCATCTTTCACTCCAGATAGTGAAGAAGAAAGTCTTTTGACTCCAGAATCAGAAGTCCCATGGCGATGTTCTCTCTGCTACCCCTGCTACAGGCTCAGTGGAAACACGGAGTAAAACT
Source organism: Ramphastos sulfuratus (assembly GCA_013399055.1). Taxonomy (NCBI): domain Eukaryota; kingdom Metazoa; phylum Chordata; class Aves; order Piciformes; family Ramphastidae; genus Ramphastos; species Ramphastos sulfuratus. Next base: position 155,203 of record WBNM01031619.1, on the reverse strand, counting down.
GGGAACTTAGTTCACTGATACAACAATTCATGTATAATTGTATTAATGATGTATGAGCCGGAATAAGATGCCAGCTTCCTCTCCTAGAGCTACATTTATTTTGCAAAACAATAGGGTAAGAAGATGTTTAGCTTCATTTTTGTTAATACGGTGGGCAGACATGACTGATTACAGATTGGGAACAGAACGGTTATGTTGAGAAAATGATGCAGTCATTTTTCTGCCCGTAGCCACGTTTCAGAAACACAAAGGATTATTTGTAGATCACTGGGAAGTGTTAAATGAGTTCATTGAGTATTCTGTTAATATGCAGAGATGCAAAAGCAAAAGATGCAAAGGTAAGAATTCCTTTGCGTCTGTACATTCTCATCAGAGAATATCAAAGGCAAACAACAAATTTAAGAAAAACTAACCACCACTTGCAGGTTTGGATAAGGGAGGAATTAGAACTGTTCCAGAGGGAGAAAAGAAAATTTAGATAAAATAAGAGAATCTTCTTCTCCTTGCTCATAGTAATAGGCATTGACTACTCTTAGCCAGGCTACCAGGACTGAGGAAGTCAGCTCTGCTGCAGAGGGTACCTCATCCTGTGAAAGCAGCCTCAGGAGCAGGTCCTTAGGCCAGGAAAGGTCCTTGGTCCACACTTGTACTTCTGCTGAGAATAGTGCACCAGCTCTGTGACAGTGCCAGTAGAGAAGTGAATTATGCTTCAATATGCTGTCTAGCACAGATGGGAAGATCTCATGATCCTCACACACGTTCTGTATTTCTGCCTGTCTGGAAAGGCTGAACCGCACATTTGGTTTTGTCAACAGATTTTGTAGTGATTAATATTTGACCAGCTCTTAGGAGGTAATGGAGGATTGTTGTAATATCTTCCCTATTCAACTCCTGCGACATCTGAATTTATTTTCTTTCTGTTTGGCTTTGAAGAAGTGTAATCATGCGATACTCAGGCTGTTGACAGCACAATTCTAATACTTACGAGCCACTCAGCAAACAACTGGAGCAGCAGGAGCAGAGTGCAGGTTCTCACTGTCCCTTTGTTTTAATAGATGTGCTGCTATCTCTTTCATTAATCGTCTTGCCTGTGAATGCAGCATTGAAATGTTATCAGCTTCTCTCTTGGGTTTACATATTCTTGCCATGCTTGCATGCGACTGGAAGCAAGATGGCTGTATCCTTGTAAAGCTAAGGATGTATCTACAGCACATGATGAAGTTCAGTGTACAAGTGCTCACACTGCCTCTCTTTTCATAGCATGGAGATAAGCATGGGCTAATTTACCTCGCTTGTGAGTTAAGTCAGCAGAGGTATACCTGAGCTATCGACCATCTTTTTGGGCCAGGGGTGCAACTTGGATAGGCCTGTGGTATGCTACTCCAGTACAAACTGGAGATGTTACACAGGAACAGATTTTGGATCACTGACATTTGTATCTGTAGCAGGAACAGCCTGACACTTTCTTCTAAAGGCAAAGAGTGTGTCATTGCTTAGCAGAATAAAAGCAAGGACAGGAGTGCAGTGCTAAGGTTTCCGTTGTTTCTGAAGACCACCTACCTGGTGCCCTGAAGCTTCTTTTTGCTGCTTGCATTAACTATTATTTCTTGAGTTTCTTAAATTATTTTTCAACTGCAGAACACCACCAATGTTTGGGGTTTGCATTTGGTTTGGTTTTTTGGTTGGTTGGAGTTTTGTTGCTTGGGGGTTTGGGGTTTTTTTTTGGTTGGTTGGGGGGATTTTGTTTATTTCCTTTTATAGCACTTACAAGTGCCTCTAGCCCTTTGACTTTAGCCATATATCTATCATCAGGCAGGTTGTTTTAGATCTGCCTACATTTAGCCTGATGCATAAAGAAAAGTATTACTACTGATCTCATTTTGAAATGTTACTAAGAGAGAAAATGAAATTATTGCAGGTTGTTTTGAAGCAGGAGCAGGGTTTGTAGTCAGAAGCAATATTTCAATGTTATTGGGAAGAAAAAAATGAACTGGTGACAAAACCAACAGTGAGAGAAGGGGGAGGTCTTTGCAACCTTGAGCAGTACCTTGTGCCATCTACCTGGATTGCCAAGCCTCTGCAGTGACAGGAATCACTGTGCTCATAAAGTGTTCTGGGCAGACTGAGCTTTATTTCGAAGGATCATCTTTGAAATATGTTGATTATCAATATTTAAAAGGGCTCAATTAGAAGTTCAGGCATATTACACAGTGCAGCTAATAAGAGCCATGGCGTGAAATACAATAGCACTCTGGTGACACTGTTAGAGCATCATAGTTAATGACCAAAATATTAAAGAACTTATTGAAGTTCAATCATCAATCAAGGTAAATTGATTCTTCTGGCAAAGAATGCAGATGTGTGCCTTTGATCCTGCATGAATACCAACTACCCAGGCTCAGCTCATGCTCATTTCTGTGGTTATCAATTTGTGATCAGCTGTGTGAGCCATAGTGAGTGGAAGGTGATGGGGGGGGGGGGCAAAAATTAACTTTCAATTTACTAATTACTGTCTGAAATTGTTGCAATAATCTTGACTGCTAAATTTCTGCTCAAAAAATTTCTCTCCTCTTTTCACCTGTCTCCATTGTCCCTGATGAACCTGGTCTACTTTCAGCTGAGGACATGAATGGTTCAAGTGTTTCTGCAATCAGTGTTTCCTTTAGGCACTAAATGTGTGTGAAAGTGTCTCAGTCTGTCTTGGTCAGAGTTGCCATTACAATCAAGATATCACTGGAGCAGAGCCTTGTTCCCCTGCTGTCAGGAAGTTGTCAGTGCCTCTTCAGACCCTGTTTGGGTTCTCTTTCACTTTTCTCATCCAATTTGCTCTGTTGAGCCCTGTACTCAAAGGTCTAGCCCAGCTTGTCCTCTCCAGGAGTTTGTTCCTTTTACTTACTTAGTTCTTTGGTTGTACCAGTAACAGCAGCCTTTACTTTGTTCCGTGGTAGAGATCTTGCCTGCAGCTGTACTGCCCCAGGCACAGAGCTTGCCTGTCGTCCCTAGACCCTGCACACCTGGGGTGTTCTTCCCATCTCTCTGAAGCCTGGTAAACACAAACACAAAGCCTGCTATTTTCATTCAATCCCTCCTTCCCCCAGGTGTGCTGCGTTAGTGTCACATGGGTAAGTTCCTGGGGGACATCCTGTTCCACAGGGAGCAAGTTTCAGGACAAAATGAAAATCTTCAGAGGCTGCAGCTGGTTTCTGGCAGAGTGACATGCTGCAAGTAAAACAAGGGTTTCAAACACGCCCTTTGCTTGGATGGTGGTGCAAAAACCTCCAAGCTGCTTAACCTCACAGCTGCACTTAGCATCCCATGAGGGTTCTGCGCGTTGGTGCCGCACTGGTTTCCAGCGTGGGTGACAGGCAGAATTTCTGCTCACCTTTGTCATTGCAGAGGTCTAATGGACACTGGTGATAAACACTGATCTCTTCTTATGCTGCGTATACAAATGTCACATTATGCTCTTAAAATGAAAAGCAAGAACAAGCCATTCCTTACCTGAAGGACAAAGAGCTAGCAACATGAGCATGGCGAGCATGGATTCCTGAAATCTTGCCATAGTAAGAATTAAATTTGTTATATCTCACAAAAAAATACCTGCATTAAACATTTTCTGTGAAAGACCAAACTGTCAGGAATAGACCTAGGTTTGTAATTGATTTTTCCTACGTGGACTGCTCTCCATCTCAGTCTCTGAGTGAGCTTCATTTATATGTGTAGTGTGTGTCAAGTAAGTGTAGGAGTCATAGAAGACAGGGACAGAAGAGCTAAGTAGCTGCTGGGAAGGAAGGAAGTACACATGAGAGAGGGAGAGGTCAGCCATTCTTCCTAGGAATACAGATATTTTGAGAGATTATTCCTGTCTTTTGTTCCTCTGCCCAAAGTTACCCTGAGGACAAGTGCAGTTACAAAGGTTTTACATGCCCACATTTTTTCTGACTATGAGGAATGTAGGTCCTGACTACAATGTAGGGTACGTAAAAGGCCACAAGAAGTAGTCTGCAAGTGGAAAAATAGCCCATGCAGCATAAGACTTGAATCTCTGTGTGCTGCACTTACCAGAAAGAAGAGCAAGAGGTGAAATATTTGTGGGAGTGTGAGCACCTAAAGCAAGAGAAGATGCTAGCTGCAAGGAATGACTGTTTAATCCATCAGACGGAGCCAGAACAAGAATCAATAACTGGAAGCTGAAACCAGAGAAATTCAAGCAGAAGTAAGGCTCAGATCTCCAGCAGTGGGACTGATTTGTGCCGGAAGTGTTGGTTTCTTTATCTCTTGGTGTTATCTGACACTGGACACCTTTCTGCAAGATCTTTCAGCCCAGCATAGCTGGAAATAGAGCACATGGCAGGTGTAAAGGACTGCTGCATGAAATTCATCTGATGCAATGGTTCAAGCAAGGTGACCAAATGCTCCTTCTGGTATTAAAATTTTTATCTGGAAATACAGCAAGTAATTTCTGGATTAATTCAGCTTTGTGGTTCTGGCTACATCATTTCCTCGGAAACAGCAAAGAACTGATTTTGACATGTGAGTGAAATGAAATTCATGCTTCTCAGTAGTATCCCATGAGGTGGCATGGAGAAAAATCTAGGAAGCAGTCATACGAAGCAGCAGCAAGCCTTCCTCTCCATCTTTGTGGGAATGCTGCTTCCATCACAAGGTTCAATTTCATCCCTTCATCAGATGACCACTTAAATTCCATTACAGGGAAATACAAGTCCTTACTCTGGGTTCTCAGAGAGATGGTAGCTGTACTAAACCACTGCTGGATCAACTTACTCTGAGTCCTAAGGGGATGTCCAGAGTGGATGTTTCTCTTTCAGGTGAGAGCAAGAGGTGGAACTGGCTTCACGGTGGTTTTGGGAGATCACTGCGAAAACAGACTTGGGAACCCAGACTGAGCATTTTTGTGTAACACTAGTTTGGGACTTTACTGAAAAGTCAGAGTAAAGGTGAGGTTTAAGACCGTGTTCTACTAGTGGTTGACCATTAGCAAACCCCAATTCTCAGCCCACTGACAGGGCACAGAACTGAAACCAGCTCTTTCAGGAAACAAGAACAGGGATGGACAGGCTACATGGATACAGGGCTTGTGTGTTGTCAGTGTCCCAGGAAAGGAGTGTTTCTCAAGGTTGCTGGAGAGAAATTGGCAGCCCTGAGACCAGGAAGGGCTATAGTGGCAATGCTGCAGCTCATAAAAAATGCTGTCAGGTTTCCTCAACTGTCAGTTAGAAGGAAAAGAAAATGTAGCGCAGAGCTGCCAGCACATCCTGCATAAACTAAAGGTTCAGTTAAACTAAAGCATTCATCCTCCAGCTTGGCCAGTTACACACTGCCCAAGAACAAACTGCAGAAAAGCTGACAGGTAACAGATGGTGCAAGCAACATAACTTTGTTCGTCATCTCCTGCCGCCAGTCATCCTTCATTAGCAGAAGCACCTCTTCTCACCTGAGTTAGGTGGACTGTACTGTGGACTAAGCTTAGCCTGTGCCAGCAGGGTTGTTCTCAGGTTACTTGATAATGACTGCCTTGTTTGGCATGCCAGTAACCACAGTTGTCAGGTATGGATTTTGGTATCTCCCTTTTTCCTCTGGAAGTGGCTCATAACTAATCATGTCACTGTTCTATTTTTAGGTAAGAACACCAAGCTCACCCTTTCTCCTACGGTCATTTTTCATTAGCAAACTACCTTTGTTAAATTATTCTATGTCTCCTTTTCTATAACTAGAAAACACAGAAGGACATTAAGGTCATTTTCATGTTTGGAGCCAAGTCTCAGATCACAGTGGTCCCAATCTGAATTTGCCACAATGTCCAGGGCCAATCGTTTGTTCTCAGGGAGGAGAATAGCTGCTGCTCTAAGCAGCAAACAGCTAGTTAAGAATAAATGGAGTACTCAGAGATGGAAAGCAAACATATTTGTCCACTTATCATCACCATCTGCTTTTTTTTCCTATTGAGCCATGTGGCATACTTCATTCTAATGCCAGTTCTGCCCAGAGGGGTTTAGATGAAACATGAAACTCCATTCTTCCTTATACGATCCATGTAAAGTTGCCTGGTCAGAAGTCTTTGCCCTTTTCCCCCAAGGTGAAAACCAAATCAAAAACCTAGTGTTGAGGACTCTGTTGCATTTTTTGTCTCCACCTACATTTCCTTAACAGCTTAATAGTTTCTCATATTCATATACAATGCATGTAATGATTTGGGCTTGGGGACAGTTATCAAGATCTCCTCCCTCGTTGGTGTCATCACCATGTCCCATAGCTTATTTGCGCGCCGTCGTTGGGATGCTGTTGATGCTGTGTTACTTCAGCCTCGTGCCTAGATAGACTCCTTCTCTCCAGAAAAATGCTTTAAGACTTGCTACACTCCAGTCAATTGTGTTCCCATCCAGTCTATCTCCACTGCAAAGAGCCTGTGGAGCAAACTGGCAGATATGACTGTTTCTGCCTTCTGAGCTGAAGAGCACCTTTGAGACTTGAGGTCTTAAGCCTGGCTCAGCCTGCACATCCTTATGAGCGCTTCTTTCAATTCCTGCCTTCCCTAAACCTTTCACATCTTTTCCCCTTTCCTCCTGCTCCTGTGCTAAATGATAAGAGTACACTGGCACATTTCCTCATTAGCACAAATTTCTGTGGTGGCTAAAGCATTTGAAATGCTAAAATCTGGACTGTGGTTGTCAAAGTCCAGAATTCTTAGGGAAGAGTGGCTCTTTACAGAGCCACATGCAGCACAAATGAAGTATGAAAAAGAAATTCTGTTTGTAAAGACAGTGCACGCTTGGCTTTTTTTCCATAGAGCACCTCATGCCACTTGCTAATATCTACTATAACCACAAGCCAAGCTTTGTTATGAGTATGCATAGTGAGTAGTAGGTTTCCCTGGGCATGCGAAGATGTGCTGCATTGGGAGTAGGCAACAGCATTGTTGCAGATAGCAGTGATGGGCAGGAGCTGCCCCAGGAAGCAGAACATACTAAATTCCTGTTCACACAGAGCTGTGCACTACCCAAGACTGGCAGTCCTGTGCTATCTCTTTGGATCTGCAAGATTTTAATAAGCTGTGTGTGCTGCCTGGACATAGCAGCTTTCCCACCCCTGCACTGTGAACTCTGGAACTCTGAATGATTTCTCCATGTCCCTGATGCCGTTTATAAGCTTTGTCTGCCAGGGATATTCTGGAGCTCCTTCAGCTTCAAGAAAAGGGGAAAAATAAAAATCCCATTAATATTTTTAAGTATAGCCAGCCAGTCTCCTGGTAGTATTCAAATACAAATTACGAAATGAGGAAGTAATCTAGAATTCTTTGAGATAGTTTTGGAGGAAAGCTGTGAGTTTGTAACCTTCTCTCTGCTATTTCCAAAATACATATTTATTTGACTTCTGATTCCCTTCTAAATTTCTTCTTTGTACCCTTCTACAAGGTGGTTCTTCTACTTGAAAACAGGGCAGTTAATTACAGCCATAAATATGCAGTCACAGGCCAGTCTCCCTGGGTAGATACATACCAGTGAAATACGATTTGTGAAATTTGGGGTTGCTGTAGGTGTTGTAGAACACTCAAAATTGATGTCCCCATATGAGTATCCCATGGGAGCTATGGTGATGCTGATGTTCTCTTGAAACTCAGGACTGTTGAAAATACATGAAAATAATGGATATAAGAATTCATCCAGCCACCTATGGAAAGTTAAACATGAATTAGCAAGAATTGATTGCTTTAAAAGATAGAAGTTTAATGATCCAAAGAGCAGCAATAGGGGTACCATTCTGTTCCTCAGTATGTAGCCCTGCAGAAAGAAAAAGAATTATCATGATGCTGTGTAGCACAAAAGTTAGGAAATCTAGTGCAACTGTTACAAACACCTATTTTAAAAGGTGTTTTATGATTATCGAATGAATCGTACAGCATTGCTGCTAGTGTGAGAAGTGCCTCTGTGGTACAATAAGTGGAACGGTGTGAACTACAAAGCCTTAGGATTATAGTTTCATAGAAAGAAGCGTGTGGCATGCCTCCTACTATGCTGTGTATTACCCCCTGGATACCTCCTTCATGCAGATTTTCAGGTATGGAAAAGATGAGCTGTTAACATTAGCAAAAATCCTTGCCTGCAATCGGGTATCGTTCCAAGAACGAACTCTTTGTAATTAGCAAAGGGAGCAAAGTGCTTGCTGTGTTGCTGCAGTACAAAGCCAATACTAGGCTAATTGAAGCAGGGCAGTGTGATTTTTGGATGTGTGTATATGGGACATCTGCAGCTGTTTTAATTAAATGTGTCTGTTACCTCATATTATCTCGCCTCCACAATGTGTTTTGTGCTCTGCTTTTGGGGGTGTTGGTTCTGCTAGCTGGGAAATTTGTATGGGCAACTGTTTCTAATTGTTGCAATTGCCAATCCTGTGCAAAGACAACCAGCTAATGCAAATCCCTGCACTCTTTGGGTTCAATGACTGTGCATGTCCCCAGCGTGGCCATGATGGAGCATGTGCCAGCTTGCAGCAGGCTGAGCTCAGTCTCTGGTGGCCAGCAGCCATCCCATCACAGCACTGAGAGATGTGCTGCTGGGCTGTGTGTTGTGGACACTGACTTACTCCAAGGCACTCAGCAGGCATTTGGAAGCTGTGCAGAAGAGCCTGTTTAGGCAAGGTGCCTTGTCAAAGAGCTGTTCAATGGGGACATCTTCCTTTTTCCCTCCAGAGTAGCTGAGTTCAGAGACTACCTCCTGTGTAGGGGGATGTATCATACAGAGTGAAATTGCAGGTGGCTGGCAGGATCCCCGTTCTCGTAAATCCCCAATAATTGTGACAAATGTCTGGAGCCCACAGCCTAGCAGCTCTGCCTAGTGCTCTGCCAGTGCTCTGCCAGCTGCCCTGCCAGCCTAGCAGCAGTCACAGCAGCAGAGCCAACACCTTGTGAGGCTGCAGCAGTGTGGCCCTGTCCCAAAGCTGATGGGAAATCACTGCTGTCACCCAAGCTGGGGCTTTTAAGTCTTCTCTAGCAGACAGAAGATCAGATCTGGTTAAAGCAGCCAAAATTGCATCAGTTGTTTCCTGCTGCCTGATGTGTTCCTATTGATTACAAACCTTAGTGGAAACCCACAGCTGAAGTAGCAGAGTTTGCTGGTAGTTTTGCTGTGTCAGCAGAATTCTGAGATTTCAGTAGCATGAGATCAGAAGGGAGAATAGGTTGTCTGTCCTAATGTCCTCACATCTCCTGCAGTCACTGGATAGTCCTGTGATATACGCAGGCATCTTGTTGCACGGGAACTGATCCCAGGCACAGATGGAGAGCTGGAGCCTCAGGGGAGCCACTAACTCCAAGGGCCCCATGAAACAAGAGGGATGTTTGCTAGAGGCAAACTTCAGTATTTCTGATCTCCCAGCTTTCTGTAGGCTTCATGGACTCCAGGTCATGGTATACTCTTTGCTGCTTCAAGGAAAGCTGGGAAGGAAGCAAAGCCACAGACTGCAAATAAAATTCCTCCCTGAGCAAAGCAGGTAGCTCTCTGAAGCCCTGGGCTCTGGGAATTGGTTAGAAGTTGTCTTGTTGCAGCTGTGATGTGCTGAGGCAAAATGAACATCCACTCCTGCCTCCAGCCTGCTCATTAGGGCAGGTTCTGGGGTTCAGCAGTTTGCCTTTCCACACCAGGCAGCACCCTGAGTTCTGCCAGCCCAGACTCCTATCTACACACATGCACAGGAGATGCAGCTTGTCCAGCCAGACTCAAGGAAACTTCTTATAATTTTTTTTAATTGCCTGTGAAAGATCCCAAGCTCCTTCCTGGCACCATGTCTTAGTTTTGAGCTGGCTTCATAATCAAGAGATGCCTGTCAGCAACACAGCATGCAGCTCCAAGAATGGAGGGGGGGAGCAGGACCATACCAATGCCTGAGCAACCATTGAGTCAGAACCAGCACTTTTTCAAGGGGTCACAAGTCATGTCCAAGTGGGAAAAGAAGGTGCAGCCTCCTTTTTTCATGTACTTAGAAAAGTTTGTGAGTTTTGTCGTCTTTTTTTTTTGTGTTCTTTTTTTCTTATGAATCAAGGATGTGGAATTTCCTTCTTTTTTAAGATTTTTTGGTATTAAAAAAATAAATGTCTGCAGAGCTGCCACATTGAGATTGATTCCTCTGGGAAGTGTGATATTTAAACCTAATCTTGCTTGAGTTTGTAAATTACTTATTATGTGTGGTGCTTAGGACTTGAATAGCTTTTCTTGGCTAGGGTACTTCAAGCTCTAGGGAAAAAAGAGGAGTGTGAAAGGTGCAGCTGCATTTAAAACTGAAGTGCTCATTTTGAGATATCTCCCTGTAGCAATGGGAATTTTTCTCCCCAAAACAAGTGTTTTGTTTCAGGCTGGTTGGAGACACAACCTTAAAAAAAATTTAAAAAAAAAAAAAAAACAAAACAAAAAAAACAAAAAAACAAAAGGACTGTCTGTAGATTCATTTTTCCATTACTTGGAAGTCATCTTGTATATAATTTAGATGGGTCTTAACGAGGCATAGAGTCACTTTCAGAAAATTGATGACTCTTCATTCCCTTCTCTGTGAAATGAGGGCCTGGAGCCTTCCCTTTGTTCCTTTGCAGAAACTTGAAGCTCTTAATCCAAGCACCAGAGTAACCACAGCTCTGGCCTTCACCTCTTTATTGATCCTGTGGCTAGGCCACGTTTCTATTTCAGCCTAGCATACTCTACATTTCCTTAGCTCTAGTAAAACCCATCCCTGGCCCTCTGGAGTTTATTAACTCTTTAGTCACTGGATATTGTTTGGTAGGGTTCAGGGTGTCTGTGGCTGTGCAAAGAACTGCCAGCTCCAATTCTGAACCCGTGATTGTGTAGACAGAGCAGGACACAAGGCATTCAGGAAGCTGTGGTCTGTAGTAATCCTAAATTACAGTCTCCAGTTCCACCTCTTCTTATGTCCATTTGCCCCCACTGCTGACACAGTGCTTGAGGCCACATAGTGATGGGTCCCTTGGCACTTTTGCTGGTCATGCCTGCAGTGGACTTGTCTGCTCAGAGGCACCTCAGCAGCCTGAGAGAGGCCAGTGAGGCCAGAGGGGCCCACCAGAAATGGTGTGTGTTGTTCATTCTCTGGTTCTCGATTTGTGTTTGACCTCAACAGAGAAGCTGGCAGGTGTGAGTTTTTCATTGTTGTTTCCTGACTCTACCTCAGCACACCACTAGCAGCAGTTTGCCGACTTGCCTGCCTCGTAGCAGGAAAGGTCAGGAACCTCATAAGCAAGGTGAGAAGCAGAGTGGGACAGCGCAGCCACCCGGGCTACTGATTTCTCCTGACATTAGAGCACTAATGAATGTTCTGTCATGGTCCTGTGAATATTGCAGGAAGCTTTTGCCTTTTGCCTCCCCTGCCTTCGCTGGGCCTTGGAGTTACCAAGGTTACCTGACAGTAAGTTTCCTTTCCTGGGAGAGAGGAGCAATAGCTGCAGGTCAGCTGCTCCCAGGAGCATCCTACCTCCACACCTGGCAGCTGCTGTGGGGACCACGGCCAGCACAGCGTTGCATTCCTCAAGCTCCTTTTGGCTGTTGATGTTCCACTCATTCCCACCTCACGTTGCCTAAGGTATCCCTGGTTTTATTTTATTTTAGTTTTTTTTGAGTAAGGATCATATTAATTTTGTTTTGCTTGCATAACCCAGACTGTTATCATCCCACTATTACTCACACATTTTCCTTCAGACAGCAAATGGGAGAGATAAAACTGCAGCAGGTTTATATGATTTCTGCTTATCAAATTACTGTAATTATTTGAAGAATGGCTTAAAATTGTATGGAGTAATGAATTTAATTATGAGTTTGCAGCAATGCCTTGTGCTGCATGCAGCTTGCAAATGGGCGAGTTTATGGGAAGCTCTTCACAAAGCAGCAGCAGGTGGGATTGCAGCAGGCTCCTTGTGAAAAGAGGCTCCAGCACCTCTATACCATGGCAAAGGGGGATGGGGCATGCTTTGCAGGTCAGCTTGACAAATTGTGCTCATCACTCAGCTGATCAGGTCACTTAGTCCAATTTTAATGCTAACCCAGGCAAGATGAAGTGCACCAGCACTAACAAGTCTCCTGGTAGTGGCATGTTGCAGCCAGTTGGCTTTGCTTGATCTCCTCAGCCCTGAGGCATGCAGGGGACCAGCTCACTTGCCCAGACCTCTGCACCTACTTCTGTTCAGGAGATCAGCCTGCGGATAGCTGTCAGGGAAGGCAGGTCAGGCAGTGCTGACAAATCTGGCACAACAGAGCCACAGCCTGTTGCAACCTGCTCAAAACAACACTGTTAGCCATTTCTCTGCTCTGCAGCATATCTGGGAGATGCACGGGGGCATGCCTGACTCGTAAGAGCTATGGAGTGCACTCTCTGCTCCCAGGGTGTTGCCAAACCCTCAAATGCAATCAATTGCTCCCTGCCTGATTGTACTTTCCTTTACACCCTTGCTTAGTTCCAGGTGGTATAAAAAATTATATTCTTCTGCAATCCAAATAAAAGTGCTGCTAACAGAGAATTGAAATAGGATGTATAGGAAGTGGAAAAACTACTGGAACTCTAGATCTTTTTTGGTGTGGTGTTCTGAGCTTCATAAGGGACTATTGGATCATCTGATATGACCCAACTACCACCTTGTTCTTTGTGCCATCCTTTATAACATGGTAGACAGATCAGGCTTAGCTACTTGAAATATCAGATATGAAAGACAAAAAAGTAAGTGTCTAAGGACCATTGAATGTCTGAAGCCTTTGCAAGGATGAAACGGCTTAGAGGTGATACCAACAAGAAGTTAGAATCAAAGAATTGTTTAGGTTGAAGGATGTCAAAGATCATCCAGTTCCAACCCCCCGCCACAGGCAGGGACACCTCCCACTAGAATAGGTTGCTCAAGGCTTCATCCAACCTGGCCTCGAATACCTCCAGGGAGGGAGCATCCACAGCCTCCCTGGGCAACCTGTTTTAGTGTTTCACCACCCTCATTGGAAAGAACTTCTTCCTAACATATAGTTTCAATCAGTTTAAATCTCCCCTCTGCCAATTTAAACCCATTACTCCTCATCCTGTCATTGCAAGACCTTGTAAATAGTCCCTCCTCAGCCATCCTGTAGGCCCCCTTCAGATACTGGAAGGCTACTACAAGATCTCCTCAAAGCCTTCTCTTCTCCAGGCTAGCTCATTGTGTACAGCTCAATGTTTACAGTCAACATTTGGGGTGCAAATTTTATTTTTAAAAAAATAGTGAATACCATAAGAGGTTACAAATTTTTTTAAGTCCAAACCTCCCCTAATCTGAGCTTTTGACAAATCTGTCCTTGCATGCAAAGAGAAGGCACTAGCAGTCCAGACCTTTCTTGTTGCATGAATAGGGGCGTTTGTGTGCAGAATGGAGTCACACATGGTATTATGTCTGTCTAAATGCAAGGTCAAAGCAGATTCGAAATGGTATTGACTTAAAAGAGTCTGTCATAAGGCAGACAAGAATTCTGCAGTTTCCTGTAAGCGAGGACGCAGCACGGTACAATGAGAACAACGAAAGAAAATGTGTTGAAACCGTAAACCAGGTGTCATTTTTGGCAATCTTTCATAAACCTGCTTAATCCAGGGAGAAAGCAAAGCTGGCTTTCATTGGGAAAACTCCTGAAGACTTGTGCAACGAATGCTGTAATTGTCACTATGTCAACAGCTGAGTGAGAAGAGATTGCAGGATGCAAAAGTTTGCCGTGAGGCTGGCTGGGACTCTGACCTCCAGCCATAGCTGAGCCCCTTGGGTGTCCCCAGGAAGAATGTGTTTTCTCCTTCCCATGTTGATGTGGACTAATTCCACAGTTCAGAATGTGGGACAAGAGGAAGAGAAAACCTTAAGCGCCTGAGCATGAGATTTCATTACTTTTAGTGGTTTTAGCCTTTATAGCTACAAATGTTGTTAAACATCATAAAGTTGTCCCGTTCTTTTAAGTTCAGCTACAGTACTTTATCCAATTTGTGCTTATATGAAAAAAAGAAGGCAGCAAAGCTTGTCTGTGAAAAAAAAAAAGAGTCATCTTAAATTCCTAAAAGCCGTTTGAAAATGTGAAATAAAATTAGCCATAATATTTTGCACACAAGGCTGCCTTCAGGAGGAATCTGTATCAGAGCAAATAATGATAGCTAATGTTTTCTTCTCTCAATCATTTTTAAAGGTCACTTCATGATCAAAATCTACTTGCTAATTTAATTTCTGTTCTCAGTGTAAATGTGAGATGATGCTGTTACTCTGTTCACAGGTGGTTTGCTGGGGAGGATCAGCCTTTTGTTCTCAGTGTGTCAAGGCCTGGATCCAAAGCTAGTGCATGTTGGCAGCTCAGCTTCATAGGCCGATGGGCCCTGTTTCCAAAATCAGTGTTTCTCAGGTGTTTTAACCCAAAGGCTCTCTGATATCTCTGGGGAAAAAAAAAACCACCAACCAACAACAAATAAACAAACAAAAAAGCACAGGGGAAAAAAAAACCAACAAAAAACAAACCAACAAAACCAAACAACTGTAAACCATCCAGTGTAACATTGTCTCACAGTACCAAATAAAAATTGTGGGTTTGCTTGCTTCATTTATTTTGCTGGTTTGCTTGCTGCTTGCATCTATGGGAAGGCAAACTTGTTTATTTTTTGTTCTGTAGCAGACCAAAGTTGTTGATGAACCACAAGTTGAAAGGAAGCTTTCCTGCACTCCCTGACTCACATTACCTTAAAGATTCCATCTTCCCGACTCTTTCCCGTGTTTCTGGTTTTTTTAGAATTCATCTTTCTGTCTCAGTGCATGGAATCTGGTATGTGGCTGAGCAGACTTCAGCAGAGAGAAGAAATTTAGGAGGACTAGTGTTTTGGAGAGTTGTGTTAGCCTTAGATCTGAGGACTCCACAGGCAGTATGAAACTTTGATTTTCTGTTCTGACATGGAAACACTCATGGCTTTATTTGGGGTATTCCCCTCCTACTTTGTCACGGGGAATCATTTCCTCTGTAGAGCTGTGCCCCAAGTCTGCTGTGGGGGAGATGTGATAAAAATCCCAACAGCTGACTCTCTGCTGAACAGCCTCAGGAACCAGAAGCTCAGATTGCATGGGTCTGTGGTTTCCCTGCCATTTGTGTCTTCTAGAGAAAACCCTAAGATCTTCCTCCAGCTGCTGTGAGACATGGGGCTGGTCATGAGGAGACTGAGCACTGTCTGGAGAAGACTGGAACTTTGTTGGTTTTGACAGATAGGATGGAGATCTATTTTGTCTTCCCTCAGACAGGTCATGGGTATGAAAACCCCCATCTGAAAGGAAAGATGATGTTTTACAGAGTCTGAGGTCCTCGTGACTGTCTCCAGTATCAGAGACTGATTGTGCAGGGTGTCTCTTCCTGACATTTTGTGTTAGTTGCCAGCTCAGGAAAGCAAGCAGCTGAGAGTCAGCCAATTCTGCTGCAGTCCTTGGTGAGTGCATCCTCTTGCACCCCAGATGAGATCGTGATTGGAGCCCCCATCGGCTCTGATAATCACAGCCATGAGTTTGGGGCCTCAGCCCTGCTGAAAGGTTTGCTTTTGGTGCTCTGAAAGAGATGTGTGGTCTTGTTTACTTTTCACGTAAGTGATGTCTAGGACAGGAGCGTCAGCTTTTATTTTACCTTAAGCACACATTCACTCTTACCTTTTCCTTTAGCTGAACAGTCCCAACAACAGTGGCCTGTGCTCTGTAGAATGAGCTGGGGAAACAAGGATTTAGAGTATTCTTCTCTGCAAGGAGATACCTGCCTCTTACATCCTCAACGAAAGACCTACAGCGGCTTCTGCTTAGCAGAATGTTTTCTTTCCTGTTAATGGTTGCAGCTGGGAGAGCTGTGCCTCATCTCTTGCTTGTAATTACATCAGTAGAGTATCTTGGGAGAAGGTTAAATAGTCTTTTGTATATCAAATAAAGCCAGTGAAGTTCACTGAAATCATTTAATGAAAACAATCCTGATTATCTGTATATACTGCCATGTGATATTTTAAAAGAACATCTTAAAGAGAAACATGGAATTGTTTAAGGCCTCTAAAGACTAGAGTGCAGAGGCTATGCAGCAAATGCCTTTATAATCCAGGATCTGAAGTAAGCTTTGAATCCAGTGGGGGTTTTTTGCTATTGTAAAACATAGGAGATTTTGATACAGTAACTCAGATTTGATTCAGAGCTTTCTTATTAACCGTTCTTCATGCACATCAAATTTTAGAGACTGAGCTAAAGGGCTCTGCACATCAGGAATGGAACTGACTCAAGGACAGAGCTATTAAGGTGTGTAATAATCAAGAGAGGAGAATTAATTGTCTTTAATTTGGCATAAATCCCAGGGACCATAACTTTGGTTATTAGGAATTCAGGACCTATTTCCAATTAGTTATACCCAAGCATGCTCACATTTCCAACTTTGGGAGTCTAATCCATGAGCATATTAGCGCATCAATCGTCAACGTACTAATAAAGGACAACGCTGCGTGACCTCTCCGTGTGTGGTCACTGCCAGCCAGTGTTTCCCTGGCAGAAAATCAAACCATAGTATTGCTTTATCCTTTCTGACACCTTGCAGTGAGCAGCTCATTGTGTGTCAGCTGCTTGGGCAGTCTGTGCAGACAAAATCACCTGGGCCGTGCTGGAACAGGTCAGATGGGCTGCTGTGGCTTTTACATGCTTTATAGTCTTTGAGCTTCCTTCTAAGACATCTGCTCCAGCAAAGTCTTCCTTTTAGGTGTATGAAATGTAAATAGTGCAGTTGTTATCCATACTGGAAAATCTGGTCTAACCTGAGCTGGGTTAAAGAAAGAGGCAGCAGCAGTTTCCTGAGCTGGCAGCAGCAGCAGCAAAAGCTCATACTGCGACCTCCTGGCTCAAAATGCAACACCTCCCTTGGAGCACACATCAGCTCTGGATAATGACAGCCATGTCTTCAGGGCCTCAACAGAGTATGTAGAGTACTCCCCCTGTGAAAACATGCAGGAATACTCTGCCACAGCCAACCACTCCTGCACCTACCTATGGAGCGGGCTGAAAGTGCCATGTCTTGTGGCAGGGCTGGCTACTTTATATGTGCCAGGAGCTGGAGCACACAGCAACATCACCCTTGCTGTAAAGCTCTCGTTGTATATGTCTGAGAGGTGTAAGGAAAGGTGGACTCGTCCTGTAGCAACAGGCTTTTGCAAGCTGGGCTGTGTGTATCATGCGTCCAACCAGAGTAACAGAGATGGAGAGCACGCTTGTAGCTACACGTGTATGCGAGGGGCAGAAGGAAAGATGGCTCAGACCAGGGGAGACAAAGCAATTCAGGTGTTCAGTCCTCCTGTAATTGTTTCCTGAGACCTGCAACGTCATGGTGCTTTAGCCTCTCATTGTTAAGTGCTGCCTGCCAGTCAGTCAGGAACAAAA
The DNA here is from genome assembly GCA_013399055.1 of Ramphastos sulfuratus. NCBI lineage: Eukaryota > Metazoa > Chordata > Aves > Piciformes > Ramphastidae > Ramphastos > Ramphastos sulfuratus. Next base: position 137,775 of record WBNM01031619.1, on the reverse strand, counting down.
CAAAATTTACAGGGCAAGAGCTTCACATCCCCTTATAGCTATTCTCCATTCCATTTATCCTGAACCTTGACTTTATTGCATGAGAATGTCCTTGGAAGTTCCCAGTGGCAACCTTTCCCCCTCCTTTTCCTCTGCTTTTCCATTTGGGAAAAGAGGGGAAGGGAAAGAAAAAAAAAAAAAGAAAAAAAAAAAACAAGAAATAATGAAACATCAACAGCTGCAGTGGCAACTGCTCTTCCCACCTGCTAGTGTGTGGAGCTGCTGCAAGGATCTTCCTAAAGAAACCTGGAATTACATTGCAGTGGGAAAATAGCAGATTGTCTTTAAAACTTCAAGGTCAAGTATTCTCTATTTTCAAGAGGGAAAAAATCCTTTAAAAGCTTTCCTTAAGTTAATTTTCCAGCATAGTGAAGCTGAAGCTTGCCAAATCCAAGTGTCTGTTTAGCTTTCTTGGTCTATGCCTAGTAACTAATACTTTTGGGGAAAAGGCAGGGATCATATTTAAAGAAAACACAACCTTCCATCTGCGAAGGAAGAACTCTGTGCCACAGAATTTTGCAGGCCTCCTCATGTGCCAGGGAAAAGTGGCAAGGAAACTCAACCATTTCAGTAGTGGTCATTCGATAAAATGAACCTTAAGCTAACAGCAAATATGCCTAATGTTAGGGAATGCATTTTCCTTGAACAGCAAAGGAATTTCAGCTGATCTCCTGTGTTTGGTTTATATTAAGGTGAGTACCACAGGAGCCAAGAGGTGCCATTTTTTTATCCACTTGGCCTTGGTATGGTTTCACTGCCAGCTTTCCATTTATCTGTTGCATGCTCTTTAATTTATGAGAGTCTGCATTGGGGATTTGTTTAAAGCCTTGGCTGAAATTGTCAGCCACTCCTTTTATTGCACATCTTTCTGAAAAGATGGGTGTTGTGGCAAAGCAGTAAATACAATACTGAGCCTCTGCGACACTTGCTATCTGTAAAAAAAAAACAGTAAGTCCTCTGTTAAACTCTGATCAATTACATCATCCCAGCATTAAAACTATCATTTGTCTGGCAACAATATCTTGTTTGTGTTTGCATAGAGCCATTGGCTTGCTACTGGTCTTTAACTGGGAGCCTTTCTGCTTCATATGGTCTCTGAAAGACTGTTAGGGTAACCAGAGTCTCCATCGAAAGTGAGGTTGGAGCCAGTGCAATTAATGGATCTTCTAGAAAGTGATGGCTTAATATAAGACATAAAACCCATAGTATGAGAATATTTCTGTCCCTAACTGGTCAAGTCTTACTGTGGTTTCCCCCTTTATAAAAAGTCACTTCCCCAACAAGTAAATAAAGTTAGATACCCAGTATCTCAAGATGTTTTCTGTGATAAGAGTATTTTAAAACTTCTCAGTGGCAAGCAGTGATTTACTATATCACTGATCTGTCTGGAGTTCAGATTAAATTAAAGCCCTTCTTGCAATTCTCGAGTGATTTCCATGCCTGCAGACCCTGTATGCCTGAGCTGGCTGCAGCAGAACAAGTGCATGGAAGTCTCATATTCATTATTTCATTTGAAAATAGAATTTGTCTGAGAAAAGGTTTATGAGGGACTCTCACAGAGATACCCCATGTCGAGACGTGTGTATTTTTTATTAAAGTTTATTTTCCTTTTTAATCCTGTAAAGAAACAATGCTTTGGACTGTAAATTTAATTTATATTTTACTATATTGTCCTTTACTGGGACCACTTCTACATACCAGTTTTGCTAACTTATTAAAAACACTTTTATATGATTTCTGAGCGTTTGCTCAAAACAGTTCAAAGCAATTAAAGACATAGCAGACAGCTAAGTGCATGAGCATTTATGAACAGTGACAGGAAAGGATGGTGCTGAAGAAAAGGCACAAGGTGAGGAAAGAGACAATGCAGGGAGATGGAGAGAAATGCTGGCTGTTGAGCACCAAGGCTGGTGCTTTTCAGCTTGTATGCAGCAGAGCAGCCTTGTTTCTGTAAGAATTGTGTTTGTTCTCCTTTCCCACACCCACACACCTTGATTGCTAGCTCTGGGATTCAAACTCTAACGGCATCACAGAGCCACTTGGCAATTTTGGAGGTTGCCTTCAAGTTTTGTTTAGTCCTTGAGATCAGAGATTAAAGAAGTGTTTTGGGAGGGCATTCTTTGAGAGAGTGGGAATCTTTGCACTGCTTTTGAAGCACTGGCTGGTTGTGAATGCCAGAAGTAGAATATTTTTGTGCTTTCTCCAATGATGCTCTAGCCTCCTCCCCAGTACAATCCTATGGTTCGATTTCCAAGCTACCATTTCCAGAATATTTGCATCCTCAAGAGATTTTCTTTGGGGATTTTGAGGAGGGTGAAAGACAGAGAAGAGGGAGTTCTTTTTCTGTCTCAAGTATTATCACAATGATTATTCTTTAAAATTCTGTGGTCATTGCTCTGCCATGTTACCTGAATATCTTCCTTTTTCAGTAGCTTCAATGCAAGGAACTTCTTTCCCATGTTGGAACAATTGCTAGAAAAGAAGACTTTTCCAGCAGGATATTTTGTCAAAGCATGCAACTCTCTCCCATCCCTAGTTTTTGCTTTAGAATTGCTGGCCACTGTCGCTTTGACAGACTATGATGTTCCCCCACAGAGGGAGAAGCCACTGGATTGGTAGCTGTGCAGGCTGCAGGAACTAAACAGGAATTAGATTTTTAACACGATCTAACCCTTTCTGTAGGAGTTAAGTGACCGAAAATCTTGCATTCTGGCCTGTGAAGTGGAAATGAACAGATTTAGTATTCCAGCTGAGTGGCAGTAGGAATGCTTCACTTTAATCTGAAACTCCATGTTAGAAAGCGTGGGAGAACTCTGTTGTCAGATTAACTCAGTTCTCATGCATTTTTCCCTGCACCAAGCTGCAACCAAACATACATGGATCAAAAGTCAAATGCTCCATTAATTTAACCTCACATTGGATTTAATGGCATATGGAAATGTATTATTGATTGTACATCTTAAAAAATGAAAATCTCTATGCTAATAGCATATCACATCAGTGCAGGTGAAGCAGTGTGGAAAATGCAGGGGATTAATAAATGACGTAGAGTGCAAGTAAAAGCTGTTTCTGTGCTTTTCTCTCAAAAGATTGAAGTTTTGGGTAGGTTTTTGTGGGAGTGTGTTTATATGTTCTGTCATTAGGAAACATGGAGTGGCAATAGTTATGTTGTATTTCTCAGCACAAAATATTAAAAAGAAACAATGGTTTGAAAACAGTTCTACAGGCAGTTACATTCAACAGTTGGTACCAACAAATGACACAGTCCTGCCTGAAAGCACAGCATGGTTGTCTTTTACTGTTCCTTTACTATGGAGTCTTAATAGCTGGCTGCAAAACCCTTCTGAATTCATTGTGCTTAAAGAACTTTTGTGAGTTTTTTCAATGCATACTTCCAGCTGATGAGGGTTTCTTTGTAAGTAATAGTTAGTGAAAGAACCTAGGCTTATTTATCAGCTGTTGGGTATGACCCACAAAAATCTATTTTTATCTACTTGAAATTATGCTGTACTTTCTGGGGAGGAAATGGGGGGGGGGGGAAAAAAAAAAACCCACCAACGTACTCTTTTTTTTTTCNCACAAAAATCTATTTTTATCTACTTGAAATTATGCTGTACTTTCTGGGGAGGAAATGGGGGGGGGGGGGAAAAAAAAAAAGACCACCAAACAAACTTTTTTTTTCTCACCAAACAAGGGTTAAAAAAAGGATGCTTGCTCAGGCAGGGAATCTTGAAGACACCATTTGTTTTACTTGTGTGTAAGCTCTTCCTCACTCACATTCTTGAGTCTCTTGCCACAGTTTCTGCTGTGCTGTACTCTGAACCCTTAAATGAGTGTCAGTGCCATACAAGCTAAGCCCTTTTTAGTACTTCATTAACATGAGTGACTAGTTTCTCTGGTCTCTCAGGAGATTGCTTGTTTTGAGGTTTCTCTGGCTTTGAGTTGTCTGTAGACATTGCTCTGCATTCATGGCAGAATAGTGGGCTTCAGGAGGTCTAGGGTGGTCATCACCTCTTAAAGGATGTTATGTTACACTTCCCACCACTCTAAGAGGGTGTCAGCAGTTTGCAGAGACTGCTCTGTGGCACGGAGCTTGTTTAGGCTGAGCAGATGAGCTTCTCCTATAATTTTCCTTCTTGAGTCTTTTTATCTCTTTTAGGTATATTTAGCGTAAGTCTTGGGATAGGACCAAGACTGCAAATGTGACTGTCATTGCAAGGAAGCCAGTATGGAAAGCAAGAAGAGGTAGCCCAGGGCGCAGGATAGCATTAGTAGTAGGGATTTTGTAAATGCCATGTTAGACTCTTGCAGTCTAATCTGATAAAAGTGTGAATTGGTTTCTTCCAGGATGAGTTGAGGTCTCCTAGCTGACAGCAAACTCCACAGCTAACACATACTCAGAAGTTATAACTTAGAAAGGTCCCTAAATGAAGAACTGAAGGAGTGGATTGTAGGTACAAACTTTTAATTTGCTCAAGTTGGTGACTGAATACTTACTTTTGGTCTTCTCTGAGTCAGCTTCAGTAGCTGTTAATCATCTTTGTGTTGCCCTCTGTCAAGCACAGGTCACAAGCTGTTATCTGTGAAGGAGTGAGGGAATTGCCTGTTCACTACTGAAGCAATGGCTAGATTCAGTCATCTCAGCAGATCTAGCAGTGTTTATGAAGACCCTGCATCAGAGGTGTACAAGGCCATGGTAGTGGAAGTGAGATTTCCCTAGAGAGACCTTACTCATATTTTCCCTTGGGCTGTGCTTTTAGGGGTCAGCCATACTGGAGAGTGACAGCTGTAGCCTCCATCGGTGCCTCTAGAGCTGTGCTTCTTTTTTTGTATCCAAGCCTGAGTCTAGACTGGATTAGCAACCCTGTGAGAAGCTTAGATGTAGCTATGGCTGATATGTGACAATGCCTTGCGTGTCTTGGAGAGCTTTGGCAGTGGCATGCTGCAGTGCTTCTTAAAGGAAAGGAGAACATACTTCCTAATGGAGAACTGGCCCTGCATTTGTGGTATTGTATTTTATCCTGGCCAGTTCCTTAGGGCAGGTTGAGAGGTATCATGAGGCATGAAAGAATGTTACTTGTCTGAGAACAGCATCTCTAAGGGCTGGGAGGAACAGTTTGTTTCATCCCATTGAGATGCAGCATCTCACATCGGGCCTGGAGAAACCAAAGTTGCGCCCTGGGTGGGAGAGAGTGCTGAGTGCCAGTGCACAGCAAATGCAGGGTGCTCAGCCCTGGGGAGGTGGCGCTGCTGGAGTGACTATGCGGTACCTTCCTGTCACACACGTGGGAACACAGTGAGAAGCAGCGCTGGGACTCGGCAGGAGCACAGGCTGAACCGGCACTGAGGCGGCTTGGAAGGTGCTGCTGTGTCTTGCTCTTGGGAGCACACACCTCTCTGCAAAGCTGTCCTGCTGCCCTCCGAGATAAACAAAGGCTTGGGAATGCCCAGCTGTGCTACTGAGAAGGGATCAGCGGCTTCTAAATGGAGATAATAGCTGTCCCGCCAGGAAAGGACAGTGTTAGGAGCGCCTTTCCGGCACCTGGAGGGTAGAACTGTCTCCGTTAGGTGTTTTATGGACTCATAACCTCTAGAATGAACGGGTCTTTGGGGCTCCCACGCTGTGAGCCCCCCAGGCAGATTCCTGACAGTTTATCCTCTTCTGCCTTGTCTAGTCTCGTATTTTCTTGAATTTTCCTTACAGTACTTTCTTTGTTTTGGACTGACTCAGATTCTTTCTTTTGTGAACTGTTTTGCTGCTGCCGCTGTGATCTTTCTGAGAGATAGCAAATACTTTGTTTACTGTAAGCTCTTGTGCAGTAATTCATGTGGTTACACCGTGACACAGAGAAGTCCTTCTGGAGCTTGTTTCCACACCCACCCATTCATCTGTGCCCTTCTCCCTATTTTCAGCAGGCAGCTTCAACATGTCACGTTGGCATGATGTCATACAGAGCCAGCAGATTTGTCATTAAAAGTCCTGTCATCGATAGATGACTGTTTGTATTTTCTGCCTGCCTGAAACTGTCTTATACTTGCTAACCCAGTAATTAAGACTTTGTTGCCTTTGAAACAGGTTGGTTTCACTGCCCCACCTTTTCCCTAGGCAATTACAAGGTGGTGCCAGTGTCGACGGGGCATTTGTTAGCCTGCATGAGACTTGGCTCCACAGCGAGCACACACAAATGCACTCCTTCTCCCACTACTCCCAGCATGGGCTGTAGCCTGACACCAGGCAGCCTTTGGAGACCACGAAGGTGGATAGTAATTTTGGTATACCTCTTAGAGGGCTTTTGTAAGAAGAAGGATCCAGGAAGAGAGCATCACCTCAAAACGGCTGATAAAATGCTCTTTGTGCAGCTTCAGTTGAACCTGAACAGAGCGGTGTCAGGGTTTTCTTATCATGTAAAATGATGCCATTCTTCTGGGCTGCTGGATTGCTCGACTGCTTTTGATTGTCTTGCAGTAATTGAATAGCCACACTGTGTAACCTGTACTGAAGGAATTAGGGCTGTTTATTCAGCAAACAGATGTCCTAGATTGTGGTGTGCTTATGATCTTACTGGCTTGCATCTTTCATTAGTTAATATTGCCGACTAGCCAGACCATCTTCCTTGCACTGATAATTTTTGCATTTGCTAATGTGTTTCAGTGTCTCAAAGGGAGATTTGGAAGCTTGTAAAATTTGTAAAGTAATTCAGTTGATCCTTCCAAATACGAGTCTGTCGTAGACAAGGGTTACTTCTGCAACATCCTACGTTAAATTGCATCAGACCACTACCTCTTACCAGCATCAGTTCAGCCCTGATGGCTTGAACTGGGTGAGGTCCCAGGCTGCCTCACCAAAAGGCTGGGAACATGAGCTGTAGCTTTTGATACATGTATCCCGCTCCTGTGCCATGCTGACCACAGTCGAATGCATTTATCAGAGATGTCTCTGCCTTCAATCCATTTCCTGGCTTGCCCCTAGCACCACAAGCTCCTGAGTGGCTTCAGATAGCTGGCAGAATTGAAAACGAAGCAGCTTTGTGTTTTAATCATTCCTACTGAGCCCCTAAAATTGATGTTGGGCTGAAGGTTCCTCAGCTGACATAAGTTGGCAGGAGCCAGTGGCCCACATAAGCCATTTCCAGGCCCGTGTGGGGATAGGACCCAATACCTCACTTGAACTGAGTTGAGAACAACCCTTCCAGAGGGACAGTGGGTTTGATAGATTGCAAGAGATTTTAGCCTCACAGCTATGGCTGTAATGTATAGAAAAGCTACTTTTTGCTCTTTCAAAATTATATTGGGTATCATTTTTTTTTCCTCTCCCTCAGCAGTCTGAACAATTGGGCTCACGATACTAAGCAGGCCTGGCTTTTACAGGAAGAGCAATATGATTGATAACTGTCATAAACATGTTTACGGTTTGCACTACCATTTCTAAAGTATCATTTCTAAAATACCATTTCCTACACTGACGCAGAGGAAATCCAGAGTGGTAGTGGGAAGGTTTTACCCCCCAAAATACAGTTGCACGGCTGCAAGGCTGCCGTGCTGCACAGAATTTGCACTAGTAGGAACCCTATCTCCAACCCCTTCCAAGTTTTCTGTTCTTTGAGAGATCACAAGTTTTGAGCAAAATCCTGGGAGTAATCCTGCAGGATTCAGTCATCAACAGCTGTGCTCACCACAGACTTCTCTGCAGGCCTTTTCTGCAAGCAGCTGTTATGCACATATCGTTCCATGCTGGGGCTGATCCATGCTTCTCAGAAGACATAAATTTCAATTGCCTCTGTGTCCTTATCCTCACTTGATATTTGGAGTTATGCAGAAAGTAAGGATGCCCCAAAGGGTGTGTGTCTCACAGCAGCATCCTCAGGGAAAGCAATTTTCTGGGGAGCTGTTGAATGAGCGGCGTAATTGCAGCTGCTCTAAAGGAGATCTCAGCTCTAGTTTCAGGCTGTGGAAGAGGTTTCTTACCTTAGCTTTTCCCTTAAAGATGGGAAATGTGTGGCATAAAAGAGCTGTAAAAGAGAAGAAGGGTTAGATTTCTGTCACCTCAGAAAGGAGATTAGCAAAGGGAGCTGTCAAGTGAGCATGAGATATCCTCTGCACATGTTGTCATGCTAGATGCCAGAGGGACATTGCTGGCTCCTTGGTGACTGCTGCTAGCAAGACCTCAGCCCAGTCATGGATTTTTCTGAGTTTCAGTTTGTAATTGCAAAACCCACTAGTGTTTTGTTTGGTTTTTTTCTCTCTCACTCTTTTCTTCTTGTTTCCTCCTGCGCCTCTCTTCTCTTCCTGCGCCTCTCTTCTCTTCCTGCGCCTCTCTTCTCTTCCTGCGCCTCTCTTCTCTTCCTGCTCTACTGTCATTCCTACTTCTGCTGCTTCAGTCCATGGAGGGAGTTAGAGCTTGCAATGCCAGAAAGACTCCTACTTGTGCCTAGATTTTTGCATGCTCTTACCTAATGCCTGCCTGAGATACACCACTTCTGAAAGTTTCTGAAACCCAGAAAGAAAAACTGGTTTAGATAGTCTGCACTTGAAAGCAGATTCATAACCTGGTTTAATGTGTATTTAAAGCACACTAGCTAGCCTTGAATAAAACCAAGTGCTGACAAACTCATTTTCTGCAATAAGGTTATCCACACATTGGCATGAATAGAAGGATATATATTACTGACAAGCTCTGTGTGCAGACAAGTTAGCACAGCTAGCAGGGGCTGAAAGGAGCTGAGGCATGACAGAGCCTCATAATTAGACCTAGATTAGACATTTGCTGGAGGCGAAGGCAAGGCAAGAACAGCTCTCAACTCCTATCGTCGCCTGTAGTGTTTCGAACACAGAGACATCCTGCGCTGTCCCGGTGAAGTCAGCAACACCGAGGCAGGCTGGAACGAAGCCCCATTATCTCTGCAGGAGCATTGCTGACAGGGCAGGGTGTGGGCACAGACTGTGCTCTGTGGTGTGACCAGCTCAGGTTTTCACCACAGCCGTTCTTCTCCAGGATGGTTCAGAGTGGGTGTGAGAGGCATACAGCACATGGGGAGGACCTGCAATAGTTGAGTGTCCCGTTTCATGGTGGTACAGACACCTTGAAGACTTTAGATCATCTCTGGAGAACATGCTCATCCTCCCCTTGAGCTTGAGCCCAGTGCAAGTCCCCTGGAGCTACCCCAGAACTAACAGCAGGTGAACCCCAGCCTGCAGGTGTCTGAGCTGCCATCAGAGACTGACTCAGATTTTCCTTTTGTCTCATCATGCAGTGATGTGAGCTGAGACTGCAGCCTCCTGGAAGCACACTTTTGCTCTTAAACACCAATGTTGCCTCTATGTTTGGTTAACAAGGGCAAGTCCTTGCTGCCTGTGTGTTTGTATAGTAGCAAGGGTGCCAGTGCTGCTTGCTTGAGTTTTGGTGGCAGTGTGGCCATACCAGATAGGCAGGTTTCAATCTCCAGGCATGCATGGGTATGGGGTTTTACTGGTATCATTGCTAGCCCAGGGAACCTGCTGTGTCTCTGACTGCGCAGCGTGCATTGCTTCTCTACTACTGTCATTTGCCACTACGGTTTTGGGGCTTGTGTGCACTTAAGATGGAAAAAACTGTGTGCAGCATCGGCTTTGCATGCTTGCCTATGTCCCTTTGTGCCCAACTTAGCACAGGGGCTGAGGGTGGTTACCTGTGCCCTCTGTCCAGTTGTTGAGTGCACAGCATTTTCATGTGGGCTCGGTAATGGCTTGGGCTTACAGCGGGCATGTGATACAGGAGTGGCACTGTTCATCTCTGTGCAGTCCAGGAAAGGCTTGATCAAAGGTCTTTAGTATGGCAGAGGTAGCCTTGCCGCCGGCTCTTTGTCATCAGTGTCTCTCTGTTGTACCCAGGGAAGTCAGGATTGGATCATATAATTTCTGCTGGTCTGTGACTCATCACAAACTACTAATTTTAACTGAACAGTCACCTCCAGTGGAGCAGGTGGTTGGGTACCTGTGGATCATGCACTACGAAGGATTTTCTGATCTCTCTAGTTTCTGCGGGCAAAGGATTGTTGCAGATGGCAGGAGATTTCTTGCACAAATCTGGCTTCAGATTTGCCTTTAGCTATGTGCTAAGCCTCCACACAGACTTCGGACAAAGCTAGCTGGGTAATGCTTAGCTCAGTGCATTCTTTGTAAAATCTTGAACAAACCAGAAAAGATTGTCAATGGTAATCATGGTGATTAGATAGATCACTTCAGGCTTTTCAGTTTCCCCGGAGTAAACATCTGCTTTCAATACTGTAAATAGCAAGGTGCTGCACTTCAGGCAAGCATGGCCTCAATCCAAGGGAATGTCATTGTTTACTGTTTTTCCTATGTATCTTCCTTTGCTTTTCAATCTATACCGTGCAGTACTTCTGTGTGTACCCTTCTTTTGTTTCTTTTCAGCCATGTAGGAGCATGCATTGTGATTGCTCAGTATTGAATGCTTGTGTGCTTCTGTTGCTTGTTACTGAATGCTAGCTCTGGTGTCATTCCAGTTAAGCTCTATGTACCTTTTGTCTTTGAAAATCAATGGAGAGCAAATTAAAAAAAAAGAACTAGTTTTCATGGTACCTTTCATTAAAAAAAAAGGGGAAAAAATTCAATTTATGTTTGCTCGTGATGAGAGAGGTTTCTAGGGACACTAGTCTGGGAGACAAAATACAGTTTGTGCTTTTAATAAGCATCAGGAACTGCTTTTTCCTTTGGAAAACCTTAAATGCTTCATAGTCACTCTCATCTAAACAGAAAAAAAAGAACAGTATTCCAGGGCATTGTTTGTTTGCAGCAGATGTTGCCTTGTGCTACAGAGCCTTGGTTTGCCAACAAGTCAAGGGTCTCCAGGATTCTCCTGAGATCTTAGGGAGCAGTATGTAAGCCTAGCCATCACAGGCCGCATTTGTGCTGCAGGTGTGCCAATACAGGTAGAAGAAAACATCTGAGGTGACCTATTGCTACTACCTTCTGTCAGGAGTGACTGGTATGATTCCAGATGTGTGATGATAGCAGGAAAAGTCAGATTGCAGCAAGTTCAGGCTCTTGGGATTTGGGAAGATGCTGATGTTTGTTTAAATGCTGCAGTGAGTTGGGAGCTTTGCAGAATTGGATTTGCCAAAGGTTTGCTTAAGTTCCCTTAAAACGGGTAAAAAAGAGGCATACTGAAAATAATTGAGTTTCTGTTGCTTTAAAAGCTTCTTAATGTTCTTCAAGTTGTCAGTTTTGGGGTTCAGTGGGGCTTTTCTCTTTTTTTTTCTGTGCAAATATGTCCTTTTGATTGCAGTTCAGGCTTAGCAGAGTGCAGTACATCTTGCCACAGAATGAGTAAATGAGCTCTGTTCTGCAGCTGCTATTGAATGACTGTGTCGGAGCATGCCTTGGCTTATCAGTGAATGCTGCCTAATGTATTCCACCCAGCCTACCTGAGCAGGCTCTGCAGCTGCAAACCCAATTAACTGTTTTCATACCTGCTGTATGAATGGTCTTAGCAGTGCTTCATCTTATAGTATTTCAGTAAGACCTGAAATACCTGCACCCCCATTGCTCTCTGCAGCCCAGAAAATGCACCAGAAACTTGCCATGACAGAGTCTGGCAAGGCGGCTCATGAGCAGAGTGTGGCTCATTAGCTTTACACTCATTAGTTTCTAAAAGCCTTCTGAATCAGATTTGGGGGCATGAGGAAGAGATTTACTGTCTATCCTACGAGTGTGACAGAATGTTTCTAGTCAAAAAAAGAGAAAATGGGCCTCTCTGGACCATTCTAAGGGGTTTTATTGTTTAGCTGTTGTTTTTCAAGATGCCTCAAACTATTTGGCTTTGCGTTTGTCTGTTATCTTCAGCTTAGTCCTCCCACAAAAAGGCAAATACCTGCTTTTACTGAATTATTAACAACAATAGATGAAGCCTACGTATCGATGAAAATTATGGACGTTTCCCAAGGCAATTGATTTAAACAGAGTTAAATTTAGTGGAAGCTTCTCTTGGTGTAATGAATGCTCATTATAGAGCCTAATGTGCTTTAAGGGCTTGAAAACCTTCTCAGTAGGGAAGTCAAGCTGCTGTTTTCCAGCAGAGTCACAGATGCTGTGCCATGGCACTGCTGTCACTACAACCGTATCCCATTGCTACACGCTTTTCTTTAACCTTGTGTGTTTTTCCCTCTTGCAGAAGACCACCTCCCAGCTGGCTTCCCGACCATTGACATGGGCCCGCAGCTGAAGGTGGTGGAAAAGGCCCGCACAGCCACAATGCTCTGTGCTGCCAGCGGAAACCCTGATCCTGAAATCTCCTGGTTCAAGGATTTCCTGCCTGTCGACACTGCAACTAGCAATGGGCGAATTAAGCAGCTGCGCTCGGGTAAGGCAGCAAAGCAAGTAAGCTTCCCCTGCCTCCCTCACTCTCCCTCCCTTTTCTTCTTTACTTGCCACTGTTATTTTTTTTTCCTCTGAAATGCCATTCTTAACCCAAATGTCAATATGATTTGAACTTGTTTCTTCTACAATATAAAGCAATGTGTTGGAGCTGATCATCTCTGTCACAGTATCATGGCTTAAAAGGAGATATTAGAGTGGATATGCCTTTTGGAACATCACCTGGATTCCTTCTCTGCTAGACCATGTTGACACTGCCCCGAATCTTTGGTCGGCTCAGACATTCACTGCCAACTCGGCAGGTCTCAGATATTTTTTAATAGGATCACATTGTGAATCAAGACAATGAGATACTGGTTGAGACTTTACAGTCTTTGGTCACATACTACTTCACAGAATCACAGAATGCTAGAGGTTGGAAGGGACCTCCAGAGATCGAGTCCAATCTCCCTGCCAAGGCAGGATCCCCTAGAGTAGTTCTCACAGGAATGCATCCAGGCAGATTTTGAAAGTCTACAGAGGAGACTTCACAATCTCTCTGGAAAGCCTCTTCCAGGACTCTGTCACCCTCACTGTAAAGAAGTTTCTCCTCATGCTGAGGTGAAACCTTCTACGTTCAAGTTTGCAGCCATTGCTCCTTGTCTTATAGCTGCTGACCAGTGAAAAGAGATTGGCCCCATCCCCTTGAAACCCACCCCTCAGATATTTATAGACATTGATAAGACCTCCTTTCAGTCTTTTCTTCTCCAGACTAAACAGCCCCAGGTTTCTTACATAGACTCTGCAAGAGAGTCCTCTGCTTTCTCTGGAGATCTTTATCACTCTTGCTATGTGACACCACAAGAAGAAAGAAGAATCCAAGAAGCAGCAGTTCTGTGGGTTTCAAAGGAAGGTGGACATAGTTTTGAAATATTAACATTTCTTTTTGTTTGTTTGTTTGATGAGGCAAATACTACTTTTTGAAATACAGACTGTTTGTTCTTGCGAGTGGCTAAGAATGCACTCATTTTAGCAAGGAACATTTTTTGTTTTTCTGCTGCACTTCTGGGTCTCTCAGGACTGTAAGGCCCATTAGAGAATTAAAGAAAATAAAATGTCACTTTATTCACTGACAAAGTGCAGCTCCCCAGCGTGAATTGTAGTGGCTATTTAACAGTGCACAACAGTACTACACAGCAGCCTTAGTCTGGGGGAAAAAAGCCAACATTACCCTACATGAAATACAGAAGAGAACAGGGTTGGAACAACTTTGGTCTAGAAGGGTCTCACGTTTAAATAAGAGGCAGGCTGCCTTGCCTGGGCACTTGAAATCTGTTTGTTATGAGTGCTGCTGTCAGGGTAACACCATCTTCCTCCTAGCAAGGTGAACATCTTGACACATTTCCCCATATCAGGATCCCTCTGCATAGATTTGATGATGCTTGGGTGATAAGAAGTAGGCTTGTACTTGGGGGAGTGGGTAATGAAACATCACTCTTGTCAAAAATAGAATCCAGCCTAACATTCCTGATCCCACCTTGATGTACAGTGAGAGCTAATTATACTAATGCATTTATAGCTTATGAAATTTCCCAGTGACCTTTAGCTTATCTCCCCCACAACATGGTTTAATCTTGATCTGTTTGTGCTGAGAGAAAATATCACACTTGTTAATTATTCTGAGAAGCTTTAGGAAGCATCAGTAGGAAAGTGCACATGGATGTGTTTCACTTCATAGTTGACTAAATCAGCATCAGAAATTACCATAAATGAGCAGCAAGGCAGATCCTGATGCACTTGCTGTATGTTCTCCAGCCTTCTTTTCACAGGCACTTGGCTGCCTCTCTACCAGCTGCTTCACAAGTTCGATGAGATAGAAAGTTTAAAAACAAACTAGTAAACCCTGTCACTGTGTCCAAGTTTTGTTTCCTATTTGCTGTTCTTGAGCAACATCTCAATTGAATATTTCACCTGGGATTCAAACTCTAGAGCTGGCTGCTTGCTGAAGACACAGTAATTACCAAGGGAGGCGTCAAGGGAACCTTTTAGAAATCAATGAGCAGCACACATCCTCAGACTCACCAAAGAAATTGATTAGCTCTCTGATGTAGTAAGGGAGATTTCCACAGTTCAATGTAAGAGACTTCCAAGTAGGAGTAAAGGTTTATTTTCAGGGACCTGGTGATATAATGCCAAGATTCACCAACGTTCTGCTCCACCCTGACAGGAGTAGGGAGCAAGAAGTTTACTGCTTCTCATGGGCCAGAGATTCAAGCCTTGCTTGCATTTGTGGCTTTTTCCTGCATTTGTAGTCGGTGTAAAGTAGGGCCTGCACTTTGAAGTGCCTGAGTCCCACTTACCTGACTGCAGTCACTCTGTGTGAACAATGTGATGGGTTGAACAGTATCTCATCCATTGTACAAGCTACTAATTGAGCTCTGCAGCACTGCACCATAGTGGGACAGAGTTGGGGTTTTTAAAAAAAAAAAAAAAAAAAAAAAAAAGAGTATTTAAATAGATACCTCATTATATGGGAGATTTTAATAGTTTGCAAAGTCTCTGCTCCATTAAGATCATATCTTACACCCAGCCTGGCATATCTGCATGAATGTCAGTTTATACTATCTCAATCTAAGTATACGCTCATTTGATTTCATTTAATTAAAACCCAATAAAAGCTAGACAGATGTAATACAGTTAAAATAGCTACAGCATGGTGTGAGCCCTACATTGCATAGAGTGTCCGACCTTCAGTGAGTACATAATGTATTATTATTCAGACGTAACAAATATAGGTCGTAAAGGTCAAAGCAGCTTTGGAGTCCGACTTAGAGAAGGAGCTGAGGGATAGTTTAATTTCATCAGGCTCCTAGTGTGGAATAAATAGCTAGAGGTGAAGAAGCAGCATGTTTGGGAAAGGTGCTCTCTTCTGACACTCACAGTTATGTGGGCTGGCAGTGCTCTGGGGGCTTTGGGCAGATCTCTGAACTTGCACTCATGTGCTCAAGGGTGCTCTGAATGTCAATTTCTAGAGGTATGTTCATCTTCTGTCAAGGTGCTAGAGGGTTTGTGGTTTAAGACAACCGAGCTGTCATTTTAGATTCTTTTAACCCCAGAGGACTGGTGTCTTTGTCAGGAGCAAATACACAGCTTATAAATCTGCCCTGTATCCTACCATCTCTCATTCACTAATTAATCTGTGTGTCTGTAGATGCATTTTTCTCATTAAACCTTGAGACATTTGGCATAACTCTTTAAATTTAGATGGCTTTTTTCCCCCATTTCTCTGCAATACCAAGATCTTCCCTCAAAGTAATGCTTAATTAATTTTCAAGTCCAGCTCTTGGGAAGTTTTGCCAGTATGTGTTGGGCTAATTGCTCTAGAGATGAGAACAGACATAAATACAGGGTTTAATCTCCATTATCACAGACCAAGGCAAAAACAAGGTCTCTGACTCATGCTGGTTGTAACAAAATTCTTCCTTGCTCATCTTGCTAATACTTCCCACCTCTTGTGAAGAAGGCTGCTTTTCTGCAAATGCAGTGGCTCAGGACAGCTCCCTGTTCTCCCCCAGGGTGCATAGCTGCAGTCACTGCCTCAGTCATTGACACAGGATCTGAGGCTCACTCTGGGCTGGGAAAACTCTCCAGCATGCTAGCTCATTTAAAACCTGTTTGTCTGACCTGATTTTAGAGCTATCTGGACATCATAGTATTGCAGGTGATGAATATGTGAGTTCTGGCAGCACGAGTCAGTGCTACACCTCTTACCATGTTTACAAATTCGTTGGTGATGTGCCGGAAGCTCTCACAATACAGATCAGATAGTGCCAATCCTTCAGAGTTCTCCTTGGATCGCAGGCTCTTGAAGACTTCAAAGCAGCTTGGATACTCTCAAAGCTCTTGAATGCTTCCCAGTGAGTTTCATAGTCGAAGAACTACTTTTTCACCTTGCTCTTATAAACAAAGTGTCAAATTAGAATAAATAACTATTCTTAGTGTTAACATACAGATATCTTTGCCATGTAAGGCAACTCCGGAAATTGAGGGAGCATTGTCATCTTTCATCTAGTGAAGAACTTGGTCTTACAATAAGTATCATTCTCTTTTAATCATTATCAATTATGGAACTGTGCCCTAGACCCTCATGTGGCTTTCAGGCAATTAAATGGAAGTAAATTATCAGAGAGGGCTCTGCAGGTGACTTTGGTCACTCTCTGGAAAGGAGTAGGGACCTCTAACAAAGGAAGTAATGAAAACTGGCTCACCAGATCACCTTGCTGCATTTATGCTTTCAGAGTTACCAGCAAGTGTTTTCATTTTAGTTTTGATCCTATAGGTAGAAGCATTACCTATTTGGAAACAAAAGGAATACCCAACATATACAGAGCAACTTGCAAAAAGGGGTGATGCCTGTCATAGTGAAACGGCAGTGATGGCCATAGTCTGCTTCAATGGTAATAGCCAGCGGTCTGTAGCCAGCAGAAGACATTCTCCTTCCGGCAAGAAACAGCCTTGAGTCCAGATGTCAGATGGGCATCAAGTAGATCAAGGTGTGTAAGGACAGTACAGAAGAGTGGACAATGGATGCTTTCTTAGAAAGGACTAACTGGACAAGGTTTGAAGCAATACTGTGGTCAACCAGCTGACAGCTGAAGTTTTATGTCTTGGAAGAGCCTATGCTGCACATCTGGGTCTTGTGAGGCACACACAGCTGTGATGGGATCCATGCAGACTTCCTGTTGAAACTGGTGGCAAAAAGGCAGTCTTTTCTGTAGTACTTCCACTTCTGAAAATCCACCTCTAAAAGTCTGTTGGGAAGAAGTGATAAGCATGGTCAGTTCTCTGGGAGTCAGTGTTACATTGCCAGAGTGCCCAGCTGCAGCCAGCCAAAGCCTTCCTCTGATGTTGCTTTGGTAACTTAGGTTCTTACAAGGAAATGGTGCCTTACGTCTGGGGTGAGTTTGTATCAGCAGAGTCAAGCCCCTTCTCCAACAGACTCTTTCTTCCACACTGGGAAGTACTGATGCAAATAGTCCCATGGGATTTTCCAGTGTATCATCCTATATTTTGCCTTGTTTTGGGTGCCTGACTGTGTGCTTCCAGTACACAGGATGTCAGGGTAAGCATTTGTTACTGACTGGAGTCAGTATGTGGGTAAAGTGAGTGTCTGTCATCAAAAAGGGGAAATAAATGCTCCTACCTTAGGATTGTTGCAAACCTTGCAAAGACAAGGAATTTGGTTTGAAGTTTGATCTTTGGGTGCCCTTTACATAAAGCAGCCTGATCACAAGGCACAAGTTGGCCTCAGCAACCATTCAAGTAATGGCACCTCCATCACTCGATGGACTCTTCTAATGATATCACTCTGTGGCCTGTGTGCTGTGATTTGATCCCTCTTGAGGGACATCCTGAAAGGGCAACAACCAGAGATGCCTTGTCATGTGATGTGAAAGGCAAATGGAAACTTTTATTCCTTCTGGATGAGGAAATCAGGGGGTCCAGCAGAAAAGCCTTGTGCTGCACTCTCTGTAATGATGTCCTCTGAGTGAAGACTGAATGTCTTAACTTTGCAAAGGTGAGAGAGACCCAGAACAAACACTGTGCTAAGTACAGCAAGCCTCTGTGCTGCTCCCACAAGGGTTGGCTTACATTCAGAGGCCAGGAGGGCTGGGATTTAACAGGCAAAAATCGAGCTGGTCGCATGTTTCAGGGGATCTGCTTCAAGTATACAGTTGCTCCTAGAGCTCTGTGTAGACAACTGCATATTAGAGACAGGGTTTAGCCTCTACAGGGAGTAGATTTAAAGATTTGCTTCAAATCTTTTCATTTCTAGGGCAGAACAATAAACCCTATTGCAGCCAAATGAGAGAGAAGGAAGTCCCGTTTTCTGCCCCTTGGGCTTGTACTCAAAGTGATTGCACCATTCCCGTGGGAAGTGACACACTGTGGTGACACTTTTCTTAACTCTGAGAATTGTGGAGGGGGACAGGAAGGGAGAGTCTCTAGACCAAACAGAACAGAAATAACACTTGGCAAACTTTCCAAACAGGCAAAGAGAAATAACCCTATTTTCCATGGCTGTGCTATTCCATATGAGTATCTCTGGATATAACTGTTCTGTCAAGGGTAGCCGTTGTTACTAAGACAGATAAACAAGCAGCAGATTTACTACTGTTCCAAGAGAGAAATTACCTACAACTAAAGTTACTGCAAGATCTTCCCTGATGCTTCAGTCATCTGTGGATAAAAAGCATCAGAAAACATAACCAGACATAAAGTTAAAATGGGGTAATGTCATCTTGGCAGAGGAAAATGCTGAAATGAGTACTCTGAATTGCTGCTCCTGCTTACAGAAAGGACTCTGCCTAAAGGAAGGGTATTTAGGAAAGATAAAGAATAAGTATAAATATTGTAATTACTTTCTAAGAGGCAAGTTAAACATGCTTAAAATATGCCTTCTTTGTATTTACAGAAATTCTTTTCTGTCTTTCTTTCCCATTGGGTGATCATTGTTGTGGATAATGGAATGAGCTGTAAATCTGAGATACACGACACTCTTGTATGCATACTGGTATTTATTAATCAATACACTGAACATGATTTGACACACTGTGTCCTGTTTAACCCTGTTTTTCTGTCTGTTTAAACTCCTCAGTTTTCTTTGGTAAGTGCTTGGTATTCAGATCTTAAAAATCTGCATAAAACCAACACATACCATGAACTGCCTACAGATTAAATCTGCATGAATCTCTCCCTTATACTAACAGCCTTCATATGTGCAAAATAAGACCATGGGGACAAAAAGTGGGGATTAGAAGGGTTCCCTGCCAATTTGCCCAGCTGGAGCATCTCTCCTTCAATCGTGCTTCATTATTGATTGCATACTGAACTCAAGACACTGACCAGAGGATCCTGCACTTGCTAAACACATTGACCTCATAAAACAAACCTTTATAGATCATTCCAATAGGATAACTTAACCTTACAACCAGAGAAGCCCTCCTTATAAGAAACTCTTCATTATAGCATGTAAAATTATCTCCAGTGCCTTATAAAGAGGGTAGGGATTCATTTCTCCAGCTAACATCCAAATTAGGCAGGAACAGTAGAGGTCTGGCTAGTGTGCCATTCTTACCAGAAACTACTTCATTTTGAAATATTTCTTTATGTGAAGTTAATTCTGCGTGACACCAATTTCTTTGCCAGAGGGAACCTGATGCAGGGGTTATGTGAATGCAGAAAATGGCTCAAAACTGATTTGTTCCACTCTCCCCTTAGTTTAATTTCTTTAAATGAGCAGATTTTGTCCCACTGGTCATTCTAACCTCAGAGCAAAATTGCACCTAGCGCCTGCAGTCATGCGCTTTCCACGCCTCCTGCCCAGCACACTCACGGTCACACAGCCCCCAGGACACCCCCTTCTTGTTCTGTTTGAGGAATGAAGGGGCACTGCACCATCTTCCCAATGTGTCCTCCATCTCAACTGCTTGAACAATGGTGTGGGTGAATGCAAGTGGTGAGGCCAGCCAGCAATGTCACCTTGGCAACTTAGTTTGGCCCCCGTTTGTGAGGGTGGTGGCTTTAATGGCAAGATGCAGGGCTGGATGCTGCACTCCTGGAAGCAATGAGCTTTACTAACCTCCTGAGAGTGTCACTCTGACTTTTATTGCACATTGGTTTCTTTTTGTTTATTCCTGTCGCGCTAATACAAGTTCTATCTTTAAAAAAACTTTCTGCTTTTTAGTTATAATTTTCTTCCTTTCCTCTTTGTACTAATGCTTCTCTCTAATCTTATTTGCATTCAAATTACCTCACCAGGTGGTACACCGATCAGAGGTAAGAATGCCGAAATGTGCCTCCAGTTGTCACGTCACTCCATCTCCTGTCTGCCTTGTCCCTTCTCCTCTGATGTTTCTCATCTCCAGCTTTTACTCTCAGCCCTAACTCTGCCAGCGCTCTCGCTCATCTACACTCCCAGTAGCGTGTTTATTTTGGTTGGTTTTCAGCGTGGTTTCTTGTAGACTCATCCATTGCAATTGTGCACTGTTGGAAGGGGGTTATTCAGTGGAAAGGTTGCAAACTGGGAAAGGACCCCTCGCCTCTGCCAAGGGAGCGGTGACGTCTCCTGCAGCTTCTGCAAGTCTCTGAACTCCCCGTGCAGTTGTGGCCTCGGAGGTTTTGTGTCTAGGGGTATTTTGATGGATTGCTTTGGTGTAAGTGTAAAGGGGTAACATTTTCACAAGAGAACATTCAAATTCTCTGCTTCAGCTTCTGGGCATGAAAATAAATTCTTGAAAGTTCGAGCAGATTCAGCTCTGGGATAAGGAAAATCATAGTTTGCATTCCTCATGTTTGCCTTTCAAGTGTGCTAGCCCTCTAATGTGGCAACAGTGTGCAGAACCACTGACCCAGACCCCCATTACTGAGCTGGACACACCAATGCTGCTTAGCAGCAAAAGGTTTGTTTTAAGTAGATGACTCAGAAGCACATCTGGCTGCTTTAAGCTTTCATTAATTAAACCTACCCCTAGTCTGACAGCCCAGTGTGCACAGTCCCTGGCTAGTTTTCACAGCCTGTATGCACCAGTAATAACTTTCCAATTGGAGTGTTGTCTTTTCTAGCCTAAATACTCAAAACTGTCACTTTAGATAAACTTCAGCATGTCAATGAGCATTACGTGTGAAGGCCTTTCTGAATTCTCTTGTGATTTTGGTTACCCCTGTTGACTGACCCCTGAATCTCTCGACAGAATGACTACCACCTACAAATCAACATGACCTCGTTTGCTCAGTTTTCCCCCATCTCCCCTTTCTTCCTCCTTTTCCCTGAATCACTGCTGGAAGTTAATAATCTGACTCTTTGTAACTGGTTCTGTTGCTGGGGGTTAATGTTTTCAGCTCCCGTTAAGTGATTTCAGAGTAAATGTGAATTGCTGTTTGATGCTTATTTGCATTAAGTTGCCTTTGTAGCAAATCTGGGTCAGGGAGAAAGACTGCAAACCTTTATATATGAATGGGCTTATATATCTGTCATTCCTCCCTTTGGAATGCTGGAGATTGACAGCTGTGATGTTACAAGCTCCTTAAACTATTTCTTCATCGCCTGTTTCTACTGCAAATCCTGAAATGAAATGACAGACTGAATGCTAACTAGCCAAGTGCTCTGAGCTGCCAGCCCTGCACGCTGAGCGCGCAGCCATCCCGAGGCCTGCCGCGCGCTCGCTGTGTGCCCGCCCTGTCTGATGGCATTAGTGACTCAGCACCAGAACCACATGGATGCTCCATACGTCCTGCTTGGGAACCGAACGCATCTCTGTGAAAAGAACCATCCATCTCATAAAGCATAAGTTCCCTGCACCCCACTCCCCTTCCCACCCCTGTTTGAGTCCTGATGAGGTATTTTAAGAATGTTCTTGACATTATTTAAAATATGTGTCCCGTTTGAATGTCAAAGATGACATTTCTGTGAGAGCAAACAGAAGCCACGTGCTGCTCTCTGGCTTCTCCCAGAGGATTTCTGTCAGCTTGATGCCTTTTATTTAAAATGGAGGTCACTGAATTTCTAAAGATAATGACAGATTAGATGAAAGTGCTTTTATGATGGTGAGGTTGTGTCCATGTAGAAGTGACTGTTCTGCCATGTTCTATACCCAGCTGCACTCTTGTTCCTCATTAAGGTAAGTTTGATGCTTTGGAATCCATTAATTTGATCTGAAAGGAAGGGTGATCTAATGACTCTTAACGAACCCTTTTGGTAATAATGTTTGGGGGGTGGAAGGGGTGGCTTTGGTCTGATTTAATTGCTGCTGTGACTGTGTTGCTAGGAGTTGTATGTCTGGAGTACTTGGGAGGCTTGAGCATTATCCAAGGCCTTTGTGCCCACTCGCAGGAAGCAGTGTTCAGTTAGCGAGAGGATGACCTGAGAAATTTTGGAAGGCACCCACCCAAACAGGAGGAGATTTTTCACTCTAAAACACCTCGTTTGAATTTGCCGCCACATATTTGGTCCTTTCCATCCACGATATCTCAGGCTTCCCTGAAATGGGAGGAGCTTCCATCTATAATTCGGAATCTCCATTTTCAGCTTCACTCTTTACTCTCTGGGACAGTCTCAGAGGGGTAATTTAATCTCAGAATTCCTATTTCTTCATCAGAAAGACATGGATCTGCAGGTGCCCATCCGAATACACAACAGCTGGCTTCTTAAGGTGACCCACAGATAGTATTGGCAAATCCATGTTTATGCAAGTTCCAATCTATTCTTATTTTCAGAGTAGAATTTAAGATGTTCATTTTCAGCATTTCTCTGGAATTGAACTTGCTCAGCCTTTACAAAACCTGGCTGCATTTTCCTGCCCCAGGCTGTAAGAGAGAGCAGAGTATCATTATGTTTCTGGTGGGTGCTGGACTGAACAATCATCACATTGAATGCACATGAAGAGGTAAAGAAATATTATTTCAGGCATTATCCCTCTCCAGTCAGATTTATTTGTTACCTTTCTGTCACCATAGGACATGTCTGATGTTCCTATACGTAAGTATTTCTTCTCTGCAGACATCAGCATAGCAGAGGTCTGTCTGAATTACCTTTAGATCAGCTCACTTGGGTGTCAGATGCCGTCTACCTGGGAAGCCAGGTAAACACCCACACCGACTTAAGTGTAGCTCTAGATAAACCTTTTCCAGTCCCAAGCAAAACACTTTGTATATTTCCTATTTCCTGAGCTTTCCCAGTTTAAAAAAAAAAAAAAAAAAAAAAGAAAGAAAAAGGAAAAATGAGAAGATATGCTTGCAGAAACAGAAAGTACTGGGGGGGAAGCTGTGTGGGGTAGTGCCTGGAAATGTTTGTAGTGCCATGTTTCTTGCTGTCAGGATTCAGACTGACTCATGTCCTTTTAGAAGCACAGAGAGGCGTTACTGTGCTTTTGACAGTGCTGTAGTTTTGCTCCCAATGCAGAGTCCCCTGAGATTTCCTGTAGCTGCTGGGGGAAAGATCAGAGCACCCTGAAACTTCACTAAGGGGAGACCTTGTGCTGTGAGGAAGTAGAGAAGTTATCTCTTCTCTACTCTCTGCCTGAGCGTAGCTTGGTAGCAGCAGTTGAGTGCTATGAGCAGCTGCCTCTGGTGCACAGGAGACTGATTCCTCCACAGCACTGCACTGCCATCCAGAACAGATCCCTTCCATGCCAATCACCATCCTCTCAGACATAAGGACCATAATGAACACTAACAATGAAAATCTATTTGTAGTTACCTTGCTTTGTATAATTGGCAGTGCAATGGCTCACAGGGGCTAAGTGCAGTCCTCTGTAACAAGTGGGAGACGCTGCTGTCAAATTACAAGAAAGTGAATATGGGGAATGCTTGTTGACATTGTTAGTGACTCTTCCATGGTTTGGTGTCTTTGGGTTTTTCACAACTCCTACAGCAAATGTTAGTTATTTTGGGCAGCAACCAGGGTGTCAAAGTCCAACTCCCTCATTGTTAGGGCTTCACAGTGTCTCTTTCTCCACCGTATTCACACTTATGAGTCCTTGTTTGGTCTAGGCTTGCCTCTAACCCTGCTGCACGCCTCCCTTGATTTTATTAGGAGGATTGCCCTTCTCTGGAAGGGAATTTTTAGAAGTGGGATTAGAACCCACACTTGAGCGCTCTCTGAAGGGATACCAAAGAATACTGCTTCAGAAAGAGGCAGTGTTTCTGTGGAGGAAGCTGGTGTGAGGCAAGGGGAAAAAGAAATCAAAGAGTTTGGGGTAGCCATATGCCCCAGTGTGCAGGGTAGGCAAAATTTATCTCTTCCCTGAGAGAAAGGGACCTGGTGAGGTGGCTGGGTTCAATAACATCTGCATTGCAAGTCCATTTCTTAGATGAGCGCAGTGACTGCATCCTGGTTGACTCTTGTGTACTTATGGGAGCATTTCATGCTGTGTTTAATTTTATAACCAGGGCAAAAGGCCCCAATTCTGAGCCAGGGAGGTTGTGATTGCCCTGTTAGGGAAATGGGGCTGCTCCCACTGCTGAAAATGGAGCTCCAACCTTGAATCCCAAGACCTACTATGTTTTACCTCTATGCAGTGTTCTCTGGTAGAAGAGAGCACAAGTACCCCATGAGCTATAGAGCATTTCAGAGAGACCAATTTGTATGGTGGCTCAAAGCTTTCTACATTTGGTTTGTCACCTAGAGGACAGAGTGACGTGCCCTCAGTGGCACAACAGTGCCCAACACTGCCAAGAAGCAGCCCTTATCAGACTCTGCCTTTCCCCTGCTCTCTGTGTTCAGTGCACTTCTTAAATGCTTCTTTTAACCACTGTCACTGCAACTAATGATTCTGGCTGAGCACAAGTATATTTGAATAGATGAGTATCTAGGAGAGCTGGTAATGGGGCTGCTGTCTGTGTCTTAGTTTAAAAAGAAATAGCTAGGGGAGGAGGGAAGGGCCTGGCAAGGTGATATCAGCACAGAGTAAGGAACTTATAAGGGATGCTTGTCAATCAGCAGGGCCAGCTCCTGTCCTCAGCCCTAGAAAGCTTTGCCTTGTCACCATCTTCCCTGGCACTGGAGAGCAGCCAAGAGTTTTTCTCAGGAGCTGTCAGCTCTCTGATAAGCTGAGATGTGTTATCAGGAACAGATCTGAGCCGCAAGTGAGATTGACATGACATCACAGCGTGGTGAGGAATGGCTACCCCTCTTCTGCCGGAGCCTTGCTATGGTTCACAATGCTTAGGAGACAGTGGGGGTTGAGTGGCGCTCAGCAGGGAGAGGTTTTGCTCATGTACTGCTGCAAAGCTCTATGAGCTCCCAAGCAAGCTGTTCACTGCTCCTCTTTGTACACATGTGCACGTCTGGATGGTAGACGGTCCTCGTGCATCTGCTGAAACCGCACTATCCGATGGCACATCAGGACACAGCCATGAGAATGAGAATGAGGCACCTGGCACTGGAGTGCTGGAGAAGTCTGTATGAGAAGTCTGCAGTAACATCCTGTGTGAACAAGACCTTGCTCAGCAATTTGTGCACCATAATTCCCAAAGTAATGAATAAAAGTAAATCAGCCTTCCTAGACCTGATTCTGATTTGCAGAGGTGCAGAAGATAATAGTATGAGATGTTGACAAGGCCAGGAACAGAAATCAGGTCCTTTGCACTTGTCAAAGCAAAGAATTCGCTATACTCTTGAGGGTCTTTGGATACAGTTTCCATGATCTTGAGGAAAAGGAGGTACTCAGGACTGAGTTCTTCCTTTCCAGTAGCTCTTGTGTCCTGTCCGACCTAGACCTGAATCCTTGAAGAGATAGAGCTATTGCCTCTGGGATGACTGAATTGCAGCCTGGAGTCTTGGGGTTTTTTTTCCCAAGACTCAGATGCATTTATCATTCCAGCCTTCTGATCCCAGCGATGTCTGAACTTCTTAACTCTGAGATCCCCTACACTTTCCTGTATTCATCACTTAGTTGTAGGTTGTTCTTCAAGAAAACACCTGTTGTCCCAGTTTGCCTGGTCCTTCCACTTTCTGCTAGCTGTCAGCTATAGTGTGGGATCTATGTGTTTTTCTAATGATGATTTATTGCAGTAACTCTTCCTGGTTCACTTGAGAGATTTTCATTAGCTTTCATTTGCTTTCTGTGTTCTCCCTTGCTCCTGATGCATCATGGTTGGAATAGTTGTGCCAATCCAGGCAAAACCAGAATCCCTTACCCAATATCCCTGAATAGTTTGTAGGCAGTTGCTGACACATGTTACATGTTTATAATACAGTTCTAGAAATTGGTCCACATTGGCTACAGAATTGACAGGCAATAACAGCACATTATCTGAAACTCCCCTCTGCCTTTGCTTTCTTCATCCTCCAATGTTTTCCTCTCCTCCAGAACTTATATTGAGGTCCCTAGAGATAAAATATAGTTGAATAACCTACATTTAAGAGACATGGTGATCACAAGTGTTAAGTACCAGTGATATATATTAAATGGCTAAAAGGAGCATATACAGAGGCAGAATTACCTAGGGATCTTACTTTTTCCTAGGCAGACACCACTGCCTGTCACCTGAAGCTGGTTCTGCTTTCAGCCCAGCCAGCTGATGAGGGCTACAGGCTAAATTAGAGAGTCTTCCTCAGGGTGGTGACATCCACTCATTTTAGTTTCTTTGGTTGTTTTGTGGGTTTTTTAAGTTTTGCAGCAAACAGCTTTCCCCAGCCAAGCCTGATGCAAGCACTTGCATTGAACGCTGAAGCACATGCTTGCCCACAAAGTAATAAGCAGAAATTAAAAAGGGGATAATAAATGGTGAGTGCCAGGAAAATCTTCCTGACAGAGAGCATAACTAGGCTGTGGCATCAATTCCTTGAGGAAGTGGTGAAAGACCTATCACTCGGCACATTTAAAATGGGATTGGACAGAACATAAGTACATCTACAACTGGGAGCAGTCCTACTCTGGCCCCCAGGGATCCACAGGATAACCTAATAGGTCTTTTCCATTTCTAGATTCTCTGATTCTCAATATCTTGTCAGTGCTTGGAATTTTCATCCTGTCAGTGCTTGGAATTTTCATCCTGCTCCACTGCCTGTCATGCTGCTGTCTACTCAAAGATGTTTTTTTCCCAGACAGCAGGTAGAAATCCAACATTCTCTCTGAATTAAGCAACAACGCTCTGTATGGTCTAGCCTGTGGGTCTCCAAAGAGCACCATAGCTAGGGAAAGCTGACATATCCTTTTGTTAATAGGTGGAAAGACTTCTGCAAGCAAGCTTGCTCTGTCTAGCCGAAGCGTCGTTTCCAGCACTAATGCAACAACAGGGAGGGCTCAGTACATCATTTTTATTATATGGCAGCACCCAGGGAAGTTCATTTTTCCCTATGACATATAGACTTAGGCTACAGTTTCAATTTATCCTTCTAAATAATGTAGGTGGCAGTGGTTGATTCACATTAGTTTTTCTTCTGTTCTGATGATATGAAAAACTGAGTTTGACCTCTGCAGCTTGAACTAGCAAGAAGGGAGAAGGCAATTTCACCAGCTATTCTCAGTGCCACTCTCAGTGGTCGTTTTGAACTGTGGCAGGCAAAAATGAGTTCAAATCCTTACAAGCAAAGGGGTTAATGTTTTCCGTAAGTTCAGTATACAGTTTGTGAGCAGAATTCCCTTCTTGCAGGCAATCCTAACCAACAGAATTTGAGCACTTGGAGGCACTTCAGAAATTATTCCCTCATTGCCTGGGGGAAGCAGGCTGAGCATCAGCCACTTCAGTGTCTGCCCAATGGCTGCTCACTCCTGCAGTGCCAGCTTGCTGTCGCGTGCATCCTGCCTGGTTTTTTCCCTGCATCTCCTTCTTTCAGTTTGCATACAGCCTGTGCTTAGGGGAGTTTAGCTGTGACCAGGTTTGCAGTCATCTGTGCTAGACAAGAAGACCAACCTCCTAGGCTTGAGTAGTGCTGGATACCAGTGGAAGAGACTGAGCAAATGAGAGAAAACTACCTTGGACCAGCACTCATTTCCATATTTTGGGTACTCTACAGGTTCCCCATGCAAACTGCTACTCTCTGTACTTTGGCAATAATCACAGTTATTTAGATGTGACCCTAATACATCTGGCACTCCACGGAACCTGCAGGCTGACCCAAACCAAACAACTATTCCTGACCCAAAGCTGAAAGGAGCAGGCACTGCTGGAATGATGGGAGCGTGGCTTTCATGCCAGTGCCATGCAGCAAAATGAGTGTATAGTCTGTGTCTTTGATGTCTCAGCCTGAGTTTCTACTAACCTTTTTATATCACATATAATGAAATCTGAACGAACAAGGAGATCACTGACATGGAGAAGGCTGGCAAAAGGCAAAGTGTTTTCTCAAAAAGGGATGTCTGTTGGAAGGAGGGGTAGTGAGGTGGGAGGGATAGGAGTCTGCCAGTTTCTGCAGGAAAGTCATGGTTTGTTGAGCATTTGCTAGACTTTGTGTGCATCGGATAAAAAACAAACAGCTAAAGTTAGTGTGCTTTGTGCTTGGCTGTTTTGAGTACAGGCTTATTAAAGGTGCTTTTATTAGAAGTCCCATCCGGAGCTGTAATTAATATGTGTGTATGTGTATATTTTTTCCCTTTATTGAAGCAATGAATCTAAGTGGTTGGGGCGGTTGGAAATACATCAGTAACTGGTTCCCTGTACATGAAAAAAAAAAAAAAACAATTTCACAAGCTTCTGATAGCAGGCTGGATACCCTTTGGCTGCATGGTGGTATCCTGTGGGTCCAGGGAATGTCACAATATATTTATCCAGGAAGATACTTCAAAAGCGTGGGGCATGGCCTTCCTATTCTGAGGCTGGTTGTTTGATTGCCAGATTTACCATAACCTGAATTGTCTGTGTCATCTTGTTTGTGTACAGGAGCTCTGCAAATAGAGAACAGTGAGGAATCAGACCAAGGCAAATATGAATGTGTTGCAACCAACAGCGCAGGAACCCGCTACTCTGCCCCAGCTAACCTGTATGTTCGAGGTAAGAGCAGCTTCCACCCAAGGAGGTCACTTGCTTCCTGCTCAGAAGGCTCCATAGCTTTCACTGGAGGAGTATGACCACTGTCTTAGTGCCCTGATCACATTTTCTGGATTGTGTGATGTGGCCTTTTGCTTAAAAACAAAGAAGTTCAAGGATATCTTTGATCCACATCAGGTTTGACTCACATTTCCATTAATCTGATTTTGCTGTTTTATGATGTTATGTATAATGCTGAAATATAGGAAGAGTTGGAATTCCTTTCTCCCTTGAACTCTTTAACTTTGTGTCGTAACTATTTTAATTGGAATCAAGGGGTTCTTAATCCTCTTAGTGTAAACTAACCTTTGGTGGAGTAATATCAGACTGGTCATGCTTTGATGAGCCAGAGGTGCTCAGTTATAGGTGAGCCAATATCTAGGCCTCTGCTTTGGAATGCTTGTCTTTAAAAACTGAACAGCTTTTTGGAGTTGTCCTAATCCATCTTACATGCATCAATGATTGAGCCTCTGGGTATTAATGGCTCACACTGGGAACCTGCTGGAAATTAGCTGCAATTCATGTAAAGTGATTTTTCTAATGGTTATGCTATGTTGCCAATTTAAAACTGTTTTCAACATACCAAAATAACTAGGTTTTACTTTAGAACAGTCTCCTGCCAGTTTTCTTTTTCTACATTAAAGATATTTGAGTTAGCTTGGAGGGAAGAGATGGCTAAATTCCCTGTACAATTTTCTGTTAATTTTGGCAAGAAAAAAAAAAAAGTGCTGCTTCATATGAAACTCTGTATAACCACAGCCTCTGCTCAGGAACCCCTGGGAAATGTAGTTATGGATTTTCCCAAGAAGAGAAAGAAGATACTTGTGCTGGTGCAACCCATTGTTTGTTAGGAAGCTAGAGCCAGATTTTATTTCCACGTAGTAAATCAACTGTCTAATGATAAAATCTCATCTTCATTTCTTCCTTCCTCTGTTTTGAAAAGATAAAATACAGCCTTAAAGTCGTATGTGCAGTGGTTAGTATGGAAAGAGCACATAAGAATTAAGTCTTCATTCACATGGTATGTATTTGCTTCTAGGGCTGCCTTCTGGCATTGTTTTCTTTGCTTATTCTAGGGGACTGATTTTTCTATTTTGCAGCATACTATGAACTCTTAAGAGTCTTTGTAAGACCGAAATATCCAATTAAACATATTCAGAAGATGAAGCTATATCTATGCAGCGGAATCGCTCATTTCACTCTCACAGTGTAATTATGGATGATTTTAAAGTCCTTGTGTTCTTGCAAGTTCATTTTTCAGGCAAGCTGAAATAAAACTCATCCCAGATTGTCACTTTGCACTCTGAGAGAAAGGATTCTAGTCACCAGGCTGGCTGTTGTTGCATAGGTTTGTGTGGATACCCAACCGTTTTGCTGCAGCATCTGGGATGCTTTTGCTTCCTGTGATGTGTTCAGACTCTCAATGTACTGTCTATAGAGGTGTGGCTGAAAAAAAAGACACAGGAGCCACAAGAGGTATGAAAACCTCCTCTTAACAGCCTCCTCGTTTCTTACTAATGAACACTCTTTATTTAGCAAGTGACTCCTGT
This sequence comes from Ramphastos sulfuratus, assembly GCA_013399055.1. Lineage (NCBI taxonomy): Eukaryota > Metazoa > Chordata > Aves > Piciformes > Ramphastidae > Ramphastos > Ramphastos sulfuratus. Next base: position 107,305 of record WBNM01031619.1, on the reverse strand, counting down.
AGGACTGAGGAGTTTACTGAGTATTACACTTGGCTTGTTGCTTAGCAAGATTCATCCGTCCTGTTTGGACTAGAAATGGCCCTTGGATGGTCTGCACATGTGAGAGGATCCTGACTTTCACCGAAGAAAGTACATTCTTAAGCTGTGCTTTGCTGTTTTAACTGCCATTTCCTTACACATCAATTTTTGGAAGAAGCCTTTTTATTGCACATAATCTTTACAATGCCAGTTGCCAACGTGTGTGATCCTGGTAAAGCCTCGTTGTATGTTGAAGACAGATACCCTATAAATTATTGTCAGATGAAATGCACCGTGTATGCCAGGGCCTAGATGGTATTTGTGTTTATGGCTTCTGATAGCAAATGTCCTGGAAAAAAAAAATAGTGTTAATGTATTAGTTAATGACTTAAAAAAGTCAAACCAAGAACAATATTTTATTTCTTTAACAAGCAAAGGAGGGGGGAAAAAAATGAAAATGCCTTCCTTCCTCAGGTCTCGGATGCAGAATAAAGGAATCCCTGGGTTTTTTCTTCTTGTAATAGTCCTACAGTGTTGTCATTAGACGGATCAATGACTTCCAGTAGGGTCTTCAGAAAGTGCCTGCATCTTTACTAGAGAAGACATTAATTAATGCTAAATTACAGTGGAAATTAAGTGTGTCGGCTGCAGCACCACTGCATGGTGGTTTCATAATGATTGACCTTACTGCGGTGAATACCCAAGCAGTTGGCCACTTTTCTCAGAAAGCATGGCACTGAGCAGCAGTATTAATTTCCACCCTGTGCAGTTCCCAGGACTGCTTGTGTCTGCTCTCATTTACAGCCTATTTGGTTTGGTTTTTTTTTTTTTTAATAGTTCAAATGTTTGCTTGTCTCTTAACTCTTGGGGTTTATATTTTTGATCATGTCCTCCCCTTTCCTAGCCTCGCAGGTAATCCTCTGTACGTGTGCTGTGCTAGAAAGCACAGGCTCATTACCATCTTTATCATACTTTTCATGCTAACAAAGGAATGTACTGGCTGCTGAGGAGTATCCAGGCACTGCTTAGGGCTTCCTATATCAATGAAACAACAGGAGGAGGAAGGAACAGGCTATGCCAGTGTCTTGTCTCTGTGAATCCTTTAGAGCCAGCACTTCTGCACAGATGGACTTCATTAAAAGTTAAAACATTTCCACACCAGGGATTTGTAAAGGAAAATGGATGCATTTTCCTTGAAGCTATTATTTTCATCTTACTAAGTGTGCTGGAAAGCGACCCTCCTAAGCCTTCTACTGCTGGACTGACACAGATCTATCTGTCAGCTGCTGCGGAGCTGGGATGGAGCTAGGGGTCAGTGCTAGAGATTGACCAACTCCCACTGCTGCTTTTCAGCCCTGCCTGCATAGAGGGTTGCAGAAAACATCCAGACCATCAGAGGAGCAATAACTAATGAAAGAACGAACAGGGAGCTAGGTGGCTATGTGGGCTGAGGTAGGGTCTTCCAAGTGGGGCGCAGTGGCATATTTCTCCACTGCCCTTTCAGCACAAGCATGTTGCCTATATTGATCTGATATTACCATTACTGCCATGTACCACAGTACGTTGTAACAATGATTAGATCTGGGACTTGATGGTGCTGCAGGGAGAAGAGAAGGGAATAGAAATGTATGGAAGATGTTATTCCTCTAATCCAGAGAGCTTACCGTCTTAATTTAGCAGCAAAAATCCGAGAAGTTGGTTCAAGATATATAAGAAATTGATTTAAGAGTAGAAGGCAGATTAGAACTAGTGTTGGGGGGGAAAAAGGTGGTGTCATTTCGTCATGCTCACTGGGACTATAGTATAATTGCACTGATGCACCTGCACTGTTGGGTTTTTATGAACACATTTCACTCTTCATTTGCCTACAGCTTCAGGGACATCTACGCAGAGAGGAACATTTTCAGCCAAAAGTCTTCTCCTACAAGATGCTTGCCAGGGTGGTGGCCTGTGTGGTGCTCTGATCAATAGCGCCACTGTTATTTGACTCTCCCTGTATGAAAGGGTTTTTTCTGCCCTTCTCATCATTGTCTACACATGCTATTATTTTTTTTCCTTTTTAGTGAAGCAGATGAGCAAGAAAACTGTGTATGAGAATATCCTTGGAGTTCGCTGGGTGCGTTCCCCAGTGCTGCTTACAGCAGTGAGCAACGCAAATCCTTTTATAGTAGTACTTATTGGATCATCAAGCAAGAAATCTGCTGCCCACTTTTCGCTTCTTAAGTGCTGTCTTTGAGGTCTTCAGGACACAGTCCAGTAGGACAGATGCATCAAGTTCCATAGCCCAAAATGCTATACCTGCTGTAGAGAAGCAGCTGCACAGATGTCCTAAAAAAAAAAAAAAAAAAAAGAGACCATTTAAAAGTAAATTGTCTCCTCTGTCCCCAGATCACAAAATAGTAAATTGGACTGCAGTAGATAGAAATGGTGTTACTGCAAAAATCTGTGCTTTTCTGATCTGTCCTTTGAAAGGCCAGGCCAGCACTTCATTTGGCAGCAGGGAAATCTGCTTGGAGTCTGAAAGTTTATTCGCCAAGTTTCACTGAGTAACCATCACCCAAAAATAATTTAGGGTTGTGACTCTGTCCCTAGCAGTAAGTCTCTGGCCTCCACAGGGTTTTAGACTTGGGGACTTGGCAGTATCTTAGGCTCAGACACAGAAGGAGCTCACCAAAATGGCTACTTGCGGCTATATGTTGCTTACTGCAGCAGGGATCTTGTGGAAATAATAATAATTCTGAATGACTGACATGGGCCTGGAGCAACAAGACTTGAAGCCTTTAAAAAGGACATTTTCTGCTTATGAAATATTAAACCAGCTAAGATAGCAACAGCAGTCAAAACTTCATGCTATTGCCAGGAGAAGAGTAAAAGCTGAGGACAGCGGTCAAACACTCAGCCACCAAAACTGAGGTTGTCTGAGAAATGGCTAAATAACAAGGAACACGTCTGTTTGTGACCCAGCTGTAATGCACACTTCTGGCAGCAGGCACTGTTAAACCTGTCTCTCATCAGAGCTAATGGAGGTGACATTACTTGACCAGAGCAGGGCACTGCTGGAGCTTGAGGGCCTAGCAGTGACCACAGGCAAGCAGAGACTGAAAACATTAGTGAGAGAGATACCTATATGACAGGAAACACAAACAGGCAGTTACAGGCCGTTTAATCAGACTGTATGACCCAGGCTGCTGCTTTGGACAGATGCCTGCCCTGGACCATCAGGAGAAGTAAAAAAAAAGCTGCAACAGAGGCCACAGAGTTACTACCCCTCAGCAGCTGGTACATGGCTGAGGCTGGTTATGAGTCTGAAGGGCCATGATCTCCCTGTGTGCATTCTGTGTAGTACTGACCTCAAGATAATGCTGCAGTGCATCGGTGCAACAGAGAGCAATGACCTTTTGACAAAGAAAGTGCTCTCCTTTTTATGAGATTTCAGTATTTTTAACTTAATTTCCTTTGCCCACGGGTGCTGGTCCATGCCAAAGCTACTGCTATAGCTGAAGTCAGAGCAGCTGTAGTTTAGGCAGATAACACCTCAGCTGTAAGCAGACCCAGGGTGAACACAGCCAGTGGCATGGCCAGAGCTGCACAGCACGTGGCACCAGCAGACGTTTGCTGCTCAGTCAGCTCTTGCTGCTGCAGCTGTGTGTCTTCAAACTGGAGCAGGTTGGCTTCAGACCCAGAGAGGCACAGAGAGGCTTCTGCCAAGTTTTTTCTTCCCTAAATACTACTAAATATTTTTGTCATATTTTCTCCTGGGGTGAAGTGTGTTCACCATCATGTGTTTCTGTGAGCATTTTGCTACACCACAGTGATTATAATGATCACAGTTTAATAAATAAATAATAGTTCTCTGTACTTTTGCTAGCACATTTCATCTACAGATTTCAATGTGCTTTATAGAACTCAGCTAAATAAGCTTAACGGTTTTATTGCTTGCAAAGTCCTTCGACGGTTCAAAATGCAATGCGAGACTCAAGTCTGATTATTTGTAAAATGACCTTTATGGAAAACAGAAGGAGAGTGGCTGGTGTCTCAGCTCGTGATAATGCAACACAGAAATGGACTTGGAAACCTGTTTCCCCCTCCTCCCCACATGACCTGCATAGACATCTGTGGAACAATTAGGCGTGCGTATCTGTGCTGATTAAATGTCCATTCCCTCCCCTTCCATATCCACTTGCACAAAGGGTTAGGAAATCCATCTCTGGTGCTCTGAGATTTTCTGCACTTAATTGAATTCATGCATGCATGTGTGTGCTCTATGAATGGGAAAAGATGGTTGGGCGCCCTGAGCATTCTGTCTGTCTCTCTGGGATGGAATATACTCATCACCATGGCATGAGAACATCGTTCATTGCATATAATGGGAGGTTGTCTTACTCTCATGTAATCTGGCATAAAAAAGACAATCTGTCCTTTTGTTCCTTTGTACCTCTAAAAGCTGTAAAGGATAAAATTTTATTTATGTGGAGTCCTTGAGACACAAGATGTGCTTTTGGAGATAAGCGGGAGCAGGTTCATCCCCCTCTGGGTTTTTGTTAACCTCTATGTCTTTTGGATTCCACAGTGTCTGGGTTTGCTGTTATATTAATGCCTTCCGTAGTACCAGAGGGTTTCCACTACAGGACAGATGCTGGCAGTTCCCAGCAGAATTGCAAAGCCAATTGGGATAATGAACTTTGTTGTTGCTTTCAGGAAAGTATTAGCTTCTCACTCTGAAAAGCTTTAGAAATGTGTTCCTTTGTTTGAGCTAGTGATCTGAACTCCCAGACCTGTGCATTTGTATCCTGGCCACAGCCCCCTGCCTTGTTTCAGGGAACTAATGCCCAAGAATACACAAAAGCAGAGCCTCCCATAAGCCCAAATTCATTCTTTCTGCAACAAGCTGCTATGGTTAGTGTTACTGCTGCTGCATAAGACAAGCATGTCTGTGGCAGAATAAAAGCCAAATTAAATCAACATGGGAATTTCTGCCTACAGAGTATGGGAGTCATCTGGCAGTCAGTACTCACAGGCACATCTCTGATATGACCTTGCTCCTTGCTTCTTTAATGCTTCAGCTTGGATCTCAAAAGAAGCCCTGCTTTTACCTTCTGGAGTTTGCTGTCCTCTGGTAGCACTTTTGCTGTGACTTAACTTACTATGTCTTGCACATAGACTGTCATGTCCAAGCTAGCTGCCAGGCAGCTCAGGTTCGTGGTAACAAGGCAGTGAGCCATGGCAGTCTACACAGGGGATACTGTGGGTAACCCCAGCCTAAAATTCTCTGTCCCTATGAGATGGGGACAGATATTGTTTACTGTTACTGCTCAGTCATTAGTTTTGTAAAAAAGCAGGAAAACTGTTATTAAAACGTGCTTCTTGGTTTAGGAGTGACATGGATAGAGAACTGTAGGTAAGGGAGCATGTGAAAGGGATCTTTTAGGAGATCATACTGTCAATTTGCCCTTCATCAGGTTTATCTCAGGTAAAGCAGCAGCTGGTTTAACTATCAACTGAAGGAAGAGGAGAACTTTCTGCCCATATGTTCTCTCTTGCCTAAGAGCTGTTCCAAAATAGCTGCTACTAGGTTTTATTACCCATAAACTACTAATATAGTAAGAGATAATCCAGCAATTAGTGACAAATAGCAGGCCCCAAATTTGTTTGTCTTTGACAGACTAGAAAGTAATCTGTTTGAATTAGTGTGTTTCACATGTCTCCTCACCTTACCATCTCTAATCTGAAGTGTCAACATGTGGGGAAAGCTACTGCTGGAGCCTATTCCTGGCTGTACATGCTGATGGAGTGTGATGCTGCCTACTGGGCTTCCCAAAACAAAGCTCCTGGCCATCCTCCAGCTGCAGCAGCACCCCTCACCTTGCTCCCAGGCAGGCCAAGTGCCACCACAGTGAGAGTGCCCTTGGTGTGGCTGGGGTTTGTTAGCACTTCCCAAGAGCAGAAAGAGGGTGCTATGCTTCTGCAGCAGGGACAGGTGTTCTCATAGCTGTTTCAGCAGCAGCATCTGGTCTTACACCCTTCAGCCTGTTGCTGTTTAGTTGCACAATCTCAGCAGGTGCAGCAAGTTGGTCCATGCTTGCAGCACTTGGAGTTTGTGATGCCCTATTCATAGATCAGTGCTGCTTTCTAGAAATGCAGCTGTTTGCAGGTATGCCTGGTTTGCCATAAGCACTGTCCTTCCTGGGCAAGGGCAGGAAACAAATCCTCCCAGTTGGGAAGAGCTGAGCAGAAGGCAGAAGCCCCTGGCTGTCTGCTGATGCCATGCAGATGTGATACGCTCCATTAGATTAGGAAATAAAGTGGTGGCTTGGGAGCAGCAATAAAGAGGTTCCCTCCCATCACAGGGTCTCACAGGATTAAATAAGCCTTATGTTAATGTTCTCTGGACCAAGAGGTAAATCCCCTGTCTGAAGCAGGTGAGAGGAGACCTGGACCTTAAGCCAGGACTGTTGTTTTGAGGATGTCCAAGTGAGGGTCTTCACTGGACACGACCACCCTTTATGGGTCAGTTAAGTTGGTTGGCTCTGGTTCCCTTGTTTCGGTTCAATTGAATAAACCTGAACAACTGTTTCGCTGTTCTTCTGCAAGCTCCATTACACTTCGTAGGCCACTATTGTAGCTGTTATTGGCACTTTGTTGCCTGGTCTGCACCCTGTCAGTGTTGGTTAAAATCCTGTCCTCTAATCACTGGAAATGGCTGACTGTACTGTTGCACTGTATAATGCCACGTGCTCTTCTCTAATTTGCAGTGTTCCTGCTGGAAAGCAAGTTCCTCCCCCCCACCTCCTCCTTCCCCCATCAAAAATGTGACTCATAAGCAGTCTTCAACTATCAAATCCACTTCTGTATTCTCTCGGCGAGGGTTCGATTACAGCTGATACGCCACAAATCTGTAGCTGGAGTGAGATCACCCCTGCTTGAGAAATAAGATCTCTGCCTATAAGGAAAATGCAACTAACCTTCTACCGTCTCTCCCGCAGGAACAAAAACTAGGACCTGCTCAATTCTCTCTGGGTGTTTTTGTCCTTCTGATTTCTTGTCCATCTCTCACTCACAGCACCGTGTACCAATAAGGCTTTCCTGAAACTGAGCCCAGCTGATACTCTGCATGTCTGTCACTTGCCTAATACCTCTCTGCTGCATTTAGCTCTTTGTTTGGAGAGAGGGAACAGCTCTTCATGGTAGAAGATTTTCCATTCACCACATGGAACATTTCTTACATACTTGATAAAATTTGGATCTACGTATATGTTCTTCTCAATGTGTGGTCAATGGGTTTAAAGTGCCTTTGCCATCATCTTTATAGCTGGAGTGGGTGTGTGGGAGCACGTTGGTCCGTGTGATGGCTGGAGTCCCTTGCTCTATGTGTATGTGTGTGAGTGTTTTGCATATGTATCTGTGTCTGTACTTCCAGCATCTGGCCCAGTGTGGGGCTGCCCCCAAAGCACCCTCCATGTGAGTATGTGTGGGATGTGCAGACCCCTCCGCCCTGCCTCGACGAGCAGCAAGCGGTTCAGGGAGGCGGAGGGGCAGGCCTTGCTCCAGGCCAGAGTGGCGCGTGTGCGACACACTCTTGTCCACGCCACGGAGTGGTGTGTGTGCGTGGTGGGAAGTCACGGCTGACCTCTGTAGTCTTGTCTTGTCGTTTCAGTGGTGTGCGGACAGATGAAGCTTGGCCTGTTTTTACTCTCTGTGTTTTTCCTTGTCTTTTTTTATTCCCTCCTCATCTTCATCGCACTCTGCCATCAAACAAAACAAACTTTCATCTCTCAGATCAGCGAGAAGGTTGGTCCTTTTCACTTCTTATCCATCTAGAGTACACCACATCTGATGGGACTTTTCCAGTAGGGAGAGGAGAGCCGTCCCCAAAAGGGGAGTGGGCTCTACAGATTGCCTCCCTTCCAGGCACGGCCACGGTGTGCCTAATGAAATCTGCTTACTGTTTGCTGTGACTCTGGTGATGGCATTGATACTTTGCTTTGCATGCCTTTATTGCTTGACAGTTAAAATGCACAAAATATGTTTTGCATGCGAACAGCAACCAGGGTGGCTTTGTTCAAAGGTCGGGTGGGAAGAGGTGCATGCTACTGTGTGTGGGTCCTTCTCTAACCCAGTATCTGTACTAGGTGCCACTGTAATACCTCTAATCTGCTGCTGCCTTCTGGCCAGAGATCAAGGGTAGGCTCTGGAAGCAGTGATCAGAATGATCTGCAGTCCCCTCACAAGCTGCTAGGGAGAGCAAATTCATCAATTTCTCCTGTAGACTAAAACTTTAACTTTCTGTAGGGACACAGGCTTGCTTTTGGTCTCAGCTGGAATGGAACCCAGCATGCTGCCTTCCCTTGCCACAGGCCAGCAGAGGCAGCTGGCTGAGAGATGCAAGACCCTCATGCAGAGGCAGCTTCAGTGCTCCTTGGTAGTCCTCACTCTGGGAGTGGGCAATTCTCCATGGTTGGATAAGGGTCCTTTGCATGAGTAGGTCTGCTTCTCATTTACTCCCTGAGACTGGATGTTTCCCATGCTGGCAGAGTGCAAGAAGCTCTGACAGTGACCGCAGCCTTGTCTAGGATGGCTCAAGGAGGCGTGCGGTGATGTGCACAGGAGCTTGTAGATGCTCAGCAAAATCTGATTTATGCTTTGCCCTGCTCTGTCCTGCTGCTCTCAGAGGGCCAGAGGTGAATAAAGTACAATAGTGGAAAGCAACTCCAGCTTTTAAATTAAGTCTAGCTGCAGACCTAGCTTGAGGCACCCATAATTTCATGCTGAAGAAAGTTGGAGGTTTTGGCAGAACTATTGAGCTACTTTCCAGAGATGACTCCTTCACCATACAGGTCCGTCCCTCCACGTGCACTGGAGAAGAGGGATGCTCACAGCGGTTCTCCAGCCTGGCACTGCTCCTGAAGAGGCCCTGGCTTCTCTCACATGTACCATCAGTCAGCTGCATGAGTTGATCTTACAATCGTCACTGGAACAAGTTTTAACAAGTTGTCATAGCAGCTGTTCCAGTACAGTGACTTTGCTCCTGTTTCTCTCACTGAAACGTGCTCTCATTTAGATTGTACTGAGGCATGGGGCCCTTGTTGTTTACCTTTTAAAAATAGATTTCTAGAGAGATAAAATCACCTGAGCCCAAGACAATGATGAAAAATGAGAAAAAGGAAGAAAACAGAAGAAATCAAGGCCCAAAGCCTCCCAGATTTCAGTGAATTTGGAACACTGCCGTGATGGCTCAGACACCTCTGGAGGACAAACCTTTGACAGGGCACTAAAACATTTTAGCTTGCATGGCTTAGCTGAGGGGAGGAAGCTGAGAGTGGCTATAAGCCAGCAGGAGCAGACAATTTCTCATTCTTTGTGTCAACTCCTCCTTCCCACCCCACCAAAAATACCAGGTACACAAATATTTAATGTGGAGCCAGAAATTAGTTTCTAAATATTCCATTGGGATTTGCCGTACTTATAATTTGTTTGGCACTGATAATTACATCTTACGTTTTTCCAGCTTTACTTAAAACTGTGTACTGCTCACCCATGCATTTAATTATTGCTCTGTGACTGCTACAAGGTTATTTATTAACGAGTTATTTTATCTTGATACAGTGGATCTTTTCTCTTATTCCCCTCCTTAATGTTGTGTTATTTTCATCAGAGAAATTTCAAAGAGCGAATGCAAATTGCATAGCTCCACAATCTTGCTCTTCCTTACTTTGCTATTAGTATGTCAGTATGCTGAATGCTGATGTGTCTCCAGTGCTGCACCACTGTAATGATATATCCTCTTTTATATGTGGTTGTCAGCGCAAATAATTAGACCTAAAAGTTATAGCTGAAATATAATCCAAAAATGGCAAGGCCCTGTTTTGGAAATTGTCTATAAAATGTCAGCACTCAAGGATGCATTGGGAGCATAAATAGTACAGCATTGTTTGAGCACAAGATTAGACTGTAAATGCATTTTTTCTGGTTCAAATTTTTCCTCTCCTGCTGTTGATTCTGTCAATAGATTGTGAGATTCCAGCAAGTGCCTTTCCATTTGAAGTCCTTCCTTAAAATGATAGCACTAGGGAGAGATGAAAGGTGTCTACAGATGAGTAAACCATGCAGCCCAATGATCGTTTTTGAGGATGTCTCCTAAATTCACTCAACTCTGAGGAGGCAGTTGCTGAGGAAGGCAGGAGTTTTGGGCAGCACAGCAGTGTGGCAATGGCAAGAGCGTACCCTGTGGACCAAGGGTCCACCAGCTTGCCTGGCTGGAGTATTGAAACTGGGCAGTCACCTTCTGAAAGATGGCCTTTTCTGTTTCTCTCTACTACTCATCTCAGTTGTCAGGTTCAAGCACAGCCCCCCAAATTTGTCTTTGCTGTTCTTTGGGGCCAGGGAGGAGCAGCACAGCCCAGGCAGTGCTGGTCCTCCTTCAGAGTTCAGTGTGACTTCAGACTGCTCATCCTTTGTGCAAAACAAGAGCAAAAGGGAGAGGATGTGAGGACAGTGGTGCAGGACCAGAGCAGCTGGGAGTGCCTCTGAGAGGAGCAGAGAAGTGTGTAGATAATGGGCACAGTTCTCCATCATCATGAGTCAGTGCCCTGTGAGCCTGCAAAGGAGATGCCAGGAAGGGGAAAATAATAGTCCCAGAGTTAGATGCTGGGTAGATATTGTGGTAAGAAAACTCAAAAGCAGGCAGGTAGAAGACCTGCATCTCGGCAAGCTAGAGGGAATAGTATTTGCATTGTCTTTTACCCAGCTGTATTGTGGCCAAGACAGCCAGCAGGGAATAGTAATTTGGTTTCCTCTTCCCTAGCAGCACTGCAGAGCTTTGCTGTATGCCAGCAGTGTCTCAGCACATGAGAGAGGAGATAGCAGCACTGACCTGAGAGCTCTTAGCACTCATGCCCATGTGGGCTGGAGCCCACAGCTCTTGCAGACAGCAGCAGGGAGGTGAGGTCCCTGGTTCTCCAAGGGGGTAGTGTCACCCTCAGAAGGAACTTGAGATGTCAGTAAACAGCCACTCCCATGGCAAAAGGAGCAGGGCAATCCATTTGTGCTCTTCACTCTCAAGGCAAGGAGTGTGCATGTTAATGCATGTTGAATTATTAACAGTTCTCAATCTCAACCTTTGTGGCTGTTGTGTTGCCTGCTCCCCACCATCCTCCTCACAGTCCCCACACTGAGTGGGGAACCAGTCTCCACACTGTCCTTTCTTCCTGTCCTGTGGGATCCAGAGCACAGGCTTAGGTTGCACTGCGCTGCTTACTGCTCCAGGGTTTCACTTCACTTCCCAGGGAACTCAATCTGCAGGGAGGTGTGGTGAATAGTGGAGCAGCACAGAGCCCTTACGATGCCTGTTCTTGGGATGAATGACAATGAATCTCATCTTTGACAGTGCTGGTTTAACTAAACCTCCAAATTATACGATTGTCCATTGAAATCATTTTAATATTCACAGCAATTTTCCCTGTGCTGTTCTGGCAAAACCTCCAAACCACCTCCTCTGATCTTTATTCAAAAAGAAGATTAAAAAAAAAAATACTGTAAGTTCTTGTCAAGAAAATTGTAATAAAGGGAGAAATTTCATTGCTGCAGTAAATGAAGAACAACAATTTTTTCTGGAGCACTTAAGGTAGCATCATGGTCTGTGCTAGCCCATGTGATTTCACTTGTAAAATGCTGCTTTTTGAGGAGTTATACTGATTTAAATTATTACCAGACTCTCATGCTGGAAAAGCAAGCAACTTAAATTGCTGGCTTGAGCCTGAGGAATGTGTTGATGGTGCACTGCAAGCTGCTCTGAGAGCTCTGCCAGCTTTCGCTAATGCTAACTGACAGCATCTCCCCTTCTCCCTCTGTACTGACTGGGACAAGAAGCTGCCAATTATCCCCCAGGAGGATGGGAGGCTGATGGAACCCATCCCTTCCTTTGCACACACTCCTGCCAGAATATCATCTGGGCCAGATCTCTCACCAAAGGCATTGCCCTGACCCCTCCCGCCTCCCGTGTTGGGAGCTGACCCCTGCACATGACATCCATTTTTAGCAGCGGTGGTGCCTTGGGCACCCCTGCTGCCTGGTGTGGAGCAACGAAACCATCTTAGCAGCTCTGCCAGTGTGCTAATGATGGGAGGTCAACTCAGCCGTTCTGGGTTGCAAAAATACACCAGAGAGGCCTGTTTAACCACTCATCTGTTGCCAGGCTTGAGATCCAAGGCCCCACACAGCTTCATGGCAAGTCTCAGGCTGCAGTGTGCAAGAGACGTGGCCCACATGCTGCGCGCTGCCCACCTCTTGTACAGTTTGATCTACAGAAGAATTTTCCTTGCTATTCATCCCTTCTCTAAGCATACAAAGGCAACAACCACCTCCGCTGCTTCTCTGTGGGGAGAGGCACTTCCAAAGGCCCTCAGCCCTCCCCTTCACACTATTAAGCACCTGCTGAGGGAGCCCCCAGTCCCACTGAAATGAATCTCCCCTGTGCTGGGAAGCAAGCTGAGTTCCCAAGGGAGAGATGACTGCAGGCACCCGCAGGCACCCACAGGCACTGCCTCCACAGGACACAGCACTTCTGGGGCTTTTTGTGGCCCCAGGAGCATGCTGAAAGCAGTGCTTGACACAAGGCCACTGTGTGGTGCAGGGGAGTCTGTAGTGGGCTGCGTTGCCTTTGGTCTCACAGGACTGGGAGTCAAAATATGTTTGTGCATGCTGGACTCTGACCTTCCTGCATGGCCTCTTGTCCTCCAGTCTCTTGTCTTCCTATGTCCTTGTACCTGATTTCCTGTGCATCTTCCCTCTCCCTGTCCTGCTCTCACACCGTAGTGGCCTCCAGTGCCTGCCAGCCTGTTTGCCTGGTGCATGCGTGTGAGTACTATGTGCACACCAGTGGCTTTATCCTCAGAGTTTGCTCTTTTTTATTTTAATGCAGTGTGGGTGGGTAGGCTTGGTCCTTTGATGGGAACTGAATTTGAACAGCTTCTACCTGGAATGATTCGACGTCACGTTCATTGGAAAACAAAACCTGACTCTTAGCAAATGGTGCTGAGACACTTTGGTTGGAAATACACACCATCATGTTAAACCATTGCCATGTCCATCAGGTTTACTCCGTATTCTCATGACTGCGTAGCACTTGAGTACACTTTCAGTTCTGTCTCGTTTGGGGAACACTGCCCCATCAGTCAGGTAATGCCTCACTGGCAATCACTCACATACCTATGGATTTGAGACTTAATAATTGATTAAAAGAAACAACCAGAAAGACTTTGGATTTAGACCTAAGAAAAAAAAAAAAGGCACAGCAAGTTATCCTTCCTTTGGCTAATGAGGCCTGTTTTGTCACCGAGACGATATGTAGCACACACACGATGTTGACAGCGTTGTCTGATTTATCATGAAGTCTTAGCTCTGTTGTACATACCATGGGGCCTTCTGTGTTCAGTCTATTTCTGCAAGCCTGTTGGTTTGGGATGTATCATCAAAGAGAGCACTTAGTGAAATTTGATTTGGGGAGTCAACTTGGCCAGCAGAGCTGACACCTCTGCGGCTCGCCAGTCCGTCAGCAGCTTTACCATCTGCGGAGACGCCATGGTGGCAGGAGCCAGGTCAGCAAAGCTGTGTCCCGCTGGACCCTCAGCGCCCTTGGGGTCGGATGCGCTTGGGGCACATTGTGAGCTGACAGTGCTCAGGCTCCTGCCCGATTTCAGCTTCTCCCCAGCATTGCAGCTATTTGCTGCTCCACCAGCCCGATGCACTGAGGGAGGACTGTAATTGGCAGGGAGAGGCTCCTTGGGAGCCGGTCAGTCATGAACCCAGTCATTGCTCTGGGGCTGCCATTCCGGTGGAGGAGGCTAGAGAAGATCAGGGCTGCTGGGTGAGACACGTTGGAGCAGTTTCCTTTTTTAACTACAGACTAAAACGAGCTTACCCAGAGGAGACAAAGATTTACCGAGCACAGTTGTTTCCTCTACCCTTGCTTAAATAGGCCCATAACACTAACCCTGAAGAAGGGGCCTCATTTCTCAGTGTCATTTTCCTGACGGGAATGCATATGGCAGGCAGCTTTAGAGCTTTATTGTAGCTGAGAGTTGCTTACAAATAAGTCTTGAATGAAATACCCAGCAAGGGATTGATATGAAGAGAAGCTGTGCAATGAAATAAGGAGGAATACATCTCCTGAAGTGCTGCCACAAAGGTGGGAAGGGTTCTGCCAGCCTAGCTCTCTTCTGTCAAAATGGATATGATCTCACATCTGTCAGGATTAGTTCTCTCCTGCCCAGCAAGGTGATCTGTTCAGGCCCTGACAATGTCGTGCAGCTCTGGTGACTATTTTTTCTGAGCCCAGGTAGAACCTGAGTTACATTTTGAAAGGAATTATATTTTATTTAGCAGCACGCGTGTGCTAATTCAGAAAGAAGCCCTTCTGCTGCTCCTGCCCAAACCCTGTGAGGTTTAGAAGACAGGTTGCTTTACTCTAGAGCTAATAAATCGAGCAGGTAATTCAGTTTCGCAGAGCTTCAGTGGGCCCTGCACAGAGAGAGTTTGTGACTGCTGTTTGTGCATGCTCTCTAATTAGAAGGATGTAATTTAAATGGAGGAATGTTTCATGTTAGTAATATGATTTCAAAAGGCTATGTTTGGAGGGAGTGGATTGAGCCATCCCTTAATGAGTTCTAATAAGATGCCAGTGGCTAAGGAAGGAGAATCAAGTGCGTGCAATTTGGCAAAGCAGTGAACATCACTCGCGCTTCATTTTATCTGTCCCAAGGGATAGACAGGCAAAAACATTGAACCCCCTCTAAGGTACCCCCCACAATGCAACTGAGTGCTTTCTGCTGGTTCTGTGACCCTACTAGCTGTCTCCTCCTTGTTTCAGTGCGGCGTGTTGCTCCTCGATTCTCTATCCCTCCGAGCAACCACGAGGTGATGCCTGGGGGGAGCGTGAACCTCACGTGTGTGGCAGTAGGTGCTCCAATGCCTTATGTGAAGTGGATGGCTGGTGTAGAGGAACTGACCAAAGAAGATGAGATGCCTGTTGGTAGGAATGTCCTGGAGCTGAATAACATCGTGCAATCTGCCAACTACACCTGTGTGGCCATCTCCTCCCTTGGCATGATCGAAGCTACAGCCCAGATCACTGTCAAAGGTAAGCAATTATTCCTCATGGTGTTACTACTGGAATTTCAAAGGTGTGGCCCTTTGCCAAAGGGCCAAGTGTTCTTGGGTGCAGCCAACTGACTGCAGTCTCCTGTGACTTTTCCATCTTGCAAAGGAAGTTCCCAATCCCACAATTTTGGTTTTTTCCTGCTTAGCGTATGGTGTTTTCTTTGGAGGTTTTTACATGTTACATGGTTAGAGACAGATTTAAGTCAGGCTGGGTTCCTGTTACTCCATGAGGGAAGCTCATTGAGTCTGTGCTCATCCCAGTAGTTTCTGATTCCATGCATAAGCAGAATCAGCTCAATACAGTGGCAGGCCACAGGCCGTCCATGGGGAGTGGATATCTGCAGTCAGCTGTGCACAGAGATGTCCTCTTGCAATAAGGGCAGGACAAGAAGGTTAATCCCAGCAGTGAAGTGTCTGCACCTCACCACATCAAGCATCCTTCTCCTCTGCAGGGAGGAGCTATACTTGTTGATTTTAAAACTGTTGCATATTCCTCTGTCAGTTTTCTTTTTTGCTTTCTTTGCCTCTTATCCTTTCTCTTTCTTTTGTTGCTGTTAAGATATGCTTCCTGCTGCTGTTTCACAGGTAGCTTTGCTCCAAAGAGGGCATCGTTGCTCCTTCCTGACCACTGGGTACAGGGCAGCCCACCAAGACAGCTTCCTAGCAGGAGACTGAAGTACATGTTTTGCCCTTCCTGTGTGGGGCCAAGCAGGTCCACAGTACCCCTTTCCTCCTCTCCTTACAGTTGATTTGTAGCTGAGGTTTTCACAGATGTGTCATCTTCTGAATCATGTCGGTTCTTGCAGGTCCTCTCCTACTATGACCACCTTTAGCACCAAGTCCCTGCTTGAACAAATCACAGAATTGAGTGTTAGCCCTCTATGACCTGGAGATTAACAGCAAATTCTCTTTCCCTGGTGCTAGTCAGGGGATGCTTTTAACCTTAGCCTCCTTTTACTCACAGCACCTGCTAGTCAATACCTTTTCCAGCCCCCGTTTCCTTACAGAGCACTGGGGTTGCCTTGGTTATAACACATACTCAAGAGCGTACTTAAGAAGGGAGCATGATGAGGAGGTGGTTTGGTCATGGAGGGAGGAGGTGGGAGCTGTACCATTGCACCAATGGTTCCCAGTATTTACCTCTCTGTACCTGGGATGACTCTTGCTTTGCTTCTTTGGCTGACGTTGTGCCCACTGCTGCCCCAAGACTGCAGAGTCCCCCAAGACATGGAGCAGTCTTCTCAGCTTCTTTAGCCTTTTGCCTTCTGCCTTGTTTCTCTCTCTGTCTCTTCTATGCCTTGACTCTGGATAGCATACTACTTCTGTCTGTAACTGCTTTACCCAGTGTTTCTTCTCCTGTGTTTGCTGGAAAGCAGGCCTGTTTGCAGGGCAGACGGGAGAAGCAAGTTGTCATAGAGCTGATTGCAATAAGTGCAAGAAATACTAGATCTGCTCCTTGCTGACATGCAGGCTGCGCACCTGAGAGCTGGGAAGCATCAAGCTTGCAGCCTCCAAGGGAAAGGAAGGATGAGTGGCACCTGTCCTTGAAAGCCTGAGGGAGACTGCCAATTTCTTGAATGCTCTAGGAAATGAGTTGCTTCAGGCTGTAATATTGGTATTTTCTCTTCCCGAGTCCTCTGGCGGGGGTGGGGCAGTGTCTGGTTATGGGTTGCATGCCCCTCCCTCACATGCCAGTTCAGCCCTCACCGATTTTCTCAGCGTTCATGTTGCAGTAGCACTGGAAAACACACCCTTCCCACACTTGCAGCAGGCATGCTCCTGTGCTAAAGAGCCAGCCCTCCTCAGCTGAACCATATGGAAACTGGAAGCCTGATTGCTTTGCCAAGAATGAATTACTTTTGGATCTTACTTTGGGATGAGCATTTTATCTTTTTTCTCATCAAGCACAGCTGCATTACAAGTCACTAAAGACTTGAAGTAGAGGAGTGGTTCATAGGAGGTTTAAACTTATTGTAGACTTTAATTCAATCATTGTCTTAAAGTATTTGTGTATTCTGCAAATCTCTCACACGCTCATTCACTTCCTTTGCTCTTTTGGTAAAATGGCAAATCTGGAGATGTTTTATTGCAACAATTGCATTCTCATTAAAACTTAAGTGATGTCAGTGTCGCAGAATTCTTGTGTAACAGTTTTTGTCTGGTTGCAGTTTGACACACCACCCAGTGAAATAGTGGATGTGAAAGTTGGTAATTTCTCTGGCTGTATCCCTCCTGCATGTACTGTAATACTTACAAGGCATTCCCCCATCAACCCATCTAACAGCACTGCCCATGAACTCCCTGTAGTCCAAGATGCTGTCTCTGCGGAAGCAGGAGTATTGCTCCAGATTACCTGTGGTGCTCTGATTGCTTTAGTGTATCCCTTTGTAAATCAGCTGTACACCTGGCTTCTGGGGCCAGTCCAACCTAGCAAGCACTTTTCCACTGCCAGCTGAACCCCCATGACAGAAACATTCCTGCATCCCTGTTGAATTACCTTTATTTAGCCTGCTGCTGGTAAGTGCGTCAAGCACGTCTAATAACATGATTGCTCTGTTTATCCTTCCATTAAGAACCACTTCAAGCAATATATGGTAATATAAAAATGCATGTTCTAGAGTATGAAATGATTTCTGCCTTTTAAAGAAGAATGTTAATGGGAGGTGGCAGCTCCATTTTTATCCCCGTGCACATTGCAGGGTTTGAGCTGACTGAATTATTTAAATCACACCTCTCTGCCTTCCAATTGCAGCACTGCCAAAACCTCCAACAGAGCCATTAGTGACTGAAACGACAGCTACCAGCGTGACCCTCACCTGGGATTCGGGCAACTCCGACCCTATTTCGTATTACGTCATCCAGTACAAGCCCAAATCCTTGGAGGGTCAGTTCCAGGAAGTGGATGGTGTGGCAACAACCCGCTATAGCATAGGTGGGCTCAGTCCCTTCTCAGAGTATGAGTTCCGCGTCATCGCAGTCAATAACATCGGCAGAGGTCCCCCCAGTGAACTGGTCGAGGCCCGGACAGGAGAGCAAGCTCCTTCAAGTCCACCCCTCAAAGTCCAAGCACGGATGCTGAGTGCCAGCACCATGCTGGTCCAGTGGGAGCAGCCAGAGGAACCAAATGGACAAATCCGCGGGTATCGCGTTTACTATACCACTGACTCGCATCTGCCTTTGAGCATGTGGCAGAAACACAACACTGATGACAGCCACCTCACCACCGTGGGGAGCCTCATCACAGGGACCACGTACAGCATCCGTGTTCTGGCCTTTACTTCAGTGGGTGACGGACCCCCCTCGGACATCATCCAGGTCAAAACGCAGCAAGGGGGTACGTATGGAGTGTGAGGTACCTTGGCTCCATGTCCACCCCAGTGGCATGTGGCTCAGCTGTGTGTCTGATCTGCCCCAGTCACTGAACCGCACTTGGTGCTCGGAGTGTCAGAGTAGCATGCCTGCTCCACACACAGCTATCAGCTTTAAGCTGTCACCTTGTTCTGGGGAGTTGGTGTTAATCTCTGTACAAGTAACTCAGCCTGTAGCTTTGTCTGAGATACAGTGACTAAAACGTGGGCATGGATTTTGGTAGTGGTGTAACTGTGCTGGGCCTTCCTGGGGTCTGAGTACGTATGTGGAAAGAAGGAGCTGGGGTGCAGTCAGGAGCTGTAAGCAAGCACAATTCCTGTGGTCACCCACCTGAGTCCCAGAGGTGCTTCCTTATTGCCCAGCTTGTTCCAAGAGCACACTATGTGAGAGAGGGAAGAAGGGAGGGTCCAGAAGGAATGAAGGAGGATCCTCATGTGGTGAAGTGCAGACTATGCAAAGCCATGCATCTCTTTTCCCTGAGTCTGCCTCCCAGCGCTAACCATGTGCTTGGTCCCCAGTTCCTGCCCAGCCAGCTGACTTCCAGGCAGAAGCAGAGTCTGATACTCGCATCCTGCTGACATGGCTGCCTGCCTCTCAGGAACGCATTACCAAATATGAGCTGCTCTACTGGGAAGGGGAGGATGGCACTCAGGTAAGGATCCTGTCTCTGCATCAACAGCACTTGAGGCCAGACATCACAATTCAGCACCTTGGGAACGGTGTCTGCTTGAACTGGTGTAGCGACATTGCTATTTCTTCTCTGCGTTTCTTCTGTCTCAGGGGTGTGTGATAGGAGTATGGCAGTCTCTGTTTGGCTTCTATGTAAGTGATCTCAGCAGTGCTTGCTGATGTCCAGAAAGTAGCTAGTGACTGGTTTGAAACTGGAAAGGCTCCAAAATACCGTGACTCCATCCCTGAGACATCCTTATTGATGGTGCTTTTAAACAATAGGGCTTCTAGGTAGGTCTGAAATGGCCTCCAATGTGTCTGCAGCTCCAGGACTGGTTACACTTAAAGAGCAGATTGAAGGTGGCCTAGAGGGAGCCCTTCAACATTTAATGCCAGGTCTCTGAAGGAAGTTCAGCTCTAAATATATCAAAAGTAGTGCTGGCTTCAGGGCAGCACAGTGAGAACTATGCCATAGCAGCAGTGTCCCATGGTCCTTTCCACCTCCTGTGTTTATAGTGACATGAGAGCTGCCAGAAATAAGTGCCCTCCATGTGAAGTGGATGCATGATTGGGTGATGGGGCTGCCTGTTCTCATGTCATTTCACGTATTCTCCAAATAATCTGTGTTTTATCTGCCAGCAAAAGGTGGAGTTTGACCCAGCCTCCTCGTATGCTGTGGAAGGTCTCAAACCAGACACACTGTATAAATTCCGTCTGGGTGCCCGCTCAGAGCTGGGGGTAGGAGTCTACACCCCCACCATCGAAGCCAGAACTGCCCAATCCAGTAAGTCTCTGACACTGCATTACTGAAGACAAATCAAAAGCAGTCCAGTTTCCATCACCTGGGCATAGAGGAGCTCAGTGCTTCTGCCCTTGTGGGTCTGCAGTTTGCCAGAGGGTGTAATGGGGAAAGTCAGCTGGGATTTTGGATCAGGGCTCTTTGGCAGAAGGGGTGCACCCAAGTGGTAAGTTCTTTCTTCATGTCTCTTTGATCATGCTGTCTTTCCTTAAGGGTAGGTTCGTAAGAACTGGTGGACGAGTGAAGCAGGCTGGGAAATTGCTTTGGAGAGTTTGATTTGAGTGGGTTTGTGCATCTCTATGAATTCACTCCCATGCAGACAAGCTGTCTGGACAGGCAGCATATGGGTGTTTGGCTCTAAATGTGACTATCTCCAAACCATTGGATTTGCATCCCATCCCAGTTGCCTTGCTTCCACAGGAGTCCATCCTTGGTCTACACACTTGATTCCGAGGTGAGGCATCCTTTGAGGCCAAATGTGCCTGTGGCTGTCAGGCATCTGGAGGAGTCAATTTGGGAAAGTGGTTGTGTGAGCAAGTGAGACTGCTGCTTTGGGGACTGCAGCACCAGGGGAAACCAGAGCAAGCTGCAGCCCACTTAATAAAGAGGATAGATAATGAGGTGACCCAGGCAATATCACTTTCATCCTCATGTGATCACAGAGCAGGAGTTTGCATTGCTCTGATTGGCAGCTCAAAGTGCTGTGCATAAGCAGATTAGGGCTATCAAAGGGCCCTGCGATAAGCTCGTTTTCACTAACGATTTTTGGGCTTGCCATTATGCAAAGAGCATTAAAAGGGGGAAAAAAGACATTTCCGTTAGCACCGCCTGTCTGGGATTTACTGGCTATGTGGGGTGTGCAGTTGGCAAAGGCAGCCAAGCCTTCCCTGCAGGGAGAGCGCCAGCCTGCACAGCAGCCAAGAGCCTGCAATGACCATTAGAAAGGGAGCTCAGGCAGGGAAGAGCAGCTCCGCTCGCTGTTAGAACGACCTCCTCTTTGAGGAAAATTCAGCTTCATTAACACATGAGTCGCATGGATTCTGCCACCTCGTTAAGTGAGCTAATGGCATCTTAATACTGCACAGATAGACAGGTATGGAAATGGAGAGAGGTGCAGATTATGCAGTTATAAATATTTGAACATGGAGAACAAAAATTCTGAGTGTGGGGATTTGTATACATATTTCATACAGCTTTTGTATTGATAGGCCAAGGCTGAAGCAACTCTCCTGCCACTGAAATTAATTCTATCAGTGGGCGCTCTTATCCTTGAACACTTTTAATCAGAGACGGCTCCATGCATAAATGAGTCCTTCAGAGTCTCACAGTAGTCCAAGTAGGAGAAACCTTTGCTTCATGGGCTCTTGAAGGCAGACATCTTCACTTGACCTGTTCTATATGCTGCCTGCTCACAGGAAGTCTCATACTGCTCCGTTTCTAAGGTTGTTGCTTCACTGGCCAGTGGAGCAATAGCTGACTGGTTCTGACATCTGTTTAGTAAGAGGGATGTGCACGGGTTGTAAGAGCCACAGGAATACCTTGGTTTGACTGGTAAAACAGTCCTTAACTTGGAGGGACCTTAGAGGAGTTCTATTTATCCAAGAACTGAATGGTTTACAGACCCCAAGCTGAGACAGTTTCTGATGTCACTCTATCCATTCTATGAGAAAAGTCTTTACCAGTTACTACTGAGCTATTCAGTGAGGGTGACAAACCACTGACTGAACAATCCCAAGACAAAGTGGATTCTTGGTTACCAGTTGTCTCAAAATCAAGTAGATCTTTCAGAAAGCTCTGCTTTAACTCAAAAGTTGTGTGCTCAATGCACAACTTTCAGGCAGAAATTTTTCTGTCTGCATGTAGCAACACCTCATGTTAGACAGGTTGGTCTTCTGTGGCCTTAAGAGTTTACTAATCTATAAAGACTGTTACTCTTGGCTTCAGATTGGTCTCCTTGCACTCTTGAGTCTGGTTGCCCTAAGAAATGCTGTTAGATCATGGTGTTCAGGTGGAATACAAAGTGCAGGAGCAGTCAAACTGCTGCTTTCCAAAGACCCTGTCTTCAGATTCTATTCCTGGTCCTGACAAACTTGTCAAGGGTAAGGTAGGAGGCACATATCACTAATGAGTCACTGCTGGGCTGGAGAAGGACAACTGTATTGCTCCTACTGGGCTTTTCTTGTGGCATCTCTCCTCAGGGAGTGTGGTGTAGGGATGCTTTGTCTGGGAAGAACAGAGGGATGCAGTGCCCCTTTGCAGCCTTCCAGTAGCACAGCTCATGCCCTGTCTCCTGAGAAGACAGCTACCTCTTGGGCTGTCTTTCCTTCTAAGTTGCCTGCTTCGTTGCTGGGCACCCTGCAAAAAGTACAAGAAATGATGATTTGAGGGTCTGAGAATCACGGGGGAGTTTTTTAGGAGACTACAGTGCCTCAGGCAAGCAGTATGATGCAAGGAGAGGAGCATCAGCTCTGTGCCCATCAGGCCTCATCATTAAAATGCTGTTCTTGGTTGAAATATGAAGGTGGGTCTTCAGACTGCCTTTGCTCTACCCTAAGGAGTAGGTGGGCTGGATGGGTGCTTAGAGCTGCTGTGAGCCTGCGGGGGAGGCCAGTGTGAGGAGCCTGGAGGCAGCAGAGGTTTTCACAGTGTACATGTGGATGTATCTGCATGTGTGGGTGCATGTTGGCCACCCAGTCTGCTCTTAGCTGGCCCCAGGAGGGACACTTCCACTCCTTGTGCATTTTAAGTTGATCTTGCTCATGTTATCAAGTTTTATTTTGCTTTCTTTAAGTGTTAATCTGAGTTTTTGCCTTGCACATCACGTGTGTGACTCTTACCCAGTCAACAGCCAACATCTGACCTGCCCGTGCTGCCAGCCAAAGCTACCTTTGGAGAAGGAGCTCACTGCTGCATCCCAAGGGATGCTGTGGAGGCCCAAAGTTAGAGGAAAAGTCCCTTCTGTGAAGGGCCTCTCTGCACACATTGGCAAAGGAAAGGCTTGCCAAGTTCCTTGTATCTCTCCTGTCCCTTCTGAGGGATGCCATCAGGCACTGTCTACCATATGCCCTTCCTGAATTCACTCTTGGTGCTATATCTTACTCCTTTTCTTCCCTACCACTTCTCTGCTGATTAACCAAGAGTGTGAAAACTCATTTTCTATTCCTGCTTCCTTCCAGTGTACCAAACGACAGTGTCAGTCCCACTTTGCCTTCCTCACATAGACAACTCTTTGCTTCCACACATTGCTTTGACTTCTCTTTCCTCCAGCACAGCACCAGTAGCCACAGCCTGACTCCACTCAGTCATCTTCTCTTCCAGCTCTTCTGTTATCTTTCTTCTCCCCAGGTGCCCCAGCCCTGGCATCAGAGAAGGGCCCTGCTCCCTGAGCAGAGAAGTGGGAACAAAGAGTTACATGCAGCTTGTGATTGCTTCTGCAGGCAAGTGGGCCTTGTTCCCTGGAAGCAGAGATCACCAGTGGCATTAGGAAGTCCTACTGTCTTCAGTTTTTCCAGATATTCTCCCACTGCTAACCTGTGTGCAGGAAAGCCAGGGCACAATTGTTGGGTGCTTTAATTATCTGAGGTCCTTGCTGCCATCTGGAGTATTGTAGATTGTGTTCAGGTTATCACAGGCAATGAGTAGACAGGCTTGTCCTTGTGCCCCCAGAAGACTGGTTGTGGTGCACTAATGGCTTCAAGGACTGCAGCATGAAGATGGTCACCAGTCCTTTTTTCAGGCATTTCTATGTGTCTGGGCACAGTGAAGAACAGAAACAACCTTTCACCTGCTGTAGCACAGCAGAATACCTTATACTCTGTTACTGCATGGCCAGACAGCTTCCTAGCCTCAGAGTACCCTGCCCTCTCTGCACAGGGCTCTTGCCTTCTGTGAAAGCACCCAGGGATGCCCTCATCTCCCTTGTGTCTTCCTTGAACAGGTGTTTTCCCTTCTTTCTCTAGGTTTTTACCCTTGCCCTTGGTGGCCCTCTATGCGAGCATGCTATCTGCAGTATCCCTGGGCAGTGAGTCTAAATGAGAGGGGGCTACTATTGCCATGAGAGGGCTACCATACTGCCAAGGCCCTGTTGTAACAGAACAAATGTTCTGCGAGATCAGAAAAGGGAATGAAGCATGCAAGTGTCTTAGAGATCACTCTGAATTGTCCAGGTCATCTCTTCTCACCTGATCCCTCTCTTCCCTCCTCTCAGATTTGTTTCACTGCAGTTCCCCAACAATGCTATGTGGAGGGGACTGCTCTTCATCCTGATGAGATACTGCTCAGATCCTGTTCCTCCCCTTGGCCACTTAATATTGCTGAGGCTTGGAAGCTAATGCAAATGACACAGGTTTTTGCTGGGGAGGAGGCAAGTCCTGCCTACCTTCCCCTGTACAGCTCCATAGGCCAGGAAGCCACTGAGGCAAGTAATCAGTTTGGCAGGCATGAAGCAGTCAGCCCCGGACACGAGGCACGTGCAAAACAGCACAACTCTGTTATCTCCTGTTTCCATGTGGTGCCTGGCTCCCACCTGGGTCAGAGTGCTGTTCATAGCTGATGGTTGTGATTTCAAACCCTGCCTGGACACACTCCAGCTGACCTCAGTCACCTGCTTTCCCTACACTCTTTTGTTTCCTCCACTTGGCTAGGAGCATGTTTTTGCAAGCCTTCATACAGTCTGGTGTGTGAGCTTCCCCTTCTGCCACTCTTGCCTTCTGTAGCTTCCTACCTCTTCTGGTTTCCATCTGCTTCAGATCTTCACTGAAAGCATCTTTCTTTTCCCTACACGTTTCTTCCTCTCTCTCACACCCTTACTGCCATTTGTTGTGTTTGGTAAAGTGAGCGTCCAGAACTGCTTCGGGAAGAGGTGTTCTCTGATGTAGAACAGCACTTCTGTCTCCATGCTGTTCATCATGCTTTCAAATACAAATTGCCCTCGGTGCAGTCTCTGATGTTCTCAGAGGAAGGCAGGCAATTGTCCAGGAGGCTACTGGCTGAATTTCTATGTGTATGTTCTGTGCTCAGTTGGCTGGGTAAAAGTTCCCTGTGCATTTTGTTTTGTCCTTCCACTCATTTCCCTTCATCTCCCCACTTCATTTATTTATCCCCAGCCCCCTCTGCCCCACCCCAAGAAGTCGAGTGTGTAAGCACCAGCTCCACTACCATCCGGGTAAGTTGGGTGCCACCGCCTGCCCAGAGCCGCAATGGGGTCATCACCCAGTACTCCATTGCGTACCAGGCAGTGGAAGGAGATGACAACACCAAACATGTGGTGGATGGCATTGGACGGGAGCACTCCAGCTGGGAAATCAAGGACCTGGAGAAATGGACCGAGTACAAGGTGTGGGTAAGGGCTCACACCGATGTGGGGCCAGGACCGGAGAGCATCCCTGTGCACGTGCGCACTGACGAGGATGGTAGGTGTTACTGAACAGCTCCTTCAGCTGCCACCTTGGCCTAGCCAGGGCTCTCCTAGCTGAGCTGCTGGGAAAGGGTGGGAAGGGAGTGGAGATCTTGGCTTGGGAGTGCTTTGCAAGCAGGACTGTTGGGCAGCAGTGCTTTGATCAGTGCCTGCAGGGAGTGGGTCTCTGCCGTTGCCCTGGAGAGGGATAGGGGAATTGATCTGCTGGCCTTTGCTCTGATATAATGGCTGCCTCCAGGCTGTGAGTCAAGTGTCCTGGCGTGGTCTTGTATGTGTTAGCAGTGCTTTCTGCACACACGAGGAGGCATTACACTGCTTTGCCAATGTGGGCTTCTAATGTTTGGTGGTAATGGTTTCCATTTTACTGAAGGCAATGTGAGTTCTCCCAGCCAAAGGCTTCTCCCACACTGTGAGATTAGGACTTAAGAGTTTACTTGTTGACCTGAAATCCAGCAAACTAAAGAGAGGAAAAGAAATCCATTTGAAACTTGTAGATATTGCAGAAAAGCTGCTTCCTGCTCCAGCTTCCAGGCAACTCACGGCTTATATAAATCTGCTCTTCCGCTCAAGAGTCAGAATATTGCATGTACAGAACACTTGACTGGATACGACAGCTTTAAAGAGAAATTGTTTTGTATTAGCAGGGCTGTCAGTTATGTCATCATGACTTAAGCCATTTCCTTTGAAAGTACCAGAGCTCAGGGTGTCAGTAGGAGTTTCCATGGCTTCCTGCTGACCCCAGAAGCTGCAGATTTAATGGGAGAAGAAAGAGACACGGCATCCAGGCAAAGAAAGGATGATCTTTGCATTGCCCAGTCAACATAGCAAATTGAAACCAGACATGTTACAGTTTCTCTAAATGGGCTGCCACTGTGCCCCACATCTCTGTGGCTCTGGAAGTGGCATTTGGGAATGCTCACTGACTGCATTCCTGGGCTGGCAAACACATCTGTGTGTGTCCTGCTGCCTGTATTGTTTGCTTCAGTTCTCATTCAGCAGAGTTGTAGCCCAGGGGAAGCTGCTACCCCAGAAATGTCTCAACAAGCTCTCTCAGTTAGTTTTCGGGCACCGTGGTTGGACATTCCAACTCAGCTGTCAGGAGTGATTTTGTATCACTCCAACATGCTGATGCTCAGTAGATACCCATGGTGAAGGAATGAGAAATGCTAAACTGTGATCTGAAAACAAATTGAGGTTTCCCAGTTTGGGTCTCAGATGCAGCACATGCTTCCTATAATGGGATAGGATAGTGTTCCTCAAACAGACTGTGGTCTACTCACATTCATATCTCTTCGTGTCCCCACAACCTCCCCTATCATGTCTTACCAAGGCTTCCTGCCTTCTCTAGCCAGCCAAGCTTGACATGCAGCTTCTGTCTGGTTCTCAGGGAGGATTTTGTGTTTCGCTTGGATTCCCAACAGTATGTGGGGGCAGGAAAGTCTTGCTAGGCCAGGAGAGCCCTGTGGCCTGTGCAAGGTCACTGCACTAAGTGAATCATGGATTACAACGTAG
Source organism: Ramphastos sulfuratus (assembly GCA_013399055.1). Lineage (NCBI taxonomy): Eukaryota > Metazoa > Chordata > Aves > Piciformes > Ramphastidae > Ramphastos > Ramphastos sulfuratus. The sequence continues at coordinate 80,369 of WBNM01031619.1, read as the reverse complement.
GCTGCTCCAGCCACAAGGTAGTAACTACTCAAGCACAGCCACCTCTATTCCCCTACCTTGAGCTGGCCTCGTGGTGCTAAAATTCTCCATTCCTCCTTTCTATATTTTATTTAATTATCTACAATTAAAAAGGACATTTGGGGAAACTAATGAATTGCCCTGCAGCTTAAAAACTGTGCTTACCTGCTGGGTAGCTGTTACTTCCCATCTAGTTGGTTGAAACAGCAATACTCATTATGTCTTGCTTGTCAGCTATCCATCCCTAATTATCTAATACTGATTATTTCTTGCTGTGTTGAGAATTGGGGCATACTGGGTTCCAAACCCCTGGATTTTCCCAGGCAGTGGAGGATGGAAGGGGTCCTGCAGTAGAGGTGCTAGGATGGAGCCCAGGTCCTTCACTTGGGTACCAACCTCTCATGTAGCGGTGGTGTCCTCCTCAGGGAGTGCACACCTCTGCTCCCAGGTTCATCATGTCCAAGGAGCTTTCCAGGAGCAATTGAGAGGCTAATTTTTTAGCATTGACATTTTTGTCACAGTCAGTGCAAGAGCAAAAAGTAATAAGGAGGTAATTTTTCCAAATGGTAAATAGGGTATAAATACATTTTTAAACGGGACTCACCTTGCAAGAAAATTGATATTTTCTGGGCAGTGTAATTTTTCATTTTATTATCAAAAAGCATTCAGCTAGCCGTGCATGAAATACAGTCCCCAGAGCTGTCACAATCCCCACAGGCCCCTTTATCTGGCTGAATTCAGTGACTGCTGCCTCTGAGCTCTGGGTTATTGTTTTAGGATGGTGCTTTTCCCCCTCATTAACCTCTTGCTGTCACAGGGGAAGAGCACGTGTACAGTCTGGCTGGTGGCAGTACCAGGCCTCCCTGCAAGACAGCCTCAGTGCCCAGTCAAGCTACCTGGGACTGTTGGACTGTGTCTAGATGCATGCAGACAGATCTGAGTGGAGGTGTTGTGACAGGCAAAGAAGGGTTCAGAACCCCTCCTTCTGCTGCAAGGCATTCTGAGCCGCAGGTGGTTACCGTGTTGCTTATGTTCTGCTGTATTCTTGTAGTCTTCCCTCCTCCCCTAGTGCTGCAGACAAGAGGGTTAGATGGACCTTGGGTCTGATCCTGCACAGTAGCTTTTATTAGGGATGCTCCTGCCTTTCACAGTCATGTTCTTTCCTGATGAAAGTAGCAAAGGTGCCTAGGTGCTGGGAAAGTGTGAGGGATGTGGTTATACTGGAAAACTGCAGTATCACCTTCTGGGCAGGTACAGGAAACTTGCACCAGCAGGGCCATTCTTCCATTGAGATGGAGGGAAGGTAGCAAAGAAGTGAGAGGCAGCTGGCAGCAGTAGTGTGGTACTGGCTAACTGTCTGTTCTTTGTGTGTTGCAGTGCCCAGTGCTCCACCACGAAAGGTGGAGGTGGAGTCTGTGAATTCAACTGCCATCCGGGTGAGCTGGAAGCTGCCCATCTCCAACAAGCAGCATGGACAGATCCGTGGGTACCAGGTTACCTACGTGAAGCTGGAAAACAACGAGCCCCGAGGGCAGCCAGTCATCAAGGATGTCATGCTGTCAGAAGCACAGGTACAGTATGGGGACCACAGGCTGGTGGGCATGGCACCTTCACTCTCTGGGGAGGGCCAGGATGACTAGATCCAGGCATTTCTTGGTTGCCTCTTGCGGCTCCAGAGCGTGAGACTCAGCCTTGCCTGAGCAAGGCAAACGGTTTATCCCTAAACCATGGCTTACAGACAGGTTAAAAGTTTAATCAGGAAAGGATTGCTGTAAGATGGATGATGTATTGAACAGTGTTCCTCTCTTACCCTTTCTCCAGCATGTGCCTCTCTCTGCCTGCCACGTTGTGTGCAGACTCTAGCAGGAGGAAGCTGTGTTTTGCCAGTCAGATTATAAACTATCAGAGAGTTCTAAATAAGATTTCTTTTGTGCTGCTGTGTTCAGGGCAAAGCTTCTCCCTCAACAGGGTGCTGTCTGCCTGTGGGGTGTAGGCATGGTTCTGTACTGTTGGGTAGGCACAGCATACCTGTGATGGTTCAGCCCTAAGAAGAGAAGGCTCCAGGAAGACCTTATATCAGTCTTCCAGTATTTGAAGGGGGCCTACAGGATAGCTGGAGAAGGACTTTTTGCAAAGGCATGCCATGGCAGGATGGGTGGTAATGGCTTCAGCCTGGAAGTTAGATTTTTATTAGTTATTAGGAAGAAATTATTCACCATGGGAGTGTTCAAGGCACTGAAATGGGTTGCCCAGAGAAGTTGTGGAGACTCCAACCCTGAAACTGTTAGAAGCCAGGTTAGATGTGGCCTTGAGCAACCTGGTCTAGTAGGAAGTGTCCCTGCCTGTGGCAGGGAGGTTGATCTTTAAGGTCCCTTCCAGCATAAACTGTTCTTGAATTCTCTGACTTGACCTTGCATTGCCTCTTCAAACCAAGAAGTAGGTGAAGCCAACTGAGTCTGGGAAAGGCTAAGAAGGTGGGGGGAGAATGAGCGAGTTGCAGGCTCACATTGCCTCTAAAGGACTTTGCTTTCTGCAATCCCTGCTCAACAATGCTCATATTTATGTGATCTCCTGGATACTTCACCATCTGTGAGCTGGGGCCCTGTTCCCATACAGCACTGCAGGCATGGTTCTGCACTCTGTTCAGCCTAGCAATGTGTAGCTGCCTCTTTGCCAAGGTCCAGGGAAGTTTTTGGTGTCCTGTCTGTGATGAAATACAGCTCCTTTGGAGCAAAGGTCCTTCGTCCCAGATGACCCATGCTGTTCTCAGCAAAGATAATCGTATAAATGAAGCAGAGGATCTGCTGCTGTTGGAAGCGACGAGTAATCGATTCAGAGCTGGCTTGCTTGAATGATGCCCAATATAAATACTGGAGAGCTGCAACGATTAATTGATCTGTCTGCTGAATGCAGCTGTGAATCATTTGCACGTTCATCAGTGGGGAGTGCAGTGCACAGAGGCAGCTTTACTCCCCATTCATATTCTGAAGGATAAGACTCAGTAATAATGTGGAAGGAGAAAGAAAGAAAATGCTTTGAGGGTCTTTGCAGTGTTGTCTGGGGCACATCTCTGCTTATGTTTCAGCTGTTGCATTATTTTCATCATTAGCAAAGCTGCTTACTGCCCTTTACTTATTCCAGGAGGATATAATCTGTGTTTTGTGAACAATTGATGCTGGAATCTGGAGTTAATGGGTTGGTCCCAAGTGTAGGTGGGCGAAGTTGGCAGTGTTGTTCTTGTTGGTGTTTTCAAATATTGTATGCTTGCCCAGCCAGTTCTGTTTTCACTTCTTACTCATACATTTCAGAGAGAGAAACCCCATGTTAATGTGTAGGAATGAAGATGCCAGATCCAGAAACTTTCCAAGGAGTGATGGATTTTGCCTTTTTTTTTCTTTTTGAATGTGTGCATCAAGAAAGCCAGCTGCTTGACGTTTGCTGGCCTGTCACACCACTTACCAGTCTTCAATATTTGGTGAATTTATATGGGAGAGTTCTTAATTGCTGTGATTCATTATTTTTTTCTGGTGTGTATGATGCTGAATTCATCTGCTAATTTTTGGATGGAAGTGAAGGCCAAAAGATAGTTGCAGAGAAGTGACTATTCTGGACAAGTCATCTCGCTCTTGGGATAAACTAGCGATGACCCTGCAGGGATGAGGTCTCACTGACTTGCCAGAAGAGATCTTTATTTCCCAAAAGAGTGAGAAACCAGGCATGACCTGTGCTTGTGATGAAATGCATTTGCTCCAGAAGCTAAAGAGCTTCGGTAAGAGCTGCCATCTTTCAGTACAGCAGTGCGTGTCTTTGCAAGCAGACAGATCAAACTTGAACAAGTAGTCTTGGAAGAGTTATTTTCTATGGAAGAAAACGAAAAGCTACACTGGAACACCTGTCCCTGAAGGTCAGAAGATGAAGATGGCCAGAATATAACCACAATTCAGTACTCAGAAACGTTCATAAACATTTACACCAGTGCACAGGAGAATAAGCTAACTGAAAATCTGGACTGAGAGAAGAAATTCTCTGGACATGTAGGCAGAGCCCCTCCTCCTGCCTAGCCAGGCTTTCTGCTGATTTTGAGTGGGTATGTACCACATAATCTGCTTCCTGCAGGAGGTATGAAGACACTGGTACTAAAGCTGACTCATGATTCTTCCTGATTGAAGATGAGAGAGAGAGAGAGTAAACGAAGATGAAAGGAAAAAGGAAAGGGAATGGAATGGAGATGTTACCTATGCAGATAATACAGACCCTGGGTTTTCAAAACCATTTTAGCAGAAAGGACTAAAACAGCAGAGGAGTCAGGCCCCTGGTGCTGAAGAGATCACATTTTATTTTACAGCCTCCTGCCTAGAGAAAGCAAGCAGTTGTTAGGAGGGTCCTGCAAAGGAGCTAAAGTCTCTCCCTCCCCTATGTGGCTGTGCCTGTGACTGATCACCTCCATCAGACTTCTCTGTGCCTTTCAGCCTGAGCTCTTGCCTCCTACTAACAGACTGATGGACAAGCAAATGTGACCATACCCTGTGGAGGAGTGCCCAGGGAAAGCATGTGTATTGCTGCAGAGCTGGGTCAGATACCTACACCACCTCCTGCACAGGCCCTGCACGTCATGACTCAGCCAGGTTCTATAGTGAGTGATGGCAGAAGATTGATTTCTGTGCTCTGGGTCTTGTGCACAATGCATCTGAGCACCAAGAGGGTGCCTCTGAAAGGAGCAAGGACACCAGTGCAACGTCTCAGCTGCACTCCACCGCTCTCATATAAATCTTTACCAGCTTGAGGGATCAGAGGGTAGCAGAGCCATGGGGAACAAGCATTAAGGTCTCCAGAGGAGAGCAGGGGCCAACTGCTTCCCTTGATCTCCAATCCCTAGGCAGCTGCAGTGTCTCAGAAAAGCAGTGGGCTTAATATTCTCCATCTCTTCCCAGGTACCAGTCCTTCGTGCCCTGCAAGAGCTCAGTGCTCAGCTCAGTGCTGGACACAGATGCAGCAGCAGAGCTAGGCCTTCCCATTCGAGTTCCTATACAAGTGTGACTCGTTTGCTCTTTCTGAAACAGACAGCTAGACCTTGCATGAATCTAGCTGCTGATTCATTGTGTAGTGTTCCTGCCCAGCCTGCTTGTCCTCAGGTAGGACAGAGATGTCTTGAGTGGGGGCTTTCTCCTCATGACACAAGGTGATCTCAACAGCTGCTCCTGCTTCTCACTGTGCGGCATACTTGCTTGGGAGCCTGCTACTTTTGTTGCTCTGAGGATACAGCAGGCACATTAACCTCACTGCACAGCCTCTGGAGATACAGCCTGCCCAGAGGGCTTTGCAGTGCTTGTGCTGCTGGCAACTGGCTGCTTATAGCTGGGTGCAAGGAGATCAGGCTTTGTGGAAGAAAAACTTCTGCTGCCGCCTCTTCCCGCTCTGTGGAGTCATAGCAGGGGAGAGGTGTGCAGCCCACGAGAAGGGCTGCAGGCTCACAGGAAGGTTGTGTAGTCTTCACAGGCAGCACTTCTGCATCAAGCATGCAGACTAAGTGCGCATCCCACCTGCTTGCTCCAGAAGAGCAGGAAGAAGTAACAGCAAGTGCTTCAAGCTGTTGGATTGAGATCAAAGGAGAATGGGGAAGCAGAGACTCCTATTCTCCCTGAGCAGTGCCCACCCCAGGCATAACAGAGAGGAATTTACAGCCTCCCTTTTTCATTGGGTGATAGTCAAGGAACTTTATCTGAATCCTACTTGGAACAACTCATGCGTGTGTACTCATCTAGGTAAGAGTGGTGTGGAGGTGAGATGCACTGTGCTTCCTAAGTGGAACAGAACTGAAAGGCATCATTCAAGACATGTCTCAGTAATGGACAAAGGTGAAGTTCCAGAGCCCTCAGACCTTTCTGCATCCCACAAGCTAAGCACCTGATTTCATGTCTGGAGTTTTACTGTTGCATCACAGTCACTGAAAGAGAGAGGAGGAAGATTTGCAGGAAAACCGTAATATCCACTTCCCAAAGTTGGGGCTGTTAGGAGGGCTTGTGGTAAGGGTAAGCAGCCATTCCATGGTGAGACATGAGTACAGTATGTGGTGTTGAAGTGTGAAATGAAACGTTAAGGCATTGCAGCTGCCATAAATACACACTGTTAGCTTTAGCACTTCCCTGAGCCATCCTGCCTCGTGCACACAGCCCTCTCCGAGTTCTTTTTATGACAGCTTCTGGGCTTTTGAGATCAATTTGTCTTACTGACCAACCTTAAACACTTAAGAAGCAGTTGAGCTAGTTCAAGGAAGGAAATGTTTTGATCTGCAGATGATATTTTCATAATGAAACTGAATTTATACCAGAGTATTTATGCAGGCTTAGCTTTTTACTGTTACTCTTCTAGCACAGATCTCAAGGCATTTCTTTGCACTCTGATCCGATGCAAGATTAAAGTCCACTGAAACATAAGAGCAAACAGAGTTTGAACATTAAACATTTGGTCTAAAATCCTAGTGGGTGATAAACTCCCTGCTGTGGTGTTAGATGCTGCGAGTTGCAGTAGCATCCTCAGCCTAGGTCTACTCCACTGCTTGTTGCAGCAAAGTGACACCTTTGCTGCTGCAGCTTGGGTGGAGGCAGGTTGAGGTGTGACCAACCATGTGGCCCCCATCCGTTAGGGACATGATGTTGGAGCAGGAGTGTACTTCTGGGGAAAAAAGAATACCAGGCTTTGTATCCTTCCTGCAGCAAGACTTCTGCCAGGTTTTAAATCAGTGGGGCAATGTGTGGCTGTTGACTGCATCAATAGCAATGATTTGGGTTGAGCTCAGCATGCAGTGCTGGAAATAGCACCAAGATATCTTTGGAAAGAGGACCTTTAGTGACCATAATACATAGTGAGGGCCCTGGCTTTATAGGAAGTCTTTAGGGACAACTTGACCTCTTGGCTGAAATAAATTTCAAGAGATTTTAGGCAGGTAATTCTACTGCAGTCTTACAGCATCAAATAAGTGAACTATAATAAAATCTTAGGGGGACATTTCTCCAATAGCTGTTTCTTTCTGAGTTTAGAAAATAAAATGACAAATATTTTGAAGGTATGCCATGTATTTTACTGCTGGGGAGAGTACTCTGCCACTGTGATAGGCTGCAGCCTAGGTAAGCCACCTCAAATAGCTTGAATACAAAAGGCAACTTGTAGATTTAACACCATTTAGTACTTCTACCACACTTGCAGGTTCCCAAGCACTACAGCAGCATTATCTGGGCTCCCCAGTGTCCTGAGGAAGCCAGGCTCTGAGCACCATTTCACAACTGGCAGATCAGGCTCAGAAGCAAGGCTTGCCAAGGCTCACACTGTGAGTTGGGGGAAGAAAAGCTATCTTCCACTTTCATCTCTATACTTGAACCCATCAACTGGTGCTTCTTCCAGGCAGATGTAGTAACCTCATGTAACACACTACCTTAACTGAGAGAGCTCGCTGTGATCTCTGCAAACCTTGCTGTGGAGCCTCAGCCGCATGAACAGTGCTGTGGGTGTGTGTGGCATCAGCCAAGGTCTGCTAAGTCTTATCACCCCAATGCACCTTTGATGCCTTAGGACCACAAACCCAGCCAGAAGCCTCCGATGTGTTCTCTCTTCAGAGGCCTAACTGAGCTGCCATGGCTAAGAATCCACATGACCTTTTGCTGGGAAATGGTTTATGTAGAAGTCTCATCTGCAGGGCTGCTCCTACCAAATAAGTGTTTGCTGTTTGGAGCTGTGTAATTGGGAGTAAGAGGCTCTTTCCTCAGTATGTGCATCAGTTTGAGCCTCACTCAAGCCATGCAGCACTGTTGGAGAGGAGCAGCGTGGTGCGGAGCTGTGTGTAACATCTCAGCTCCCTTGCATCACTCCGTTTACAAGACATGGCACTCATTGGTTTTCTGAGGTCCTCAGGGCATTTTCTTGCAAGTTGTACAGGAGAGAGCAGCTCTGTAAATGTCGTGTTGGTGCTTCCCTGCCTTCTTAGTTTTGTGTGCTGAAGTCTTTGATTGTCAACAAAAGACAGCAACTGGAGGATCGCTGGGAGAGAAACCGGAGAATAGGCCACAAACCTGTTGTGACTTGTGGAGCAGTAGTCAGCCACAGAGCTACAAGCTATCCCTTCTTTCTTCTGCTCATAGGAGAGGCAGGGAAGTGCAAAGCCAGAAAGGGAAAGGACTGCAGAGTTAGGGACGGGTGACCTCCCCATTCATATGAGAAGGAAGCTCTTTTGCCCCTGTTTGTGTGAATGATCTCAGACCTACTATGCAGGCTAGCAGCATGTAGACAATTGCTCTGTGCCACTTCTTCCCTTGGCACAACCTGTGCCAAGTGATCCTCTGTGTATAAGTGTTGTAATCCCCCCCCAAACCTAGTCCTGCTAACCCCTGCTGTTGTCGTCATCATCCCCTTCCTACATGTCGCCCCTTAAAATTCTGTGTATCCATTTTTCTCTCCTCCTTCCTTTCTCCCCCATCAGTGGAGAGCTGAGGACTCCGTCGACCACGTAAGTACCACTTGTGTGTATTCCAGGTTGGAAAAGAGGGATTTGGTAAATCGATTTGTGAATTTTGTAGACACGGTGCTGTCAAAACATCCCTTTCACTCTCTTAATGAGGCTGGAGAGTTACATTGTGAAACCTTCCACAAGCAGCAAATCCAGAGAAAATTGGCATTTAGATTGCTACTAAATGCAGAAAAGCAATTGACATTTCCTATAATCTGTATTTCCAGCTTCTTGCAGTGCAGTCTTAGGCAGGCTCAAGTGATCAGCTCCGGAGGTGCATCCTACTTTCTGCGGTAGCTGGCCCACTGAGTCGCACGGCAAAATGTGATAATATAATCTTTAAACCACATTGATCATAGTCCCGAGAAATAACTTACACTCTCAACTGCGACCTTTGGCTGAAACACAGAGAGTAATAAGAAAACAATCACATTTAAACAGCTAAATCCAATTTTTTCCACATAATTTTGAAATACAAATTTGGAGGAACAAGCTACAAAATGACCTTTTTAGAGTCAGCAATTCAATTTCCTGCCTTACTGCGAGCTTCTCCAGCACAATGTGTTTCTCCTCCTGCTTTGCATGGAGGATTCTCACTCGGAGTGGCTTTGTCATGACAGCACTGTGTTTACATTATGCAGTCAGACCTTCTTTCATCCGTCCCCTGTCTCTCCTCCTCCCAGCTCGCTTGCTTTGCTCCTGGTGGCATGCTTTTGCGTGAGAATTTCTCTTTGCATGGATTTGGGAGGAGTGAGTTCTCTTGGGATGTTCAGAGTCTGCAGGTTTTGTGTGAGTGCTTCCCCCGCGGGTCCACTGGCACCGATCAGACTGTGCGTCCACTGACTCGCACACATGATCTGCTGCAGGGGCGGAGTTGGGATCGAACTCTGGTTCACACGGTGATTTTGGCGGGGTTCCTGTTGGTGCTTGTTGATTTTTCTCTGGGCTGGCCGGTTCCGCAATGGTAGCACCGTGATTTTGTTGAGTAAGCCTGGGCAGGTAACCTGAACCAGCAGCACTGGCTGGAAATCAGCAGGTTTAATAGCGTGGGTGTTAGTGTGAATGAGTGATGGGAGGCTGGCTGTGATCTGAAAGCAACTGCAGGCATCCCTCGAACCCCCCTGTAGCTGGCAAGGGTCCTCCAGGCAGAAGAGATTGGAACCCAGAGAGCGGTCTCTAACAATGCTCGTGTGGCCTGTCCTCAAGCAGCTCGAGGTTGCCCCTCTGTTCCTCCCCCTCTTCTCCTTGTCTGAAAGGGTAAATAACCATTTCAGAGTCTCCACCTCCTTCCCAAAAGCTTCCCCAGATCCCGGTCCCACCCAGGTGCCTCTTGCTTCCTGGCTTGATGAGTTATTAGTGCTAATGGCCCCTATTCCTTTCACAGCACCCACAGATGAACACAGGTCAGAGGTACCTGCCCTGAGCTTGCAGAGTGCTGCTGGGAGTTCCTGAGTTCCCTGTGCTTGCTCATTTACAGGCCTGGCCAGCCAGGCTTGGCACAGTCATGTTGCTGCTGGAGGCCAGGAGGGAGGAGCAGTGCTTCCCTCTTTGATCTCAAATTGAAGTGCAGAGCCATGCCCTCTCCTGCCCAGAGGAAGCCAGAGCATGCAAGGTTGCAAGTCCGCCCTCCTCCCAGACCTCCCACTGAGCAGGGTTTGCCCTTCAGGCTTTGCCAATGCCTTGCACTGACCCCATCCCATCCCTACAACCCGTTCGTGGCAGGGAGGGTGAACATGATGCTGTAGTGCAGGTGCTCCCTGCCCGGGGCCCTCCACCCCTGCATCGCCTCTCTGCTTCCGGTGGCTCTGCTGCAAGAGGTAACTTTAAAAATCTCAAATTAACCCCCAAGAGATTTCCACATCTGAACTGGCTTTTGCTCTGGTTCACAGTTCTATGGTCCTCTTACTGTCAAGCATGCTGTGGCAGGGTGGCTCTGGCTTCATGCAGGACCATCTCTGGAATAGGTCTCTCTCTTGGCAGAAGCACAGGTTGCTTCTGAGTTCCTGGAAAAGCCAAGTGTTAGAGGCCAGGGGTTGAAATTAGGCAGGTGAGTGTTGGAGTGGCAGCAGCTGTTGTTTGCTGGCTCTGTGCAAGATGTGTGCGCCTGGATGCGATGCAGGAGTGTGAGCCAGCGAGGGTGCCAGTGTGTCACTACTGGAGATGCTGACCTCAGTGCCCTCCTTCTGCTCACCCCAGTAACAAGTATTTGCTCTTCTCATTTGCCTCTTCTCCACCTCATGGATGTGCTCCCAGGAGACCGTCATTGGAGGCCTGTTGCCAGAAACCACCTACTCTGTCACAGTCGCTGCCTACACCACCAAAGGAGATGGTGCCCGCAGCAAGCCAAAAGTCATCACTACCACAGGGGCAGGTGAGTGCGGGGAGCAGATGCCACAGCCTTTTGTAGGGTTGGTGCTAAAACCTCCCCAGATGTGCATGGGGACTATGGCCAAGACGTACAGGAGGAAACACGAGTCCTGGAGACGCTGCAGAGGCACATGTTCTTGTGATATCCAGCCCTTGCTTACAGGCTTTGCTACTGGATCACCTGAACCAAGTGCAGCAAACAGATGGACAGACACTGCCAGGGGCCATGAGAGAGCAATGAAACACTGCATAGTCCAGAGACCTGGGAAGAGGAAGCCTGAAAGTCCAGGCCCTCCCTCAGCTTTGGAGTCATGGCCGTCTTCACCTTATTCCTGTAAGCAAGTGCCATTTCTTGATTCCTGCGATTACTGCAGTGCTGCCTGGGATGGCCCCTGGCACAGAGGGCTCCTCAAAGGTGCTTCTCAGCTCCTCCCCCAGCCACTGCTACTACTACTTCTTCAGGCTTGTGTAAACTTGAGCCTGCCTGCTCTTAGATGGTAAAATCTGGAATGCAACAAAACCTGCCATAGGAGTGCTGCAGACACAGCTTCTAGAATCGTGATCCCAGCCAATTCGGTTCTGCTGTCTCAGTAGAGACTCATACCCTGTGCCTAGTGCAACACAGGAGCCTCAGCCTGAAGCAGGGGCACCCAAGAATTCATCAGGTACTTTCCTCCGGATACAGTCAAGCTTGTCTTAGGTGGTGACACCAACTAGTTGACATTGTCTTGTCCTCATTTTCCACTCACTAGCCCTGTCCTAGAGATGATAATCCTCTTGCTTCCTCACATCAGCTACAGGAATAGTATTTATCGCTTGTTGTGGGAATGCAGCTTGTGCAAACGGAGCGTTTGTTCCTGGTGCTTTTAAACAAGGAACAGCTTGCCATCTCCTCTGCACTGCATATGGGAGCTCCAGAGGTAGTTTCCATTGTTACAATCTCAAATGCTGTCTCCCTTGTGCCTCGGCATGATGTATGCTCTGTTCATCAAATTGCTACAGCTGTCCTATAAACAGGAAGAGCTTCCTAAACATGCCAGTGTTGCACCGTAAACCACAGTGGGTCATCCCGTGCTATGATGCACATTTAAAGTTAATGTTTGGAATCAGCTTTGAAAATAATATGTCCCTTAATACTAACTGCTGTTAGACATTGCATTGAGCGCAAGGAGGATGGCACTGGCAGCAGAAATGTAATTGTGTGTCTTAAATACCTACAAAACCACCCGCAGAGCCACCTTCGTACGGGCTGAACTGCAGCCTTGACCTCAAAGGGGAGTGTTGGTATCGCCCTCTAATGGCAAAATCGGGACATGATTCTGTCGAACGCATTTTTCTCTTGTGCTCTTTTGTGGGCTCATGTTTCAAAACTGCATGAGGATATTTAGCTAGATTTGGCTACGATCCCATTTTTGTTTTCCTATGGCCTCATCCCTTTGATTCCGAGTATCTTCCCTATCAGTTGATTTGTTTACAAATCTGAGCTGATGTGACGTGAAGACACATCCTTTTTTTTAGCTGAAGGATATCAAGGTATTAAACCATCAATTTAAAGCCATCAGCTCCTAACTAGTGACGGCAACACTCCTTGACTTGTGCAGCATAAGCAAAAGTCTTGTGGAACGCTTGTGTTCACCTCTCACATGGACACTGACGTCACGAATCTGCTCATCGGCTAATCCAAAATGTATTCTGATGGCAAACAACCCACCCAGCTCTGCTCGCTGCCTCTGCAGATGGTAAAACTGCAAGGTTTCAGGATGAAATTTGTCTGCCTCCAGACAGCTGAGGGCACTGAACTCGGGCTTCTGTGTGTCTCTTGTGGTACAGTGCAATTGGGCCAGCATGGCCTGGTGCTGCACACTAACTGGAGTGTCTGAAGACCACCGATTGGGAGGATGGGATTCAGATCTTCTCTGAGATAAATATGATGCTTTGAGGTACCTAAAACCTTTCCTTTAAAAGGGGATGGATTTTGGGGCTCTGTATGGCTGAATTTATTCCCTTTTCTAGATGGCCACACATGGGAAAATGTCAGACAAGAGCTGGCTGGTTCCAGCTTCCCTCACCACTGGATTAGGGTTTCCTCTATCCATGTGAATTGTCTGTCTTCACCCTGTTCTCTGAACTTTCCCACTTTCCTCAATCCTCATGGACTGAGCAGCACAGAAGCCGTCCTTCCTTCTCCTCCTCCCAGGCTATAGATGGTCATTGTGTGTTTATGTTGCAGTCCCAGGGAAGCCCACCATGATGATTAGTACGACAGCCATGAACACAGCCCTCATCCAGTGGCACCCACCCAAGGAGATGGTAGGGGAGCTGCTGGGTTACCGGCTGCAGTACAGACGTCTTGATGAGGAAAAGATGAACACCATAGACTTCGGGAAGAGAGACCATCACTACACTGTGACCAACTTGCACAAAGGGGCCACATATCTCTTCAAATTGTCTGCTAAGAACAGAGCTGGCCCAGGAGAGGAGTTTGAGAAAGAGATCACTACTGCAGAAGATGTGCCAAGCGGCTTCCCACAGAACCTGCGTGTGGTGGGTCTCACCACTTCCACCACAGAAGTTGCGTGGGAACCCCCAGTCTTGGCAGAAAGAAATGGCAAGATTGTCAACTACACAGTGGTATACAGGGACATAAATAGCCAGCAGGACCTCATTAACATCACCAAGGACACAAGTATCACTTTGACGAATTTGAAGCCCGATACCACTTACGACATCAAAGTGAGGGCCCGCACCAATAAGGGTGTTGGGCCACTCAGTCCCAGCATCCAGTCTCGGACCATGCCAGTTGAGCAAGGTAAGTGGCCCTCTAACAAGCCCTAATGGCAAGCTCTGCTTCCAGGACAGGGACCTTTGCTTTGGTTCATGAGACTGCACTTCCCTTTGCTCTGACCAGTGAGATCAGATGCTGTCTGGCTCCCTGCACTAAAACTACCTTGGCAAGCAGAGGCTCAACAAAGGTTCCCTTAAAGTTGCCATTTAAGGGGAGAGGGATGTTGGTGGTAGCTTAAATGCCTTTGTGGCTCCACAGGCACACTTTGATGTATTACCTTTACATGAAAGGCTCTTGCTTGAACTGGAGCAGGCAGTTAGGTAGGATCATCTGCAGATCCAGTACCTGGGCACCACAGTTCTTTGATCACGGCAAAGGGCCAAGAGAGTATGAGTGGAGCGGGAAGAGAGGGAGGCTACCGTTCAGCCTACAACTTCCTTTCTGTGATGCTGGAAAGTATAGTCAGGAAGCAAAACTCCATTGAAGACTGATGACTTGGTAAAAGGCTGCTGCTCTTTTCTCCTCGTCTCTCACTTCTCTGCTGTAGCTGAACTCTTTGACCTCTGCTGCTGAGTTAGACAAAGAGAGACTTGGAGCCGAGCTGCTGCCTGGCTCCCTCCTGACTTGGCCTTAGAGAGCTCAAATATCTTGTTTTTCATTTCAGTGTTTGCTAAGAACTTCCGCGTCAATGCCGTCATGAAAACATCTGTGTTACTGAGCTGGGAAGTGCCTGACTCCTATAAATCTGCAGTGCCTTTTAAGGTAAGAGTGAGATGCAGAGGACAGGGAGCTTTGCCTGTGGCATTGAGCAGGGCAGTGAAAAGCAGCATCTAGACACAATGTTTTCAGGCCATCAGGCAAGACACCCACAGAGCAGGTCATATTGCTTACTGGCCTGGGGCCTGGAGGAGCTCAGACCTCCAAGCCCACATTAGGTAGCTGCTCTTACGTTTGAGCATCTGTGCGTGAACCATTGCACACAGCAGAGCACGCTGCTGTTTGCTTTCCCTCCTCTCACTCTTCTTAGGACAGAAGGTGTTGTAGTTTGTTAATTTCTTTCTGTTTTGATCAGTTGTGAAATAGCCTGTAAGCATTTGGCTCACGGTAAGAAAACAGGAGTGAATAATGTTGGCTGAGGCACACTAAGAAGAAGCATCAAGCAGTGAAGGCATGTGCTGGGCAGAGGCAGTTAGACTGTCTCTGTGATCATAATACATACTTCTGGGTTCCCAACATCCAGCTAGAAACCCATAAGCTGTAGCAACTTTTGCTAAGTACTCATTCCTACCTTGATAGTGCCCTGAATTACTTGCCTTTTTGAAAGGAAATGAAAACTGATCTGATACCCTGAATCACTGTTGCTTTTCCCATGAGCAGTAGCAGTGGTTGTTCACACAGTCCAAATCAGTGCTTCCCTCCTCCATCAGCCTTCTCAAGTATCTTGTTATCAGGTATCACCTGGCTGGGGCCTACTGGTCAGACCAGCCATTGCAGCTCCAAGACAATGATTACAGAAGATTGTCCTGATGTCTGACTGAGTTGAAGCATGAAAAGTTATAAATGTTATTTAATTGCCAGAGATCACCAGGACAAATTGGTTTGATAACCAGCCAGTGAATCAAACTAAGAATGACTCCTCCTGCAGCATGTCCAGTCTCAAACATCCGCATGACCTCTATGAGTTACTTTAGGGCAGATGCATAATCTCAGGGAATGAAGGAGTAAAGCATCTAGAAGCTTACAGGTGTGAGCAGCACAAGATGTGTGAGCGTGGAGGGAACTCTGGAGGAATGACTCCTGCTCTCTTCTCTCCAGCGCAGTTCTGGATGTGTTGTCATCTACCAAGCTGCAGACAATACTGGTAACTCAATGTCTTCCTGTTCTTGTTGGTCACCCAGTGCAGATCACCAGTGCGGGTAAAAAACTAGTGCAATTTCTGCAGAGCTCAATGTGACTTCTCTCCCTTAAGAAATGAGACCAACATGTCACACCACCAAGGACAACCTTCCACCCAGTCTCAGCAGCTATCTACTGCCTCTGCAAAAGTGGGCAGCTGTGGGAGCAGTATGATTTCCCTTTCTCCTTGCATATGCACCCTGCTGTGCTGTGCCTAAAGAGCAGAAGCAAGACCTGCACAAGTTGTGGGGATCCATGGCCAGGGAAATGGGGGAAAAGACTTGAACTGCATCTACATCAAAGTGTGTGAGCACCTCTCCTTTCTTGTTAGTAAGTCTCCCTGTTTAAATCCTGAAGCTGAATTACCATGATCAATAGCAGGCACTTGTTAACATGCAGAGTTTAGCTGACACAGACTAGGCTTTTGTGAAGACCTTGTGGTATTCAAAGCTTTCCCAGATGTAGGGTGCATTAGGATCAGTGTTCAGATATCTGGCCGTAAGGAACTTCACAGAGCTCTGTTACTCTGCACTCTGCTGGAAAAACAGTATGCTTCATCTTGTCTTGTTCTTGTGGCACAAAGCCCACATCTCTGTCTGACAGCACAGTGCTAGAAAGGGACAGTGTGACCTTTGGAATATTACTACCACATAAGGATGGTGGCATGACTGGAGGTAGCCAGGAGCCAAGGATGTAATGCTGATGCCTTGCCTCCTAGCTGCAATTGCTTACACAGACTGACTCAGGGTCTGCCCCTGCTGTGGGTTAACCCTGAGATGACACAGGAGCAGATGGCATTAGCCACTAGCTAACTGAAGAGCAGTCATGCAAACAAGAATGTTACAAGGGTATTTCTCTAATAGTGTCTTCTTTCTATTAATATTCCCAGACTTGCAGACACACATGGGTCAAGGCCAGGAGCTAGGAGCACCAGCTCCAGGTCGATAATTGTGACACTGGAAAGAAATCCTTAACCTTCAGGACTTTGTGCTTTTATAAACAAGGTTCACCTCTCTCCCCTAATTCAGGCACATGGGACATTGATGCCAGAGCCTAATACTGTAACTAGCGTAGCAGATAAATCTCCATGGGAACAATTAGTATTATCTACACTTGATAAACAGTCTCATGCTAAATCTGTGTCCCAAAGGGTGTCATATTCTACTTCAACAGATTTAATTAAAGTAGATATTGTTCTGACAATGAATAGTGAGGCGCAGGCAGGACTGGTGCTTTTTGTCTTTTATAAGAGGTGAACTGAGACCTTAGGAATTTTCATTGCTACCAAATCAATAATGAAGGTTTGACATCTCTTTGGGGAATTTTCACAGCTTCTTGTGGCCCAGGAGATAAATTCCTTATAAAATGTTGTCCAGCAGTTGTGGTAGAGCTGAGGCACTATACCCTTTCTATTTCAGTATGCTTGCAGAAAGCTGTTCTGGAGTTTTCATGAAATGTGCAAGACAGATACAGCTTTTTCTTTAGGGAAACGGCACTTTCCTGAGACACATTCTTCAACTTAAGAGCAGGACAGAGAATACATTGTTTAAAGGTATTTTACAAATGGGGAGAAGGAACAGCACCTTTTGAAAATTATGATACAGGTTCAGAAATAACCCCCCTAAGAACACTGGGCAGTGCTTTCCACACTGTCTCACAGAGTGCAGTAATTATTCCTGCCCGCAAAACAGGCAACCTCGTCTACCTCTCCATTGAGTCATTATCTTTTCCAGTGTTGCACACTGTGTCTTTTCATCTTTTAGTTCAATACATTCTTTTACTGCCTTGAAATCAAGCAGCAGACCTTCAGCAAGTGACATTTGGACCCACCTTTGCAAATCTTCTCTTGTGGGTAAGAGCAGCACAAATGACATTTCACAGCAGTCCATGGTCTAGTCAGCGGTGTTTGGCAGTTCAGAGCCCTTGAGCCAAATTTGCTGCTGACTTAAGTAGTTACCAGTAGGCCATGATGCAACCTTTAAATAGTATTCCTGCTTGAGCTCCTGGGCGTCCTCAGCTGCACACAAATGACTGTTTCTGAGCCTTTACATTATTGTAAGGTTTGTGTAGAGGCCTTAACTAATGGTGCATAACATTTGAGGAGTAGATGTGTTATGGCAGGTAAAGGAACACAGAACTGCTACAGCAACTGTGAAAAGGACCGATGGTGGAGAATGCTTCAGGAAAGCATTGCAAATGTCAGTTTCACTGTCTTTGGGAAAAAATTCTGTGCTTGGCAGTAAAAACCCATCATCTCCTGTCAGGACCAAGGCTGTCCTTGGCCAGTTCCCATTGCAGAGCAAGCAGGGGAACTCTGAAGTGCCTGTCTGTCTCATCCACCTCCTCTTGCTCCATGAGAACATCTGCGTCTCCAGAAGATACCTCATCTGCCGGCAGTTAGTGGGCAAATGTCTTCCCTAGAGCACACACAGAAGCAGTTAGTGATAACTTTATTAGGGAAGAATTCATAATGAGAAATCTTATCTGAGAGGCAACAGAACTCTGTGGCCTTTTCATCCTTCCAGCATAGTGCTCCATGTTGGAATTTTGATTTTGTTCAAGTTTGTATTGGAGCACATGAAGAGAGGTCCTGCTGCTGCCCCAGGATACCCCCTGACATGCTGTCACCTGGAGTTTTTTGACTTGTACTACTGCAGTATCATTCCAAATGATGGTGCTGGCATGGATAGCAAAGATGACTTGAAGTCCAGCACTTCTGCTTTTGTTGTGCCTACTTTTTGTGTCACAGCAGGGTGAAACCTGCCAATCTGATATTCCAGTGCTGTAAGAAGTATTTTGTCCTTCCACCCTTTTTGTTCACTTTAGCATCCATCTGATGTACATGTCTTTGGAGAAAAGGAATAAAGTCCAGGAGAAAGTATCTTGAGAGGAGTCACAGCAGAGAACTATTCCTTCTGGCCATCCTATCACTGACAGCCTTTCCTGCCCATGGGGCAGCCAGCAGTGGCTTTGTCCCTGCAAACTTCAGTTATTTTAGTACTTGGTACTTATTTTTTCAGTTCATCTCTGAAGATTAAAGCATATCAACAAATGAGATTGATTGCATCTCTTCTCCATTGCCGCCTCTTCACTGCTGTTTTGTGACCTGTGAAAATTCTTTTCTCAGCAGCAAAAGAGCTGGGTTCCTTTTCCTATCCCAACTCTATGTAAAGTGACCTGAAGAGGATTTGAAGCATGCTGTGGGTATCACTGTTTGAATAACTGTAAAACAGAGCTGCAAATTCTAGGCCTGGCCTGGTCCCTGCTGTCCTTCAGATCTCTTCCCAGGGACTCTCTTCTACTCCCGGTTTCAGCAATAAATATTAGGGTAGTGCTAATCAGCTACCCTCATGCCATTGAGCCAGCAGATCTCTGCAGAGTTCTGCCACCTACTACAAAGGTGACTTAGAAAGAAGGTGTGGTCCCTCCCTTGCTGCCTGTGTCAGCCTGAACAGTGGGCTCAGCTGGTGAAAAATCTGGTTTGCTTCAAGTAATTTTTCTTTCACGGAGCTGCCTTCTCTCTCTCAAGGCCACTGTTGGAAAGAGCACATTTCACTGTGTGGTCTCTGCCTGTAACACGTAATAGCTGCTATGGTTTAACATGCTGCAACTCTGCCATTGCCAGCTTCTGCCATACTGTGTCTCTGTGACTATGGGGAATCCAGCACTCCCCTGCCATGCTGGACACTTTGCCGGTGGAAGGGAACGTGCAGTTTATTGCACCTGGGGAGCTTTTACTCTCTCCATTTCTCTACACCCTGTTCGTCTTTGTCTCCAGGAGCTGATTGAGTTTCTGGCTTTGCAGAGGCAACCCCCAGGGTTTTGGGGTACAGGAATTGTTCCAGCAGAGTCAGGATCGAGGTTCCCAGGGCAGATGGTCTGTTTGGTGCAACTAATATGGCAGTGCCCATGGCTGCTGTGTCTGGGGGGAGATGAGGGTCCTGTATATCTGCAACAAGGCACTGAGAAAATGTTAGCTGAGGGGCTAGTGGGCCCAAGGAGGGAAGCTGCGGGGAGCTACCCACTGTCTCGGACTATCAGCAGCTCTGCCCTAGCCTGCCCAGCAGCCCCTCACTGCAAGCACGGCAGGGAAAAGCAGCACCAATCTCCTGCCCACGGCTGCCACAGCACCAGCATCCGTTGTCATGGCAACAGGGTGTCACACCTGCAGAGCCCTGTTTCGGGTACCAATTTGTGAGCCCTGCACAGAATTTGTCAGATCATTTGTGAGGCGTGTAACACCCCCACCCCCCACCAGTCACCCTGCTAGGAGGGGGATGCTCTGCATTAGCCATTCGATCAGGCATCAGCTGGTAGACATGGGAGTGACACCAATTTAAAGCAGACAGGATTTTACACCAGAAGCATATTGTGTGTTGTAGCTTCATGAAACAAGAAACAAAGACCCATTCATCTCTGTGTGAGGGCAAAGCAAGCCATCTGGATTCCTCCCCCAGCCCAGTGCTGAAGAGCAGTACATGTGGCACCACCAACCTCACTGCTGGCGCTGGCCACTGCTGACATGACCCACTCTGTGCCCCATCACTATGAGGCACAGGGAGCAGATCTCAACCCTCTGCTGGAGGTTGCTGTCCTTTAACTAAAGATTCATGGCTGTTTATGAAACACAGAGTAACCCAGCCACCTGAGGGAGGGCTCAGAGCCACACTGTCATCTCTAATGGTGCTATTTTGAGTGTGAGTTTGCAGCAGCAGCTGTCAGCTGCATGAGTGTGTCCTTTTCCCGTTTCAGATTCTATACAATAGCCAGAGTGTGGAGGTGGATGGCCACTCGATGAAGAAACTCATAAGTGACCTCCAACCAGACACGGACTATTCTTTTGTGCTAATGAACCGGGGGAGCAGTGCTGGGGGGCTCCAGCACCTCGTCTCAATCCGCACCGCTCCTGACGTCTTGCAGAGCAAACCCATCGCCACCAACAAGTACATACAGGAAGGAAAATTCACACTTACCCTTCCCAAAGTCCAGACCACTGTGCCAGTTAGGTAGGTACTATGCCTGGGTGGAAAAAGCAAGGTGGAGAGCTGCAGATGGGGAAAAAGCAGGGCACACTTCTGCCAACCTGTGGATTTTGTAACCTGAAGGTGAATTTCCAAGCAGGCTGCAGTACAGAGCCAGGCATTTGCTCATAACATGGGATCACACTGCTGGCTCTTTCTGAGCAAATATTTATGTGCAGTAAAATTAAGACAATTCTTTGACAGCTTGCCCTCACTCTGGTGAGTATACTCCAGCTGCTACCAGCAAAAACACAGTTGAGGATCAGGAGGGACTTTCTCAGACACTGTATAATATCCTTTAAATAAATAATGCCTAAAACCTCAAGGAGATTAAAAAAGCAAGTTTGTGGAAGTCTTATTTGTTACTGTGGTATCCTTGTGCTGAAGCACAATTTCCCCCAGGGCTTTTGCTACAATCCGATTATATAAATGTCCTTCTCACAGCTCCTACACCACCCTCTGGAGCACAGTCTGTAAATCTTCATTAACCTAATGAGTGCTAACAGGAGTATTCTCATCTCTGGTACAGCTGGAAAACCAGCTTCTTCCTTACTGAACCGTTTTGCTGCTTAAAGGGCGGGGAAAGGAGCACATCATCCTTGGGAGGCATATGGCACGTGTTACTCGGTGACCTGCCAGAGAGATGACTTAAGATCCAGTGCTTGTGCTTTCCTTCCTTCCCAGGTGGTACTACATCGTGGTTGTTCCAGCAGATCAGAGTACCAACAGCCCAACTGCTCGGTGGCGGACACCTGATGAGATGGAGCTGGACCAGGTAGGAGTCTGTAGCAGATGCTGTGATGGAAGTGGCTCCCATGCAGCCCAGCAAACTTTGCCATGGCCTCCTGGCAACAGCATGGGTGCAGTGACGTAGGTGTGGGTTGTACACCAGAGATGTGAGATGTGCCATGCCCACTCGGCCTTTCTGGGCTGGTGACAGCATGTAGGAAGGAGGCTAGAGTCAAGTGAGAGAGAAGACACCTCCCAGAATGTGCTCCATTAGGAGACCACACTTGAGTGTCTCAGCACTCTGACCAAGACAGCTCCTGTCTCAGGTTGTGCACGTTTTGCAGCCTTTTTCAGCTGAAGGAACTGTGCTGATTTTGAAAAGAAGCCAGGAGAGAAAGATATGTTTTCAGTTTATTAAGTTGTTCTGCCAAGAGGCTTTTCCCTCTTTGGACAGGACCTAAACCTGCAGTTTGGATAAAGAGCACACTCTGGTATCTAACAAAACCCACAAAGCTCCTTTCCCACTTGCTCATTAAGGGCTTTCAGCATTCACCAGCCCATTCACCCTAAGATACAGCTTATTGTGTGCAGGAGTCCTCCAGCATGTGCCGTGGTATGTGTGCGGGTGCCAGGAGACTCCCACGCAAGAGGTTTGTGGGATTATTCTTCCCACCCCACCTCACACACAACCCCCAAAGCAATAAGGAAGAATTCCGAGAAATTACACAGAGAAAGGTCCATTAAGAGAACAAAGTTGCAAGCTTGAAACACTCAGAAATTACAAAGTGTTAGAAGATGTAAGTCAGCCCTTGAGTATCGTTAATCTTTAATTACATGATTGCCTAGTCTGTTCCATGGGGTCCCAGCTTACAGCATGTTCTGCACATGAAGCACATCAGTGTGATGGAGAGCCATCATCTCTAGGTCTCCTGCATCATTTCATTGCAGAAGTTAGAAGATTTTGTGAGAAACAGAAGACTTGGATGAGAGGAAATGGTTAGGTTTGAGCTTTAGGTGATTGAAAGCTATGGAGAGAACAGGTTTCTATCTCAATTTCACCCAGCCCTGATCAAAAACAAAGTTTTGGTTAGCAGTCATTCTTCTTGCACGTTCTGGTTGGGTTTTTTGAGTGCACAGTTTGAGATCCTGGAGCCTCATTTGCAAAGCCTAAGCATCCTCAGCTGCAGAGAAAGTCAATAGGAGCTCTGCTGGGTAGTCAGTGCTACAAAAAAAAGCTGAGATATCTTTAAAAACAAACCAAGCTGATGTCTTTTCAATTTGATATTCCGAATTAGTGGAATTTTTTTTTATGTTAATGTCCCTGTTCTCCATCTGTAAAATTGGGTTAATCGTTTTCATCTCACTTCATATGGGTGTTTGGAAGATAAGATTGTTAGTGTTTGTGAACCACTTGTAGTATTCCAGTGATCAGCACCATAGAAAAGCCCACAAGGAAATTATTAATTTTGTCTTCAGAGCTGTATTTGAATAGTAACCAATAAACAAGGCCTCAGGCTGCATATTGCAAAGAAGAAAACAAAATATGGAATAGGTACTGTTTGATTAAACACTCTCTGTCCTGTGTACTGAACAAAGCAGGAGAGGTACAGAAAAGATGGTACATGCCCAAGCAGCTGAGGATTGGAACACAATGCACATGTATTAAGACAGCTGATTTAGTTTTGCACCAGCAATAATACTTTTCAAACTTTTTGAGATCTGAACTTGGCAAGCCTATTGTTCTTCCAGTGCAATCTTTGGGGGGCTGTTACATATGTAAGTGGCAGTAACATCCAGCACCCTCAATCGTAAGTGGAGCCCTGTAGTTTCATGCCCGTGCACATACAGCTGTACTTTCTGCTCCAAAGAGCTCAGCTGTAATTTCAGCCAGGATCCAAGAGATGTGTATATGGAGCAAACTCCCCAGTCCAAAGACTTAACCTTTCTGCCTTTCTGCCTTTTTACCCTGTATTTACAAGGATATTTGTGAAACAAATGTTTCCATCCCTTTTTTTTTTCGTGGTGGTACTGCAATGAGAAAGCTACAGCTTTTCTAAATTGCTCCAACATGAGTATTCATAAGAGGGCAAGGATGGACTGTTCAGGGGGAATAGCAGAAGGTGCCCAGTGACAGGACGAGAGGTAATGGGCACAGACTTGTACATAGTAAGTTCCATCTAAACATGAAGAGGAACTTCTTTACTTTGAGGCTGGTAGAGCACTGAAACAGGCTCTTAGAGGTGGTGGAGTCTCCATGTTTTGAGTCATTCAGAACCTTCCTGGATGCAGTCCTGTGAAACCTCCTCTGGCAATGGTGTTGGACTAGACGATCTCCAGAGGTCCTTTCCAACCCCTATCATTCTGTGATTCTGTGCCTTACCCAGCCTTTTCTCCTCAGAGGGAGTGATCTCAACTCAGCAGCATGGCTTTGTGTGCACATCACTGTCCACAACCCCACTGATGTTCCCTGTCTGCCCTAACAATACTGCACTGGTACATTCGTGTGTGAAATGTATTTCATGCCTCCTTCTTCATTTCAAATTAATATTTCTTTTCCAAGCCTCATATTCGTTTTTATTCATTAGAAAAACATCTTGAAATATCTGAGAGTCTTTCTTAGCAGTGTAATTGATTTTTTTGTGTGTTTATATCCTTTTTTATGAATTTGTGGCTGGCTATGAAATTTGCCATTTTTACTCTGAACATCCCATGAAATCTGTTCCATTCTGTGTGATTTACACAATGCTCTGCCTGCAACCCAGCGGCAGGTGAAATACTGAGGCACTGACAGAAGGGAAAGGCACAGCAAACATCACTTTTTCCCTATACATCAGTGCCAGCTGTATTTCATATCCAGCGTCCATAGAGATTGTGAGTTGCTGTCCAGATGGATATTTGGGCCACAGAATGTGGTCCAGGTCCCTCCCAGCGCCTTGGGATACCTTAATTCAGGGTGATGGCACAGCCAGGCTCTCTCAGCCCTAACGTTCACTGTGTCCACATCCTAGGGCTCTCTCAAAGCTGAGATCCTGGCAGAGGTGCTTGTATTGAGGGTCTACTGACAGGTGACCCAACAATGCCTAAGCAGATAATTCGTCTCTGGGTACTGCAGTGTCCAAATCAAACCCAGAGCCTTCCCCTCCCTTTCTTCCCACCCTGCTGAGTTCTGCAACCAGTAAGGCAGTGTGGTGCTGGGCAAAGTCATAGTGATGCACTCGGTTTGTCCCCAGCTGCTAGAGGCCATAAGCCAAGGGAGTCAGAGCAGGCGCCAGCGACGCCAAGCAGACAGACTCAAGCCCTACATTGCTGCTCAAGTGGATGTGCTGCCCGAGACCTTCACCCTGGGGGATGAGAAGAACTACAAAGGTTTCTACAACAAGCCTCTGTCTCAAGACCTGAGCTATCGCTGCTTCGTGCTGGCTTCGCTGGAGGATGGAGACACGGTAAGGACTCTCCGGTGGCAGGGCACAGCCTTTCCTAGCAGAGCTGAGGTAGGCTCAGTGCCAGCAGGGTGAACAATTACTGCAAGCTGGGATGATGGAGTTTTCTCTGAAGAGAGGAGAGCGAGGCTGCATAGCTGGTCTCGACGAGCTGAGGCGGCCGTGGGAGTTGAGTTGATAGATGTTGTTTTTGGAGGGAAATGGCACATATGTTTGACATAACAAATGAGAGTGGAGAGTAGCGTCAACACATGCATTCTACACAACCTCACTTCTAGCTTGCTGGTCTGTACCCAGAGCAGAGCTTGACACGTGATAGTGATGGGATAGGTTCTCATTCTGCTTTGGTTGAAGTAAGTGACTGCAAAACAGAGCCTTGAAATCCTGCCCTGAACAGTGGTTGCCAGGGTTCTGTGGTGAAAAGGATTCTCCCCTTGCAAACCTGCCTTCACGGTTCTTCTCTGGCCAGGCTGTCATTCCCAGATGACATCTAGAGAGGCAAACCTGCCTTCCATCACAGTGGGTTGTCAGCAGGGCAAAGCTTCACAGATGCCTGCCTGCACAGGGATTCTTGCTCCCGTGGCTCTCCTTGCTAGAGGCAAATGGGCTATGCCTTTGTTAGCTGTGTGCCAGCATGCACACGGGGCCTGGGCATGTGAGGGAAAAGAGGGTAGCTGATGCAGTAAGCAGAGAGCAGCACAGCAAGACCTGTCCATCGGTGTCCAGCACACAGGGCAGGAGTGATGGTGACAGCAATAGCAGCGGCCACTGTGTAAATAATGGAAATAATAGAGATGCACAGAATCCTTTGGTCTGCTTCCAAGGTGCAGCTTCCTCCCTCAGTCTGATTTGCTTGTAATGGCTCATTAGAGCTGGTCAAGTTCTTCATTACTTATCCAGCTCACGTGTTCCTGTGGCAAGATGTGCACATTTGTGAGGGAAAGAGAGTCACAGATTAACAGCAAGGTAAGGCAGAGGCCTCAGGATGTGCTATCTTGGCAATTCCTGTCAGGAAGAGATGACCTTAACTAGTTAATTCCAAACTATCATCATCATCTCTTGTCTAGCATAGATCTGCCACGGCCCTTCAGTGAACCACCAGGCACCAGAGTTATTACACCCTGCTCTTAGAGACCACCTTTCTGCATCTCCTTCTGTGTCACATCCATTTTCATTTGAAGCATGAGGTGCTGTGTCCAAGGCTGTGCACTATCTCCCCCACTCAGCTCCTCCTAAATTGCTTGCTGTGCCTCTAGTGTCAGCAGGCAGGCGTAGCATTGCCATTCTTCAAAGGCAAGGGGGAGTGCGGTTGAAACATCATCTCTGAGAGCAGGGGCACCTGTACCTCACAATCTGCCTTTGGAAATGCCACTGAGATAACAGTCGTTCTGATCTCTTCTGCTTCTGTTTTCTCTTGGAAGGAGGCATCTCTGAAGTGTGTCTGCAAAAATATGAATCTTGCAGAAAGCATGGGAGATGGACACACGTTACTTCACTGCACAGATCAACATGCTCCTCCCCCCTAACCTTTCTGGGTAGTCACCAGTGGAGCCTTTGTGCCTTTCTCACAGAGTAGCCACTTGCCTGTACAAAGAGCAGCCTGAGGCTTTCTGCCCCATCCTCTCACCACCGATGTTGTCTCTGCCATGCTCAGACAGAGCTGTTGCTGACTGCCTATCTTGTTTGAACTGGACGAGGGTCCCCTTGTAGGAACAGGGCAATGGGCAGTTCCCAGACTTTCTCTGGGAACAGAGCTGAACCAGGAGCCAGCAGCTGTTTCAGGGTCATTGAAACAGGATCTTTTAGGGCTGAAAGGTGTCTCAGACCAAACAGCAACCACTGGCCATGCTCCCCCTCCAGCCAGTGGCATCTCTGACTGCTGGTAAATCTGAGGAGAGCAGCTAGGATGCTGCACCTGCACATGCTGCCAGATGGATGTCACAGATAAGAGCATTTTCTGTACTCTACACGTTTGAAACCAGGCTGGCTGGGATCAAGAGCACCTGTGAGAGGATATCAAGATGAGCATTTGCATGACACCAGCGCACTTGATTTTTTCCCTTTCTCCTTCTCACCTGCACACAGACATGACGTCTGCGTTCAAACTTTGACCTTAAAGCAGGCAATTTATAGATCCACAGGCACCTCTCCAGTGACCAAAGCTTCCTATGGCAGGAGCAGAGTGTTTCTGACTTCCAGCGCTGGGCAGCAGGTGCTGCTGAAAAGCCACAGGCACTAAACTGATACAGCTTTGGCGCTTTGTAATAGGGGGAAAAGATTTATTTTTTACAGCATTTAACCCCTCTGACCCAGCGAGGCTGAACTGCAAAGGAACAGCACAGCTCCATAAGCCTTAGCCACAGCAGCAGAACAAGCCAGGTGCAGTGTCATTTTTCTGCAGAAAGGGTTTGGGTCTCTGCTAATCCCACCTCCCTAGGAGGGCTAGAAAGCTGTCCCTTCAGGTTATAAATCACTGGGCTGCCAGACTGTAGAAGTCTCTGGAAAGGAATCTGTAAGCATGAGTCCCTTTCCAAGGTCTGTTGATAGCTGCGACATAAGGTAGAAAATGTTCTTGTCATTTTGTTCCTTTAAGAAAACCATCTAGCCCAGCAGGGGTTTTCCTAATACAGCCCTGTCCTGGAGTGATGTGTTGGTATCAGCACAGTAGGTATTATAAACCACTTAGGAATCACCAGCCAGTCCCACTGTGCTATTGGTTGGGATTCAAAAGCTCATGATTTGGCTACGAGAGAATCCAGGCCTGGCAAGTGTTTCTTAGCTGGGCTGCTCCAGCTTGGCACCTCGAGGCCAGGTCTGCCAGCCAGGAATTTGCTGGCACTGGGAATGTTTCACACCATGAAGAGATTGTTTCTACAGTGTGACCTCCACTGATGCTGAGGGAGGGAGAATCCCGTGGTGTGCTGCTGGGGTTTGAGAAGCATGACCGTTCCCTGCTAGCCAAAGGCAAGAGGAAACCTCCTTATTTCAGGGACATAGCTATTGTTCTAGTATAACAGATGCTTGGTTTTTCTCTCCCTCTCCTGATGGTGCTGTTCAGAAGAGATATGCAGCCAGCCCCTACTCGGATGAGATCGTGATGGAAGTGGCTTCAGCCAAGCAGCAGGATGAACCAGAGATGCTGTGGGTGATGGGACCCGTCCTGGCCGTGATACTAATCATCATCATTGTCATTGCTATACTCCTCTTCAAAAGGTGAGATCCAGTCCAGGATGTAGCAGTTATGGCACAAGCACTACAGGTAGTGGCACCTTCAAGATCCTCCTGGCAGCCTTCAGTTGTGGGATGCTCTGATAGACAGGCCCTTGATGATCATGGTGGGGAGGGGAGTCTCTACCTGGCACAGCAGAAGGCTGCTTTATAAAGAGAGCAGAAGGACTGGGTACGCAGGAAGGAATTAATATTCATGCCAGGACACAGAGCTGCTGTGAATTCTGGAAATGTGTAACCAGGGGGACAGAGGAGAGCAGCTTTATCCCTAAACACTCTCTGGTCTCACAGCTTGGATTTGTAACCTTGGGGACATCTGTCATACTGGTTTTCTGTTGAAATTGCCTCCTTGATCTCTGGTGGGCATCCCTACTGCTGTGAATTTTGTCTGGGGAATGTGATGGTGAGAACAGGGCAATGGATATGACCAGCTGAAACCAGAGTAGGAACTGTCTTCTTGAGACCTCTCAGTCATGGCTAGCAGATCAGGACTATTCACACTGCGCTCCCTGCTGAAGCAACCACCTGCTTTTGTGTAGCAGAGCAGTCCTGCTAGAGCTGTAACTGTAGTGTGAGATGATTGTTAGTCCTCCTGAGGAGCCACAGGTTGCATTTGCATGTGTTGGAGTAGCCTGTTCAATTACAGTAGGTCATTCTGTATCAGATCAGCTCTGAGGTTCTGCTCCTCCTGGACTCTCTATTTACATATGTATCCATAGTGAGGGGAAGGGAGCTGGCTTTGCTGGCTGATTAAATGGAGCTCTGCTATGCATGTGCAGTCAGTGCCTTTCTGTGTCACTGATCATCTCCTTTCTTCTGTTTCTGCTCTTCCCTGGATCTAGTAAGCAAGAAAGGTATGAATCCATTTTATCTCCTTGTTTTGCTACAATTTCAAGTCTAATTCCTGTTTTGAAAAAACAAGCCTGAAGCTACTAAGGGACATCTTTGTTTTTTGGGAGTGTGGGGCATGCCGGCCCTAGGGGTTTGCAGAGACTTTGTTACCTCAACGGTATCAGCCTCCTAGCAGTTGTCAGCATCTCACAGCTCCTAGGGAGACAGTTCCAACATAAAGATTTCCCAGATCGTTTTTGCAATTAAAATACAATCAAAAAGCCAACAACACCAGCAGTTACGGGGGTTTTTGTTTGCTCAGTCACTTCAAACTGAGAGCTGTTCCATCAAGAATGCAGGTGCTTTCTTGCAGTCTGTAATGGGGAAGCATTAGGGGAATACCAGGAAATTGTAAGAAACAAAGTGTTTGATGATCTTTACGGAGGGCAAGTGGCTTCAGGGGAGATTTCTGTGCCCCACAGATGCTGTCCCCAGCTTGGCTCAGCTTTGCTTTGTCCCAGAGCCTGGTGTACATGGAGTACCAAAGAAGCAGCACCAGCCCTCTGCACTCAGACCTGACGTTTATGTCCTAACCCATGCTGCAGGAGCATATGCCCTTCCAGCACCACCCTTCTGCTGATAGTGGTGCTGTGTTACCCTGCAGTTTTTGCTGTCCAGCTTCTACTGAAGGCATTTTCTCCTGTAGATATCTGTGCAGCATGTTCACAGTGTCAAATCTACAGTGGAAGTAAATTGAAGCTGAGTAACTGTGGATGGCTTGGGACCTAGAGGCTTATTTAGCAATTGCCCTGACGGGGCTAACGTGAGTGATGACTATCAGTTATGTGCTGTGCCCATTCCCCAGGAAAGCTGGGCCACTTCTCAAAGGCTTAAGAAACAGTACACAGTAGCACATGGCACATCCTGTTCCTGATAGAAGAAACTGCTTTATTTGTTTGCCATGTATTTTCCTTTCTTTCTATCAATGCTCTCAGTCCTTCAGCTCTTTTGTCTCAGTCCAGGCAGCTAGAAAGCTTCTGAGGTGTTGAGATTACTCAGAGCAGTGCAAGACTCACAAGCTGGTCCTCCCCATTGAATAGCTCCAGCGTTTGATGCAGCCACAGGCTGCAGATGGAGCTTGCTCACAGTCTGGTCCACTGTAGGAATGAATGTTTTACTCATGATTTATGCACTAAATTCCCTAATTGCCTCTCATGAGTGCCAGCCCAGCACACAGCTCTCTGTGGAAGTGATAGCATCCCTCTGCCTGTGCAGAGTGTTTCTGATCACATATGACCCAGGGTAACCACCACTCGGAGATGCAGCTGCCTCTGTGCAGAACCTGACAACCCTTCAGGGCACTTCAGAATGCCTCACAAGGAAGTAGACAGCAGAGACTTGTGAGTTGCGGGATGGTAAATGTGGTAGCATTCATGCAGACTAGCAGTGATGGCAGCTCTGTTTCTTCCATAAAACATCAGGGCATCAGAGGGGTTCATCATCAGGAAAAATCCATTTTGGGGCTGTAGCCAGAAGATAAATCCTCTGCATATTGCTGCATGCTCAGCACGTTGGCAAAGTGTCAGGGTCAGCACAGACTCAGAAGAGAATGCTGCTCTCCAACTCCTGCCCAACACCCCTCTCTACTGCAGGGCAGGAAGTCGGACTTAGATAATCTCTAGGAAGCCTTCTTGCAGTATTAGATTTTCCTTAATATTCATTTGTCCACTTTTTGATTGGATCTGTCCCTGCTTTGCCTGTGAATTCAAGCAAGAGCCCGAGGTGGTGGCATTGCTCTAGGCATAAATATAGCATGAAGAGACAACAGTGTATTTTATTGTTCCATTAATACACGCCTTGGGTGCCTTCAACCATTCAAGACATGTATTAATGGCCCAATAAAACACACCCTGAAGAGCCTTTACACTATTATATTACAGCATTCTATATTTAAATATTTCTAATACTTGGGAAAAAAAATTATTATATCCTTCCACTACGGGAAATAGTTCCTAGAGAAAGAGGAGACAACAACTCGCATCTATCTGATTTTTCTCTAATAAATATTACAGAAAATGCCACATTTCAAAGTGCCTCACTAATCAAACCTCTGCCATCTCTTACATACAATCCTTCCTGTTTTATAGATGGGAAATTGGAGGCACAGAAAAGAATGCGACTTGTCCAGAGTACCAGGGAGCCTGGGATGGAACTGAGTGTCTGGAATGTGGGGACCCACACTCCTTGTCGAGGTAGTTGATGCTGGTCTCTGCCATAGCTCACCTGCTTGTCTCTGTTCTCTCTGTCCGTAGGAAAAGGGCACACTCGCCCTCTTCCAAGGATGAGCACTCCATCGGCCTGAAGGACTCACTCTTGGCCCACTCCTCTGACCCAGTTGAGATGAGGCGGCTCAACTACCAGACTCCAGGTAGGGAGCAACTATAACCACCTTGTGCCCCTCCTCTGGTTCCCCTTCACCAGGTCCCAGAGAAGAAGTTCCAGGCTTCTCCACAGCAGCTCTGCACCTTCTCAGTCACAGTAGCCCAGAGGAGCCTTAGATGAGGGATACCTAAGTGTCCTGTTTTTAAATCCTTCAAATCCTTCTCTCTGGTCCTGTCACTGCAGGCAGACATGGCTGGGGAACCTGGACAGGGACAGCCTAGTGTGTGGTGTGTCTCAGACCTTACACGAAGCTCACCACAGTTGTCCTGAGCCAGAAGGAGCCTCCACACAGAGTGGAGAGAGTTTACCAGGGCCTGCACCTGCATTGTTCCTCCTGGGTGCTGCACTGGCTTAGTACAGGTTGAGATTCAGCACTGAGCACAGCTGGTGCAGTGCTGCCCCAGGGGCTGCATCTGAGGTGATCAGGATGTACAGAGAGCTCTTGTACTGCTGAGGGTGTCCCAGCAGCTTTGTCCTGGAGTCCTTGGTGTATTCACTGTCCTGCTTTGCTCAGCTAACGGTGAAGAAAAGCGATCTGCCACTTCCATTGGTCCCCAGCCAGTGCTGTGGCCCAGTGAAGGGTGTTGCTAGTCACTGGTCCCCAGCACAGAGGAAAGTTCAGTAAAAACTTTTGCCTTCTGTATGTGACTGTGTACTGCAGAGCATCTCATCATGCCTGTGCTGGCCTGTGGTGCCTCAGGGTGTAGCTCATTTGCCAGCCTGTGGAGGCAGTTACCTTGTGCTGCAGGAAGGTCTCATGCCACTGCTTTGTGTCTGCACGACTCTGATGGCATCAAAAGCAGGGTACCTGTCATTGCAGTGATCAGAGACAGACTCACCCTGACTCATTCAGAGGGGTTCAGAGAGTTTGAGCCCTAGATGAAGTGGGGGAGTACTTGGGCTTTTGTGATGGAAGAAGCAGTTCAGCAATAAATGAGGCACATACAGCTCTCTTCTAACTTGCAACTCCTCGTGATTTGTAACCTACTTTCCTTTTCCTCCTGCTGCTCATTCATCTAAGAGCTTTCATCTAACAGGAGTTTTGAAGGGACCGTTTCCTGGTGTAAACCTTCTGTCCCTGGAAGGGAGAGTAAGAGATGAGCCTTTGCTGTTACTCCTCCCAGAAGTTTGGCTCAGACCCAAGGTGGGCTTCACAAGCACATTGCCCTCCATGCCAGAGCTGCTGTCAGAGATCTGTGGTTAATGCATCTCCAAGGCAGGACCAATGGCAGTTCTCACAGGAAGAATGCAGCAGCACCCTGGCGGTTGCCAGCAGACCTGGCGCATTAATTTGCCACAGCACAGAGCAGCATGGTGTTGCAGCATGGGGGGAGAATGCTCTGAGGAGCAAGGGAGACACCTGTGCTAGAGCAGGAACGTCTCAACAGGCAAATCACTGTGAGTAGCACTAGGGGAGGGAGTCACACAGTCAGCAACAGCCTGCAGCTTCTTGAGGAGGCACAAAGTGCTGAGCAGGGCTGCTCCAGGACACCCACGCATGGGGACAGGCTTCTGTGACATGTCTCCATTACCCAGGGACACAAGAGCCATCTTTCTGTGTGCTCATGGTTTACATTGCACAGATGTGTGTGACAGATCAGGCTTGTCCTACTCACATCTCCAACAAGTTTGGGGTGTTCACAACGAGCATCCCTTGCTACTGCTGTAGGAAAGCGAGTTCCAGGTAATCTCTTCCAGCCTGTGCCTAAGGATAAGCCAAAGACACTGATTCACTTGGTAAGTTTGCAGAGCTCTCTGGGGAGACAAAAACAACCCAAAGTGTCCTGTTCACTAGGGGCAGCAGCAGCACCCTGTGAGGCTGCTGGCCAATGCTCCCCCATCAAGTGACATCACTATGTCCTCCTCCTCTCCTTCCCCAGCATCACTTGTGAGGCTCTGCAGGGTGAAAGTGGGTGTCACACAAGTAGAAGTGACTGTTCCAGCTCCTGACAAGCTTGTCCTTTTAATGAGGAGGCATGAAAACCACTGAGCCCAGTAGACCAATGCTGTTGCCCCTGTCACCTGCCTGAGGTTGAGGCAGTGCTGTGTGGATGCATTGACAAGAGGTGCTGGCCACCAGCCCTGCATGCTTCAGTAGCTGGTCTCCCTGCTGGAGTGTGCTGAGCAGGGAAAAGTTGTTTAATGCATAATTAATTGGGCTACTGTTATTAAATATTAAGCTTTCTCATTTTCATGGGTTTTACTTCAGATAAAGGTTACTTCCCCCACTGTTGGCCTCCCTGTACTAATGTACTGCTGTGCCAAGTCACTAAGAGGATATGGGACCAGGCAGTGTCCCAATACACCATGAAATGAGACTGAATTGCATTGCCAATGAGCTGCAAGTGAGCTGGAGGCACAGGGGCACTGAGTAGAGGTTGCTGGGTCTGAGTGCAATCTTCCTGGCTGCCAAGCAGCACAGACATCACTGGTACCTCCCATCTACCTGCCTTTACTGGCTCCCTTTGGGCACAAGGCCATGGACAGTTGTGTACAGTGACAAATGTAGCTCTTAGTGTCAGATAAAGGCCTGTGCTCTCACTCCCCTGTGAGTACCTCCAGCTCCACATATTTGCCAGCATCAGGAGATGGCAGTGGCCAGAGCTGAAAGCTCATTGTGTAAGGACCAGCTGCAGAGCAGCCTCTGGGGCTGGGCAGTCCTGTGCAGGAAAGAGGCTCCCAGTGCTATGGCAGATGGTACTTTTCTTTGCATCTTCATAAGAATCCTAGGGTCCTTTAGGTTGAAAAATACCTCTAAGATCATCAAGCCAAACCATACATCTCTTTTGTCTTTCCATTTTTTAACTTCTGCAATGATGACTAAAGGCTAATGGGATTTCTGTTCTTGCCCCATTTTTTCTTTGCAGGTGCCAGTGTCCCCAGTTGCCAGAATATCTCAAGTTAGTTTTAACTCCTGTATTTATCTTTTGACACCTTTTGCTTTTTCTTTCCCTTTCTCTCTCGTCTCTGTAATTTTTGTTTCAATGTCATGAAGGTCACCTTCACTCACAGCAGACTGCAGACCAGCAGTGATTTCACTTTCTGACGTGACGTACGGGGCCAAGCTTGGGTACTGTTTGCACGGCACTACAGCAGCTCACCGCAGCACAGTGCAGAATTGAAGGCACTGAATGCTAGGCTGCCAGGACACCATGGCAGCCCTTCACCTGCTCCCAGGCTTCCTGCCTCCTTGCAGTGGCATGCCAGGCCCTGCTGTGGCACCATGCCTGCAGCTGGCCCCATTTGGGGACAGATAACTTTGACCATTCTGGAGGGAGTGGCCAGCTAAAAACCACTAATGGGGGAAGCGAAGAGTGGTCTCTAGCCCACTCTAGCTGAGCACACTCTCTTCCTACCTCAGGCAAAGTGGCTTCCCTAATCTGGGTGGCCTGTGCCTTAGGGTTAGGCAGAATGGATGCCAGGGGATTCTGATCTTCTCTGAACTTCTGTGCAGCTGGTCTGCTTTGTAGTGTTGGCATCCAAGTCCTACACACAGAGCAGAGGGAATTCCTGCTCTAGCAGGTTATATGGAGTGTAAGTGCACTTCTATCTCTTCCTGTGAGCTTCAAGTTCACTCTCAAACAGCCATAAAAGCATGCCCTCCCTGCTGCTTGATGGACAAGGCATCTGTTTGTGCAAGCGGGAATTGAGAAAGAAGTACATAGGATAGATGCTTTCTCCCAGGAGCAGATGAGGGATGCAGCCCTGCAGGCATTGTGAGACCTCTGAGCCTATCTAGCCTGGTGGAGAGCTC
Organism: Ramphastos sulfuratus; assembly: GCA_013399055.1. Classification (NCBI taxonomy): domain Eukaryota; kingdom Metazoa; phylum Chordata; class Aves; order Piciformes; family Ramphastidae; genus Ramphastos; species Ramphastos sulfuratus. The sequence continues at coordinate 45,361 of WBNM01031619.1, read as the reverse complement.
ACTATCCTCTTGCCAGAGTCATTGGAAGAGGATGTAGAAGTCCTGATAGGTGGCACAACTCTCCTCTGTCTTGACCTATGCTGTCAGTGGCGATTGTCCTAGGTTCACCATAATGGGACCTCTTTCTCCCCATCCACGCTTGGCAGCTCCTTTGTTGCTACAACACTGCTCTGGCAGGCAAATCTGAAGGTTGGAAAGACCCTCTTGTATTTCTCAGCAGAGATGAGTGTCCGCAGCTCTGCTGCTCTCCATGGCTCTGCTGTACTTCATACATAACCACACTGGGATAAGCACACACTGTGGCTGCGTTCCAGACTCTTCCAAGCCTCACACTTGTGCCTTGGTCCTGCACTGTTCTTGTTCTGTTGCTTGTTAGTAACTGCACAGGCTGCTCTTGAGTGTCTGGAGCTCTGACATCAACCAGAGATAAGAGTGTTGTCTTTGTGGGCCTGCTCAACCACCTCAGGGATCCTGATGGGTCAAGTGTCAAACTAAGGACCATTTGCAGGAGGACTTAAGCAAGGCAGAAGAGAAATTTTTTCTTCTCCATCTGCCTGTGTGCTCAGGCCATCCATGGATAGTTCTGCTTACTTACAGTGATAGAAGGACAAATGTGTTTTGGATCACATCTTGCCCATGTGCAGCAGCGTCAGATGGTTTTGGCAGAGGTGTGAGGAGCCCTGCTGTGCAGTGGTTATGGTGTAACACTTCCGTGTTGTCACCTAGTGACTTGTCACCACTGTGTAAAATGCACCATAGTCAGCACAGGGACTGCTCTGTCACCTCAGCAGCCCATCACTGCCGTCTGTGGCAGTGTTCAGGCTCCTGAGTGATTTAGAAGCTCCTGGACATGCTCCAGCCTGTCTCCCTGGGTGTGAATCAACAGCGTCAGCCTATTAATAATCATCATTACCCATGTGGGATTTCTGGGAAACCACAGAGCAGCTGATGGAGTCATGAGCCTTGGGATTTGGATGAACCAGGCTTTGGATGAGCTGTTTTACAGCCATGTTCCTGCCAATTCACCATCTTAGCTTCAGAGAATGAGGTTGTGATGGTTGAGCCCTGAATCCTAGACCCCAGGTAGGGCTTCTCCCAATTCCACGTGCAGACCTCCACAGTACCTATCCCCTATGCAGGACCTGTGGGAGCATCTCCTCTGGTCCTCTCTACTGAGCAGTCCTTGGGCTATGCCCAGGATGATCCATATCATGCATCCCTGCTTTAGACAGGGTAAGATTTCTGCCACGGCTTGAGCTGCATCCCAGCTCACAGCAGTCTCCCAGAAGCTACTGCAGGGCATGTCACTGCACATGGTGCCTTGCACAAGCCAGCCACAGTGAGGCTGGATTTTAGGCCCTGGATCTGGCTCTGCCTTCAGAACACCACTGAAAAGCACCAAGGCCACAGCTGTGGCCAGAGCTGCTCCTCAGCTCTCACTAAGTTGTGCAATCTCTGATCAGAGGGAGCAGCTGTTATTGCATGGGGCCTTTCCCATCTTTAGCTCCCCAGAGGCTGGGGCAGCATCTCCCCACCCAAAAAAAGCTGTGCACATACACCACAGAGATTCCCTGGTGCGGGTCTAGGCAAGTTTCCTTTCAGTTAATGCCATTGTTAGGAGTTAGCAAGAGAATCAGCCTCAGCCCTTGGTGGTGTGAGCGCCAGAGAATCAGTGTGTTCAACTTCAGCCCACGCAGGAGCTCGGGGAGCACATTGCCAGCATATCCTGTGCCTGTTCCTTCTGGGGGCTTGCCCGAGCCCCTGCCCACTGTGCGGCCTGCTCTGTGTGCCCGGTGGCTGTACTGTCCGAGCATGTCCACCCGGCCATGCACATTCTGCACATCACCTTTCTGTTTTGTTTCACCGAACCATGTGCTCTGAGAGTGTGCGCCGCATGCCTGTGACCTTGCCAACTTCCCATCCATCCCGCCCAGTGCTTCACATAGTCACACGTGTCCGCCTTGCACCCACCTTTCGGGTTTGCTGTGCACATGATGTTGCCAAGCTTTCCTCCGCCGTAACCATTTTCCTCTCCCTCCTCCCACCTTGTCTTGCTCGCAGGCATGCGCGACCATCCCCCCATCCCTGTGACGGACCTCGCTGACAACATCGACAGGCTGAAGGCCAATGATGGGCTGAAGTTCTCCCAGGAGTACGAGGTGAGCGTGAGAATGTGCCGGTGAAGTCAGAGCGATGCTGGCCAGGACCCCCAGCAGAGAAGGCTTGAAAGCTGAGCCGTGCCTCCTCTGCACCGGCATTGCTTGCGCAGGCCCTGAGCCAGGCCTGACAGCCTGCCAGCTCTCCCTGCCAGCCCCAGAGTGGTGGGAACTTGCCTTGAGCAGTTGAAGCAAGACTTGTACAGGGAAAAGGCCTTGCAGCTGAATGTACAGAAGCCCGCTGCACTCCCACCATGGAGTGGTGTCTAAGGAGTGAGTGGGAGCTCATTTCTACCTGCCCAGGCTGTCACTGTTAACTTTGTTCAGCTCCGTGAGGGCTGCCCTCCGTGTAGGTTGGCTGAGATATTTCAGTCTGCAGCATCCTTTGCTCCTTCCCTTCCATCTACATTCAAAGCTTTTTCTGAGCCATCCTCCACTGCTGACAAGCATGCATTTGGGTTTTCATCCCTGCTTTCCCCATCTAATCTCCCCCTTCACACTGCTGGACTCTGCTGTCATTAGCCTGTGACATTTGGTATCTGCCACCAGAAATGCTGCCAATGTCCCAATGCACTAGAGCAGTCCCAGCTCCCCTCCCTGCATGGAGCTCCCTGCGCCCTGTAGTTCTGAACTGCCAGCTCCCCTATGCTGCTGAGTCATGCTCCTGCCCTTCTGGATCTCTGGTGGAGCCCCTGGATAGGTCCCGTCCGTATCCATCACCAATGCTGCCTTTGCCCACATGCACAGGCATGTGCTGGGTGTTCGGTGAACCTCCCCATCCTGTACCTGTCCCAGCCCAACTCTCTCCATTCCTGTCGTGCTCTGAGTGCAACACAGAGGGGAAGGGGCTGATGTACGCAAGGGCTGCCTTGCCATTCTCTCCACTCTCCAGGCTCAATGATTAGGCTGAAAAATGCAGGAAGTTTGGAAAAGTTTGACAGCAGTCATGAGAGCAGCAATGGCAGGATTGTTTTCCTGTGCTTACATGCAGGACCCTCTTGAGCTGCAGGGGAATTGTAAACAAACCCCCCTAGTATTAAAGAGGGAATCAATTTGGGAAGTGTCCTTTGCATGCATTATTGCTTCTGTTTGAATTGTTACCTGCCTGTGCCTGCAGTTTCTCCTTCCTGCAGCAAACCTACACTGATTTATGAGATGAGATCAGAACTTTTGCCATGAGGTAGGATTATATATGCCAGGAAAGGGAAAGCAGATCTCCATGTTGAGAAAGTAAGCTAGTTCAAAGGGTGTGCTGCCTGTATCTGAGGAAGGTGCAGAGCTCCTTTTTCCTTCAGGATGCCAAGTGGAGGGCTTTGCATACTGCTATCTAGACCAGAGAGGAGCTGAGCTTTCACCAGCTACAGCATTACATTTGGGAAATATTTAGAGGAATAATGTGATTCCCTTGTACTTACCTGTGTGTTCATCTATGTCCTGCCAGTGGTGCCAATTTACGCAGTCATATCTCTCTGCTTTGGGCTTTCTGTTACAAGTCCAGCTGAAATGTTAAGGCAGGGCTGTCCACTGCACTGCAGGCAGGCTGTGCCTCTGCTGCACGGTGGAGATTCAGCCAAAGCCAGCATCTCTATGCTCCCATCCTCATGCTAGGTCCACACCAGTTGGAGCCTGCAGCATAATACTGAGTCGTGGGAACCATTTTGGGGAAAATGAGCATTAAGTAAATTCTCTTGGCTGTTTTTGTGAGCCTCTCTCTTCTCATTTCTCTTTCTTTAGAATATCATAGCTGGTTGAGAGCACCAATCAGTTGTACTTTTCCTGTTGAAGCAGCTATTAAGTAGCTGATTGTTGCATGTAATTTTTTTCCCCTGGATTCCGCTGTGTTTGACTCTTTATCAGTTAGAAATTGCAGAACATGACAGTCTCATACCATGTTTGAGAGTAGGATGGACCCCAAAGCAGAAGGGATTGTCTCTTCTTGGCATGTGGGGCTCATCAGTCATTTCCCATTTGAAATGTCAGTGAGAAAATTCCTGGGCAGAGCGTGCAGAGAACAGCAGCTGTCTTAGTAGGATTGCTGCAGCAATGGGTTTGCTGCCATCCTGGAGTCACACCTGTGTGTGTGGGTTTGGCAAGGCAACAGCTTCCTTTTGGTCCTGTAATGGGAGGGCTGGAGGGCAGGATGAGGACAGCATGCACTGCTGAGCAAGGCAGTTTGCAGAGTGGATGCAGAAATAGCGGAGGTGGGAGGGGAGCAAGCTGTGCAGCCCTGCGGGAGCCCGAAAGGCAAGGAACCACACCTTACCAAACTCTGCAATTGCAGTCATTAAGTGATGATACAGTCCCAGCACTCGCCCTAGGACTGTGTGAGCCCCAGAGTGGTGACCCAGCACTTCAAAAAGATGGAGGCCTTGACCCTGTTTCCTCATGACCTGATGGTGCTGCCAGAGCACAGCTGAGCAGGGAGAGCCAAGGGAAGAAAGCATCACAGATGAACCCCCAAGGCCCATTTACTGTTTGATTGTGCTTTGGAATAGTTGCATTTTAAGTGTTTTTGCAGAGCAGTCTGATAGCCTAACATCTCTACGGGGTGCAAGGCTGTTTATAGATGGCTTATATTCTAGGAGCAATGCCACCCCAGGCAGAGAGCAAATGTTTTAACAGCACTTTCAAGCACTGAGACCAGCTGCCCAGAGCCATCCGTCCAGCACTTGTCTTGGTTATGCAAGCAATGGCAGGGTAGCTTAGACACAGGTGACATAACACAAGACCTGTCAGCACCTCTATGTATACCTGGGAAGGAGCAGGGAGGGTGGCAGAATTTTCTCAGAACCATCTCCATTCTTGTGGGTCAGAGAACAAATAATACTGCTCATACGAGTTTCCCATCCTGCATGGCCAAGCAGTCCATATGGCAAAGCCATCAGAGAAAGCTGTGTGCTAGCTGCAGCAACAGCAGGCTGCCAAGCTGCAGGTTACCCTCGCCCTGCCATGGGCAGGGAACAATCTCAGCTGGACCTGTTAGCACCCCTGGTATGACAGAATAGGTTGAACTGCAAATGCCAGGAGCTGAGCTGCAGGCACAGTTAACTCTGCTGCAGGCTGCTCTGCTGCGGGGCACAGCATACCCCCACCATGCTCTCCTGGGCATGCAGCAGAGCTGGGGGAGCAGAATGCTAGGGGCTGGCAGCAACTCCTGGCTCAGCCACACTAGGAAAGTATCTCGGTTTTAGTGTACAGTGAGAGCTACAGTGAATTTACAGTGTGGGATTAATGGAATTAAGTAAGTGGAAGGGAGGCTGAGCCTCTTAATTATTTATCTGCGGGCTGTGGCAGGCACTGCAGCTGTGTTGGAGCTCCTCCTGTGGGCCACCTTCCCATGCTGCAGCCTCTATGTGTGGGACAGGATCCTGCCCTCGGCTGGAGGGTACAAACAAGTGTACACACACGCACTGCCATCTCACACCTTCACTGTGGGATCCACCAAGCACATCTCTTACTTTCACTGGGATTCAGCAAGCTGAGTGCTGCTGTCCCCTTTGTTGCTGTTAGTAAACATGGGTTCAGACAGGGCTGCTCCCTGGTGGCGGCTTACATTTGGGGCTAGATCCTGCACTACCTGGAAAATGTTTTCATTATGTTCAAACTGCAACTTGTGGCCGTTGCCCCTCGTAGCCAGTCCCTTCGGCCTGTCCCTCCAGTGGACACCCCCTGGGAGCTGAGTAGGCTAGAGGTGATACAAGTCAGGCAGTGCACCACTGTCCAGGGTGTTACTCCTTGGTAATGTTCAGGTTGTGTATGAGATCTGCTTGTGCTCCAGCTTCCCACTGTAGTGGGGAGGCTGCAGCCCCTTCTTTGCAGTTTCGTACAGAGAGAATCTCTGCTGGCCTACCCAATCCCTGCGTTCTCTTGCATTTCCCTTAAAGCCTCCAAGGACGTTGCATCTCCTATACCTATAGCCTTGGCAAGGCGTCTTAGGCAGCAGGAGAGGTGCTTGGGTCCTTGGGGCTGGTAAGCCCAGGAAGTGCTAGACCCAGGGTGCAGGTAGCACCTGGGGAGCCCCATGTAATGGGTTTAATGGGCTAATGGAGAAACTGTCTGGCAGGCACACGGCGCTCACCTTCCGGTCATAAGAATAAAGCTGAAGTGCTGGCAGCAATTGATTCAGGAGCGCATTATGTCCTCTTCCGAGATGCACCACAGATTGGCAGTGGTCAATGCCTCCACTAATGTGCTTGATTTCTCAGGAGGCTGGGAAGCACTCACAGCCCAAGTATCTTCCTCTCCCCGTGCCATTGTGCAGCACCTGAGCTGCTGAGCAGCACAGGGCCAAGGCCACTGCCATAGCCAAGGCCAGTCAAGCTGCCATACTGCCCCAGTCTGTCTGTCCAGGCTGTCCATGTCTGCCAGCAGCACAGGGAGCTGCAGGGAATCTGCATGCAGATGGATTTTGGAGCTGCACTGAGGAAGGGAGGCAACATACCCAAAGTGGACTGTATCTGAGAGACAAACTGGCATCCAGGGACGTTTTCAAAGCATTTGTAAAGTGCTCTCGAGTCTGTCAAGGAAAGAGCCTTTTTTTCCATTCCCGTTTAAATGGCCTGGCTCTGTCTTTATGTTGATGGCAGTATCAGCAGGGTTCCCTGAGCTGCTTTGGAGAGATTGCCTCTTGCACTTCCATGCTGGGAAGGAGGAGTTTTGCTAATTGAGCCTTTTCTTAATTTATACTTGCTGTCTTACATCTCCCCTGTCACTTTCAAGCAAAGGAAAACTAAAAGTCGTGATGCTTTTAAGTTTGTTCCTGGATCATTTCCTTCCAATTTCCCAGCCCTTCTGCTTTCTAGGAAGAATGAGTTGAAAGTGTCTGATCAAGTTTTGAGATGAAGCAGTGATTCTCTTGAGCCCCAGAAAGGAACAAGAGCAGACTCCCAGTGCCCAGGCAGTTGTGGAGCAAGGCAGGGAGACAAGGCAGTGCTGCCATAGTACAGAGATGAGACAAGGCTTGCCAACCACCACTCTATGTAAGGGCTTCAACTGCTCTCCAAGCAGCCCATGATCCTACCGTTTATTTACTCATTTGTTTGCCTTAAAGGTGGGAACAGGTGTACATTAATTCATCACCAGAGTTTAAATTAAATCATTTTACTTCTAAATGAGTCACTAATTTGCAGGAGTATTTAATTAGAGCCTCTTTGCACTCAGGTGCTGTATTACTTCTGACTTTCTCACCTGTTTGCCCTCTTAAGAGGCTGATGATGATTAAACCATTTCTGCACATCCTAGTTGCACATCAAAGCAATTAACCCTAATGGCAACACCTTGATGCGCCTTCTTGGTTCTGGGGGCTCTTGGCAGCCTTGTCCCACCCCGGGACATAACCCTACCCACCACTGTGCCAGGATGCAGACTTGCTGTGCAAAGCACACTGCACACCACAGCTTGGGCAGCCCTGCAGCCTTTTGGCAATGATGTGCAGCATGGGTTGAGCACAAACTGCACTGACCTCCCTCTGCCTCTGCTTCAAAGGGGACTCATTCCAGCACCCACCTGTGCCCAGCACTGAGCAAGAGTTCACAAGGTGTAAGCAGGGCTGATGCTTTCTTGTGTTGCTCTTTAGTGGCAAGGAAATGCTCATCCATGCTTTTGGGGCTGGTCTCAGCTCCACCACCAGCTAGCCAGCTCTCTGCACAGGCTGTCTGTGCAGACTAAGGCCACCTTTCTCACAGAGAAGTGTTATTTACATCTTTAATAGACACTGGTGGATTTTCCTCCTTGGTTTGTCTATTTGCACTTCTTTGTACTCCCAGGTTGACTAGACCAGTATCAAAACTTTCTCATTCATCTCCACACAGACAAGTCCTTAAACATTTTGTTTCTCTTACTTTTTTATGCCTTTAAGAATCTCTATTGTCCTTCTGTTCAGCCCCACCATTAGCTGTGCAGCAGTCATCCCTGCCAGAGCAGAGGGAGGAGAGCATCCAAAGAGCTGATTCAGTGTTCAGCCTGTTTCAAAAACAAAACAGAGGTGCCTGAACAAAATGAAGTGCCCCAGAGAACTGTGATCTGTGCTAGGATGTCTTCATGTCTGGGCAGAGGAAGGTGCAGAGGTTGTGGCAGCCAGGCCAGTGTTTTTTCAGCCAGAAGCAGTGTTTGCAGTCTCCACTCCCACCACCCCTGCTGCAGTGCCTCTGAGTGCTGCTGCTGCCTGCTTATTACGCTGATAATAGAAAATTACAGGTTTTCTGTAGGAAATGTCTATTTACGTCCTACATTCCCCAAACTGTCTATTAGCATTGCTGTGATGTCACATCCTCCTGCGCGCGAGTCCGCACGTGGGAGCGGCGACTGCCACCTGGCACAGTGCTGGCCTGTGCCCTTCGTGTGTGGCAAAGCCCTCAGGGCTGGTACAGCAATGCAGGCAGTGCCTGGATACCTGCACCCACTGCCAGTTGTTTGGGAAGCGCCTGCTCAACAGCAAAGGAGAGTAGGGGACGGTGACCTTGTGCACAGATGGTGGTTGACAGGGCTGAGCAGAGCGACCATGAGGGCTGCCCAAATCAGCGTAGTCAGGGAGCTGTGCTTTCCAGCTCAGCCTTTTGCTCATGGCTGATCCAGAGCTGACAGACTCACAGGCATTTTACTGCCTGAGAAACCTTCTGACATGGTTCTCTGCCAAGTGATGAATGTGAATGCCTGCAGAGAGAATAATATGCGGTGCTTCCCCTGGCCTGTTCACTCAACATTTTTGCCTGTGGGCCAGCAAAGCTTCAGGGAAGCTGAGCTGGAGCATGATTTTAAGAAGATTTTGACTCTGTTGGTAATTTCAGGGGGAGTGGGCTCACAGGATGATTGATTTGTGATATATCTGCCTGACCTGGGCCTGCCCAGGACTGCATGTGCAGAGCAAGTACCTGCATGAGGCAACTGTCTTATCTGAGTGCCTCACGTGTCTCTCAGTCAAAGAGGCTATCCCATCTCAGAGGGGTGTTTTGGAGATGGTCCTTTTTCACCTTGTTTTATGCATGGACAAAGATGACAGGAAAGGCTTTGGGAAGGGATTGCCTGCCCTTGGAAGAACCATGCACCAGGTGCACCAGCACATGGCTCGTGGGAGAGCCATTGGGCTGCAAAGATGATTAAGGGGCCAGAACACGTGCCCTATGAGGAGAGACTGAGGGTCCTGAGACTTTTTGGTCTGGTGAAGAGAAGACTTAGAGGAGGTCTAATCAATGTTTATAAATATATGAGGGCTGGATGTCAAGAGAAAGGGGACAAACTCTTCTCAGTTGTCCTGTGATAGGACGAGGAGTAATGGGTATAAACTACAGCACAGGAAGTTCCACCTCAACATGAGGAAGAACTTCTTAGGGTTGGAACTAGATGATCTTTGAGGTCCCTTCCAACTTAAACCATTCTGTGATTCTATGATTCTTTACTGTCACAGAGCACTGGAACAGGCTCTCCAAAGAAGTTATGAAGTCTCCTTCTCTGGAGACTTTCAAGACCCATCCAGATAGATGCATTCCTGTGCAACCTCCACTAGATTCTGTCGTCCTGCTCTGGCAGGGAGGTTGGACTCAATGATCTATGGAGGTCACTTTCAGCCCCTAACATCCTGTGATCCTGAGGCCAGGATGCAGATGGGATTGAGATGTGTGCTTTCCAAGCAGTTGCATAGTGTGCAGGCCTTTGGCCAAGATTTATAACCATGTCTCTTCTCAAGGTTTATAGTTCCTTGTCACTCTATTAACTCAAACGAGAGATGTTTACATTGCATAAGTAGCTGGAGCAGTGAATAGTAACCTATCAATTTTCATGACTATTCCCTGGCAGAAACTCATAGTCTGTCTTGCAGGACACTAATACCCAAAGCTCCTGGGGCACAAGACACCCAGGGCTTGCTATATTTCAGGAGACTGCAGTTCAACAGCTAATAAAACCGCTAGGTCAAGAACTGCGCAGTCAGGTCTCTTGTGGAATCCTGGCATAAACCCAAATTCTGCTGATGTGTAGCTCCAGAGGAAAGGAGGGGCATGCAGTGACAGTGGAGAAGAAGGCTCATCTGCAGCAGGCTGCTCCAGCAAAGGGATGCTTTGCCTGCAGGTCACAGGAGACAGGTCCCATTGAGCACTGGGTTTTAGTGTGGTCTGGTTTGACTGTGCTGCTGGAGACATGCATGGAAGCTGTGCCTGGCCTGGGGAGAGGTGTGCAAGGAGATGCAGATTTTCTGACTGAAACGTGTGCACTGCTGCATCCCACTATGCCATAACTGCTCCTGACTCCTTTCTTCTTCTCCACAGTCCATTGATCCAGGGCAGCAGTTCACCTGGGAGAACTCTAACCTGGAAGTGAATAAGCCAAAAAACCGCTATGCAAATGTGATCGCCTATGACCACTCACGTGTCATCCTGACCTCCATCGATGGTAAGAGTGACTCTGGAGTGAAGGCTCTACCAAACGGCTGAACTCTTACTGCTGGCCCTACTGGGTGACTTTAGCTGCCTTCCTCAGCGTGTGGTAGGGCATGACACTGTTAGCCCTCTGTCCCAACTCGACAGGAGGGCCAGTATCTTCCTCTGGGGCTTGTCAGTGTTTGCTCCTAAGTGCCCAGAGCTGCAGAGGATGAGGTGTGCCCCCTCCCCTGGGACATAAATCTGCATATGCCCCTGTGCTCTACAGGAGATGCATTGGGCCCTGGTGTGACCCCCATGACTCCAAGAATCAGCCTTACCTCTGAGCTGATACATGCTTTTGGTGCCTGCTTTGCAAGCCCCTTGCACATGGAGGAGCCAGAGCACAGGCTCACATGTTCTCACTGTTTCAGCTCTGCACCAGAACTAAGTCCACTTTAGAGAAATTGGGAAGATGCAGCTAATTCAATGCACCCCTGCTTGGGGAAGAGACTGGTGCCCACCTTTGCATGCAGGTGGCCCTGCAGTCACTAGCCTCCTTTTTCTTGGGATGGAAGAATCTTTTTTAATGCTAATACACCACACATCCTCTGCGGGAGAATGAAGAGGGGATCGAAACAGTCCCTTACAGCAAGACCTGTTAAGCAGCAGCAGCTCTGTGAAAGCCTGGTGTGCCTGATGATGGGCAAACCCAATTAGACAGCTGTGGAGTGAGCACATGGGGGAATCCCTGTTTTCCAGCCTGACTCAGTTGCTGTAAGTAGCATCTGTGTCCTCCTGGGAACCATTCCCACAGTGCCCTGCCAGGTCTCCACTGCTCATGCCAAGGGAGCTAGGTGCTGCACTCCACTTGTTGCTGCTCCCCCAGAGCCACCAGCACTTGGTTTCTGCTGGAGACTGCTGGGATCTGTAGAAAATTCCCTAAGACAACAGGGCCAGAGGAAGACCCCCAGTTTCACTTCCTTTCTCTAATGAAATGCAGATGCGCTCTCTTTGGGAGACAAGGAGATTCCTGCTGCTTCCCCCCTGCAGCCTGGGCAGCCCATGCTGGGCAGGGTTTGGAAACACAGCCCCAGGTCTCTGCTTTGCAGAATTTATTTTAGTAACTGTGTGTTTGCATTTTAAAAGGCCTTTACAAGAAAGTTCTTTCCTTGAAGTGGTGNGGGGGCGGAGTCTTACACTGAAGAGGGTTTGGGAGGGGGCTGGGGGGAAGGTCTCAGTGCCTCTGAGACACTGTCCCTGCAGGAGGGATGGGAGGACAACCCTGCCTGGCATCGCCTGCTAACAGAGACAAGCTAATGAAGCAGCCTCATTTTTAAAAGGTGCTGTAGGGCTATAACAAATAGCTGGTGAATTTAAGACAATTATTTCAATCAGTTGCTTGGGGCCAAATGAGCTCCTCAATATTCCTGCCTGTGAATTTCCCTTTGTGTGCGGGTGGCAGCTGTCTCTCTGCTTTGGTGCTGCCTGTTTGTGGAATTAATGTGGGAGTTACAAAGAGTTCTTCTTTGTTCAGACATTAGCCCTTTGCAGAATCCCTGGGAGAGATTCTGGCTTCATCCTGTAAAGCAGACTTGTCAAGAGGCTAGTGAACATGCCAGCTTCTTCCCCTGGCTGCAGGGCCCAGCAGAGGAGCAGGCACGGGGTGGTGAGCTGCCGTTGGATTAACGCTTCACCCTTTTTCTCCGCAGGCGTCCCAGGCAGTGATTACATCAATGCCAATTACATTGATGGCTATCGGAAGCAGAACGCCTACATTGCCACGCAGGGGCCTCTGCCGGAAACCCTCAGTGACTTCTGGAGGATGGTGTGGGAACAGAGAACAGCAACTATAGTCATGATGACCAGGCTGGAGGAGAAGTCCAGGGTACAGTGTGTGTTTCCTCTTTTTTCTGGAGCTGGTGGGGACAGGAAAGAGGGATGGGAACACTTTACAGCATAAGAACGTCTGGAGAGAGGCAGGTAAAGTGGTGTGGCTGACTGCTGCAGGCACCCCAGCAACAGGTGCCTTGTAAGCACATTGCTGCAGGGCAAAAGGGTGGCAAAACCTCCTGTCTCTGTCCTGCTCATTAATTCCTATCTTGCCTGTGTGTCTACATGCACGCCCATCCTTTCCCTGCCCACATTCACTTGCACCAAAGGAAGGAAGGAAAGCTCTGAGATGGGGAGTGTTGACAGTCCCTGAAAGGCTGTCCTCCAAAATCTGAAAACTGCAGTAGGTAGGTGGTATCAGCAGCATCCTGCAGCCTGCCTGACAGGGCCCTGGCATCTGGTGATGCAAGGGAATGGCTGATGGTGTCTCACTGCAATAAGAAGACTAATTTGTGCCTTGTCCAATGACAACACGTATAAACCATCAGCTCATACTGCCAAGATTAGATATTCTGATGTAATAAATGCAAAGCTGCCTGCAGACTACAGTGAAGGCCTGAGGTGGAGAGGAAGGAGCAGGAGCCCTTGCTGTGGATACTGCTTATGGTGTCTCATGGCCCCTGAAGCAGGAGCTCATAAGCTGTGACTGAAGTGCTCCCATGCCCAGGTGCACCCTTGGGGCAAAACCTACCCAGGCAGGAGGCAGCTTCTGCCTCTCATGATTCAGTTTGTTTCTAAAAGTAAAATGTTAGTGGTGAGCATTTGTACTTGCAGAATATTTTAGTGTTGCCATGCCAACAGCAGAAGAAGGATCTCTGCATTCAAGCTGTGAAGCACCAGTTATTTTTAGCCCAATAAGCTCGTTCTTAAGAAACAGAAACTGTCAAGTTTGGGTTTAGTTAAAACTTTTGCCTGCGTGCTCTCCCTCTTTCAAAGCTTTAGCACCAAAATGCTTGCAGGGGTGCCCTAGTCCACACTGACTAGAAAGAAACAACTGGAGCAACCAATTACTGTGGCAAACCAGACCTGCTTTTCCTGCATGTACAAAAATAGGCTTTGTTTATGGGCTTCCCCAGCTCTACAGCCTGCAAGGGAAAGATTTGTTCCTCAGAAACAAGCTGCCTTTAGAGATCCAGTCCCGGCTTTGCACCACGCTTCCCACTGCAGAGCCCTGCCTGCTCTGTCCAATGGCCACCACCATCCACCCCAGCCCAAACAGGGAAGTAAATTAACCTGACCCATTCTGCAGTTGAGGGCTTGGCACGTGGGCTAAGCAAGATCAGAAGCTGCTGATCCACCACTCTCTGTAGCTGGGGGTTATGTGGGGACTTTTTTGTGTCCTCACATTTTAGCAATGGAGGGAACATTTGAAGTATGAGGTAAAGCTCTTTTAGGTTGCTAAGTAAATCCATGCACAGAGTCCTGACTCACTTAACTTCTGGACTGCTTAGTTATGGGATGGCACCCCAAGGTGCATGTTCCTCTCAGATAACAGGTTTCCTTTGACCCCACAGGCACTTGCCTTTGCCTGACACATCTCTGCTGCTGGGCCATGGATTATCTTCCCCTAGCACACTGGTGTCATGTCATCCTGCAGTATTGGTTTCCATCCCAAACATGATGTGTGTGGTCAGGCTTCTGGTGACTGAACAAGCACTGTGAGCCCTGTCACGGGCAAGGGGTGACCAAAGCCCTCACAGAAGCTGCAGGCACCTGCCTGAGCCCCTGTGGAGCCAAGAGGCTCTAGGCTGACACATCTGGACCCAGACCCCTGCGTTTGCTCCTTGATGTCTCCTGCCTTTGCCCTGCTGGTCCTGTGATACATCCTCAGCAGTAATGAGAAATGGGCAGTTTTCTCAGGCACTGTGGAGAGCCAGGCTGCCAGGGGAGGCAGTGGGCAAGCCCATCCACTCCTCAGTCAAACCAGCCCTGCACAGCAGGGGCTTTTCTGGATGAGTTTGCTGGGCCCTGTAGGTACCACAAGGTACCCACTCACAGGAGGGCCCTGGTGAGGAGCTGAGCTTTGGACCTGCAGGAGATTTATTTTTCTTCTGGGTGTTTTTGGTGTTGGTTAAGTTTTGTTATTGTTGTTTTGGGGGGTAAGTGGGGGTGTTGTTTGGGAGTTGTTTGGTTTGGCGGTATTCTATTTGTTTTGTTTTGGTTTTGGATTTTGGTTGGTTGGTTTTGGTTTTTTGCGATGGCTTCTCCAGCATCTCCCAAGGCAGGATGGCTTTTGTGGGAACCCAAAAGGAGAAGCTAAGAGGGTGTTTAAATGTTCTTCACATCTCTGTAAGAACCTCAGAGGCTAATAAGCAATGGGACATTTTTGTTACACCTCGAATCGTGTGAGACGGATGGGAGTGGAAAATAACAAAATGCTGTATCCTCAAAGAGGATGAGAAAGGCAACTGGGAGAAAAGTATCTGTTAAAGAGAAAACAGTAGGCTTCACTGAGATAGGCTGTTGGAAAATGGAATGGTACTATGCATGAACTCCTCAATAAATAGCCACAGATCTTGGCCACTGGTCCACTCTGCAGCTATGGTCACCTCCTCGCATTCTGGTCTGTCAGTTTGTGTCCGAGCTCACCGTGGTGGGACCAGATGGATCAGGCCCACTATATTTTTCCCAGTTCTCAGAAACAATGCCACAGCTTTCAGCCACTTTTCCTGTTCTGCCTTTTCTCATGCCCCTTTGATGATGGCTAAAGCTTGCTCAGGAACACAACTTTCTGGGACTAAGACCCTGGTCACTGCCCGTTGCTCCCTGCTTTCAGCACATCACTGTTTTACAGGTCACTCTGAACCTTCAAACCTCATCTGGTGCAACTTCCTGCATCTCTGCGGCGTTGCTGACTGCTGATGTTCACACTGCAGTGGGACAGCACTGCTCCAGGCAGACAGACAGTGTCACAGTGTTACCCACGGGTGACCTTGCTTAAAAGTCCTCTTGCTCAGAGGCTTCAGCCCAGGCACAAAACTGTCTCTCCAGCTGTGAAGCCTGGGGTGGGCAGCAGGGCCTCATGGTGAACTGCCCAGTGCAGAGCAGGCTCTGCCCACCTTCCCAAGCAAGCTCCCAGGGGCCTCTTTGGCAATGCTGTGTGTAGATAAGCTGACCAGGACCAGCAGCAGCTTTGCAGCCCTGTAGGGGTGACACTGCTTTAAAGGGTTTCTGAGCTGCAGGGGGGGAAAAAAAATCTTTAAAGAGCATCAGCTTTTATGGTCTGCAATTTCTGCTGGCTTGATGGTCCAAATCATCCTCCCTTTTTCATGTTTTCACAAAGCAAGAGGGACATAAAGGATAGAAATGGCTGGATTGTGCAATTTAGCTGCCTTCAAAGCTTTACAATCAGTTTCAGAATCATTTGGTGTCAGTTCAGAAACACACATTGCAGATTAGCTTTACCAAAGCTGCGAGCGTGGCATGTCCCAGCTGGGGTGTGTTGCACAAGAGAGGTATTAAAGCAGGATTTCTCCTACCCTGGGCTATCCCCAAGTGTCTGTCAGAGTGAGGCCTCCCAGAGCAGCACCGTGGCTTGTTCTGTCCTGGCCCAGAGCACCAAGCAGGCACCCCTGGGGTATGATCTCCCTTGGCACTTCAAGTCCCCAGGCAGGGATACAAAGGCTGCTGCTCACAGGCGTTGGGGAAGAGGGGCCTGGCAGCTACATCCTGCTCCAGACCTCTAACTGGCAGCAATGCCATTTGGAGCTTGCAAATGGGGCCAGGAGCAGAGCACAGCTGAGAACGGGTGCCTGGCTGCTCTTGGGCACAGGGCATCAAAGGGGAGGGACAGGAACCACTCAGCAAAGCTGCAATAAATGGCTGTTTGGGATGTTACTGTTCTCCTTAAGTTAACGAGAAGCAAGCACTGCCAGAAGAAAACATCTCTTATCTGCTTTAGTGCCACAGCGCATCGGCTTCAGCATAAAATTTACAGAGCTTGAAAATGGGGCATAAACATTATGGGTAAATTTGGCAGAAAATGTGACTGAGTCTTATCTGGCCATGAATAAATAATTTTCAATTACCAGCCCAGGCACTGCTATTATCCTGCACAAGGAACTCCTCTCAAGTTCGTTTTGTGCTCAAGCATACATGGCCCCTGCCCATGGGTGGCAGGAGGGGACTGTCTCTCCAAGGTGTGGGCTCAGGCATAGGGACGCGCTTGTGCTGCTTCCCTGCAACATCCCCTGCAAACTACACTGAGGGTGACACAGAAAGTGGCATTTGCAGCATGCCACTGTGCCCCCTCCCCTCACCTGCTTTAAAGAGGCTTCATGTCTCCAAGCCAGGCAAAGAAAACTCAGGTGGCCAGAGATGCAGCTGCTGCTTGCGAGGATAGGACCAGTCTAGCTGTGAAATGAGGTTTGTGACCTCAGAGTTGCTTGCTGTGCATCTGGTCGTTGCAGAATAACAGGCTGCTCTGTGCCAAGCAAGGAAAAGAAATCTTCTGAGGTTTGTGCAGAGCCTGTGGGAGCACAGATCCAAGGCAGAATAGTAGCCTCAACAGCCAGAGACCCTGGACACAAGGCAGCAGAGCTGCTCTGGGCATCCCTTCAGTGCCCCATCAGGCAGCCTTGCTCCTGGCACTTCTGCCAAGGCAGCACTTACGGAGAGCAGGCTCCAAAATAGCAGAGACAGATGCATCCCTCTGACCTCAAGTCACTGCACCCCAACAGCCAGAGTGCAGGATGAGGACTCCCAGCTCTCACAAGCCCCACCCTGCTTGAAGTGCCTTCAATTAAAAGGCAGAACTTCACTGATTTCTAATTAAGCCTGTTGTTTCTCTTCCCACATGTTCTCCTGTAAACATGCTCAGCTAATAATTAAGTTTACTATTCCTTAACAAGCACAGATGATCTTCCATTCAATTCTTTCTCCTAGGGTGGGAAACCACTTTCGGTGCAGTGCACATGGATGGGAATAAAGTCTTCCCCCTGTCAGCTAGGCACTGCAACTCCCTGGAGAGAGGGAGACAGGTGCCAGGTGTCAGATGAAATAGGACTGCTCAGAGTGCCAAATTAAATAGGGAGCTCAGGGCCGGAGAGAATAAAGCTGGAGGAGTAGTTTGCAAACACTGAGCTGTGAGGAGGAGGAGGGCATTAGTAGGTGAGCAGGGAGGGATGCACAGGGAGATGAAGGGGGCAGAGAGATGAGGGCCCCTGAGGATGCATTATAGGGCTCTCTGCCAAGTGGGCTGCAGCAGGAGTTGTGACCAGTAGCTCAGAGTGCTCTGGCTGCACTAGAGTTGGGAGTGGGAGATAAGGTATGGAGCACGGCAGAGCAGGGAGCAGCAGTGTTTTTGTGATGGGACAGTGCTACCTGCAGGAAAGGACTGATGGGATGGTCTGGCCACAGTCTGTGTCTTATCACCAAGGGAGAATAAATTTTGGCTGTTTGGGCTGCATTCTGTGCCTTGCTGTGGAGCAGGTTAAAAACTCGTAGAAGGTGTAGATTTCCAGGAACTCTTAATGCACTTGAGCCTATGGCAAAGCTGAAAGGGTGGCAGGGTCAGCCTGGAGGCCTGGCTCATACTGTTCCCATTTTTCAGTGGGGTGGTTTTCTGCCTGGAGGCCACACTGACATTAACACCCTGAGGACAATGTAAAAAGCAGTACTTGTATCGTTGTGTGCTGTGCTGGACTCCTGTGTTCTGTCTCAGCTCAGTGCTGTGGGTTGAGGACTTTGGGCAGGGGGAGCAGGTAGCCGATGGAGACGTAGACTGCATCTCTCTCCCTGCTGAGCCTAAAGCAGAAGTTTCCACAGAGAAACTGCCACTTCTCCTGCCTTGCTTCACCACCCCTGGCCTCAGCTGCCAACTTTCTCTCTACCCAGGCAGAGCTGGCATAGGCACGGCCCCAAGATCCCCACCTTTGCAAATGGGAGGCAGAGAAGAAAAATCACAGCAGACACAAATCACTGCTAGCAATTGTTGCACACTGTCTGCATACCTGGTGCAGCTCTTGATGCTGTGTCTGGTGGCCTGGCCTTTGCTGCTTCCCACCAGGGGCTCCAGGAAAGTCTTGAGCAAAGGAGCCCAGGGTGTGCTGTTGGGGATTGGGACATTCTGGGAGAAGGAAATCTGCATGTTTGTGCCCCCGCTTCACAGTGACTCTTCTGTCTTTACCCTTTGAATGGCAGAGCCCTTACTCCAAATGGTCCAGCCAGCAGCCAGGCACTGACCTTTTCTTTTCTCTTCCCTGCAGGTAAAGTGTGACCAGTACTGGCCAAGCCGAGGTACAGAAACTTATGGGATGATCCAGGTGACCCTACTGGACACAGTTGAGCTGGCAACCTACACTGTCCGCACCTTTGCACTGTACAAGGTATGGTGCTGGCTGAGCTGATCCTGCTCCACGTAATGCGGAGCTGCTCCCCCGTGCTGCACAGCCCACAGGCAGAAGCTGCTGACTGTGCCTGGCTTGGTGGAGCATGGGACTAATCCACGCAGAGGCCACTTCTCACAGGTGGGCTGCAGTGGGAGATCAGCTACAGGTTGTGCATCTGCCCACCACTGGATTTTGGTCAGGATACCTGATGCATTTGAATGTCCACACATTCAGACCTTGTAATGGGCCCCAGAACAGGAGACATACTTGCTTCTGGCAAGTGCACATGTAACAGCTGTCCTCCCATTAGAGGGAGGACATGAGAAGCAGTGAGTTTTTAGCACTCCTGTCACTAAGTTAATCCAAATGAAGGGGGTGTGTTGACATATGTGCCTGCCCTTCTATCCTGCCTGCTGCCTACCTCATTAGTGTTTGGAGATCCCTGGGGGAAGTGCTAGCAGCAGCATGTCACTGCAGTGCAGTGCAGTGCCTGACTGAGTCTGGGCCACACCACAGAGAGTGCACAGCAGTGTGCCATGGGGGGACACACCCCAAGAAGGCATCTTGCCTGCAGCAGTTGCCCAGCCAGTCCCACCACATTGCTGCATAGATCACTCAGTCACAGTGAGGCAGGAGCTGAGGCAGTCTCTGCAAACACGGGCTGATCAGCCATCCCAGAGAGACCAGTGATGGGGAGGAGCAGGGAAGCAGCTGGCTGCTGTGGCACTTTCATGCCCAGTACCCATTTTTTCCTGAATATGCAGCAACTACACAAGTAGTGACCCCATGCTGTGCAAAAAGGAGTCTTTGACCTTCCCTTCAGTCTGCCCTGCTCTCTGTATCAGCTGGTTTTCTGCAGAACATCTCTGTGTAGACAAGCCTGTATCTTGCCTCCAGATTTTCAGTGGCAAAACCCAAAAATGTGAACAATCGTGCACAGCGTTACAGGCTTGTCATTATGCAGCCAGCTGGGTACCATCAATGGGTTCCCATCCTGGGTCCTAGGATGAGACTTTTTGCCTTCAACAGAATGGCTCCAGTGAGAAGCGAGAGCTGCGGCAGTTCCAGTTCATGGCTTGGCCTGATCATGGGGTACCAGAATACCCGACTCCGATCCTAGCTTTCCTGCGACGGGTCAAGGCCTGTAACCCACCAGATGCTGGGCCCATGGTTGTCCATTGCAGGTAGGACTGTGTTTGCAAAGCTGCACTGAGACACATGCCTTCTGCCTGCAGGACCTTTAACGTGTTCAGCTAAACCTGGAGTCTCCTGTTCCTGCAAGGAAGGTTTCATGATTGCATAACCTGCACTGCATGCTTGGGCTGGGAACAAGGACAGCAAGCAGCAGTGGCAGTGCAGTAGTGACATTTGTATTGCTACCATTCTGCCAGGTTAAACAGCACTGCTGCATGGAGAGCCTCAGAAGATACTTTATTCTGTAAAACTGCAAATATCATTTTAAAATGAAGTTATCTGTGCCCAGCATAAGGAGGTGGCACTTTGAGAGGCACATCATTGGCAGACACACACACAGTAACCTCTACAAATGTACATATATCATATTTACAGTAGAACTCTTTTGCAGGGTAGGAAGGCTTCTCTTTAAGCAAAGTATTACTCTGCTAAGGCTCAGCATCTTACCCAGACAGGATTTATCTGTACCAACCGAGTGGGGACTATTACTGAACAAACCACTCCATCATTGCTGTTCCAGCATACGCCTTGCCAGCAGTGTTTAATGCTCCTCTTTCATGCTCTGTTTCAGATGGGAGTGGGGTATAATTAACACACAAACAAGCTGTATTAAAGTTCTGTTAAGGATCTGACTTGCACTATAAATGAGGAAATGTCTAGCTCTCTCTCTCTCTGCCTGTGTTTACATGTCACAACAGCATGTCTGTTGTTTTCAGGGTGCTGTCAGGGTGAGTAGTTTGGGGATCACTCTGCCAGCAGAGGTGGAAAGGCATCAGATGCTTGAGCAAATGGCTCAACATAGACATGCATGACCTTATCTTTCTGCTATCTCTTATCTGCTTGGCTGTCCTCGTTTTATGAGTTAGCAAAGAGTGACCCAGGTTAGGGGACAAGGAGGCTTGAAATAACGGTCTTCACTGGTGCCAAGGGCTAGCTGGAGTTCATGTCTTCTAACTTCGTGCACATGTACTGTCACTGCTTGTTAAAAACATTTCTACACACCTTGTGGAGGCACTGCCAGCTACAGCAGGGACCAGCAGAGGGACACCATGTCCTTTCCACTCCATCGGTGACAGGGGCACAGCACAAGAGCCAAGTAGCCTCCCTCATTCTCTGGTGCATCTCACATCTTATGTGAGGGTCAGCTGGTTAACTGTCAATGAGAGTAGGAGGCTTTACTCCACTTTTGTGTGCTCTAGGTCTGGATGCTGTTTTAGGTGCAGAGCTTGCGTGGCACCTGTAGGAGGCGGTGTCATCTCAGGCCGTGTGCTTTATTCCCACAGTGCCGGTGTGGGCAGAACTGGTTGCTTCATTGTCATTGATGCCATGCTGGAGCGGATGAAACACGAGAAGACCGTGGACATCTATGGCCACGTGACATGCATGCGCTCTCAGCGCAACTACATGGTGCAGACAGAGGACCAGTACATCTTCATCCACGAGGCCTTGCTCGAGGCAGCCACGTGTGGCAATACTGAGGTGCCCGCGCGCAACCTCTTTGCTCACATTCAGAAGCTGACCCAGGTGCCACCAGGAGAGAGTGTTACTGCAATGGAGCTGGAATTCAAGGTTGGTGGCAGAGCCCCAGCACCCAACTTCCCTCACCAGTGCCCTGTCTATTCCCACACAGCCACTTGTCCAGGGGCTGGGAGAGGAGAGCCATGGATCATTACAGGCAGTTATTCTTTTCTGTGTTTCTAAACCAGGTAGGCAGTGATTTCAGATACATTTGAATTGTAAAGCTTGTGTCAGCCGTGGTCCCCGCCCTGGATTGGCAGCTTCTGGGGACAATATAAAAGGCAGATGGATGCACAGATCTCAGCAGCATGTTATGCTCTGGGTTCACTGTGTGGCAGGAGCTGCATCTGAAATCAGATGTAGATCATGTTAGCGATAATTGATGTTACTGTGAACAACTTGTCTGGAAACTGCTCCAATTTCAATATGTGAGACATTTCTAGTCTCATTTCTTCAGTGTTTATCTCTGTTATCTTTTAACTGCCTTGACACGAAGCCTCAGTGCTAGAATTGGTGAAGGTAGAGTTCTAAGGCACACTGTTTTCAAGAAGCCAACCCCCATTTTGCTGTCTCTATCTGTGAATGCCAATTGCAGATATTTATTACAGCCTTGGAGATGGAACTGAGCTCTGGTAAGCGCCCATATTCTCAGATAAGGTGCATTAGGCCTGTAAACTCATGCAAGAGAATATAGCTCATGCAGAGAGGCAACAGACCATGCAGGCTGTGAAATGAACTGCAGTGATACAGCTTCACCCTGGGGATTCCCTCCCAAGTGACAAAGGAGCAGGAGAGGCAAAATGCTGACTTTCTGTGTGGACTGGGAAGAGCTGGGTAGCTCTATCCTATCGTTAGCAGAGCTACTGGTGTCCTGGGCTTGGGACAGTAGGATGTGTTGCATTAGTATCTCATGGTGACACCTGCCCTCAGAAACCCCTGGACAAAAACAGAATTAGGCTCAACTCCAGCAACACCATTGAAAAAAACAATCAAAATTTGCTGTTTCTCCTAGACTCTCTTAATAACAGTAATAAAATTTGTCCTTCTCTGTGCCTTGGCAGTATCCACGGCATAGGAAGCCCTAGGGAGCAGGATATGGGAGGGCCTCACGTGGCCGCATCACTCCCCAAAGAAAAGCCCTGTCCAAGGAGCCTGACAAGGACCAGCAGCCACCCACAGAGAGAAGAGTGGCTCTGCAGATGCTGGAGTGTTTTGGGAAGGAAAAAAAAAATAGGAAGAAAGAAAAGAAAGTGCAGGGAGGGAAGAAAAGGACTTCTGTTTGCATATGCATGCCAGCAGATCTAAGTAATGCATTTATGATGACTGCAGTTCACAAGGTTTAAAGAGAACCATAAAATGTCTTACAGTAACACAAAATAGGTCTTCTTTACCTAAAACTGTCACAATTCTCCTATTTTTCTTGGGTTCTTCTGGAGTGAGAAATAGAAAGATATTGCTGGAAGATGGCCACCACCAAGTGTGTGTCCCTGGTTAAGTGAGGTACAACAGCTTCACGTCCTGGCCCTTTGTGGGTCAGAGAGCCGCTGCAGGTCTCCACTCCACTCTGTGTGGCTTTGGGGCTGCACCAGTGTGTCAGTGCAGGCTCTTCTTCCTGCCGCTGCCAAAAGACTTGCAGCAAAAGCCAGCAGCAGCAGGGCCAAGCCTTACCTGTGTGTGCAGTGCCACAGCAGAGGGACCAACGCAGCACTGAAAACCAGACTGGTTACTGTGAAGTAGAGCAGCCAGTTTGCAGCCACTCTGTAACGTGGTGGTAGAGCCTTTTGTCTGGTCCAGAAAGGCCTTGTCCCCAGCAGCTGTCCTGTCAGAGGAGGAAGTGTCACTGCACGCCTGGACAAACTCCTGCCTCCCAGGGTCCTGATTTTGCCCCAAGATTGCTGCATCCCCAGCAGAGGTCTGACATGTCTCCTCCTCTTTCAGCTGCTGGCCAACTCTAAAGCACATACCTCACGTTTCATCAGTGCCAACCTCCCATGCAACAAGTTCAAGAACCGCCTGGTGAACATCATGCCATACGAGCTGACGAGAGTCTGCCTGCAGCCCATCCGGGGTGTCGAGGGCTCTGATTACATCAATGCAAGCTTCATAGATGGCTACAGGTAAGGGCTGCCTAAGGTGCCTGGGCCAACCTGTCATGCCTTATTGATAACCTGCACACAGCTGCCTTCTCCTCTTTCCCAAGGACTGGTCCTGGCTGTCCAGAGGTGGTCTGGGGATCATTTTGTTACATTTGATCTATTTCCATCTTCTCTCATGCTCCAGTCTGTATAGTTACAGTATGTGAAGACTGCTGGCAAGTGAGTGCTGCGAGGCTGGCTTGTATTGCTGTAGACAGATGCTGATATGGCTAGGGTGGAAGACTGTCCTGCCTCCTGTGGAGGTTTATAGGATCTTCTGGTAGGCATCCCTTGGCATGTGTTTTATATTTGCAACATCTAACACAAACCTGACCCCCCTCATTAGCTATAAGAACCAGAGATAGAAGTGTGCTTGCATTGTGTGGCTGCTCCAGGCAGCAGCCTCATGCTTATTGTCTGTTGTCATGATTTTGGAGGGAGTCAGAATCCTCAGACAGGGCTGGTGCTGAACACTGGAGAGCCAATCACCAAGTTCTGCTCCCCAGGATACCTTTACAAAGCACAAATTGAAATCAAGTGGGGCAATAATACTGCATCTAACTGTTGGCATTGCAGTCTCAGATGCTAAGTTCCAGGAGAGGAGAACCAGGGAAAGAGCCCAGTGCCCACATCTCCTTCCCAGACAGTTCTCAGAGAGTAATTCAGATCAAATCCCAAAAACACACACAGAAGGCTCATTGCTGTCATCTCTGTGTGCCATCGCACAGGGTTACCCAGCACAGGAGTGGGAGATACAATGATGGGTGTCATACAGTGTTCCCCAACTTGGCCCTGCATAGATGCTGTTTAATGGACTGGTGACCTCCCAAGAGCAAGAGACACTACCAGAGGAAACAGATGTTGGTGCAGCTAGGCCAGCAGCTTTATGCCTCCATCCCTGCTCCGTTAGCTGAGCCCAGGCAAGGTTCCCAGGGGTAAAGGGCTACATGGAAGCAAGAGTGGGCAAGGAGAAGGGGAGAAACCCTGGGAGCACCCCAACACTGCAAAACCACAGTGAACCAGCTTCCTCAGGGTGGAATGGAGTAATGAGCAAGGAGGAAGTGGCTGCAGCAAAGCTGTCATGGAGGCACCTCTGCTCTATTCTGCCTGTGTGGCTCTGAGCTGTCCAGCATGTCATTAACGTGGCCATCTGCCTGCACAGCCTGGCAGCCCAGCCTCTGGCACAAGCTGCAGCCACTCTGTCCTGGCTCCAGAGCCAACTGAGAGCAACGCTAGTTTTGCCCCCTGGTGATGCTATGGAGGGAAGGCTGCCAGCACGGCAGGTGGTACCATTTCATGTGCTTCCTACCCCTTCCCCAAAGAGTGCTGTTATCTGCTTCCATCCTCTCCTTTTGAACTGAGCAATCCTCTCAGTATTATCTAAAGAGATCAACTGGCTCAGCATCACTGATGCTGCATTAGCTTTTTTTTTCACTCTGCACCCCCTACTCCCTGCTTTTTATGATGTCTTATAAACCCACCTTGAAGCAGCCCCTCTCTTCATCATGCACATTACAGCTGTCCTGCAGCACGGTCATTATTTTTTAGCACCAGCAAAGAGAGGAAGTGCAGGAGGGGAGGGTGGAGTACACCACCCCGAGTCCCACAGGCTCCAGCACCTCACTGTGGTGAAGCTACACCCTGTTGTCATTGCCTGTGCAGCACCAGACCATCTTTTGCAGGTGGCATGTTGTGCCAGGCTAGGCTACCAGCAGGCCAAAAAGCCAGCATGCTGCAGAGCTGGCCCTCCTCAGAGCCCAAACACCAAGGGTGCTTGCTCCAGGGTGGCAGCTAGGCTGGGGCAGGTCACGCTCTGCTTTTACATGGGACATGTTGAGAAATGCTCTGGTCCACAGTGCAACCATGGACACATTTGGAAGCTTCAGAAGAGCTGGCAGAATGATCTTCATGATTTCCATACTGTCCTAGTTACTAGCTGGTGTGCATGATCCAAGTGACCTGGTTCAGTTGCTGTCTGTGTTCTCATGCAATGACAGGGGTGGTGAACGCTGTGGAGAGTATATGTGCAGGAATTCAGGGGCGCTGCTGGGATCAGTCCCAAGTACAGCATCTCCCTCTAGCCCGGAGGGGTGTCCACAGCCTGTTCATGTGGGTCTGGGTGTAGAGAAGTCTGCCAGGGCATCAGTGCTGGGAATGAGCAAGAAGAGCCTGGTCTGGAGACACTATTACATCAGCAAAAATTAGCAGCCTTTCTGGATCCTGCACCTGGTGGTACTCCAGTACATCTGTGTAGAGCACTGAGAAGACACGTCCAGGGCAGGCTTATCCCTCACCTATAGTCCATGGCTAGTCCTAGAGACCTGCCTCTTGCAGCTACATTAGCAGCCCTACTCCCTGCTCCACAGGACCTCTGCTTCCAGCTCTTCCAGCCCAGCAGCCCTTGGGAGCAGCTGCTGCACATTTGCCAGGAGCAGGTCTGAACACTATTATGTTTGTTGCAGGCAGCAAAAGGCCTACATTGCCACACAGGGACCACTAGCTGAGACCACAGAGGATTTCTGGCGGATGCTCTGGGAGCACAACTCCACCATCGTGGTGATGTTGACAAAGCTGCGCGAGATGGGCCGGGTATGAATCCTGCAGAGGGGAAGGGAGGCTGTGTGGCTGCTGTCTCTCTGCACAACCCAGAGACTCACCCCAATGCAGTCCCACAACCACATATGCTCCCAGGGAGTGGGAAGGAGGAGCAACAACTTGTCAGTGCTAATGTCTCACTGTGCTGCTCATCCACAGGAGAAGTGCCATCAGTACTGGCCCGCAGAGCGCTCTGCCCGGTACCAGTACTTCGTGGTGGACCCCATGGCAGAGTACAACATGCCACAGTACATCCTTCGGGAGTTCAAGGTGACAGATGCCAGGGTGAGTGCAACTGCTGTCTCCTCAGCTCCCCCACCTCCTGTGTCTCTGCTCTGCTCAGGGAAGTGAAGGGAGCACACAACCAGAAAGCAAGGTGCTGCCTTGTGCTACAGGCAGAGGGGCTGCTGCCCCCAACCTACTGCTCCTCTCACTACAACTTCTTTTCTTGCCAGCTGTGTCAGTCCTGGTGAGCAGCTCAAGCATCCCTATCAGCACCAGACCCTGTCTTGCCGGTGCTGTGCACTTGGGCAAGCATTTAACACAGGCTTCCCTGCACCTGGAGTATCTGTGTGTGGCAGGACCCCTGCGTGACAGTAAATGTGGTCCTGGGGTGGAGCTAGTCCCCCAACAGATCCTGCAGAGGCCCAAATCCCTGGCCAGCTTAGCTGTTCTGGGGTGAACACAGGAGAGGGAGGACCCAAATGTTCAGCAAAAGATATGTTTGGACTCTCCATGGCCTCTGCACCTGCTCAGCTGGCCTGGGCCAGCAGCATCTGAGGGGGGAAGAAATCAGTCCCTCATCCACATTTCGTGTCCAATGCCTCCCTGTCCCCACAGGATGGCCAGTCACGGACCATCCGCCAGTTCCAGTTCACAGACTGGCCTGAGCAGGGAGTGCCAAAGACAGGAGAGGGCTTCATCGACTTCATTGGCCAGGTGCATAAGACCAAGGAGCAGTTTGGGCAGGATGGACCCATCACAGTGCACTGCAGGTGAGTTGGAACACATTAGCACCCACCTCTGCCTTCATCAGCCCATGAAGATGTCCCATACTTCACTTAGCTAGGTGGCTGCCAACTCCCCTTGGTGCCCCAAGATGTCACTGCATACCAGTGGCAAGAGACAGGCAGGAGATGAGGAGACAGCAACATTAATGCGTGTCATTGGTAGCCTTTTTGCCAAGTGACTAGATTAACCCAGTGCCCTGGTGGTACTGATTTGTGACTCCTTGAAGAGTCTTTGGGCAGGGTAGAGTGTCACAGCAGCCTGGCCCAAAAGCAAGGCAGAATTGGTGTGCACCTTGGTGCTGAGGGAGCATCTCTCGCTGACAAATGTCCCTGTAGCCATTCCTGGCCCCACCGAGCAGGAATGTGTGCTCCATGAGCTGGGGACACTTCCATCATTCCTCGGAGGCTTGCAGTCTCTCTAGGGCTGGTGAGTCTGTAACAGCACCTCTTGCTCCCTCCATGCAGTGCTGGGGTTGGGCGCACAGGAGTGTTCATCACGCTCAGCATCGTGCTGGAGAGGATGCGCTATGAGGGGGTGGTGGACATGTTCCAGACAGTGAAAACCTTGCGGACACAGCGGCCAGCCATGGTGCAGACAGAGGTGAGCATCCCCTCCTCCTCAGGGCAGTGGGAAAAGGGAGGCAAGCTGCTGTCTCCAAACGTTGAACCCTGCTGCCCACTGTCCTTAGGTCTCTGCTTCTCACACTTTCCCCCTTGCTGCCTTGCAGGACCAGTATCAGCTGTGCTACAGAGCAGCACTGGAGTATCTTGGCAGCTTCGACCACTATGCAACGTAACTAGTGCTTTCCTCCAGTCGCGGTGGGGATGTCTAGGAGTGGAGATGGGTCCCTCTGAGCCAGAGCTGCCCATTCCTCAGTCCTTCTGTACAGATGGAGGTGCTGCCCAGACAGCAGACCTCCACGCCAACCAGTTTTGACCACAGCATTTAGGAACTTCGCCCCAGCGCCAAACGAGGGAATCTGACTCCAAAAGCATTTCCAGTCTCTGGCTGAATTTCTGCTCATGTGCATCTCTCGCCCTCTCACGCGACTGCATTTCACAGCGAGGCTATAGGTGGGTGGAATGGGATCTTTTTTTTAAACATGTAAAATAGTTACTAGTGGTTTTTATAATCTCTTTCGTTACTTCTTTTTTTTTTTTTTTGCAAGTCTTAATGTTTTGCCCAGGCAGAACTGGACCCGCCAAACCTTTGGGAGTTGGGTTTTTTTAATTTCCTTTTGCTTTTACATTTTTTACTGCCCTGTGTTTATTTCAGCCCGGTCACTGCTGGTTCTGCCCATTTTAGTGCAGCTTCCTTGGTAATTTGCAGCAGCTGGCTTGTGGTTCCTGCCCAGCTCCACTCCCCATAGGCCGCTTTTTAATCCTCTGTAGAATATGAAATTTCATTAAACTGGACCTAAGGTACCAATTATTTTTTCAGCCTTTCCCCCTCGTCCCCATTATTTCCTGAGTAAGTTTGGGTTTGGGAGGGCATGTGGGGTCACCGGAGAATCACAACCGTGCTGGCAACCGTTCAGTCCTATTACGATGCGTGTTAAACCAATCCAGTGACTGTGTGTATTGGCAGGTCCCGATATGACGTGAGTCGTCGTTGCCTTGTTTGTGAGAGACCTGAAATTCTGGGCCCCAGGCTTTGGAGCCTCTTGTGTGTCTCGCAGGGAAGGGGGCAGGAGGGAGGGGGTCCCACACTTCCCCAAGGAGGGGATGGAAAGAGCGAGACATGGCCCTTTTGTTAATCCCATGGTTCTGTGCGTGCAAGCACCATTCTGTCACTCTCACCAGTGAAGCACATCGGAGCATTCACAAAGGCAAGGAGCACAAGCCCAGCTGTCCCCAGAGTGGAGCCAGGCCAGCTCTCTTTGGAAAGCAGGTGCTGCAGGGAAGGGGAGGGGAGTACACATGGCTTCAGAGGTTGGGTGTATCTATAATTTCTGCTATCCTGCAAATGTTAAAAGTCACTAGAATATTGTACTTTCCGCTACTTCAGGACGTTCTAATGAACCAATGTGGCAAGACTACTGGACTTAATTTAATGGTACTATATAATAATACTCCTTATTATATCATGCTTGCACTAAAGACAGGGAGCGAGCAGCCCTCTTTCGAGTGCATTGAGTTATGAATAAAGGTGGTGGAAGGGTATCTAATTGTATTATCACATGTATTCTGAGTTAAGAATCCAAGCTACGTTGAAATCAGCAATCCAGGGTTGGTAATGTTGGAGGACACATTCATTTTTACCTTGTGGATGCATAGTGCTGTAGGGGTCACTGTTGTATACAGTCTGTTTTCTATTTGTTAATAAAAAAAAAAAAATCTACAGCATCATTGCATAACTCTTGATGTTAATAAATTTGAATAATCGGGTTTCATACAAGCTGGCTTTGCTGTCTGTTTCTTCAGCAACAAGCAGAGGCTGTTGAGTCCCTCAGTAATGCTCCTCAGCCTTTTGCCATAGAAGTCCTTTCCCACAGGCACATCGTAGCCTCAAGTGCCTCACACATCCCACAGGGACCCTGTGCCAACAGGGAGCTCAGCAACCCTCTGTGACAGACCCCTTTGTGCATGTGTGTGCTCACTTCCTGTCCACCAGGGTGCATCGAGCGTCCTTGATACCTCCAGGAATGGCTCCTGCCAAGCCTGTCTTTGGCCCTCTCTGGATACCCTCCACTTCCCAAAGGATGGATCATTCCCAGAAGGAGGAAGCCAGTAATAACTTTGTGCTGAGGCAATGCTCAGCACAAGCTGTCCTAGTCGTGGCTAGAGAGCCTGGGACATGCCCCTCTCATCTACTTTAGTGTGAGTTACTAATTCTCATTGAAGGACCCCAGGATGTAGCAGGATGCAGCCCTGGAGTGATGCTGAGCTTTGCTGGAAGCACATTTACCTGCACCACCATCTCCCCTGCCAGTGTGCTGGTTACAGGACCAAGCTGGATTTTGTTTGTGAATTTCCAAGAAAGATGTCAGTGGTGCTGGGTTTGGTGGCAGTATCAGTTCCAGATGAGGCTGAGATGTTGCCAGTTTCCCGAACAGTGCAGTAAAGCTGTTCTGCAGCACTGACCACAGTTGTGTATGCAAAATTACTGTTCAGTGGTAAAACCATCCCCTNTTTCTCCATTAAAATATTCCAATTAGCCTCAAACCAGCACACCAAGTACCTTTAGGTTTGGAACCCCACCAAGGCCTGTCTCTGTGCTCACTCTGCACATGAACTGCAAACCACAGGGTCAGTGCCAGCTCACAGAGCAGCACCTACAAACAGCACAAGCATGCAAGGGAAAGGCCAGTGCAAGGGGCAGCACTACATGGGCCAGCACCCCACAGCCTGTCTGCCCTTCCTGAGGAAGCTAAATCTGCTCTGGCCAGCCTGAGCATCATGGCAGACAAACTGATGAGCTTTTCCCCGATATGACATTCTTACTGGCTCCTTGCTGAGTTTGCTGGAACTTGGCCATGTCTGGCATTTCCTAACAGGCCAGACCAGTGTCTGCGCAGGTACCAGATGCCACATGGTGTTTGTTTTGGCTGTGCTGTTAAGCTACAGCTGGTGACAATACTTTCAACCACATGGATGTGCCACTTGCTGAGCACTCCATGTGCACAGCACATGTGGGTTTGAATGCAGCAATTTGCTCTCATCAAAACCAGTGACTGCCAGAACACTTGTACATATGCACAAGCAGACATACAGATACCTTCTTTCTCCTTGTCTGAGAATGCCTGGGGCTTCCCTTCCCATCTGATGCCTTGTTCTTAGCCCAAACTCTTCAATAACAACCCAGGGAAAACATGGGTGAACAAATGCTCTGAATTTGCTGTCTCTGAGGTCTTTGCTTCTCTGCCTGCCACATGGGTAAGGCACAGACTTTTTTTAGCCGGTCAGTGCACTTGTCTATGGACTGAATGAGACCAAGAGAAGGCAGGGAGAGAGAACAGCCTCTCAGCATGTACTGTGCTGGAAATAACATGACTGAGCCCAAACCTCTGAAGCATGGCTGCTGGTGGGTAGCCAGTGTGTAGGTACTTAAAGTGTTGGTCTCAAGGGACAAGAAAGGCTCAGCACACAGGAGGCCCCCAGAGTGTAAGGACATGCTGCCTTGGCAAGGGGACAAGTCCCTAGAGGACAGCCAGGCCAGAAGGTAGCAAAGGCAGCTGTTGCCTGTTGGGGAAGTCCTGCTTCCCTGGCCTCCTCATACACCGTCAGCACTGCTTCAAAGGGGATGGAGCCATACCAGCTTAAAAGCACTTACTCTTTTAATGTTTATTTCCCTTTATCTCTGCATATCTCACAAAATAAAAATGGAGCAATATAAGGAGGTTAACCATGTGCAGTGATTAACCATGCTTGGGCTGCAATGCTCAGCTTTCCTTGCCCAGAAAGGATTTAACATAGCTGGCATTTTTTGGCTCCATCACCTTTGCTATCAGCTTGAGATCTACCTCCCTCTGGTATTAGCCCAGCTTCACAGTGCCATGCTGTGCTCCCAATCTGAAGGAAATTGTCTCAAGATGGTGCCTTGAGGCAACATTTGGCCTCCTTCCTTCAGAGTCTCTGACAGACCAACCACACTTGCACTGAGCAATGGAGCTAGGTAGTCACTGCAGCCTTTTGGGTTTTCCTAGTGAGAAAAAGTTCCATTCCTTAAGTGTACCAGTAGCGCTAATGCAGCCTCAGATAAACAGCTTTGTAAAGGGCACAATTTGGCAGGTGAGACAGCAGCTAAATGGCAGCTAGTTAAAGGTGAACTCCTGGGCACTGAGGTGCTCTTCTGCTCTTTCTTTTTTTTTTTTTTTTTTTTTTAATTAATTCCATTGATACCTATACCAAGTGAGTTGTGTTGAACTTGCCTAAGCTTGGCTTGCCTCTTAGTGATGCTAAACCATAGGATCATAGAATGGTTTGGGTTGCAAGGGACCTTTAAAGATCGTCTAGTCCAAATAACATCCTGTCCAAGCACTTGCCCTTTGGGATTCCATTACTTTACTTTCTTACCTTTTTTTTTTTTTTCTTTTTTTTTTTTTTTTTTTTTTTTTTGAGGGCCAAATAGTTGTTAAATAAGGAAAAGAACCAGCTGCACCACTGAACAAATCTGAGTTTGCTCCATGCAGTAGCCTGGCAACTCCTTCCCCCATAATCCTGGCATTTCTTGTTCTCAGCAAGGTTGTCATTTTAACTCTTGAAGTTTCCCTGTTAAGAATGACCTTTTTTCTTTTTTCTTTTTTTTTTTTTCCTGTTCTGACCTGGTTCATTTCTGAAAGCAGGAAAAACTCTGATCCTTCCAATTAAAAGCTCATCGTTGCCCTTTTGTCAGTTTTAATAAGTAATCTCAGTCCATAGAGTAACAATTATATGCCACCAAGCTTTCCTGCCTACACATTTCTGCTCATAGTGACATTTTACACACTGACTCGTTTCTCCTGATATTAGAAAGTTAGTCTTTCTTGACTAATGGATAGCAAGGGCAGCTGCCAAGCCACCAGAAAGGCCAGAAACGCAACCATTTCCCGGCAGATGTCTCTGTTGGTGCCTCCATCATAGGCTGAGTGTTGTGCCTCCTGTGACTTCAACCCACAGGGCTTCTGGTCCATGTACCTGGCAACTCAGAGTCTGAGCAGGTCAGAAAGACAGGAGCGCACAGAAAATCTGTGATGGGGCTGTGTTTTGATAAGACTTTGGACTTGGGGTTGGACTTGATGATCTTTGAGGTCTCTTCCACCTTGCTATACTGTGATACTGTGACTTTCGGAGCTACTTGTGTCCCTACAGTACAACATCAGAAGAAACACGCAGTGAAGTTCAGGTTTTATCTAGGCATAAGGGGCTGGTTATGAGCTCTTTTGAGTGGGTTGTGCTTACTTTTAGGGTTGCTTGTAAGTATTTGCACATCTGAAAAGCATTTAGCACAACATGATCCGTGAAAATCACAGCTAGTCCCAGCCAAGGGAATCTGGTCAGTATCCCGAGACAGTCTCTCTCAAGCATTCACACTTGGAAGCATTCGTTGCTGAAGCTACGGTGTGAGCTCAGACACTTCAGCACGAGGGCCGTGGACTGCCGTCAGCGTGGGCCGGCCGCGGGGACACTCTTCCGTGGTTCCAGATGAGCAATCTTTGCTGCCTGAACTCCCTGAGGCGGGCCCGGCCTGGCACCGCTCCAGCCCCATGTTGTGTTTGCTGACAGACTTTTGCACGGCATCAAATTCTACTCTGGCTTTGCTTATACGCAGAAATTGCAGGCATATAATTAGCTCGGTTAATACGTTCAGTTGGCATATGCCTATTCTGTGCCACCGGTCAGTGCCCAAAACCCATTAGCTCACTAGAGCATCCATTTACACAGGATTAATCCCAGAGCTTCCGTTTAAGCGCCTACACGACCCAGTCGCACCGGCCCCTGGGCGCTGCCACCTTTGCCAGCTGCTCAGGGCACGGGCCGGGAGCCCTTGCACCGGCATTGCGCGCTGCAGCTTGGTCTACTTGACAGCTAAGCGGCTGCTGCGCGGGCAGGCGAAACTCCTGTCCTCGCTCGGCCAGTCCATCTCGGCCTCCCTGTTGAGGGCAGGACCAGTGGTCTCCCGTGGGCCACTGTGAAGCGGGGCAGTTCCTCGGGACTGTGCTCTGATGCCACACCTGGCGGGTGTCCTCGAGGACCTGGAGGCGGGGCGCGGCTAGGCTCCCCCCCGCCGCCGCCGCCGCCGCCGCCGCCGCCACCGCCACCACCACAACCGCCACCGCCGCGGGGGGCCTCGGCCGGGCCTCCCCGCAGCCTCTAGTAGGCCTGGGCCTCCTTAGCAACCGCCCCCTAGAGACTGCTGACGGCCCTCGGCCCGTCTGCCTAGCAACGGCCCCGCTCCCGGCCTCCTGATTCGCTGGCCCGCCCCGGCCGGCGCTCGACTTCCTATTGGCTGTGAAGACGGAGCGAGCAAGCGATTGGCTGTGGGGGCGGAGGCGGGACGGTCGGTGCAGGAGAAAGGGGCGGGCCGAGGAGGTAGGGCGGGGCTTGAGTGGTGCGGGTCGGCCGCGGTGGCGTCTGCGGCCTGCCGGACCCATTGGGCGCGTGGTGCGGAAGGATACTGCGGCCAGGCGTTGGAGCGGGGGGAGGGCGTAGGAGGCGAAGAAGAGGGACGCTCTGCTGACGTGAGCACGCCGGGCGGGGACTCGGATCCTTCGCGTAGGAACGGGCTTGCCCCGGCCGGGGAAGACGGGGGGTGGGGAGGGGCGTGAATCGATGGCGTTCTCCACCGTGAGGAGGAAAGACAACCGTGGTCCTGACGGGCAAGCGCCCTCCACCAATGCGGAGGCAGGGCTGGTGCGGACCCCACGGCGATTGGCCGGTGGGCGGAGAGGGCGGGGCGTGCACGCGCGACGGGGCTCGGCTGGTCCGGCAGGGCGGGGTGGCGTGGGGGAGGGGTGCAGGGGGTGACCCGCCCCCCCGTCCCATACTCCCCCGGCTCCTCCGTGCAGGGCTGGCCCGGCAACATGGCCTCGGACCTGGAGAGCCTCAACCCCAGCGCGCGGATCATGACCTTCCGCCCCACCATGGAGGAGTTCCGGGACTTCAGCCGGTACATCGCCTACGTGGAGTCTCAGGGCGCCCACCGCGCCGGGCTGGCCAAGGTGCGGACGCTGATTCCCCCCCCTACACACTCCGACTCTCTCCCTGGCGGAGGAGGCCGCATCGTCTAGCCCCGGGCCGCGCTCCGAGCTCGGCCCTCTGCCGCCCAGCGGGGCCGGGCCGCGCCGCGCCGCCTCCGCCCTTTGTTTACCTCGGCGTGCCTCGGCTGGGGGCTTTCAGCCTGACCGGCCCGAGTTTGGTGCGTTCCCGGGTGCGCTGGACGGCGAACAGCTGTGCCTTGCTTCCCGCAGATTATCCCTCCGAAGGAATGGAAGCCGCGACGGTGCTACGATGACATCGACGAGCTGGTCATCCCGGCGCCCATCCAGCAGGTGGTGACGGGGCAGTCCGGCCTCTTCACTCAGTATAACATCCAGAAGAAGGCCATGACGGTCCGCGAGTTCAGGAGGATCGCCAACAGCGACAAGTACGTCCGCGTCCCCGTGCAGGAAGTCACTGCGGGAGTTCGGGTTGCCTGGATTCCCCCGGGCGAGGCCGTTATTGCGGTCTGGTGCCGGTCTGAGGCGTGAGTGTAACGCCGTGAGCAACTGAGGTGTACTGGTAAAATTAGCCTTTCGTGGCTTGTGTCATCTGGCGAGAGCATGTGTAATGACGGCAGAACTTTTTGTTACTGCTGTGGACTCCTCTCTGCCCGTCCCCTCTATCCAGACCATCGAAATATTTACTGAGTAGTAGAGAAAGGAATGTTCTTGATATCGAAAAAGAGAGAGAAAAAAGGTCAGTACAAAAGGAGGTTAAGCAAAACAGCGTTTGGCAGAGCTGTGTAGAAACAGTTAGGAATGGCCAGATGCAGTCAGCCCTTTGAAGCTTGTTTTATCGTGTGAGACCAGTACCTGTCAGATACCTTTAGGATTCTGTTTCTGTAATGCAGTAATTTAACGAAGATTACTCTTTTATGCTATATATGTAATTGTCAGGAATGCGCACGCATCTGTATGAAAAGAGTGTTACAGTGTAAATGTGATCCCTTGGTACTGTGCAAAGAGGCCAGTATGTAGTTAGCAGGGTATAGACATAAAGAGCAGATAACTTTGTTGCTAAACAATTGTGTCTGACCAGGTTAATAGCAAGTGAGTCTGGAAATGTTTGTTGCTTTTGCAGTGGCAGGAAACTTTGGTTTTGTGGATTTTTTTCAAGTTGTTGTTTGTGTAACTTCTCATTTTGACTAAATCCTTTCTTGCTAGGTAGTGACAACTAGAAAGTGAAATTGTTCTGACACAGGAGAAGTGCACAAAGGAAAAATGAAAGTAAACTGAGCAATAGGGAAAGTAACTGTCTTCCTGATCCTTTGTTCTCAAGTCCCACAGGAGCATATCTATGACTGCTCCCATTGCTGTTCTGGAGTTAGGGTATGTGTTAGGTATTTTTACCATAGCATTATATCAATTCAGTGGTGGAAAGCATTAGGTTAGACTCTTCCTGTACCACACTGCAAAGTCTTCAGTGTCTTTTGTTTTTTCAGGTACTGCACACCCCGCTACACGGACTTTGAAGACCTTGAACGAAAGTACTGGAAGAACCTGACATTCAATGCCCCTATTTACGGTGCTGATGTTAATGGCACACTTTATGACACGGTAAGAAAACTGGTTTGGTTTTCAAGAAACAATTATCCTCGTATATTGCCCTCTGTAAATATTTGTGTTACTTTTGATTCTTAACTTTCAGAAGGGGTTAATGATAGTCTTAGCAAAGTTCCAGCTTCTGGAGTAGGCAGAACAAACTGTGTTTATAACATCTCTCCATTTAACCTAGATAATTAAAGAAGGCTAATAGTAGTAGTGTTCTAAGGGACCTCTGCTAGCACTGCAGTGTGGTACAATTCAGTTTAAGAAAGGAAAAGCTGCAGTTGTGCAGGTGTGGCTTTTCTGTTGCTTTGTCTTGAATGACATATGAGAGTTGGAAGTGTTGGATTGGTGAATGTGCACCACTTTGATGTTCACTAGTGCGTGTATTTTTGTGGAACATATTTGTAAGTACAGACTGTTTTGGGGTGATAAACATTAGAGGAAGGGATGTATTCTATTTGGTAGCCTACTAAGTTAGGATGGTGTACGTGTTTCTGCTCAAGAGGATTGAGACATCAGCTCAGGCTTGTGCTGTGGTTCTCTGCTCCCTGAAGTCTCT
Organism: Ramphastos sulfuratus; assembly: GCA_013399055.1. Classification (NCBI taxonomy): domain Eukaryota; kingdom Metazoa; phylum Chordata; class Aves; order Piciformes; family Ramphastidae; genus Ramphastos; species Ramphastos sulfuratus. Next base: position 8,397 of record WBNM01031619.1, on the reverse strand, counting down.
AGCTTCATGTTAACTTGTCCTTCCTCACCCGTATGTTACCTGACCTTTTTTTTATTTCTTCATAAATGTGGCTGGTAAACCATCAGTATATATACCAGCATCACATGAAACTTGTCTTAGGTGAACTAGCTAATGGTTTGAACTGAGCCAGTAGATGATTTGTCTTGATGTGTGGTTTCACAAGTGTCTGATAGCTTTTGCAACTGTTGTCTTAATTGTGTGGTTCTGTTCTTCATAATGCTTGTTTAACATGGGGCTTGTGTTTTGCAGCATGTAGATGCATGGAACATTGGCAGATTGAACACGATCCTGGATGTTGTGGAGAATGAAAGCGGCATAACCATTGAAGGAGTGAATACTCCTTACCTGTATTTTGGCATGTGGAAAACTTCTTTTGCTTGGCACACTGAGGACATGGATCTCTACAGTATTAATTACTTGCATTTCGGGGAACCCAAATCATGGTAAGATATTCTAGGGAAACTTCTAGATGTGGAAAAACAATGCCATAAAATATTGGAGTCAAAGTCATGAATTTGAGAGTTGACTAAAGGAATTGCCATACCTCTAATCTTGCACTGCAGTTGTACCTGATGACAAGAACACCAGAAACAAATAAGGAATTGCAAATCACATTGTCTGCAGTAGTATTGGCTTGGCTGCCTTCTAGATAGTCCATTTGCGGTCCTGGATATAAAGAGTTCTTCAGAACTACAATATAGGGTGGACACTCCCTTTTTCAATAGGGCCAGAACTTGGAAAACTTGCTTATGATTTCCTCAGCTTCTAAAGTGCCTTTATAAAGGTAGCATGCCCATTGTCACACAGGTACTAGGGGAACAGGCAATTTTTGACAGACTTGAGATGTAACTGTTTATCATAAATCTAAAAGTGAGCTAGTGGACATTGCTGAGTGGTTCATCCAGTGTCTCTGCTTTCCCAGTTGTTTTTAGGAGAGGCTCCTGAAATTTTCTGTAGCATAGGTTACATTTTTTTAAGCGAATCATCCCCTTCTGTTCACAAATAAATTTCTCAAGCAGCTTCAGTAATTGTTTCCATGGCACTTTTTTTGGAAACTAGTGGGTTTGGCTGCCTTTTAATACAAATTTGAAATAAAAAATAATAGCTGGCTCCTTCTGACCAGTGAGCAGCACTGACAATAGCATGGGAACACAAAACAGAGTTGCTTAGTCAGATAAATCTTTTGGACATTGATTCTTTTACAGTAATATGTGGAAGAAGTTAACTTTGCTGATCTCTTCTTAGTCTCATTTAACAAGAAACACCATCAAAAATACAACATTCTATTCCAGGTTTATTTCCTGTAGTCAAACCAACTAGGAGTTTTGTGGTGCGCATAAAAAGTTCCGTACAGAGAGAGGTGCACAACCTGCAGTGTGCTTTTTAGGACTGCATGTTAAGGATGTGCCATTGCATCTGACTTAGTCCCATCTTGATCTGAGCAGCAGGAAGAGCTGATTCCATTTTCTCCCTTACTCTGTTCTCCTTACACTGAGTACACTAGTGATTGTACAGCTGTGAGCTGAGACAAGTCAGGAAGAGCTCTTTCCTTGCAATTCATTTTTTGCTGCACAGATCTGCTAATTAAATCAGACTTTTTACATCATTGACTGCCTAAGCAAAAGTCAGTGGAGAAGATGGTAGGCTTTTGGCTCTTGATTTTTCTTGGCATGGAGAGCTGTAAGTTCTTGGTTGGGGACTTCAGCTTTGTCACCAATATTTGAAAGAAGGATTGTAGAGATGGGGGATTCTTTTTTTAATTAAATCATGTCCTGATGCCCATTTATGGTTTCCAGTCAGACTGAGATTGTGTCATGTCCCTTGAATGTAATAAACTTGTTCTTATGACTTCAGGTACTCTATCCCTCCAGAGCATGGGAAGCGACTGGAGAGACTTGCAAAAGGTAATGGAGCAATTCATGTCTCATCTTTTGTGGAAGATGTAATGGACAACCACAACAAGTTTCAGGTCTTCTAGAGTATGGCAGAGCACAGGCTGGCACAACTGAATTGATAATTTTTCTTTTAGAAGATCGATATTATTATTTCTGTTTATTGTATACACACATGAGGAATGTCTCATTACAAATAATGCACTAGTGGTCAAAAATCCTTAAATATTGGTCATTAGAACTGAAAGATTGTAGCCAAGAGCTGGTCGTTCTACGTGCAGTCTTTCTTATTAATTTTCAGATTGTCATCTATTAAAGACAGATCTCCAGGAGCTGTCCTTTTTCTCCAGACTGCAAGCTATATAAGGTGGTCCATACTTGTAGGCCTAGGGGGAAAATAGTGTTGAGACCTTTCACAGAACCACAGAATCCCACAGACCTTTCCTAAAAATTACTGAAAATTTAATTCGTGACAGACTGGTTACATCTCTCCTTGCCTTTATTTCAAACAGGTTTCTTCCCAGGAAGTGCCCAAAGCTGTGAAGCATTTCTCCGTCACAAGATGACCCTCATATCTCCATCGATTCTGAAGAAATATGGCATCCCATTTGATAAGGTATGGAAAAGTGCTCTTGGTTATACCAGCTAGGTCAAGAGGCTGATGCAGCCCTATCTCGTCTCTAACAGCAGCCAACAGCAGACGCTTAGAGATGAAAATAGGAACAGGAAGGGTGTAAGAAATCCTTCCCCATTATATCTCCTTTTGTCTGTTATTTGGTACCTGAGAAAGTGTAAGATAGAAAAAGCTCTCAAGGACTACTAAAAACAAAGACTTTTGCCTTCTGAGATTTTTCTTTTTTCTTTTTCTTTGTTTTTAACTTAAAACTATACACAACATCTTATGTTACATTAACATTACTGTTTAGCTGTCTATTCAGCAAAGAGAGATGATTATTTTCTTGTTTCAGACTCCTCCTGTGCCACTTTTCCTCAATAGAAAATACTACTCATTCCCTGCAATTTTTTTTTCATTGCATTGATAACTTTGTAGGTTAATAACTTTGTAAACTTACTTCCTTGGGTGATAATTTCCCACCCTCTCCTCTCCCCTCTGCCCACCCCCCTCAGCCTCCCAGCAGTGGAAGGCTGACAGAGTTTTACTTCAATATCAACAGCAAAAGAAAACAGTAATAAATTTCCAAGGGATGTATGGATAGAAATTTTACTATAACTTAGAAACTCTTCAGCCAAACCTGTTGGTAATACAGAGGAGTACACTTAAGACCTTCAGGTAGTTCGTTACAGCATATTTCATGTATAACCACTTCTGTGCTGTTTTACCTGGCTGTGTTTAGGTAACAAACTGAGTGTTACTTTCCAGTAAATGTTACTTTCCAATAAACAAGTAGAATACTGAAAGTAAGGATGGAGTATATCCATTGCAGCAAGTAACTCCAACCACCATCTGTGGATATGGGTTTCAGCTGTACTTCCTGCGTGAGGGGTGTGGAGCTCCTTTTGTTCAGACCCACTAAGTAAACTCTTAAGTTGTGAATAACAGTGTATTGTCTCAATTGTCTCTAGGTGACACAGGAGGCTGGAGAGTTCATGATAACCTTTCCTTATAGCTACCATGCCGGCTTTAATCATGGCTTTAACTGTGCTGAATCTACCAACTTTGCTACTCTACGATGGATCGAGTATGGGAAGCAGTCTGTCCTGGTAAGTGGTCTGTAGCCATCCTGCTGCATACAAATAACCTAATGCTTTGCTGCTCAGTAAGCTCCTAATGTTTGATGTAAGGGAGTACTTTTAGTGCATTGTTTATTTAAGATGTGATGTTTGCTTTCTGATACAGTAACGATGTCCAGTTAGCCTCCTGTTTTATGTCCTTGTTTCAACTATAGATGGCATGTAACATGGTTTTTAGATTTGTGTAGATCAGGTGAGGCTTCTAGGAAGAGCAGGGGAGTAGTTGCCTTTCCAAAGGTAAAAGGATGTGCTTAGTGATGAGAGCTCCTCAGTATTTTATCTGATGTTTTAGCTACTATTGACCATTTAGCCTGGAAGTATGACTTTGGCAACTTAAGTCACTTACCAAAACAAGTATCTTGGTTGAACCATTAAACTGGACAGTGTTCTGTCTCTAGGGTTGTCTTACAAACATGGGTTATGCTTTCAGAAGGTACACTCAGGTACGTACTTAGAAGCACCAGCTCAAACTATGCCTGAGTGAGGAGAACCTTTACTGCTTTGTGTAGGCCCAGAGCATGTATGGCTCTGATTTCCTCATTATAGTCTCTGGTTTTGCTGGCTGTTTTTGTATAAGATTTTAATACAGCCAGCTTCTACCAACAACTCTGTAAATAGGCTGGTGAACTTACTTTCTTTGTAACTGAGATAATACCTGGTTTTCTGTTTCATCACTTTTGCTGGCTTTTCTGCCCAGTTTTTAGTAACTTAATATATGCCTTTTTGATTTCCTGGGAAAGAATCTTGAATGTCCTGAGGCTCAGTTACTTGTAACTGGAATTTTTTTTTTTTTTTTTTTTTTTGTTAAGCGCCTGAAAGCAAAAGCAAATTGATATAGGAATCCAGAGTAGAATTGTTGAAAATGTGACCTGACTTAAATATTTTATTTATTTCAGTGCTCGTGTCGGAAGGACATGGTGAAGATCTCCATGGATGTGTTTGTGAGGAAATATCAGCCAGACCGTTACAAGCTTTGGAAAGCCGGGAAGGATGTCACTGTTATTGACCATGCTCTTCCAACCCCAGAGGCAGCAGAGTTCCTCAAAGGAGATCTCATGCAAAAAGTCAAGAATGGGAAACAGTGTGTTGAGGAGATGGAAACAGGAGAAATGTGTAAAGAGGAAGCAGTTGGAGATGAGGCAAAAAGGTATCGTTTTATGTAACCCTCTGCTTTTCTATTGGATTACTAGAAATTTGACCTACCTACAATCAAATCTTTGTTGTTCAGGTTTAAGCTGGATATTAGAAAGAAGTTCTTCACCGAAGGAGTGATTGGCCATTGGAATGGGCTGCTTGGGGAGGTGGTGGAGTCATTGTCCCTGGAGGAAGGAGGCTGCATGAGGCACTTAGTGCCATGGTTTAGTTAATTAGAAGGGATAGGCGATAGGTTGGACTTGATGATCTTAAGAGGTGTTTTCCAACCTGGTTAATTCTGAGACAGCAGCAGTCAGAGGTAACAGTCTTTTCTTCTTGGGCATAAGGATTGAAGCGTTTTAAAAAAAATGAGTCCACACTGGTGATGATTTGTGGTAGACAGTAAATGTACCAGCTTGGGAGCAGTTCTTCATCTTTGGACAGACGTGCAAAGCCTGGGTTGGAGGTGCGCACCATACATTCGAAGACCAGGACAAAAAGGGTTTATGCTGGGATCATGACACAGTACTTACTAGCAGATTCCACTACTATCAGTGCTGCAGTCTGTGAGATGTGTGCCATTCCTGGGTGCCAAAGGTGGACAAACTAATTCTTGTACATTGTGCAGTTAAACTTTTTTCATCCGGTGTCAGCTAATACTCTTAAAGCTGTCTTTTTGTTGGTCGGGTGTAAGTTTTGTGGGTTTTTTGGAGTTGTTTGTTTAAGATAAAGAATACCAGACTACAACATAACTGCCTAATACATAATTAACAGCTGCTGGGGTGTCATGCCTAAAGATTCCTGATTCTGCTTCTATAAAAATAAAGAACGAACTTCAGAAAATTTGAAAACTTACTTGGCTTGTCAGATGCTATCTTGTAAAACACTGGTCCAGACCAGACTGTATTTTGTGCAGCCAGACAGAAATGCAACACATGTATGTATTTGGTAACCTGACATACAGATTTGTCTTCTGCAGCATCCCCAAGCATCGCATAGGAACAAAAAGGCACAGGGTCTGCCTAGAAGTTCCTCAGGAGGTGAGTGAGAGTGAGGCCTTCCCCAAGGAGGAGCTGAGCTCCACACAGTATGAAGCAGACATGGCACAGCCTCGTGAGAGACCTGTGAGTGAACTTGTGCAGCAAAGTGGACAAAGGCTCAAGCTTGCAGGTGAGTGTGTCAAGCTTCGTAATGATACGAGAAGACAGAGCATTGCTCTTCAGGGAGAGAGGTTGCTAGAGCTGAATCTGGGGCACCCTTTCATATGAATACTAGTCAGTAGAATGCAGTTGTATCAAAAAAAAAAAAAAGGCAGACACTGGTTTGTCAAACTCATGTAAGCAGTTAGAAATGTACCGTCATAAGACTTTGGATTACTGTAAAATTTTTCTAGACCAAAAAGTGCATCTAGAACAATTGTAGGTTAAGTTTCAGTTAAATTTGTCTGACACTTCTGCTGCTGGTTTGAGTAAAAGAAATAACCACATATTGAGTTATTAGTAGTTGTGGGCTATCCGTGGATAACTTCCCAGTGAGAATTATTTAACACAAAAAAAAAAGTTGGGGGCAAGGAGGCCAAAGGTCTAGACAGCCATCATGTAGCTACTTAAATGACTGGTTGACCAGGTAGGTCGTCAGGATGCTGTTTTTCAGCTGAGTTAAAGGGGAGAGGAAGTATTATATGAGATCTACTTAGGAAATTGGTACTGCTAGGTTTTGATTTTTACTTTGTTTATTTTACCTGCCAGTATACAGGAATATTGTCTGAGGTTGTCTATATCCCTTTTGTGACCTCTTTATAGAAATTGCATAGTGAAATGTGCACACTTCCTGGTAGTGTGGGTCTGGTATCCTGTATAGATGTTCTATTGGTAATTTTTGTAATAAGTTGTCTGGAGGAAAACTAATATGGCTTGTATTGCATCAACTACTCCTAAGGGTAGAGCAAAGGGCCTATGCAACAATGTAAAAACAGGGCAAACATATGTGATACCTCCCTCTAGTATTCTGCTTTCCAGCCCTTGGCAGCCTGTATTTGATAATCTTCTATTGGTTTGTGGATTTTTATTTGTCTTCCACTAAGTCTCCCATGAACCCTTGTAACCTCTTACCCACAGCATCATGTGGCCAGGAGTTGGGTTTAGCTACACTGTATAAAGGATCATCTGTTTGTTTATTTTGAACTCAGCCTCTGCTGGTTTTGTTTGATATGCTCTAGTTCTTGTACTGAAAGAGGCAGGGAGCAGGCACTTTTATTCTCTCTCTCTCAAAGCCATCCATGATTTTATAGTTATCTACTCCTCATATGACTTAACATGGCTCTCTTTTTTTGTGTAGTAGTTTGCTTTTCTGTTGGCTTTGTGCAAGTGGTTGCACAAATGTTCTCTCTGATGCTCAGACTTCAGAGTTGGTGTATCCTTTCTAGATGGTGTGGATTCAGGTAACTTTGAAGAACTGAAGACAGTGAAGCTTGAGGAGGAAGAGGAAGAACAAGAAGCAGCTGCATTGGATCTCTCCATTTCACATGCCTCAAATTCCAGTTCAGTGTTGCCAGCTTCAAAGCAGAGTGCAGCATCCAGTGTTCAGTCCAGCTCTCCTGCCTATTCTGGTTCATCAGACTCTGAATCAACAGATCCGTTGGCAAAACGAACTCTTCCTGGACCAGCTCGAGTGCTTACAGTCCATAGCTATGCTAAAGGAGATGCCAGCGGATCCGACAGCGAACAGACTTCAGGAAAGAAAGCCAGTGCCACTGGCAGTGTGAATGAGCAAGAACTGGCAGAGGTATGAATGGCAACAGTACTGAGATCTTAAGGGTTCTAGTACATAGTCATGAATTTGCTGGATTTGTGCAGATTACATTTTCATTCCATTGCTGTTTGCGTAGCAGGTTGCATAGATGTTAATATGTTTTTTAATACCTGTGGTGTTACTAAACAAACAAGAAGAAAATCTTACACTCTTACCTTTTCTAGGAGATCTCTTGTTTTGAGCACTTCTCTAGATTATTTAAGTGCTTGAAGGGAAAGGGTAGCTTGGTGTTTTTGACATAGTAGTGTTACAGGCTGATTCAGCTCCTTTTATGGTAATAGACACCTATTTCTAGCTAATGCATCTGGTTCAGACCAGCCTTTATTACAAGCATGTTCATATATTTGAGGGAGTTTTTAGTGTAAAATCATATATGAGTATACATCTGTGAGTCCTTTCTGAAAAAGGACATGGTGAAACAAGTTACGGATTGAGAGAAAGTGAATCTGAGTGGTGAAGAACTGACAATGAGTCTGTTAGACAACCCAAGAGAAGGCTGTAATAATTAAAATCCTGCTTGGTCAGGTCTTTCCAAATTATTTTCCCCTTTAAATCTGTGTTTAGAGCATGGGAGGCCAGTAATGATTATGTCTTAGAAATTCAGGAACTGCAGAAACAGAACAGCAAATGGCAAATCTGTTGACTGAGTAAGTTGAAGCAGTTTTCATGGATATTTAAAGAAATTCTGTTGCTGATCCTGGTGTCTCCACTGGATGCTCTGTAGAGGCAAAAGATGAAATTTTAAACAGGTGTGGATCATTTTCCCTATTATAGAATCATAGAATAG
>WBNM01031618.1:356479-593518 GCA_013399055.1 Ramphastos sulfuratus | reverse complement strand
ATAAGGTCTCCTCGAAGCCCCAAAGAGAAGAAAACCCCAAAGATTTTCATCACCCCAGTCTTGCCCTATGCACAGGAAATTTACAGTGTGCTGGGAGTTGGTGGTGGCATGATAATACTATCAGCTGCCATTAACACAGTACTCTTACTCAATGATCGTGTTAACCCAGCTATAAAATCAATACACATTTTGTTCACATTCCTCAACCTTTCAGCTCAGTAGCATCACCTATGTCTTAACTGTTCTGCAAAAAGCCACATTCCTCTGCCAACTTCCCTTGTGGGTCAATAACAACCTACCTACCACAGCTTTCACTCATGCTTTGGTGGTCTGCTTCCACAAACCTCGTGGCTGGCAGCACCCTGCAGTGCTAGAAGCACACAAAGCCAGGCATGATGGCATGGCACACTGCCAGGGCAAAGACTTGGGCACAGCAGAGCTGGCTGGCTGGATCCTAACACACCTGGGTGTCCTGATGAAGACTTGCTACAAGTCTTTCACTTCTGAATCTTGGAGTAGATTATCTACATTGATTTACTGTACTCTTCTCATATCCCAGCTGTACAGGCTTCTCCTCACTGTTTTTTTTTTTACTCTTGCCACACGTTCCAGCTGGTTTAGCCCCTGAAACACTGTAAAAATATACACTTCCAGCGCCCAGGAGCTCCTCTCTGTAAGGCTGCAAGCAAGCATCACTCAACTGTCTCCTGAACGACAAACACAGCCCTTGTCAACTGAGGCAAACCTCTGCTATTGCAGCAGAGGTACTGAACTGCTCACACCATCTGAGGATGGAGTGGGAAAATCCTCTGAAAGCAGTGTGGACTGTTTTGAAAGCACAGGATTTTGAATCACAAGCATTAACAACGATTCTATGATTTAAGTGAATCAATTTTAATTGTTGTAATACAAGCATTATTTTTTTAACTGGAAAAAGTGTTTCGTTAATAATTACAACACTGAAAATGTTAATTTGCTAACACAGCCATTATGATAAATTTTAAACTATTCAGTAAAACAAGCACCAGACAATGCATATAGAGCCAAGATTTAAAAAAAAAGAATGCACATTTATATAAATATAAAATTCATAAGCTATACTTGTATATTGGAACATTTATCAAGTGCTTGATTTCTTCTTTGAAGTTGATTATTGCATCAAGCTGTAATTGAAAAGGAAGAGAAATTAAAAGTGTAAATAACAAGCACTCTGGAATTATTTCTTCTGTGTAAAATAACACTCCAGCATGTTTTAGGCAAATTGCAGAGGCTGTTTTCAGTAGGAATTCCTTGCAATGCAATGTCTTCAGAGAGAAAGGAAAGACAACAAAAATATATTCACAAGCATTTTTTGTAAAAATCCTGAAACACATTTCAATTCTGGTCTGCTTTTTTTGAATTTTCGTTTTACATTTTGACTCCAATAAATCATCAACTGAACATGCTGCATTAAATATTCCCTTGTTGGTCAAACTGAAATGAAAATGTACACGAAGAAAGCAAGATGAGAAAGCAGGGATTTCTGAATCAAAATACACTTTGGCATTTTTTAAACACTTGAGGAAATACAGAAAAAAAAAAAAAATTTTACATATTTACTAATGAAATATCCCAAAGAAATACATTTGAAATCAACTGAAATCTCAGATGTCTGTATTGCTCACCAACTAACTGAAATATTTGTTAACATGTAATGCACAAATAAGAAATGTCTCCAGCTCTCCTGGCAGTAATGAAACGTATCTTGCAGCATGTTCCTTTTCCAGCATGGGACAAACTGCAAATTCCTCACTTACGGAGATGTTCGCACTCTTTGTTTGTGTGTGTGTGTGTGTGTGTGTGTGTTTTGTAACAGACACATTATAACAGCAGGAATGAAGAGCAGTTCTTGCTCTGCTGTCCACTTAGAAAATGGGTATATCTGAAAATACCACACAGGGATGTCCTGAGTCTTCTGCTCATGCCTGATTCAGAAAATTGCTGCTGGCATAGTGTCCTAATAACCATGGGTAAATGACTGATGGTTGCTCCCTCAATTTCCCATTGCTATCATGCCAGATAAATGGATCAGACATTCCTATAAGTTAAATTGTGGCAGTATTTTCAACTAGGGAAATGAAGTAATCAGCAGAGACCTATGGAACTACCCCATGCACAGATTTATGTTTTTTTCAAGTTGAGACTACTTGATTACAACATTTTCTCAGACTTGTAACTTTCTATGGGTGACTAGCAAATTGTTGTTTGTTCAAATTCAGCAGCTCTCTCCTTCAGCTTTATTCTTGCCTTGCACTTCCTAGGACAGCATAGTTGCAGCTCCACAAGCAGCTCCAGATGCAGCTCTGGCTGAATTCTAGAAAACTACAACTATAAGCACTACAAAAATGTTTATTATGAGAATAAAAGCTGCATGATGGGAATCAGAACTACTTTCTGCACACAAATCAGTAGCAATATTGGAAAATTTACATTGATGGCCCTGTTAGGAAGCCAACACTTACTATATGGGATGCTTCTTGCTATGAGTTTTGTTTTAGGAAAGAGGAATGCATGAACCAGTTTCAGCAAAGCCAGACTGATCATTTTTGAGTCAAGTCAAGGAAAAGCAAGTTTGGCTTTAGCTAAAGAGAAGGAAGGAACTGCAAGCATCTTTTTTGATGCTTCTCCCTCTTGACCATGGACACGATGCTTGGCATGAAGGGGAAGTGTTTCACCCAGAACATACCTTTTCCTCTTTATATGAAAACCAGCTCAGAACTGGTTATGCATTAACGCTGTTGCATGACTATTTTTGCACATTTTGTGATGAACATGAAGACACCTATGTGCATGGTCATCCCCTTGCCCCTCTTCCACCTCAGCTAACTAAGCAGCATATAAATGTCTTAAAGCACCTCAGCATATTCAACTACAGGCTGGGGACAATTGTGTGACCTGCTCTACAACCATATAGCTATGGCACTGAGCTAACAGAAGGCACTTTCAGGGACACATGGAAGCAGGGATGGAAAGGACAATGTGGGAGACGGCAAAGGTCAGAGCAGTGATCTGGTAACTGAAGACAGAGAGGAAAAAGACAGATCTATAGCAGTAGAATGGAGAAAGAACAGCACACAACTGTCAGAGAAAAGAGTCCTTGCAAACTGGAACTCAGCCTGAAGCCTCTCTGTCCTTTGGTCTCAACAGAGAGCCCTGAAAGTCACTAAATGACATTTTACATCTCCTGCCTAATCTGCTCACTGCGCACACTCCTGCTGGCGCTGCAGCTCCAGCAGCAGAGACAACAGCCAGGTTTACTGCTCCCAACACTGATAATGACCCACGAGGGATGAATGGGGACCTGTGTACGTGCTGCTGTGCCACACTACTTCTGTTCCTGTTGTTATTAGCCCCAGTAACCCTTAAATTCAGCCTTGTCCCTGTAAAACACTGAACAGCCACGGAGCAACTAGAAAAAACTCAGATTTATCATACAACAGCTATCAGGAAATAGCATGTGATCCTTCCCCTGCATTTAGTTGGGAGTTTTTCTTTACAAAAGAAGCCCACTGTATCTCCTTACATGCACAACATGCATGCAGTGAGGTTGCAGGAGCATCTCCCAGTCCTGCCGGTGCATCCTACCTGGAGTAGAAGCCTCAAAGTTTAAGCACAGTTTCCCTACTACCCTTAAGTCTTAACATTACAGTCTTTTATGTCAGACTACTGCTAGCAATGAATTTATTAAAGGACAATAGTGATGGATGATTGTGATGAAGGGCATTAACTCAAGCTAACTACTCGTTAGTCTTCAGAAGGCAAAGCATTTCCTTGCTGGTGGTGAGCACAATGCTTTCCTTGTGCCAAAATATGGAGTAAATGGCTGGTCAACAAAAGGTCAAATGACATAGTTATTATAGCTACAAAATATCATGAGATAAGTAAGCAATGGTTTAGAAGTACTGTTAGTTGAAGCTGTCTGGAAGGGATTGACCACACAATCTGTAGCCTGGGCATCAGCAACTATTATCAGCCCTGGGTCCCAGTTCCTTCATCAGAATCAGTCCTTGATTCTGGAAGGCTACTGCCTAGTGGAAAAAACAGTTTAGCATGTACTGAAAATGTTGTAATGACTTTAGAGCTCTTGATATATTTTCCATTCCATCACTGCCTTCAGATTTACCATCTGATTGGGTTTTGTCCAGCAGTAACGAGGGTATGACCTCAAAGAAGACCAAAAAATGGTTTATTTCTGGGAAAGACATACAAGAAAAGGGGAGTTATCATTCATTTAATAACTTTTTTTTTTTTAAACTATTTCCATTTAATTTTGGTTGAAAAGTACCGCAAACTGTCTTATAGGGTAGAGGTGAATACTTTCCTAAGGTCCCATTTCATCTTCTATTTCCAGAAAGGACTGGCTCATGATTTCATAGCTGCACAAGGCAAGCTCAGTTTTGTGCCTGTTATCCTATGTGGCTGATGATGCTGACAGGAAACAAAGATGAAAATAAGCTTGAGCAGCTTCCAGACCCTGTTGTTCTCTCCTCCTGCCTAGGGATCAGGCTCATACCTGGTTTCTCCTGCCCAAGCCCCAGGCAGGGGAGCAGGAAAAGCAGATGTGTGGACTGGAGTATCCTTGTGCCACTGGCTGCTCCTGATTCCAGGCAGGCTGGGCACACAGTTGCTGCTGCCAGTGGGATGCCAGCCTGGGCTTGGCCCCTACCAAAACCACCATCCCACTGCAGACTGTGAGGCCTCTGTGAGCAGGATATCAAGGTCCTTTCTGTAGTGCTTTGCATAGGTGTAAAGGCTGAGTGAGGTGAAATCATAGAATGGCTTCATTTGGAAGGGACCTTAAAGATCATCCAGTTCAAATCTCCCTGCCATAGACAGGGACACTTCCCATTAGACTGCTTGCTCAAAGGCTCATCCAGTCTGCTCTTAAACTTACTTCCACAACTTCTCTGAGCAATCCATTCCAGTGTCTCACTACCCTCACAGTAAAAAACTTATTTCTAATGTCTAATCTAAATCTACCCTTCTATAGTTTAAAACCATTGGCCCTTGTACTATCATTTATAAACAGTCCTCCCCCTTTCCTGTAGTCTCCCTTCAGGTACTGGAAGGCAACTACAATGTCTCGCCAGAGCCTTGTCTTCTTCAGGCTGAACAGACCTAACTCCCTCATCAGCCTCTCTTCACAGGAGAGGGGCTCCAGCCCTCTTATCATTTTTGTGGCCCTCCCCTGGACACTCTCCAACAGATCCATGTCCTTCCTTTGGTGGGGGCTCCAGAGTCTGGTGCCCCAGATGAGGTCTTACAAGAGCGGAGGGGCAGAATCACCTCCCTTGACCTTGGCCACAAATCTTTTGATACAGTCCAGGAGAAATGGAGAGGAGCAGCTAAGATGCAGAGACAAGAAAATTCCCAAAGTGTCGAGCTCAGCTCCCTCATTTTTTGGCCTGTAACACATTCATGGAATAGTTAAGGTACATGTGGTCAGGCAGCTCGAGTATCTGCAAGAGCCCCAGTGCAGCATCCCAGAGATCAGCAGTGTGAGTCTGCCCAGCTCAGGCTGCTTTCACCCTCTATTCAGTTTTGTCTCACTGCATCTTGGGTCCTACTACTGCAGGTCATTTAAAACTAGCTCCTGTAATTCACAGGATCCTTGCTGTTAACTCCACTGCTAACATACCCTGAGATAGAAGGATTACAGGATCCTTCAGATGGCAAAGGAGAAGGTTCTTAGAAAGAGTGCAGGAAGACCTTGGTAGAAAACAAAAGACCAAGGTATCACAGAATGTCAGGTGCTGGAAGAGACCTCAAAAGATCATTTAGTTCAACCCCCCTGCCAGAGCAGGATCTCCTATACCAGATCACATAGTAACACGACCAGGCCAGTTCTGAAAATCTCCAGAGGGGTAGACTGGAGTAGAAAGAATTAAGGACAAGGTAGGAAGCAGGAAAACCACATAAGACATTAAAAAAACACACATACACCTACAGCATAGTCTTAAATATCTGAAGCTACTAGAGTGATCAAAGGAGGGACATGACACAGCCAGGTTTCCCTGCAAATGCAGAATTATTCAAAATGTTAAATTAAATCATCAGTGCTTCTAATGTAAAACCAAAAACCCAGTCGTGTTCTATTTCGAGACATGTGCGTGCCACACACGCCAGCCACAACATAAATCAAGTGAGGCAAGGAACACAAACCCTATCACCATCACAACGGTAATGCTAGTTATGAATATAAACACCATGTGTTACTGGAAACTGAACACCACAGGCACTGCATGGGAAACAGAACTAAACCCCAGACCGGGTGAGCTTTAATGACTTATAAAACCATCAAAGTGCATATGATTGCATGTGAATCAAAGCCATGGTATTTTACCACAATGAATGCTGCCTACAAGAAAAAAAAAAAAAAAGGTTAATGTACCATAATCAAATAATCATTGTTCACTAAACACAAGCCTCAGCCAGCAAAGGTGTAACCCGAGAAAGCCATTTGCTGTAGGCAATCTGCCCATGTTGATGAATCACTAGGCTAACTGGTAGGGTACAATGTCTCCGAGTGCTGCTGTTATTTGACAACACCATCCACTGCTCTTGGTGTTGCATGTCATTAAGTCATGTGTTGAACAGGGAAGAATAAAGAAGGATGGACTGTGATGTGGATGACAAACCTCTCACTTGAAGGGTTTGGTCAAGCTGTCAATACCAAACTAGGCTTTCACAGAATCAAAGAATAGTTGAGGTCGGAAGGGACTTCTGGAGGCCACTTTGTCCAAACCCACTGCTCAAGCAGGGACACCTAGTTATCCAAGACCATGTTCAGATGTCCTTTGAGTATCTCCAAGGTGGGAACATCTCTCAAGCAGTTTGTAAATGAGTTGATTTTCACACTTGGACATCTGTTTAAAAGCTAGTTCCCTGCTAGTACTAGCTTAGAAGCTATATCCTAGCTCCAGTTACAAAACCCACACTATTAAGTTCATCCAGAAGTTTCTAGAATAGATGTAGCATCAAGATACATCCAGCCTTTCTTTTCTACCTATAGCCACTTGGGGATGGGACGACAAGGGGATCCTCCCTATTCTGCCCATCCTATCCACAAAAATGATTTTAGCTTCCAGAACGCTACGTGAGAACATCTCACAATGCTCTTTTCCTCCTTAATTTAATAGCAGCAACAACAGAGCAAACCAAAGCAAGCTAGGCTAAAGTTCATAGCAGTGGCAGAATGACCATGGTCAAGCAGCATGTCTAGGTAAAGCAGTACAAATGCAAGAGCAGCAAAGCCCAACTAAGTAGGGAGAAGTGGCTCACACAGATCATTGTGCTGAGTGACAGCCCAGTGATTGGTCCAGCAAAGGCTGCAACCTACTTCCAGACTAACTCAGGTCTCAACAGCACGTCAGCCTTGCTCTCTAGGGAGGTCTATGTGACAGACTAAGGTCTTAGCCTTAGTAATGCAAAACAAGTTATCCAGAACAGCAGGACATCAGATAGACCAGAGGTTAAAATATTTCCTTCTCATACAGTCATGGAAAAACAAAAAGCAACAGTAAAATATACACTCTCTTTCCTAAACTTATATGGTCATTTCAGAGAAGATCTGTTTAGCATTGGAAAACACCTGTTGTTTCGAATGAGCTCTAGCACTTGCGTGACACATCGGCTGGCACAGGTTCCCCTTGGGAAGCACTGTGACAGTGTTCCATCTTAAGATCAGTCATGCTGGCTCCCACTTGCTTAAGATGGTGAGAAGGCACATATGTACACCAACTCTGTGATAAGGAAAGCAACACTTTAGAAAGAGAGAAACACAAAATAGGAGGAAACACATCCAAAACCCTACAAAACCCTAAGTCCAGAAAACAGCAAAAGGCAGAAAGCCTCCTGTCCCCCTTCCAATGCAGATGAAAACGTAAACCAAACCCACATTTCATATTTGAGAAGAAGTTCTCTGCAAGATCTTACCATCTGAAACTGTGACAGGGTAAAAACTGACAAAAGCAGGAGACCAGATGGCTTTCAGAGACGCTGGTGGCAGCACACAGACCGCCATCCACCGGGCACGACAACAGCATGGCTCATTGCAAAGATATAAACTGCAGAGTCCTGTCTTTACTTGATTTTCTCTCAAATAAGTGTTACTGGAGGTTGGAACTGCCTGGGGGACTCAGCTGAAAGATGCACATCTCCAGTACAAACTCTCAGCATCAGTGGTTGCAACTCTCTCTGTGTTAGCAGTGTGCTCCTGGAAATGTCTTGCTGAGAGTGCACAACCTTGCTGGCACCAAAGTTCTGCTGAGGAAAATAGCACCATCATGGGCAGGGCTCCTCACCTCAATACTGCTGCTACGTCCTTCATCACAGGAAACAAGAAGAAATTAAGAGCCTGAAATCACTAACCAGAAAGCGAAGACTGTACCAGTCACACAGGGAAAAAGCTTTTCCATGACCTTCCTAGGTTTGTAGTTTGCAAGCATGACTAGCAACCCTCTAGTTATCGGAACTTAGTTATAGCTAAGCAGCATCAGTATTCATTTTGTATATATATTTTTAAAATGAAAAATCTGCAACCTTCTCCCTCTAAACATCTCAAGTTAAAAAATTTTCATATTTCAGCAGGCTATATTTAACTAGATTGATTCTTCACTGGAAACGAGAGTAATAAATAGGCTTTTGGGAAGAAATACTATTTGCGAAAGGCAAAACAAATAAATATAGCTATGCAGTGGCTACCAGCCAAAACTATACGTAGAACAGATTATAGATGTCTTTGAGATGAGTGGAAGGAATTTTATTACTCCATCATCACAAGCCAAATGAGATGTTATTGGCTGTTGAAGATAAAAACTAAATTCAAGTGGCCTAAATGAGAATTTCTGTTACTAAAAGGAGGGACTTTGGATCTCTTTCATGTATGTAAGAAGGGATTGATAGGAATATGAAATTTTTTCCAATCATTCTGGTCAGGGAAAAAGACATGTAAATGGGTGAAATACCAAATCCACTTCAACTGCAGGGAAGTGTAGAGAGGCAGAGCTGAAGGACATACATGGCCCTTTGCAGAAAGGCGCAAGCAAGCAAGCAAGCCTGGACTCACCCATCCAAGTCTGCCTGACCAGTGCAATTGAGCTGGCAGGTCTGTCCAAACTAGAGCTAGATCCAGCCCACATCAAAATATATCTCAGATTCACTTATCCTACAAGACAGTCTTAAATCCAGAACTGCATATAAAACAAAAAGGAAAAGCCATGTTATTTTTTGGTTTTCAGACTGAGTATACTTTTTGCAATGAGCATTCTTGCAGTCTGTTTTCTGGCATGTTTAAAAACAACAAGAAGGAAGACAGAGCTAAGCTAATTCTGTGAGAAGGGTCTATCAATTACCACCACAGCTGTAGCAGTCTGGCACTATTCCTCCCTGGCCACCTTTGTGAGAATAGTTTGCAAAAGTGACTGAAGCCATAGAAGCTGTGCAATGGGAAAGGGAAACGACTAAAACCGTAAGGATTAAACCAAAAGACAGCCTGTTGTGTAGAGGCTGTGTGCTACCAACCAGATGTCAGAGAAGGCAACAAGGTAGTAAATTTTGGCACAGACAGTTTGCAGTTTCATATGTATACCTTGAGTCAGGCACATGGAATAGATATTGAGTAAGCTGGATCTAACAAAATTTGAGCAGCTTTATGTTATATATTGCTCGGATCTTTGTCTTTAATGGTGAAAGAATGAGCTCTGTGTAAACTGCATCCAGTCTATTTTTCCCTTGCATAATGATGATTTTGTACTCCCTACCTCAAAAGCTGTCATAATTCTGCATGCAGCTTTCATTTCAACTGAACCCTATTGCTTTCCTCACTCTCTCCACTAGTTTCCCTCGTGTCCTGCCCTTTTATGATTTATTTACTCAGCAATTTTGGTAAGCCAGGATTTTCCCTCTACAAAGTTACCACATAATGAAAGCGTGACATTAGTGTATAAATGTCATCATTTAAAACATTAAGGAGCAACTATGCCTTTCCTATTGTTATACCATTTTCCCAAGGAGAGTAGGTGCCAAAATCTGCAGTCTATTTCAGTGACAAACTGAGAAAGGACAAGTGATGTGAGGTTCTGTAGACACTATTACTCTTCATGTTTGGGAGCTTAGTAGGTCAGTAATACTGAATTGTCCGTTTTCAGGGAAAACTGACTGCTAAAACCAGGAATGTGAGACTTACTGCCCTTTTTAGAACAGTCAACATGAGTTGACTCATTGTCTCTTAATTAATTTAAAAGTATAAAAATGAAGTAGCTGTGCTTTTAAAGTTACACTGATGAAACCGTAAAGAGAAACAGATCCAAAGCAAACAGAGAAACTCAAATGTGTGTACTTGCAAGGACCACTCTTCTCAGAAATACCAATGCAATGCCAGTGGAGAAGAACCTTAGAATTCAGACATGATCCCTTGTTAGTTATTTTGAAAGGTAGATGACTGGTCAAAGAAAATGGTACAGATCATTAACAGAAGAATCAATTTGTTATGTATCAATAAACAAGCCTGATAATAAAGTTAATAATAAACCCCATGATGTTTTCAGTGAGAAGAGAGATTTGCCATCATTTCAGAATTAAATAAAAAGAAAAAATCCTGAAGGAAATTGAACTTGTTATGTGGTTATTGTACATTAATACTCCTTACCTGATAAGAACCAGTAATGAATAGATAACCTCAGCTCATGAATAAAGTTCTTTCAACTTTACAAGGGCTAAGAGTTAACATTAAAGGGTTTGGTTCCTTTTTAAGATGTGATCTACTATCACACTGCAATTGTTCAGAGGCACTTGAGCTGATATCTTGGTTCCCTTCAGCGACACAGAAAACTCCCACTGCTATGGAAAAACAATGTAAAAATAGTGACATTCTGTACAATTAATATCACCAGTAAACCCACTCCTCCTTAGACAGCAGTATAAGTGAGCTCAGTACATGAGTGTTTCTATGCAAAAATCATCCTTGAACAGGGAACTTCAAATTTTATGCATCTACTCAACCCTTAGCATATCTTCTACTCCAAATACTTTGTGTATGTCCAGTATTTCATAGACAGCAAGCAGTGTTATATCTATTTGATGACATTCAGACTATATACTTCAGCACCAGAACATTTACACCACTTTGTTTTTGTTTTTTTTTTTTTTATTATTCTGGTCAAGATAATAGCTATCAAGACACCTTGAGGCTAATCCTTCACAGACCATCATTTGATTCTGTGATCAGTTACTTGGCTGGCTCTATCACAAATGCCTTTCATTATAAAATAAAATGGACCACTGCATCTCTAGCTTCTTAACCCTAAGAAGTCTTCAAAACGGCATAAAACAACTGTTGAAATGTCATTGGTGCTAGAAGAGCAACATCAGACTATTCTGCAGAGACAGCAGCATAATATATGAAGAAAATACATAAAAGGGTCCAAGGTCATGTGAGAAAACCACGGCAAAGCAAGGATGTGAATCCTGGCCTCATGATTCCAGGCAACATTTGCACTGGATCCTGACGCAGGGAGAGTAGCAGGTCTGCCCAGTGCATATGTAAGTCTTTTTAACCTCCCACTGAATCTCCCCTGATTTTTGCAATCAGTGGTTTCTTCTCGTAATGAAGCAGGCATATAATTCTAACTTGATTTCAAGAGAATTACTGTAATTGCCACCATCGGAATAATACATCCACATATAAAGAAATGGCTTTTCTTCTACATTTTCCATTGGAAAATTTAATTTCTGTGTTAATGCACAAAGATATTTCACTAAGCCATTTGCTTTCTGCTCTCAATAGTTGCAAAATATCATCTCCAAATGAAGTTCCCATAAACAGTTATTAGTTTACCAGTGAGCTAATCCTAATAAAATCAATAGAGTCTGACCAGATCTTTTCTATAGCATAGAAAACCACCTTAGGGACCACTTAAAATATGTGTTATGGTACTATGTCTCAAACCATAAAAATAAGAGGAAAGTTACTGTGCCAGATCTTTTTACATATATGCAAAATGAGCCTTATCTGATTTCTGTTTACTATGCCACCACAGTTGCAGTAATTTTGACTTGAAGATTAAAACAAAACAAAAACAAACAAACAAACAAACAAACAAACCCCAACCAATCAAACAAAACCCAGGTCCCTGGCATTTGAAAGGACAAGATCAGTTCATTTTAGAACAGTGGGCATCAACTTCTGTATATTAACCTGTTACATACACACCACACAATTTCAAGCAAAGGGCGAAACTGGAGACACAGTTGCTGAAGTCCCAACGTTATGGTGGCATTTCATAAAGCTGCATGAAATGGAATTAAAGTGCCATGGAGGGCACATGTTCATCTGAAGGCTAACACGGCTGGCAATAAAATTGTGGCTAATGAGTCATAGCAGAAAAAGTTTGGGACTTTTCCTGTAGAGAGTTCAGGGAAGTCAGAGCTAAATTCACTTGCAGAACAGGAAGAAGTTTGAACAGTCTCATGTGAAATGTCTTTTATACTCTGAATGTTAACAGAACTCCTGTCCCTAGCATTTGGGTTTCTAAACAGATGCCTTGGACTAGAATAATCTGCTCTTCCATATAGCAGCAGGCATGGCTGCAGTAAAGTGTTTCTAAAACATATCCATGCTTTCCCTCAGGGGGCTGTACTGTAGCTGCATGAATTAAGGCAGTCTGAGTTTCCAGTGTGAACAGGCCCCAAGGCTGGCAGGCAGATCCAGAGCGATGGAGAGGGGAGCGGAAGGAAACAGAGCAGGCAAACAAAACACAAACAGTAAAGATTCTGAACAAACTGGAATTTGCAAGATGTACACTAAGACAAATAGCAGCTGTGGTATTTGATGTTTATGTAGCTGTTTTTAATGGTCCCATAGTTCAGATACAAAGAGATGATTCTCTGTTCCTAAGCACCAAGCCACTCTCCGGAAGCTCCAAAAATGCTTAGCACAGCGACTCTATTTCTTATATATCACAATAAACAAACTTGCAAAGGAGCTGGATTCTGAAAGCCGGTGTAAGAAAGAAAAAAGCGGGGTGGGGAAAGCAGCAGCCCACACAGCATCGAATGCTGGTAGGCTCTGTGCTAAATAGCAGATGATTCTTACTGAATAACTGCCCTAGATTTAGCAAACAATACAAGGAACAAAAATAGAAACCTATTTACATATTGCTGTTAATAACTTTATTTATAGTGTCACAGCTAGAGCACAATAACTGTAGCCATGGCTTCACTTGAAAGCCATTCAGCGTGGAAGAGTCAGACAGAAACTGTTTTCTCAGTCCTTACACAACTGAAAGAAAATCCTGCTGACAACAGCCAGCTACCAGAATCCTTACGAACAGAACCAGAAAAAGTTAACAGTGGTGAAAGGAAAAAGCAAATAATTCCCAAGATCCTGCTGGCCTCTGCTCCTCCTGGATGCTTCAGACATGCTGTGGTTAATCAAGGACCTCTGAGGCTAGAAAACCTAGCAGATAAATTGTCATTTCAGTTTGAGCCTCATGATAGCATCTTACAGGGATACTTGACTGAAATTTTTAGGGTTGGTTTGTTGTTTGATGTTTTGGTTGGTTGGTTGTCTTTTGTGTGTTTGGGGTGAGGTGGGGTGGCAGAGCTGGGTTTTTAAACAAGAAATACACACAGGGCTCAGACTAAGTCCACAGCTCCAATAAAGAATTGTGTGTCCAGCGTTTAAGAACATTCCTATCAAATCCACATTACCTGGTACATGACTGTAGCCAAATCTTTGCTGGGATTCCATATTCCTGCCAGCTAAACTACCACTGGCCTGTCAGAACAGACTGGTACATCTTTAAGGATCAGAAATGCACACAGAAATTCATGTCTTAGCATTAGCATTCTGCACGTGCCTGCTATATAGAAGCAAATGGAATGAGAATGCAAGCAAGGAAACTGTCTCTTAAGACCCTGAGAAGTGAGAAAACATGGATCTAGTTTTTCCTCTGCCTGAATTCAGCCTGGACAATGGGCTATACTGGATTAGGAACAGGGGTGCCCTCATGACCTTGTGCTGCCATGCTCATTACATGTAAAACAGAGTGATTAGGGGCAGAAACAGCAAGCACCTTGCTCTGCCCTGCTGATTATGGTGTGTTCCATGACATGGGACAGTGACATTCAAACTGCTGCTTTGGGTTTGATTCTTTTATGTAAAAAATGAAACAGAGTTAACAAAAGAGAAAGAGGATGCTTTCTTTGGCTAGGGCTTCTCCTAGCAAAAGTGGCCTCAAATGCCCTCTCGCACATGGGAAAACTGAAACCGGGTAACCTACACCAGCATGTAGGTCAAGCCTCTGTGCCCCAGGAAAAGCATGACACACCCCATGTCTGGTGTCTCCTCAGATCTTCACTGTCTTTGTGTTTTACTTTCTGCCACCTGCAATGTCAGCTGAATTAATTAATTGCTCTGGGTTTTCATTTTAGTGAGAAACAGAAAGATGCCCATTTGGCACGGCAATCTAGCCAAAATGTAGCACTAATTCCCCCTGGAGATACAGCCAACAGTCACAAGCAGTCCTGAGCACAAAGAGTGCATGTGTTTGTGCACACTCCCTGCTTGTTCTTCTGCACAATTCTGCTGCTGCGCAGGCAGGACAGAGTCTTCAGAGTCTAGTTGTTAGGACATGTCTGTAGCAGGAGCCAGGCATTTCTGAGTTCTAATCAGTCTCGCTACCCAGTCAAATTAAAGAAATCACTGTCAATCTCAGCCTCTCCATCCCCAGTACTGACTTCCCCTGTGGGGTCGATGAGTAGCAGTGGATAATTACACAAGAGTTTCTGAGTGTATAAGGCACTAAAAAATGGAAGCAGGTGTTTCGAGACAGTGCCCATCACTCAGCAAGATTACTTAGAATTTGTTAGCAATACAATAAATGTTGCCTGATACACTTAATGGAAAAAGATAAAGTTGTACAACGTGACAGAAAGCAAAATGCAGCTTTTATGATCCTCAACTAGAAACAATCCTTGAATCTGCAGCAAAAATAACCTAAAAAAAGATAAAAGAATACACAAAAGACATTTACAGAAGACAACGAATACATATACTTAAGCGACATCTCCTGATCTAATAAATACTAATGAAGTCCATATTGAGTTTCTGCATTACAGAACTGTAGCCCTGGATGACTGTCATCAGATGCCATTTTATAATGGATGAACTAGAAACACAAAGCATTTCCATCCTCCTGCAATCCTATAAAGTTTTAGTTTTGTACAGGTGTTCTCCAATACTACTTCCTCTCCTCTCCGCTCCCCCTCCACTTCCGGCTGATTTTAGGCTTTCAGAGAAGATGCCATTTTCAACTTACTGCTCCACCACTACATACCTCCAAAGAAAAGGAGCTCAGCAGGTAAATCATATCAGCAATTTCAAGGTCTCTTGGCTGGCAAGACATTTGCAAATGCTTCCTATTTCAGTAATAAAATTTTTTCAGTTTGTAGCTGAAAATGACTGAAAGTACAGGGTATCAACTGGGTAAAACTGTAACCCAACTTTGCTTGTACGTTAGATCTCTAACACTAAACTGACCTGCTGGCTGTTGTTCTGCAGAAGGGAAGATTCTTAAGGAAGAAAGGCAAAGAATGTGGGGTTTTTTTTCCATTTTAATTGAAAGAAAGTAAAACTATTAAATCAAAAGGCCTCTTTTTCTTCTGCCTGGAAAGAAAAAGGATCTCACAAAGGGGCTTACAGTAGTTTTGAATGTAATCCAGAACAAAAGGCTCCAAATGAAACAGAGTAATTATACTTTTATGGATCAGCATTTGGCTTCTGTCAAAGCCTGATCTGTAACTACAATTGCTCAAGTTTCCCTGAGCAGAAGCCAAAGTTTTGTTTGTTTTATTCTACAAATTGATTCTTATTAGCTCATGCTTTGGAAACAGCCACAGCAGAAAGCAGCAGTGCATTCATGTGCTTGCTTCCAGGACTGGAGACTCTCCACTAGAACTGCTACGGCACAGAGCTGTCCACTACCTAAAACTGTATACATCTGTGTTCCATTCTCTTATCTCCTTTCCTCCAGTCATTATTCACAGTTGCTAAACATGCCCCTTGTTTTCCAAGGCTTTTTTGTCTTTCCTAACTTTTTTGCCTACTCTCCCAACCTCACAAATATCTCATAAGCTCCACAGCATAGGGGTTCTCATTCCCTTCATGGCCCAGGATGTTACAAAACATCTTTCCAAGTTGGTGCTGCATCCAGCAGTGATATACAGGTCTGCCAGGCCTCTGAGAACACAAATNGGCCACACTATTCCTGATGCATTAGAAGAAGTTGTCCTGGTAAGCTATTAGCAACACATTCCTTGCAATGAGTAGTAAATGGAGCCAGTGCTCTGATAATAAGGAATTGTGCTTAAAGAAAACACCCAAACCACCAACAAAATAAACACCCCAAAGAAATGAGCTGACATGGTGGATCAGCGAACTGTCGCTAGTACAGCTCTGCTGGAAAAATTCCACACTAACTCACACACTTAACCTTCAACTTCATGTGTGAGGGCAAATTGTGCTTCCAGATACTCTGTACAGCTACTAATGGGGACAAACAGACATTTACAGGTGATCTTACAATTGAACAAACCCATGATCATTCAGCTTTCTGCATACCACTTACTGGGGAGAATTCTGCAATAGGAGGCTAGGAGAGAACATTCTGCTGACGGTCACACACATCCAAGTTTTACAGGAAGCCACTGTACTAGGTTTTTGGGCTAGAAGGTTGAGTGTAAAAAACTGAAGTTGAGGGAGCTGACGATTGTCCTACATATTCAAGAGGTTTATTTAGGAACTTTACTCAGACAGGTACACAGTTAATGGTTAAGAACATCCTTAGATTTTTTTCAGTGCTTTTGAGAGTCTCAAATATTTGCCAAACGTGGATACAGCAACTACAGAGATCCCTGCTGGTCATGGAATCAGGGAAGATAACACCTGTATTCCTGCATCTTGTTGGTTTTTTTAATCCTATCACATGCATTTCTTCTCAGTTTCTGAACACTATTTTGAAACTTCCAAGTCCTCAGAACCTACATGATCTTACAAATCCTTATTCCCACCACTTAAAACTGTATGCATCTTGCTAGGGCTTTGTAATGGAGACATAAATGGATATTGAAAAATCTCAACTTTCTGTCACTCCACAAGGCCAGAGCATCTCTATCACTCCATAAGGCCAATGCCCTGTCAATGGTGTGTGCATGCTGAAATTAATCTATTTGGTCTTTTGCCTCCTTTGCTGTTCTGTGCAGCCCTGTTGCTTCTCATTTCCGTTAGTCCTGTTTCTGAAGTGACCTGTTCTTAGTCTGTTTTTTAATGCAGTGTGCAGAGTCAGTACCAGTCTCTAACTTTTTACCACTTAATATCATACAAAATTAATAAAAAAGAGAAGTTAAAAAAAATATACTATGTCTTTCAGTTACTGGAAGACACAGACTCAAGCTAACAATGCATTAACTTGAGTCACAGGATACTAGATCACTTGAGAGCTCTTTCCACTGATTGGTTTCAGCTTTTGTATCTTTGTTTATCTAGTGTCAAAATTATATATAAAATCCATTAGAACAGACGCACAAATTAGCAGCAGTTGTTGAGGGATATAAATATAGTATAAGAGAAGTTAATCCATCCCCACCCAAAACTCTGCCTCTCTTTTACAGTTTCTGTGAGAGGGCTTTAAATAGTTTTACAAAGTTCAGTGCATTAACTAATTTTTATTCTGTTAATTTTTGCTTTTAAGTCATTCTAGTTTAAGGAGGCAGCAAAAAAGTGGGATAATTTTAACAAGAACCTCTTGAAATGTTATATAAACTCAATGTTCTTAAACCCACTTTGCACGTTAACTATATGACAAAGCAGTTCATAAACTGAAGTTTAAGCAAGCTTGTACAAGTAAGTCATTGCAAAAGGAAAGTTTTGGTCTAAAAAACCTCAATTTTTCTTGTTAAAGTTACTCCAGAATAGAGAAGACTGGGGATGGATTAGTTTAATAAACACGCCTTGATGGTTTTTTTTTACCATAAATTTGATATATTTGTTTTTACTATCAGGCCAATCAGCAATAAGACTTTAACCTTAAAGAAATGTTAATTTGTTTTTATTACTATTGAAGAAAAAAGAAAATCCAAATAAATGTAATGAATTATTATGGTGCTCTGTAAACTTCTTTGAGCACCTTCATTATTCTCTCCAAATTACTATTAACAGTAATTTCATCATTAGAACATCTAATAGTCCTCAATCCATCACTTTGTGGACTTCATAAATCCTTGTGTAAACTCAGAATAGCAGGGTGTGAATTATACATCACAGACCCTTCCTAATTGCTTATGGCTTGTTGGTGGGTGCAGATCTGCAATCACCTGGCTTGCTGCACTTTTGAGATGTTATCTTTATTACAACACACGTGTTTATATAGTGCACCCAGCGGGATGCCTTGCAGCCCATTATTTATCTGTTTTGTTCTTCAGAGGGTACAAGGCTTTCTCACAGTCCTGAAGACACCAGGAGTTCCCAGTAGGGACCAAGATCACAACATATTCCCAGGTCAAAAAGAAAGATCTGCAGACAGCCAAGTACTTAACCAAGCTGGCACGCCAGTACTTAACCGAGGTTGCTGTGCACATGCACAAAGAGGAAGATTTGATAAAATATATAAACCTGATCTATTCTTTGGCTTAAAAGCTTTCAAGTATGAACCATCAGAACATACACATTCAACGGAGGGTGTGATCTTAGGTTGAAATATCTGCTTTAATATTAATGGTTAAATTTATTGCACAGCTTTAATGCCAAGTTCAGGTGTAACAATGGGTGCAAAATAAGCAAATTCCTTTACATGTGGATTTCAGCTTGAATGCCTTTCTCCAAAACACACTGATTTTTCCTCTCAAAACCAACAAATTGGCTAAGAAGTGTCAAGTGATTAGTGGTAGTAAACGACCTTCACCCATAGGTGAAATCTATTTCAGAACTTTATAAAAATTATTGATAACTTAAAAAGAAATAATTTTAATTTCTGGAAAATTAAGAAGCCGTGATTCACTTACAAGTGAAGTTCCCAGGAGCTGGCTCTTGACAGAGAAATAGAAGAGTTCCCATATAGGTAAAACTCACTGCTGTCACTTGGGTAAAGGTGTGGGAAGGCTGATCATTTCCTTCCTACTCACTGTTCTCAGCCTACAGCCTCAGCCAGAAGCTATGGCACTTAAATGCTGGGAGCCCCTAAACCTACACGAAACCCACAGTTTCCCCTCCACCTACCTGCAAAAACAACCTTCTTGTAACCTACTTGTAGTCATATGCCTCGAGTGAAGAAAAGGAGGCAGAAGTCTTGCTAAGACTTGATGCTGAGAAGCAATGAATCATCCCATGAACGCATTTTGGAAGGAGATTGAAGCTCGCAAACTGGCAGAGAAGAGAGAACAGCACTAGGAAGCAATACATGGATGAAAACCTGTTCTTGGGCAGCTAAATGCTGTTCTTCCTCTTCTTCGAACATAAAACATCAAATTTTCACTTTGCTAGTGCCCAAAAAGGGGAGAAGATAAGAAGTGAGATAGATTATACAGTAAATACTAAAACCATATACTGCTCCTGTCCTTTCCTGGAAACAAGGCATTCCACAGAAATAAAAGCTACATAAATTTTGGCTGAGACAAGAGATTTGGGGAAATCCTTGAAAATATCCATGGAAGAACTGTCAGAAATTAATATATACCGTGCTGTAAAATTAAAATGGTTTTTGCTTACCTTCAATAACCTCTTGAAAATGCCTGAAAACAGAACTGGGATGAGCTCCTGAACAAAACCAGGCCACTGGCCTAACTACCTCCAAAGGAAACTCTCTGTCTGACCTGGGTTTGGTAAGGTATGTCTCATTATAAACCTACTTAGCATTTCAAAAGGCACTGTTAGCAAGCCAGAAAAACAAACAGTCTCATGCCTATACTCAACAACAAGAACATACCATTAAGTAGCACTTTGCTTTGGCAAGGTACAGCACTAATATGTCCATTTGCACCAATATTCCCCGGGAGCTGCAATCACAACTCAGCTTTGTATTGGTATCGGTAAATCTTGTAACAGGAAGAAACATTAAGACAAGATGTCCTATGTGCAAGGACAGTGGGAGAAGGGAGAAAATTTCACAAATTTTGTAGAATAAAATTACACATAACCTTGCAATCTAAGAATTTAACATACTTCACCAGCAACAAATTACTCACCATAACGCTTGCAAGACAAAGAGGTTAAGTTGACCTGGCTGGTCTGAATATACTGATGCTCAGCTAAAGTGCAACTATTTGGTCATTTTTATGGGCAGAATTTTTGCAGTTCAAATGTAACTAAATCAGAAAAGCAGCTAACAATATTTTTTGTTTACAAAGCCGAAAGCAAATGGACTGCTTCATTTCTGCAAATGGTTTAGTTCGAGTTGTCAAGACATGAAAAAAACTCTGAGATAGGTTAATGTTGAGTACATGATTCATAAGAATTATGTGAAGGGAAGAGAAGAGGAAACTGTCACTTTCACTGTGCTTGGATGCCAGCCCTGAAATAAGCTTCTTGAAACAGTTCATCAAAAGAATTTCGATGACAAAGCCAACCTTTATCCCTTCACACAGGACTTCAAACTTCCTTTTATATATAGCACAGAGATTACTATATTTGGCCAAACCTAGATAACATTAAAGCCGTTATCACTGCAGTGTGATACTATAAATAGCAATACTAATGTACAACATTAAAAGTTTTGCCTGGGAAGCAGGATAGACAAACAATATTATCTATGTGTATTTTAGGATTTGTCTATCAGACACAATCTCATTCATGATAATGTGAACCAATTTAGTTACATAATTAACCTTGTTGTTTACCCAAAATTACTTTCATAGTCTTGGGAACTCCTTTCCTGATTGCATTTGACAATAGACTTTATATTTAACACACACACACATATGTGGGAAAGGTCAAATCACACTCTGAGGTTCTGGGTTTGCTGAAGTTAACTCTCATTCAATAAATCTGGACAGGAAATGGTTTCATTCTCCATTAAAATTTTCTGTTCATTTGCATCATAAGAGAGTGCATTAACTCTAAACCTCTTCATCTTAGTTTCATCATCACCTTAAATAACCCTGAAACAAATTTTCCTGCCAAATACTGACAAGAAATTTTATTTTTTTGTTATGGATAAATTAGTTTCTGAACTTTACTTTCCATAACAATAAGCAAGAGATTATGAAGTCATTCTCAGGAAGTCCTGATAGGGCTCTAAAAGGATTTTCTTTTACCCATTCAGGTCAGAAAGACTGCTGTATTTTGCGTAAAACATCATACATGCCTAAACAGAGAGAGACAGCCCATCCCCTAAGAGAAGTGTAACACAGTAAGCAGTATCGCGGCTGAACTGCCCCTTATTAAAGGATCATGGCTGTGTTTTACAGAGCTACTACTGTGTAAAGGGTTAACCCTCCTAGGTCGGGGGAGTGGTCAGAACCTGACCCCACTTCTGCTCGACCCCAGGTGTAGCGTTTAGCCCACTCCCACTTCCTGTCTGGACCCCCCTATATAAACAGTGGAACATCCTGTTTTCCCCCTTCTCCCACCTCGTAGCTAGCCTCTTACCACGCGGTGGATATCCTCTTCGGACCCCTGCCATCCAATCCGGTTGTATATATATCTTTTGTACCTTGTCATCCCTTCCCTATACCTATTTGTAACTTCCCTATCCTGAGTACCTTTTATTTGTTGTTAAATTTTTCCTTTACCTTCCAAATCGTGGCCAGACTGTTCTGTGGGTGGCTTTACCCCTTCTGCCTTTTGTTTTCTCTCCCCTATCCAAGGCAGGGGGGGAGGGGGGAAGACATCCTATTATCACTGTATTGGTTTCCCCTGAGAAGCTAAACTCTAACCAATACATACTGGCACCTAAGAAAGAAGTAATTTCTGCATAAATTTTAGATTGATTTTTTTTTCCCTTAAAAGAAAAAGAAAGAAACTAAGCATACCACAGAATTGGTCATTTAGAGACTATCCAATTTAAAACAGGAAACCCCCTCTCCACACACAGTAGCTTCATATAATATTAGAATAACATTTTATGCCAGTAGAGTGGTTTTGGTTTGTTTTTTAATTAAAATTAGAGGTGGTCCCAAAAGCCCAGAACAAATAATCTCTGCAAATTAAAATATTTAATCTTCTCTGAAACAGAATATAGTAAACCGCTTCTCCCCCACAAAATGTCAAACCAGGCTAAGTGCAAGAGGCTGTGATCCTGTTCCTCCTGAGTTCAAAGGGCCAAAGCTAAACCCAACTGGGAGAGAAACATTCAGTGTCAGTGAGGCTCAGTATCTTCACGTTAACTGCAAAATCAGCGAGCAACCCCACTCTGAAGAGCCAGCGAAGATGAAGATCTCAAGCTCCAGGTGCGACAATGGCAATTTTATACCTATATGCTAATGAAAATTCTCACCCATTACACTTCATTTACAATTTACCTTTTTAACTGATCTGGGAGAGTGGGAAAAGGGAATCACTGGATACAGCCACTGGAGAAGGGAAACCTGTACCTCTCTGCTGACACACAGAGATTTCCACTTCTACGAACTGTGGAGGAAATGCTTCTGCTCATAAATCACCAACAGGAAGCCAAATTCAATAGTTGGGCACAGAACCCTTGCACCGATTTCACATACTTCTCAATTGCCTTGACACAATAACCTTTAGCTCATAAAAACTTGGATCTTATGACATTTTTGAACAGTGACTAAAACAAAACAAAATTGCTAAGCGTTCGCCTCTCAAAAGCCTTCCCTTGAGCATTTCCCCATGAAAAGTAAAGAGCATGCTTGTTTTTATTCAGCCATTTCATTAATCCACATCAAGACACTACCCCCCACCACCAATGTGTTTCTGTGTGCACATAAATGCTTCTAAATCACTGGCAGTTATTCCCACTAGAGGTGGTTTCAGTGCACCCAGGCAAGAGCAAAGGCTCCATGCTGAACTCCTAGTGTGAAATGAGTCATTTGTTCCAAATCATGTTTCCTTTTTTCAATATTCGTACTTAGTTATTCATTTCCCTAAAGTACATGAAGATGAGATGTTCCTAAGTTACTTTCCATTTGCTCTCAGTATATATACTATCTTACTCCTATTTCTTATCTCCCTTTTTCATGATCTCAGTAGGTTTTGATTTAGGGCCTAGTAGGAACAAAGCCCACACTTTGAAGAAGATAACCTTTAAACTGTTTCTCTTCGCAAGATTCTGAGACCTTGGCCTCCTGTCACATGGCAGCAGTCAGTACCTGTAAGGGCTTGATTCCTAAACAGTCATACCATGATGAACAACACTAAAATTATTTTTAGGCTGCAGAAGTATTCATATTATTCAGTAAATATGCAAGGTGAACAAATTAAATGTGTGTAAGTTTTCTGTTAGCTACTGATCGGGATGGTCTCAGGAACTGATTAGTGTTTATACTCATTTATGCAAAGAGACTTCGCCTTTTATGTTACTTCACAGCCCTAACTAAAAATCAGAGTAAACTGTTTTCTCTCTCTGTTCTCTGGGCCATGCATAATTTTTTTATTGTACCTTTTGAGATCTCCATGTCTCCACAGCAGCCATTATGTTTGGGCTATTTTTTCTACTCACAACCTCTCCATCAGATTCCCCTCTCCTTTTAAAGTTTTAAATTTGCAAATTCAGTTTATTATTGTTTACTTAGTAATGTAGTCAGAACTTAAATTATTGCCCTAAAGAGATAATCACCTTTACTAAGTTTTGACTGTATCAAACAACTTTCAGACCTGCAAATAATGAAGTATGGAAACAGATGTGAAAGACTGTAATACCATTCTGACTAGTCTCACATCACATCTAAAGTGAATGTCAAACTGACCTTTGAGTACTGGAAAAAAGTAATTTCTCTCTTAAGAAAATTCACAAACAACTTCTAGCAAAAAAAATGTACACACCTTCCTGGACAAGCTCAGTGCCATTAAGGATAAAATGGAGACACAAAACAATCTAATCTACTGCAGCACATACTTTGCTGAAGGCACTCTGGATGGCCTCTTCTCATCTTCGTCACCATATGTGTTTTCTTTATTTCTATCACTGAACCATTATTGTCTTTGATGTCTGATATTGTTTTTGTCTTCAGTATTGCTAGTGAATCTTCATCTGTTTACTGAGTCATGATCAAAAATATGAAGGCCTGAACAGAAGTCCATCCAAGAAAGCACACAGATTTGCTCTGATTTCAGTGAGTTTTATATCAGACTCTACACTCAGCAGTGAGCCATCTCTTCCTAGTAAGCCTGCTTGCACATTACCTCTCCCTGCAACCCAGAATGCTAAGGAAATGCCTTTAAAGGCTTCAGAATTTCATGTGACTTTCACTGCATCAACACCTGGAGATTATGAAGGGCGCAGTGTATTAGAGATCTACTTTTATTTGTTGATCATCAAGTATCAAAAAATGTAATTCACCAACATAGATAAGAGAGAAGGCTATGCAAGCAGTTTACGGGAAAACTTCTTGAAGAAGTACAGATGGAGGGATGAAAAAGGGAAGCTTTCTGTCCCCAGTCTCTGTGACTCTGTAGAAGTATTTATAGACTCATGGAGCTGTTACACAGTTGCAGAATTTGGCTTAGAAGAGAGGTAAGTGATCACCAAAGAGGTCAGGTACAACAGTGGCGGTAAAATACACCAAGATTAAGTTAAGTTTAACTTGGTAACTGCAGCCTGTAAAGATATCCAACTAAAGTTCTACTTTAACACCTCTTCCACTGGAAGTGGACAGTGGAACCTGGCAATGTTCAGAAATTCATGGGCCTGGACTACCCCAGCAACACAGACTAGGTTTGATTTTGCATGGCTTGCCAGATATTGGATATCAATTTCTTTGGCTCCTTGAGGTAGACCAAGGAGCAACATGTCACTGGGTGATTGAGCAGGTGCCAAGGGCTGCCACTAATGGATCCCCTGTTTGTAATTTCAGACTGGTAGAGACCATGGCATGTCCTCAGCTGGGATCTGCAATTCACTCCATGACAATCTTTAACTTGCAGCCCCACCACGGCTTATCAGAAAAGCCCACGTAACTGCCTAAAAATAACTACACTCAAATATATCACCTCAACATCACTAAGACTCATTCTAAGAAAGGAAGGGGGAAAAGATAAAATCTAAAGAAAGAGATCAGTTAAAGTTACTTCTCAAAGGAAAATGTTGCAGGAATGCAGTAATCCCCCTTGAAACAGACTTTCAAAAGTCAACTGGTGACACTTCAGAGTCTTTACACTTGTTTTGGATTATGTGTCATGGTCATCTTCACCTCTGGGCATTAAGCATCAAGCACTGGGAGGGTCCCTCCTCTCCCGCAGCTGGGAGATGAGCTGCTGTTCTTACCTGACATTGTCATGCTTCTGGATGTAGATCTTATGAAACATCATATCTTCCTGTTTGGCATTAATGTCAGCTTTCATCTCCATGGCAACATGTCGAGGAAGTACAGAGAGCAGGAGACGCTCCTGTGGAGTCAGACAGATGAACCAATTAAAACACCTGCTGCCCAGTTAACAAACACACTTTGTTCCTTACTGGGGAGAAATGAGTCACCAGTTTGGTGAGAGATGAGTACAACCAAGTGAAATGGTCTCCATAAACCCAGTAGCTGATCTCCTAACAAGTCATATGCAATTCTGTACCAGCTGCTTCATAAGAATTCAATGATTTTAGAAAAAAAGTTTGGCTTCTTCAGCCCAGCTTCACTGGGCTTATGATTCATAGTTGGTAAATCATTGCAAATGAAGGAGCCACACACCTCAAAAAGTGCCTGCACATCATTCTTGGAAGGACTCTGATAAATGATACTGTCTGATCTCCTACACACCCTCTCACACCACCATGAAGTCCTCTTTCACATAACACCAGAGGTCTGATACCCAACACCCTTAGGCAACACTTAAAATTCCTTCATTTCCTATCTTATCATCTAAGCACATGACTCTTAACAGGCCCAATCCTGTTCTCAGAAGTTAAAAAATCAATAGGAATGCCACAATAACACTAGCATGGAAAGTTAGCCCAGCTACACAATGCACTATTACACTTTTACATTTAAAACCACTATTTGTGCCCAATTGCAATGAAGACCTGTAAATCACCACTCACCTACAAGAGTATTTTCATTAATCACCTCTGTTATCAACAGCTGTCATCTCTCCACCCTCACCTGGCACTCTTATTTACTGTCACTTTAATGTGACTTTCATAACAGAATTTTGCAAGCTGTTCCACATGTAGTTTTGCACGCTAGGCAAAAATCAGTGACATGATACAATGATGACTTTATGGTAATTTCCCTCCAAACTCATACAGAAGCTTCTCCTTGGTATTACTCTAAATTTGGTGGCAATTTGATGCAGAAGCTATAGAATTTAAATTTGCAGGTAGTATACACCAGTGCCTCCTCGGGGCTCATATCAGGAATCACATCTGAGAAAATCTGCCTATACTTTCATTTTATTCCCACTTTCATCCTTTGCAGTTCAAAAGAAGTTGGTGCTATAGCTGAAGAAGGTGTGGAGCATCTCTTTGGGATCAGCTCCACTGTGGTCCAAGCTGCAGGCAGTGCTCTGGAATAGCTGAAGAATCCTAAAAGCTTGTGCCACTCCCATCTTTATTTTTCTTTACCTGCAGTGAGCAGAGGGAAGAAAAAGGCTTTCCTTCCTGAAGACAGACATAATGTGGCATAAATTAAGGTCCCTAACCTTATCTAACAGCTCGCTAATTCTCAACAACACAGGGAACCGTAGGACTCAAATGCAGTTCTGACTCAGAGGTCAGCAGTCCTCTAATCCTACTAATTACTCACGTCACCAAACCTCTTGTCCATACCAGTTAGAGTTAAATCTAATTCCTAGATTCAACTGAAAGTTTCCCATTTATTTCTTCCTCCAAGGAGAGAAGGGAACTTTGGGGGAACCAGAGGAAGATGAATTCACTGGCAATCTTCTCAGCATGCACTGAGACATTTTATAGTCTGCAGCGCTGTCCAGTATTTTCTTTTTTATTTTCTTTCCCTTCAATGTGTACCTTAAAGAGATTACTTCTTGCCTCCAAGTCTCTGAAGAGGCAGCAATAACACAGAAGAAGATGTGTTGGGAGAGATTTCTATCTCCTCTGCTCAAAACTGCAGCAGGCCTGATAAGAAACCTTCTTTTAAAGTACTCTCACCTTCCCTAGCATACTGCAGGCACTAACAGTTACATATCCACTTTTTTTTCAAAAAAAGATCATGAATCAGGCACGTGTCCTCAGGCTTCTGTCAGCTGTTGGCATGCTCCTTGAGTGCAAAAGCACAACACATTTGTATGCTCTCCAGAGTAACTGGTGTATACACTGTTGTCATTTGCATATACTCAAATGTGCAAAAATTGCTATTTTACATGTGATTTTCTATATCCTCTAAATAACTCAGAGCTTCATGGGAGTTTCAGGGGCACCCACAGGTTTGGTACATTCCCTGTAGGCGCAGAACAACAGAGAGATGTTTTGTTTTTTTTTTCACTTGCTTGTTAAGCAGGGACACTTTCAGGTGACTGAGTATCTCTTACTAGTACTCCAACAGATTTTCACATAAATTTCTGGGTAAATTTCCCTTGAAAGCCCCCAGCCCTGCACTTTCTGGCAGCACAGGCACTTGTCAGAATAAATCATCAATATTTTCAAGACACTTGAAATCTCCAGGAGATGAACTAACACTGCACCTATTGGGGAGTAAGGTAAGACTTGTCATGTAAAATAAAACCAGGAAGCACAACGTTCCTTCATGCAGCAACTAATTAGGAAGTTGAGCCATGTTATATATACAGTTGGATATTTTCTTTATTCTGTTTGTTGGGAGCTTCATGATCACTGAAAATAACTAACAGAAAAACTTTGTAACAAGTGCCTTTGTAAACCACAAACCACGTTAAAAGACTTTGAAAACATCTATATGTTTTATTTCAAATGGAGCACAGAAATTAAAGTCTCCACTAGAGTACAATTTTCATTTTGCTATAATGACTAGAAAGTACTGCAGTTCTCACTGTAAAATCACTTATTATGCATCAGTGAGGTGACTGAGGCTGCTGTTTTACAAGTATAACGAGGCAGCATTCTGACCTGATAAAAAAAGGCAAGAGCAAATTCATATATAATTCTCACTTCAAAATAAGATGCAAGTATAGTTCCACTGAATTATACATTAAACAAATGCATCTCAAGGAGCACCAGTCTCTAGAATTGGCACAGATGAAAAAGTACAATACAGATCTATTCTGCTTACATATGTACACACAGATATATGTATATGTGGGCACATACATTCATCCCTAAGATGACTCTGTACTACACAGGAATTTTAAGTCATACATACTGTCCCAAGATAACCTCAAAGCACTACAAATATTTAATGTCCTGTGACTATCCATTTGCTCAGAGGTTTAATAACACATATTTTTCACCACAAGCAAAGTGGTGCAGAGATGAAAAAGAGAAGGATAGAACAACTTTTCAGAGACAAAAGACAAGATGGTAGAAGCAAAATTGTGCATTCCCGATAACCCATCTCTTACTAAAATCCTAAGTATTCAATCACTACAGACTGCAGAGAAAAATGGTGTTTTCATCCAAGAGTATTTTATTCTGGGCAAGTAACAGTGATTCCTGTGATGCCTCTGCCCTAGGTTATCTCAAATAATGAAATCACAGTAAGTTCCCCTTCTTCATTGGATATGTCAGGTACTTAAGTTCTTGCTAATTTTGGATGCTGGTAGATGCTTAATAAAGGAAAACTGGAGAGGGACCTGGGAGTGCTGGTGGATAAGAAGTTATCCATGGGACAGCAATGTGCCCTTGTGGCCAAGAGGGCCAATGGGATCCTGGGGTGTATTAAGAAGAGTGTAAACAGCAGATCAAGAGAGGTTCTCCTCCTCTTCTACTCTGCCCTGGTGAGACCTCATCTTGAATACTGCATTCAGTTTTGGGCTCCCCAGTTTAAGAGGGACAGGGATCTGCTGGAGAGGGTCCAGCGGAGGGCTACAAGGATGAACAGGGGACTGGAGCACTGTCTTATGAGGAAAGGCTGAGGGACCTGGGACTTTTTAGTCTGGAGAAGACTGAGAGGATTTGATAAAGGTTTATAAAATATCTGAGGGCTGGGTGTCAGGAAGGGGGGGACAGGCTCTGCTCACTTGCTCCCTGTGGTAGGACAAGGAGCAATGGATGTAAGTTGCAGCACAAGAGGTTCCACCTCAACACAAGGGGGAACTTCTTTACTGTAAGGGTCACAGAACACCGGAACAGGCTCCCCAGAGAGGCTGTGGAGTCTCCTTCTCTGGAGACTTTCAAGGCCTGTCTGGATGCATTTCTCTGTGACCTGAGATAGACTGTATCGTCCTGCTCCGGCAGGAGGGTTGGACTCGATCTCTTTGGGTCTATTCCAACCCCTAACATCCTGTGATCCTGTGAAAATAAACATCCTTTTACTGGAGATAATATGCTTACTCCTGTGTGTAGATCTTCAGAAACAGGCAAGTGACAATAACAGTTGGGCTGTGCAGCTGTTTTTCTCTCCACTCCTGTTTGGATACTGACTCTCTCAGATACAGCCTGAGACACCCTTATTTGTGTCTGCTGTCACCTCAAGATTATCTCAATGCATTATGCATAGGGATGCACCTGAACTGAACCTGGAGATCAATGCTAGTGCAGACTGTAGCCAAAAATAATCCAGTTACTGCTGGA
Source organism: Ramphastos sulfuratus (assembly GCA_013399055.1). Lineage (NCBI taxonomy): Eukaryota > Metazoa > Chordata > Aves > Piciformes > Ramphastidae > Ramphastos > Ramphastos sulfuratus. The sequence goes on along the minus strand of WBNM01031618.1, from coordinate 563,657 downwards.
AGAACTGGAGGGTATTTCTAAGTGATTGGCCTTGACCCATGTTCTTCTGATGTCCTAGCTTTTTTCCGTACGGTATTTCCTGAGGAGGAGGAGACAAAAAAAGGCATAAAGCCAGGGCATTTGTCAGGGTTTGAACTGCTTTTGATATAGGAGCTCCTAAACTCAGAACAGGACAAGCATTTGGGCCATGTTGCTAAGGCAGTCTCTCAGCAGGGAGGAATAGTTGTAATCAATAAGTAGAACTAGGGACGTCCTTGGCTCAATCCTTTCCTCCACTTCAAGGTGTGGAAGGAGGAGCTGCTGCTTGTTTCATCTTTCCCAGACTACGCTCATTACAAAGGAAAAGGGAGCTTTGAGCATGAATGTTGTTTTAATACATATACTATAAAAAAATTACACATGTGCATATGTTGTTTCACAGTATGGGCTAAGCAGCAAGTATGTCAGCCAGATATACCTCATGAAACGCTGCCAAAAGACAGATACATAGATGCAGATGGTCTGAGATAAGAGGGAGATTTAAGCCGCGTTGCCTCAGAGATGCAAAGATACTCCAGCTGATTTACTCTCTTGATCTCTTCCCCAAACCCATAAAGAAGTTCTGAGATATCTCCCAAGGGAAGAATGGAAGCCCCATTTTGTGATTAATTTCAAACTGGACAGACCACTACAAGATGTACTGCAAGACAGAGATGCGTGTTAGCAAGGAAAAGTCAAGCTTTCCCCAAAAGTCTTTCGTGTCTAATTCTGAGGACATGCAGTTCACTGCAGGAGAACACATATGCTCTGTACCCTTGACAACCAGGTTGTATGCTGGCAGCAGCAGGTCTTATTGTAACAAAAAGCATTGAAGCTGGTGATGAATCTCACTTTTTGAACAAATATAATTCACTTGAGACCTACAACGTATACAGAGGTGTGCAAGCAGGTAAGGACCTTTGTGAAAGGCAAGAGGAGGACCCTCTTTGGAGGCATCAAAGAACAGTACATTCTGTGGATCAGTTTTAACCTTTCACTTCAAAATCTGCCTTAGAAACACATGTTGGCAGTGGTGCTGCTGACACACCATTCTTTGACCTTACAAAGAGGGTCAATATGAAGCCTCTGTGTTGCATATGCATTCAATGCATAGCTTCAATGATGGATGCAAATAAACTGCACAGAATGTCTGCACGTTGCGTGACTCTAATCTACAGAGCATAGACCACAGAATCTGTTGATGGTTGCAGAGAAGTCCATCAGGGCATTGGGGAAGAAATACTCCCCTGAGCTCTCTTTGCTTCAACAGTTTCATTTTTTACTTCCCACTGTTGCTCTTACCTGCTGCTGGTTTTCCCTCTGAGAATGCAGCCTGGCTTGTATGCATTCCCTGGTCTCCTGGAAAGCTTGTCTTTGGGACACCTCTGCTGGGTAGTGGGTACACACGCCTACAATGTTTGTACAGGAGAAGATGAGAACATTGGAGACCAGCTGCAACAAAAGAAAAAAAAAGAAAAGAAAAATCCTGGGTTACACTTTGGAAATCTGCCACAAGTAACAAAGTACCAGCCAAAATGCGGTCCTTGCCACAACTCCTTAATCCAAGCCATGCTTAAATCTCAGGCTCTTAATTCCAGTGTCTTTTACCTCTTTAGTCATTAAAATATAAAACTTCCATATACAGCCTCACATATACGTTCCTAGCACTGTGTATTACTTCACTGGTAAGAAATACAATCCCATTGGTAATTCTGTAATCTTGTTTTTGGTAATCCAGTGTCTTGAAACTACTGCAACAAACATCTATTTAAAATTGTGTCATTGCTTATCAGCTAAGACTCATGCAGACAGATCTGACAGAGGAGCACAAACATTTCCATGTTTATATACCTATACCTACATATCTGGATTTAAAATGTATCGAAGAGACACTTTATCGTTCTTTTGAAAGAGTGCTTAAATAACTGAAGGGAAAATGTTGGTATTCACAATGCTTAAGAGCAATTGATTTTGTTTTTTAAATTTCTTTTTAAATCTAGTTCCAACTCAATATTTTATGTTATTAAAAAAAAAAAGAAAAAGGTCTTTACATTTCTGTGAACATGATTACAGAGAGAGTTGTTAAGACTGAAACATATTTGAACCGGGCAACATGAAGGAAAAGATTTATAGCTCTTTTCATTTCATGTCGGTTATGTTTTGTAAAGAAGCTGTCACATAACATTTGCTGAAAGCCATTGCTGCAATCTTTCATTTCCAAATTATTATTATTTTCTTTAATAAAAAGGAAAAAAAAAATCATACCCATTGGTGGCACATAGTTAAGGCAAAATGTTCAAAACCGCATCTGATGGTATCATGTAAACATTTCCTTTGACTGAGGTCAGTCACAGTGTAACTTTTTAAGAGCTGCACAAGCTGTACTGCATCTCCCTTTGAGGACAGACTTGTTTTAAACACCTCTCACCTCTTCTAGGGGGAAAGACTGCCAGATCTGCAGGATTTTTTAAAAGAGAGATCTTTGGTCTGTTCCCTATTGAGTGCAAATATACCCTTTGCCTTTATTTCTTTTTTACTGTAAAATAATTAAAAAAAAAAAAAAAAGAAAAAAGTAACTTCCAGCCCAGCCCATTTCCTGAAAATACTGGGCCAGATTCTGAAGGGCAGGATGGGTGTGGGGCACATGGGTTGTTCAGGCCTCCCCAGACTAGCTTGGTCAATGTGCAGGAACAAGGAGCCACACTCCTGTCAGACACAGGCCCCAAACCTGAAAACTAACAACCTGTCAGAGTATTCCCAGTGGCATTTCTTACAGTCTTTTACTACAACCACATGCTAAGGATAGGAACAATTATTTTATTAATAAGTCTTGAAACAAGATTTAGGCGGGAAAACTTCATATTCCTGCTCCAAATAAGCAATACTTTAAGCTATAAGCAGCTGAGGGACTTCTCTCTGAGGATGGCAGCCAGTAGATGGCAACACTCCAACTTCCCAAACTCCTGCATCAAAGCGCTTCACTTCGAGCTATGTCCCCACAGTGAGTTCCCACACTCACGTTATCATATTACAGCGTAATAACTTGCAGGCTATAGATACCCACGGGTGATTATCACCACTGCTAGCTAATTGTAGTTGCAGATAACTGCTTTCTAAGGAAGAAACTATTCTCAATCCCCACAGATTGCTCACTCCATCCAAAGAGTCCACACTACAGAGATGGGGCTACTGAAAGCATAGGTAATACGTGAAGATGAAATAAGCCATGATCCTAAACTCAAATATTCCCTTCACAATTATATTATCGTTCATCTCTTTCTAAAGCTGGTTGGATCCTGCCAGATCCAAGGTCTTCCATATGTCCATTAAATTGATCAGAGACTAGTCAACTTCCACCCAGATCCTGCCCTGGTACCCTATAACAGGGCTGCATACAGGAGGTATTTGATGGTACTTTTTTGCTGATAACTTTTAAGGATCAAAAATTCCCCCCACAGTACAAAAAGAAACAACANATACAAAAAAAAACAACACCCCCCCCCCCCCCCCCCAAAAAAAAACCAAACCAAAACAAACAAACAAACAAAAACAACAACAACAACAAAAAAAAACCACCAAAAACAAACCCTCAAACCAAAGCCCCAAACCACTAATACTTATTATAATGAAGAAATAGCTTAAAAAGAGAGCAGAAATAGAGGTTTCCTAGGAGCCTGATTCCATGGTTCACTCCAGTGCTCCATGGCTGCACTGATTTCAACTCACATTCTGTGAACACCACTTCTACAAGTTCAATACAGTTACTAGGGGCTCAAATGGCTTAACACTAAACGGCCTCTTTTTCATGGCCAGATTATAACAAGACTTCCAAATTCTCTCTATCAGAGCTACCTGGTTGTATGGTAAGTGGAAAATTCATCAGACTGTATAAAACAGCATAAGCATGCATCATACACTGGAAATGGATAAACTGGGAACACAGAAGATTTTACAGAAATATGCAGTTTTCTTTTTTAATCCAAGAATCTTGAGACTTCATTTCACTTACAGTCAATAGCACAAACCCAGAAAAACCTCTTCAAAACAGCAACTCAACTCTTGCACCAGGAATGGTGGACAACAGTTGCTTTAGATGGCAGACAACATACCAGGGGTTAACCAAGCAGAGAAAAAGAACAGCTCTGTCCTTAGAACATGCTCTTTGTGACTGCATCTTGGAGCCATCAAAAAGTCTCCCCAGTGGGGCCACCCATGAAGATACAATTGTGGTAATGATGCCTTAAATAGTCAAGCTGTACAGTTCAAGGCACAGGACTCACCTTGAGACCAACAACATTGTTGAAGGGGAGTACCAAAAACATCATCAGACTTGACATTATTGATAACATTTATGATACACAAAGCAATTTAAGTTTTCATCATGCACCAGCATCATTTTACACAAGCCCAAGGGACTTGGCAGACTGATTTACAAGACAGACTCAGATGACCACGCTTCATCAAGCAGGAAAAAAACAACTATATTGCAAAGTAATTTTTAAGTAGCAGAGGACAGGCATCTGTATTTATTCTGTTAAACAGATGCTCACTTAATTCACGGTATGGCATCTCGGCAACACCCTGAAACATAAGGGGAGAAATCATGGTATACTGTTCAAAGCATTAAAGGTCTGCAGAGCTTTAAACATGATGCTCCTATTACTTGCAGCAACACTTGCTATGTAAGCAAGAGCATTTTTTTCAACAGCTGTTCAAAATTATTTTCTTCAGACATCTTTAAAATATATTAAAGAAAAAAACTTTTTTTTTTCCACAGTTCTCTGTCTTAATACAATAAATGTATAGTCTGTTTGCCAAATGGTACTCCCTGATTTTCAGCCTCCTTGCCACTTTGCTATGGTAACCAGTTTAAGTCCCACGAGGAAAGAGATGATGTAGATATTAAAAAATTGATTCCTTGGCCTGAGAAGTAAGAACATTATGGCAAGTATTTCAGACAACCTGTGCTTGAAGTGCTGTTCAAGGCAATGGGAAAACACAGTTGTCTATATTGTAGCGGATTTTCTTCCCCCACCTAGCCAGAGATTTAGACTAAGAAGCTTCCTATCCTTCTGATTTTGGAAACTAGTATTTTATAAAAGACTATTTCACTTACGTATAATTCCTAGATTGGATATTAAATCTGCCTGCAGCATTGTCATATTTGAGTATTTTATAAACTAATACATTTAGCATCCATGTGTGGCAGAGAAATGCCATTACCCAGATGTTACTGAGGCAGAGCTCCTCACAGGCAATTCAGTACAAAAGAAAAAAACAAGGTACTTTAAGGAGTTCTCAAAAACCGTGGTGAATTCTTAGTTACACTGAAATAACAGATCGCTCAATCTCAAACAAAACAGAGCAGGCAGTTTCTAGTCACTACAATTTCACTGCAACAAGCAGAGCATTGCAATGCTTTTGTTAAATCTCTTGCAGGAAACTGTTTTCAATATTTTTCCCCTTGGTGATTGAAGAGGAAAAAAAAAAAGAAATATGTTAATAGTTTAGTTCCATGTGTTCTCGGAGTTATGAAAACTCAGTATTACAAAATAAAAATTGAGAGCTAAATTTGGCCTTGACACTATTGTTACAAAAATTCACATTTTGGGCATTTCAGGCCAGCCTGAGGAAGAACCAGGATGGCTCAGTGACCAGGGGAGAGCCTCTGGATGACCACAAGCTGAGAAAAATATCATCTTGCATCAATATTGCTCTGCTTCTCCCTGCTCTTTCTATTCAATTACTCTTCAAACGCCAGGTACTATTCAATATGTAATTAAGAGACAACGACATGGTTAAGCGGAGTAGTCTCAAGATAAATTTTCTTAGTTCCCTACATCTGCCAGAGCAAACAAAGCTGGCTACTGACATGAGCAGGTGGGCCATATTCCTTGGAATGTCACTGTTAATTAAAAAAAATCGCAGCTTCCTTTTCTTGCCAAATAACTCTGCTTTGGTCAACACAGCGTTATTTCTGTTCTGAGATCACAGCACAAGGCTATTCCCTATTAGCTTCCAACAGGGCTAATTAGAATTTTGATTTTCTATTTTTATGTTTCATTTAAATAAAAAAAATATTGTTTTGATATTTTCATAAAGTTTCATTTTAAAAACCTTTAAAGTTTTTACTGTGGGGCAGTGAAACTGACAGAAGGAAAGCATATACATGAAAATCAAACAGTTGTACAAAACAATCTAGAGCAAACAATAAATCACGTAACCTTTCTTTCCAGAGTGTGACACTGCTCTCCCTCTGCTTTCCAGCTCCTATGATACTCATCCAGTAGCAAAACTTATGTCAAATCAGTTATGAGTGCAGCAGCTAGGTTAAAGGCAGATAACAGCTGAGTTTCTAGACTACATCTCATAGCAGTTGTATACTGAACTGACAAATTGGTCCAATTATTAATTGCAGAGGCTGACTCTAAAATTAGCTTTATACTTTTGAGAGCTCCTTTTTTTAATAGAAAAATATGATACAATTTTTAATACTTATTTGAAACAATGTAAGAACAAAAATATCATGGACTACAAAAGCTCTAAATATCCAAGGTATTTCTACAGCACCTATGCCTGCAATCTGGAAATGGAAGTAGGAATAAAACACACAAACATTAAGAAACAATGTTATTTTTATAAGGTATAGTTGGTCCTGGTTTGAAAACACTTTCCCTGAACAGCAATTAACCCTCTATTGCCTCTTCATATACTGCTATCTAATAAAAACATTGCAGCAGCCACGGAGCCAAAGGCATAATGAAAATTAAAACGAAACAAACATCAGCAGACTCCAAGATCAAATTACTCGTGTATTTGTATTGTATATACAACATCTTTCATTTCCCAGAGCTGCAACTAGCAGAGTACTAAGTGAAAACTTGTAGATTATGTTAGAAAGATAATTAAACAGTTGAAGTCATCTGGTCTTCTCCCAGTGTTTGGCCGGTGAAAAACAGGGCAAGCAATTAGGAGACTTTTTATGTTAAATGTGACAAGTACTTCTACTGAGTACTTGAAATTAACTGCAACAACAACAGGTTACATCAGTAAGCCAGAATCTAAGACCACATTTTCTGAAGTTATTATACGGTGTCTTCCCTCTCTGTTCTGCTGCCTTTGTGCAGTAGCTAATTACTTGGATCTGGAGCAGAACAGAAAACAGGTTACAACCACTATCTTCCAAAAACTCATCTAGATGTACACTTCATGCACAAGAGTAGTTCTACTGAAGTTTACATGCTTCCAAGTCATGGCATAATTTAACCATTCCAAAGTAGCAGAATTTATTAGAGTGATGCTCAAGATACACAGTATCTCTTCAGATGATGTTAAGAACAAAAAATTCCCTTGCAGAAATACTTTTGAAACTTTTTTTGTTGCCTATTTCTTCTGTTTGGGAAGCTTACCAGAAGCAAAAGCTGTCTACTTCAATCTTTTAACTAGATTCTATATTCATTATAAACTTACTTGCTGAGAGTGAAGCAGTGGCATTTTGGCTGAAACCACTAAAAGAAGACTTATGTCACTCAGTTCAAGAATTATAGTCAACAAAAACATTACAACGAAGCTATCCATTTCATGTACTTCAGTAACCTTTCCAACCCTAGTATATACACTGATATCCTATATGTGATGCTCTGTTCTCCCAGGAGAAAGTCAAACAAGCATTTTGCCCCACAGTAAGTTCATTCTTTCTTTAGAATAGAAAAAAAAAATTAAAAAATCTAATTTACCTTTTAAATACATAGTTGCAGGTAGAGACATAATGTTACATCCTTCAGAGGAAATAATTAAGGTTTTTATATTTTTCGCTTCTTCTAGTGAACATCAACATGTTTGATGCTGCTTTCTTAATGTTAATGTCTCACACCTTATTCTACAACATTTAAATTCATTTACCAGCTGTTGTAATTGCAATCTTTCCATGCACTCTTTCCCATTGATATTCTTACTGTCATTCTGAATTTATTATTAATTTTTAAAATATCATTAAAATGTTTAAATACTGGTTTTATTAAAGATCAAAACATTAGCAATACAGACATATTTTTAGGAAGCATCTCAAGAGGAAACATTCCTACATTTGCTGATAAATTCTGCTTCCTTACCACTGTTTTATTAATTTTTTTCCCCCTAGGATTTCAGGTAGATCCTACTTTCTTTGGTCATTGAGTGTTAAATTTAAGAAGAGGACAATCTAGTGTCCTGATGAAATCTTGCCTTAACATCAGCTAAAAGAAGCATTTCTGGTTCTTAACTGTCCTGGAACTCCGTCATGACCCCAGCAAAGCATCGGCTATATGGTGGGGAGGAAGTACTGCCCACGCTAGCAAATAGTAAGGAAGGAGATTCCCAGGTCCTATCTTTCATCCTCACTGAATCACTGTGGCAACCAAGCTTCTGTGCATCTTCACACTCAAACATACTTTAATACACAAATTACATTAAGATAATTTTGACAACTGTACAAAGTTTGCCCAGATTCATGATTGCTTAGGCTATTTAAACAATTTTTTTAGTCAAGAAAATTAAGGAAAGCTCTGATATTCCAGCAAAATTAGTTGTTCTGCAAATGACTGTAAGTACATTTGAGTTGTCTTCATGCCTGTCTCACCTTCCCTGTTCTCCCAAAGGAGGAGGAGCTCTTCAGAGAAAATGATACAATAGATGTTAATTTACAAGGTGTTAATAGAAAACATTGTAATTGAATAGAAGTTGAATTAAGTTATGCATTCCAGATTCTCCACAATGCCTTTAAAGCTAAAGGAAGTGGTAATCAGTGAGGAAAAATGTCCAAAAATGTACTTGATTCATCTTCTATATTCTAACTCCTTCCTTATCTGGTGGAAGGGATGTGAGGGAAGGAAGCCATATACCTAGATTTTCTATCAAGCTCTGTTAAAATTAGCCCACTACACTGAAACGTACAAGAAATTCCATTTAATATACACTAACCAACTCGACAAGCAAATGCATATGCTGATTTGACTCATGGTGGGAGCAGGATTTTGTTTACTTTACTTTTGTGCTTTTTTTGCTGTCGTGTCTGACAGCCATATTAATTACACGATCTCAGCAGGAAAGACCTCTGCAGCCCACCCTGCATGGTCTCAGTTCTTCAGCTCCACATCTGCCACTACCTGTTCTTTCCACCCTTCTGGCAAGGGGTGCCCCATCCATTCCAACAGCCTACACACTGCCTGCAAACACACTTCACAGAAAAGTCCATTCCCAAGACATGTTTTTTGCTTTCCACAGCTATGAGAAAAAAATCCGTACTAAGCAAGCCAAATCACAATGATCAACCCCCCTCTGTTTCCCTTTCAGCACAGTGCACCATGGTCCTTCATGTTTCTGGGAATATTTCTGGCATCCCTGGTCTCAGATACAGGCAGTGCATCACCTCTTATCTTCCATAGCAATTTGAGCACAGGCGTCACTCTAGGTCACTGGGAAAACAAAAATATTTATCTGGTTGCATGAAAGTCTTATTTATCTGGGGGGGGGGGGAAACACCCCCCAAAAAAAACCCCAGAAGAACGTTCTCCAATTGCTCTGCAGTGCAGAAATAAGTGTCCTAAATATGGTCTGTAAGATATAAAAATCGTTATTTCCCAAGCATTTAGAATGCGTGTTTTTGGGAGGTGGTGAGTTAGACTGGCTTTGTTTGCTTGTGTGGGAAGAAATGTAAAACTAGGGAAAGAATGGAATACAGAAGAATATTTTGGTTTTGATTAAAGAAGACCTCCTTCCTTCTTCTGTTGCTGGATTCAACATAGCTGGGGCAGCTTGCCCACGAGCTATCTTCTTTCCTATTAATATCCCTATCCCAATATCTGTTTTTAATAAACAAAAGTTACCAAGCACCACCAGCAGAGTTTGAACTCTTGAACTGAAGCAGTGGCTTATACCGTATGATGTGAAGGAGCAGCATTTGTAGCAGATAGAGATTGTGCACAGCCAGCACTAATACATAACTCAGTCTATAAGGGATCTGACTGGATCTCTCCTTTAAAAGCTGATGTGTGGTGTTGGCAGCTATTACAGTAAACTGAGCTTACTTCTGAATGAGAGGTTGCATAGAAGTCTGAGATTCATTATAGTATCTTATGGCTGGCTGCTTGAGCATTTGAGCATACCGATCTCTAAAAAGATTTGGATTCAGTAACACAAAAACTATCAGTAAGCAAATTCCCAACTAAATTTTAACTGAGTACAACAGGCAACTTGAAGGCACATTGCTTGGCCTTTGGCTTCATCATACTGAATTCCAAAGGTCTACAGTAATACAATAAAGATTTTATAGAGAAACTCTAAAAGACTCTCCAGGATTGTTTACTGTAAGACAACCTAACAACAATGGTTATGACTAGCTCTGTTTATAATACAAATTAGACAACACAATTTAGCCTGCCTTTATTTTATTATACACAAACTCTTTTCTCTGTGTCTTTGGAGCTGCATCACTTCACATGTCTTTCATTCTGCTTTCTTTACATAGCAACTCCTGTTATTATCCACCTTGGATCTTCTTCTCAGCTCCCCAGTTCTGTCTTTCCCCTAAAGGCACACACAACTGCACAGCCTAAGAATCTCAGGATCAAACCACAATATTTTTAAATTAGCCAAGATTAACTCATTCTTTTCTGATAGCTCCAACGCTGTGATTACTCTGTTACTACTTGAGCTTTTCACATCTTACATTACAGAGCACAGTTTAAATTGCTTTGCAGTGTCTGAAGGAAAATATTTCAAGGAAGTACATTCAAGGCATATGTACTGAAAACATTATCCAAGTCCCATACCACAAGACTGTATCGTTAATTTCTGCAAGCATTATGAAATGGCAGGAAGCTGGATTCTTGAACTGAGATATGTTATAGCTGAAGGTTATTTTTGCTAGGATCTTAAACTTGCTTTTTCCTCCTGTCAAACGTTTAAGATGAATGTACTGAAAATTTCATACTGTAAAAATATAAATGCTTAACAGAAACAAACAAATCAACCTCCCTTTGCTGGAGATGCAGTTTGGAAGAGTCTTTGAATTCTGATAATTGAAATAAACTAGGTCTGCTTAGAATTCAACAGGATATAAAGAAAATAAATCCAACTTTGTCTAGCTAGTGGAAAATTTTGAGTCTGTAATTGAACATGCACTTTTATCCTCCCAAAGATTGTTACCAGAGATTGCACAGCTGAATAGGTTTTCTGAGGTGAACTTAAAATAGGCCTAATATCATACTCACCTCCCCAAGAGAATACTGTACACCACAAAATTGGACTTTGAAAAACAGTAAATTACAAATATTTAAAGTAACCTAATCTAAGGAAGACAGAAAAATAGGGAGTACCTATTTTCAGAATTTTTTTGTAACATGACAAGACAGCAAAGGACCTAAGAGACCTCATGACTATGTAGTTTATTCCCCTCTTGCCTCTTAAAAAATGGCCATATCCAAAAACAGATACAACAATTCTGTTGCAGTTTAAAGGGCACTGAACAGCAGTACTTGCCTTTATTATATTTCATACAGTATTTCTCTTAATATATCTCAAAGAGACACTTTCACTGGAGTGGATGATATTGATCATAAATAAATCAGCCTGCAGTCAGCTTTCCCTGCCATCATAATCTGTTGCATCATTGCTTAAGTATTTAGACACAGCATTAGATTTTTCATTTCCAAGAATACAGTCTCTGTGCACTTGGCCTTGTCTAGTAAAACTTTTCACAAATCAGCACTTGTATGATGATTTTGCTAGCTCTTGAAAATCAAGTGCAGTTACTGCCCTCGGGACCACAGAACTGTTCTGGTTTGAAAAGACCTTTAAGATCAAGTTCCACCATTATCTAACTGTACTGTAAAGTCTGGTGCTAAACCATGTTCCTTAGCACCACAGCTGTGCATCTTTCAAACACCTCCAGGGATGGGGATTCAACCACCTCCACTGTTTGATAACCACTTCAGTGAAGACATTTTTTCTAATATCCAATCTCCCCTGGTGCAACTTGAGGCTATTTCCTCTCATGCTATCACTTGTTACTAGGGAGAAGACGCCAACACCCACCTCACTGAAACCTCCTTTCAGGTAGTTGTAGAGAGTGAGAAGGTCTCCCCTCAGCCTCCTTTTCTCCAGACTAAACAGTTCCAGTTCCCTCAACTGCTCCTTCTTGGCCACCTGAGCACACTGCTGTCTCATATTCAGCTGGATGTCAACCAGCATGCCAAGGTCTTTCCAGCTACTCTGCCCAAAGCCTGCAGCATTGCATGGGGTTGTTGTGACCCAAATGCAGGAGCCAGCACTTAACCTTGTTGAATCTCACACAACTGGCCTCAGCCCATAGACCCAGCTTGCCCAAGTTTCTCTGTAAACCTTTCATACCCTCACGCAGATCAATGCTCTCTCTCAACTTAGTGGCATCTGCAAATTTACTGAGGATGCAGTGTCACCAGATCAATGACAAAGATACTAAACAAAACTGGCCCCAAAAATGGAGCTATGGCACCAAAGTCAGACTGATAGGTGTGTAGTTCCATGGGTCCTCTTTCCAGTCTTTCCTAAGACCTCTGAAGTCAGCAAGAACTGCTGGTAAATGATGGAAAGTGGCTTGGTGAGCACTTCCAGCAGCTCCCTCAGTACCATCAGATGTATGCCATCTGGCCTCATAGATGTGTGCACATCTAAGTGCTGCAGCAGGCCACTAACCACCTCCTCCTGGATTGTGGGGCTTCATGCTGCTCCCCATGCCTACCTTCCAGCACAGAGAGCTGCGTTTACAGCAAACAACTGGTCCTACTACTAAAGACTAAGCCAAAGAAAGTGTTGAGTACCTCAGCCCTTTCCTCATTCTTGATCACTGTTTCCCCATGCATCCAATAAAGGACAGAGATTCTCCTTAGTCCTCCTTCTCTTTATCAGGTGAAGCCAGATTAATTTTTAGTTAGTCTACCTGTATAGCCTCATGACAACTTTGTAGTCCTCCGAAGTGGCCTGCCTCTTCTTCCAATGACCATAATCTCTTTTCTTCCCTGAGCTGCAAACAAATCTCTCTACTCAGCCAGGCCAGCCTTCTTCCCCACTACCTTGTCCTTTGGCACATGGATATGGCCTACTCCTGCACCTTCAAGACTTCTTGAAGAATATCCATCCATCCTGGACTCTTTGTCCCTTCAGGACTGTCTCCCAAGCAACTCAGTCAATCAGTCTACAAAACGGGCCAAAGGCTATCCACTGGAAGTCCAAGGTGCAGTTCTGCTGAACCCCTCTTATTCAACAACTGAGAACTCTGTAACTTCGTAATCACTGTGCCCATGACTGCCTCCAGCCATTACATCACCCACAAGTCCTTCTCTGCTCACAAACAGCATGATCAGCAGAGCGCCTTCTCTAGTTGGCTCCCTCACCATCTGTGCCAGGATGTTACCCTCCACACGCTCTAGGAACCTCCAAGACTGCTCCCTCTCTGCTGCATTGTGTTTCCAGCAGACATCAGGGTAGTTGAAGTTCCCCACAAAAACAAGGGCAAGAGATCGTGAGACTTCTCTCAGATGTGTACAGAATATTTTTTTATGTCTGGGAAATGAGAGAATATAAAAATGAAGAATTTATCAATTATTATCAATAACAATAATAACAAAAAAAATATGAAGTGGTACAAAATCTTTCAGTATGTGATTAGATCCATGACTGTGGTTTGAAATCACAGATTGGTTCTTTGGCATCACTGTAATGTGATAGCATTTGTTGGTCTAAATCCAATAGGGAGCTCCTAAGCTGCTTTTGAAAGGATAAAGATTTGGGATTTAGTACTCTATTCTTATCAGCAAAACTCTATCAACTTAAGATAGATAGAATTAGAGAAAATGATTAATTATATCTCTAAGACCTTATCTCATCAAACACTGCTTAGTGCTTTATGTTAATCAGGCATAAGCAAATACGAGATACCGCTTCAAAGGCAAAGCAGGTGGTCCTTGACAGATAGCAGTGATAACAGATATATCTTTTGGTACATAGAAGGTCCAAACACTCTAATATGCATCCTGCTGCAGACCTGGTAAAATGACAGTAAAGAGAAGAATAACCGAAGGGATGGTGAAAGTTGTAATTCCAGATACACAATGCAAAACCAGGAGAATATGGAAACAGACCAGAACAAAACATTTAAATGGGTCTTTTCTGCCATTGACTTTCTTTATTCATTGAGGTCTCTCCAAGACAGTATTTAAAACTAACTGCTCTTTTGAGAATATCAAATACCTTTGCTAAACGAACAGTAGAAATTCTCAAAATTATTCAATCAGAAGTTCCAGAAAACAGTAATTTAAGTCTCAAAAGACAAACCATAAAATGCACCATCTTAGATGTATCTCCTTTCCTTATGAACAAAACCCCTTCAAACTCTATTTCTTCTTAAGGAACTATTTCAGAAATTTGTAGGAGAAATCATCTGATAAACCCAACTATTTAATTAATCTGATGCTAAGACATTGGCGTAGTGCCAGGCATCACATAGGCATCACAAAGTGAACTAACCACCACTAAATTTGTCTAATACTTTTCTTATTATGAGAACTGGGACAGAAATTTCTTGTTTGGCTATCTATTAGTTTGTCTGTTGCATTCATATTTAACTGAAAAGTTCACAATGTGGAAAACACACAGATGTGCAAAATGGGGAGAGAGAAGGGAGAGTGTGGTGGAACATCAGAAGAGGCAGAATCCAAACCAAGGGAGATGGAGGAAGGAAATGGAGATGAAGAAGCAGAGATCAAAATAGAGGAGTAGGACTACTAAGCTATGGGCAAAGAAACACAAACATCTGCACTTTTTCTGGAATGATTGCATATTTTCTTCTAGAACCTGGAATAAGCCCACTATTTTTTTTGGTATTGTTTTTTCTGCCTCGAAAAACAAACTACATGTACAATCCCTTCGCCTGGAAGGCCTGCAAAGAATCTAACAGTCTCTGCTGTTACACCTTGCTGGGAGAGAATATAAGCATTAAACACTGTCTTGTGTTTGTCCTGGGACTGCCTTACACAAGGAAAGCAAATTGAGGCTCCAGAAGGCACTTAATTGTTGAATAATGTTCATCAGCTCACAGACAAGATGGCTCAGTAGGCAATGTGTCAGATTTCCTAACATGAGTACCCAACTTCACAGATTCAATTTGCCCTTTTACAGTGCAATATTGCTATATCTGATTATCAGCACTGAACAGATCAAAAAGAACTATCTTACAAATGGCTTTTTAATTAGTCCTGAGCAAACTGCCCTCCTTTCAAAAAGACTAGTTGGAAAATAAGCACCAAGTTCGATTGAACTTTCAGTACGTATTTGATATAAGTGAATACCCAGGACTTGGACTTCATGGAGTACATTTACCTTCCCCATGATTTCCTACCACTCCAGATGGGTCAGATGCTAGCATCTAATCATGTTTCATCCCATTATGCACACATCAGGTCTAAATGAGAGGAATAAAAAACAAAGAATCATGGAATTGTTTAGAGGCTAGAAGTTATCTATCCACAAGAATCAAAGAAGAGAATTAGAGACTGACAACAACAGAAACAGGAAAGTAAGCTTGGGTTACTTCCCAGGTTGGGTTACTTCCCATGCCTTCCTTTAATTCAAAGAATTTGAGCAGGGTGATTTTTGGGGTCAGGGGAAGGGTAGAGAAAGAAAAACCTAAGGAATACATTGTCCTAAGTCCACCATCCTATACGCAGCCATAAAAGCCACTAGAAGTGGAAGTCGATGGAGCTGACATGGAACAGTAAAGCAACTCAGCTGATCATGAAGAGCCTCTTTGTAAGCGTACCTTCTCAGCTCGGCTCCTGCTTCTCCGTTTGAGTGTCTAACACCAGCTTCAGCATCAAAGGAACAAAAGATGCACCTGGCAGCTACAGCTTCCACTTTAGGAAGAAAAAGGTCAGCCCTCTATCTGTATTCAGATCGAAAAAGTGCTCAAGTATACCAATTTCTCAAGTGTCTGGAAGCAGTCAAAGATCCCCCACATTGAAAATCATCTAATCAAGAGCGGGTGCAATTCCCTCAGGGGAGATGAATAACCCTCAGTTTTTCCTCCGCTCTGCCAAATTGCCTCAGTCCAACTACAGCTACATTTCACCCAGTGGGTGTTCAGTCAAGCCCCTTTTCAGCTCCTCTGTCTAACAGCTGTATCAGACAACACACGTTTCTTCATGCTACCTTATGATTAAAGACAGGTAGTCTACACCTCTGCTCATCTAAGTATGTAAGATTCTCATTTTGTATTCCACTGTTCCTTGACATAGCTTATGCAGTAATCTATGACTGGCAAGCACTAGGCAATTAAATAACTTGGGTCCCTCTAAATTATTTCCAGTCTCACCATGCCTAACTTCTGAATACTTGTTACTAGACAAAACAAAAGGAAGCATAGACAAAAGGAAGCATAGCAAGGAGATGGACAAAGTAGTAACTTACTTTTATTCATGAGAAAAGTTCCAGGCAAGCAGTGGTCCCAGACTACAACCTTCGCCTTTGTCCTTAATACACATGATGGGCATGTGGGTAGTATTTTTTGACCACCATACCTGGCACCTGCTCAATGTGTGGAGATCAGCATTGATAAAGGAGCTAATGCTGTGGCTCGAAGTCAGGATGGTCTGAGAGGACCCCAAGGATGCGAGGCATTGCTAGATCTCCTCCATTACAACTTCCTTTCCCCAGAAAGGGCAGTTTGAAGAATTTACAGGAAAGTCCTTTCTCCTCCACCTGCACAGTTGAATCCTTTCAACTGCTTACCCAAGGAAGGCTTAATGTCCTTCCTTCAATGGAGAGCAGCCCTGATTTGCAGAACCTTCCTGCTGAGCCAAAAACAGTCTTGTTCCAGCTCATGAATTTCATCCTAAAGCCTCACCAGCTTTTAAGAAAGGACAAACTCTGCTATTGTTGCATCTGCACAACCTAAGCAAGGAAAGCAAGGATATGTAACTACTTAGATATCGACTCCTACTGTTCTTATTTGAGACACTGTTCAGGAGTACAAGACCTGTCAGATCTACTCAAAATAGAGCAAAAGAACCTCCATTGCTGAGTAGTGATAGATGTGTTGCTAGTACACGTCATCATGTTCCCCACACTAGGATTGTTATATGGGTCTTGAGAGAAACAACAAACATTTGATTTAATTCTCCACCTTTTACCTCGTGCAGTCAAGTAGTTTGTGGTAAGACTCAAAATATTGACACCATTTTAAGTACTTTATTCACAGAGAACTGAATTTATTTAATCACTGAAGCTATCCCCACTAATTTTTACAATTGTCATTGGGGGGTGATTTCTTTTAAAGAAACTATTCTGTTTCTGAAAATATTTTTTTTTTTTCATATATTCTCCTTTACACCACAGTCTGCTCTGATCTGTAGGCCCCAACTACTGTTTTCTGCCCACCTAATTCTAGCTCTTCTCAATTTGGCAAGACATACAGAAAATGAAGTCACAATCCAGATCCAGGTTAAGATTCAGCCAAGATTTCAGTACTTCTAGCAGACTTTCTACTCACTGGATATTGTTAGCCCAGGTCTCCTTCCATTTTTATTTTGGTAAACCAGTCCTTCCTGTCTGTCATTTGGCTATTATCTCCCTTTTTCACTGTGCGAACTGCAGAATCCATTCTTAATTATTCTACAACACTTCATTTAAAACAATTTTGTGCATTTTCAAGGTATGCACACTGGAAAAGTTCTCCAGATCCTGGGTTGCAGGATTCAGTCACTAATCCATTTAAGCAGGACGAAGTTAAGTGCAAATTTAACCAGAAGATTTTTAAATTGTTTTTTTATCTTGGCCCTAGAGGGAAATCAATTTTTGGCATTTGTGCCCACACTCTCAAAGACTTTTAGGTGCATAGCTGTCATCAGTTCATTAAGATGCTTTGATGAGGTGGTTTTCGGAGCTGAAACTCTATATAAAAAGTTCCATTTCTAAAAGCAGTTTAAAGAAATGAGCTGCTTCTACAGTAAGGCACAGTCTTTGAGCACCCAAAATCAAATGTAATTCATGTACTTCTGAAAATCTCAGTTCTTGTTCCCCTGCATGTTCTCGCTGAGCAATTATATTCTGAGTTTTAATGGAGATTGACACTGAAAGGTATTAGCAAACACAGTAAGGGTCACTGTTCAGAAGTGGAGAGAGAGAGGTTGTTGATTTTCTTTCCCACTGGAATCTACTGGGAATAAATGAACTACAGGCCTCCAGAAGAACAGCTTGTTCTCCAGGCTTTGCTCTGTTCAAACAGGAAAAACATAAGTTATTAAAATACATACACAGAGTACAAGGATTGAAAAGAGGCTGTGAAGTCTTTTGCTCTCAAAATCACAAGCAGAGCTCCAGACCAGTGCTGGCCCAAGTAGATGCCTTTAGTCTTCTAACTGCTTTACTGCTTTTAGACACTATCTTTATTATCAGCAATGGCATTTAATTCTTTCTGTCCATACTGCTTTCCTCAGCATACTATAAAAGACTGCCCACATCACAGATGCTTCCATTCAAATCAATGCTTCACAGTGGTTTCAGCAAGAAAGCTAATGGCTGAATAAACAAAGGGTGGTAGTCCACTTCAAACCAACTCAGTCTTTCAAACTAACACAGAACCATCACTACATCTGTTAGGCAGCCCTCTGATCCTGATAATTCTGAGAAACACAATTAGAGAAATCCTGCATTAGACCAATCCCTAGAATATCTCACATAATATTCCTCCAAAATCCCATTACTTTGGTACCGAGTCTTCAGCATGAAGGCTAATATTTCTTTTGTTATTCTAACTCAATCATGTAAGTAGGGGAGGAGGGAACACCAAGGCAGTCCTCTTGGTACTTATCTTTTACAAGCTCTCCTGTACTTTAAAACTCTAGATTTAGTTTCTGATTTTAGCTGTAGAAAGGATAGAGTTAATTTTGTATCACCAGAAACTGCACTAACGAGTGCCATATGATTTCCTACTTGATCATTAACCTGTCAAATTCAGCATAATAAACCCTTCACCAGTTTAAGGAAATACAAAAGACTTGTCATGAAGAGAATTTTAAGAACATGACAATCATGTAAGAATTAAAAAAAAAAAAAAAGAGTAGTGCTGCTACTTTCAACAGCTGGATATGCAAGAAATAATTTTCCACCTTCACACAGTAAAAGCAGCTGCTTCTGCATGAAGTTTTAAATTTTTTTTTTTTATGCCTTGAAACTTTCTGAGCTTTCAGTCTAACAAAGAACTCATCTGCATCACAGAGCCACTCAAAGTGACATTTTAATGCTTTTCAGGAACCAGGCAAAGGTTTGGTATACATTAAGTTTATGAACTATATTTCCTTGCAGTCTATCACAACCTAATAAAACTATGTCAACAAGCATCAAGGAGGGAGAACTAACACAGCAATTTCCCAGCCATATTATGTCAGCTCTCAAATGTCAGACTTCTGCTGCCAGTGTATCTGCAGAGCCACAGAGGCAGTGCAGTGAATATACTGCAATCTAAGCTGCAAGCACGTTACTGCTGACCGATTTTCTAATACAGTGTTCAAATGCAAGACAATTCCAGATCTCCAGAAGCAGTAGGAGGACAGTGTTCCAGGTGCAGTTTGTACTCCCGAGTTTGGAAACATCTGCACTATCAGATAAAGATGTTTTTACAAGCAGTATCAACTTAATGTCCAAAGTGCAAAGAGAACCACAGATCCTTAAGTAGTAATATGCTGACAAATGAGAGATATAATTTTGTGGGAGGAATTTCAGTGTGCGTGTTTTTCCCTCACTCAGTTGTTCTGGTGGCTAGCTCCACTAGCTATAGATTTCCTAGAAGGCCAGGCAGAGAGGTTTCAGGCTTCACACTCTATCTTACCACTCATCAGAGCCAGGCAATAAGTGCGTGTTTAACATAATCTACAGTCTTTTACCAATACCCTCTGCTGCCATAAGATTTAGCACAGCAGTCATGCTGAGTCATCCGATTGAATCATCTGATTGAAACCAGGAGGTCTGGGACCTTGCTGCACACCAGTGATATTTTCAGTACACCAAACACTATGTCTTTCTCATGAGAAAAATGTATGTCATGAAAAAAGGCCAGTCTTCAGCACCTAGAAGACTTCCTCTTCTCTTCCTGTATAATTGGTAAACTAAACCCTTTGAGTATTCACAGAAAGGAGGCTTCTGTGTATGGACAGGGTATCCTCACTAAGCACATCTTTATACAGCCAACAATTTCACTAGTGAAGTGAGCAGACTTTCAGTGGCCTTGTCTGATAGTGATGGACATGACTGTCCTTTCTCATTCACTCACTTCTTCACTTGTAAACCTGCTTGATTTATTTGTAGCAGCAATACCTTAATGTAATCTGACAGCCACTATTAAAGTGTCACAAGCATGTGTATGCAATAATGCACATGCTGCAGGGAATCTGCTACAGGCCACTATCTTCCAGGCATATAAAGCAAGGGGTGGAAGGGGAAATACCTTATAAACCAGAAATCTTCTACTATTCTCTACTGCTCTTATTCAGAGAGAAAATTGACAGACAAGGGAAAAACAAAAAAAACCAAAACACCCTAACTAAAGAGGCCAAACACATGTAAATGGCATAGCAATGTTCACAAAATGAATGCTGCAAGTTTTCCCATCTGTGTCATGGTAATTTAAAAACCCCTTAAAATCAAACCTAAGCCCAACCCCCCAGTGGGCACCATCCCACTCCGGTACCCAGTACAAGAACCTGGGCAGAGTGATGGTGGTGAGCATTGAGCAGATGGATGATAACAGGCTGTCAGAATACCAGAAGACATAACAAAAATATTTTCTTTTTAGTCTTCTTTCTTTACAGCAGTGTACAAGTGTGGTGCTAAAATGGCATATGTTTGGTTGATGACATTTCCTGCCTCCATGACCCCTCAAATACTTACAGATCTATTATTGTACCACCCTTGAAAATGAGAGAGATATTACCCTCATGTCTCATATATACAGATTGAACAAGGAATTTGTCCAAGGTCACAGAAGAGGCAAAGCCAGATTTGAATACAGATTTCTAAAGCACTAGATTGCCCAATATCTTAGAAAAAAAACATTCACCAGCTTCTTCTCTATCTAACCCTCTGTGAGAAGAGCTATGCAGGAAAAAGCAAGCAAAATATTCGTGCTACATCTCTTCAAGCCAATAAGGTTAAGGTACTTGCCTTAAGCATATACTTCACTTTTATCAGGTTTGAGAAGCAAAAGTAATTCCTGTTCCATAACTCATGAAGAGCTAGAAACACTTGACAGCCATTGTGATCTAAAGAACAACATCATAAAAGGAACCAGAGAATTATTTCTGTTCTGCATAAAACAAGCGTTTTCTACCTTCAAATATGAGTAGGACATGCAGGAACCTCATTGACCCTTTTTCATGGTCTCAATGAAACCATTAAGTAGTTTGTCCTCAGTATCCAAAGGACTATGGATCAGAATGACTGTTATGATATTCACTGACATTCAATCCATCAGGTAACGTAGTATAATTCTGTTAATTTTTCAAGGGGAGCTGAAAATAGCCTCTAGAAAAACAGTCTGAGCTGGGACATCTGTCATCTTATCTGCCAAACAAGCACAAAACTCTTAAGACATCTGTCCTAGTAATGAAATTATGTCCCCTCTTTCCCTGCTTAAAAAAATTCTCAGTGTAAAACATTGCTTTCTATCAGAATATATAAATAAATAAAATGTAGTCTACTGTGATGTGAGTTGACTGAGTGAGCTGATGTGGCCTGCAAATCACAAAATATAGCAACACTGCTAATCAGACAGGGAGTCCAAGGAAGGACAAAAAAGGTGTTGCTCGGTATTTATGGGTGCCTGTGTCACCAGTCTGATGTGGTTTGCTAAAGATTCCACCACACAGGGTCTACTGAAAGTATGCCTGGAAAGATGGCTTCATTTTCTCATGTCAGAGCATCCTTAAACCCCTCTTAATGGGACACAAGCGCAACAGAAGTTTTGCACAACAGTTAGGACAAGCCAAAAGGCCGATTCAGAACATTTACTCAGGAGTCTATTAGTTATGTCAGCAGTGGATCCTGTAGAAACACAGCAGGGCAGGGAAATAAATCCTCCTGGGAAAACCTGCACTGTAGCACACTTTGCTCAGCCACTGCCACTGCTGTCCAAGCACCTTTTCTTGTTCTCAGCACGGTCAGCAGGATGGCTGATGCTCCCACGATCCACGAGGAAACAAGCTGTAACCTATTAACTGCATAGTCTGCCTTCTCTCTTTCCAATACCAATATGGGTAACAAAAAGTAGGGGTCAGATTTGCAGAAGTATTTAGGCCAGATGTGCAGATAAGCAGCAAAACTATTTAGACATACATTAAATCACATTAAGTGCCTATCTGCACCTTTTTAAACTGAGCTTCTTCTCCTTTATCAGATTTATAGTAATTTAATAAGAGCTGATTAGAAAGCAAGGTCTCTAGGGCCAACACATCAAGTTTACTTCAGTTCACTCCAAGCCACAATGCCCGCAGCAAACTACTTGTTGCTGTGTGAGTGGAGACTCGCTGTATGCGAAGAGATGCCAGGTGAGTAAACCAGGAAGGTCAGGAGACATGCCATGGGGGACACAAATTATGAGTGCTGAGCTCCACAGAGAAACAGCCAAGGAGACTGGTGGTGGCTACGTTAGTGTGCTGCAGCCAGCTACATGTCAAGCTGTGCCTTGGCTTCGAGTCCCCCTAAGGGGAGAGAAGTGCACTAAAAACAAAGGCCAAATAAAACATGCTTTAATTCTCAGTCATTAAAACCCCAGCTGCAAATATAACTGAGGCGTGTTTCTTTTTAAAGAAACAACACAACACTTTCTCCCTCCAGCTCTGTTGACTTCAAAGGCTTCAAAAGTAACTCAATGCCACGACTAGAGGCAAAGCTGCCATTAAGTGCCAACTCCTGCAGTTGCAGAGATTTTGAGGTCCCAAATCCTGTTTTGATTCTTTAGCTTCAAATGAATGTAAAACAACAGAAAGAAATAAAGAGAAATAAGATAGGATGCAGTTTCCAACATGGCTGTCTGAATGTCCGCCTGTATGACAAGAACTGTGGGGTAAATAAATACGCAGAGCCCATGGCTGCAAGCCATAATCTTACATACACTTCTGATACACTCCAGTGAGGACAATCTCTCCCCACCACTGAATGGCTTGTCACAAAGGATTTCTTTGTGTCTCTGTCCCCTCTTTTATACAGTTTGTGCTATCGGTCTCAATCAAGTTCAGCTGTTGCAGGAAACAAGCCTGAAACCCCTTTTAGAGTTACTTTTCCAAAGTGCATATGTCATAACCCACTGAGTTTAAGTCAGGACAGCTTTAATCCATGACTTTGCACACCAACTTTGTCAGAAACCGAGTTTCTGCATCCATATCACACACAGATTTGGGGACACTCTGAATTCGGTTACAGACATCTTGCCCTGATTGCCGGTTTAGCTTCATGAAATCCCTTAACTGACCTGGAGCCACAGTCCAGAGTCCAGTTGAGCTAGTAACTTTAGGAGGTTGCAGGTAAAGAGGGACAAGGCACCTCTCACATTGTGTTGGCAATGACATCTTTCTATCTCTGAAAAGCAGCCAGAGCACAAGTCCCTGCATTATCAGTATCGCACTCAGACTCGGCACTACTGACAAGTCCATGTGCTCAGCTACAGAAATCTAATAGAGGGAACAGGGAGGGAAGGAAAAAATAACACCAAAAAAGGGATTGAGCCCCGTAGCTACCATGTACTTGGATGAAAGATTGATTCTTTCCTTATGCTGATGATGTTCTGGTACAGACTGCACATGAACAAGGCATTCCCAAAGTTTTAATTTATTACAGAGTTCTCAACAAGCACAAACATTTTCAGGCTTTCTTATCCCTGTGTACTTAAGAACAATGCAGCCACACCAAACCTCCTTGGCCACTGCTGGGTCTGTGCAGAGAAGAATCATTCCAGACAACAACCTCTCCTTCTTGCCTAATTCTCCATCAAACAGATGGGAACACAGGGAAAGGGAAGAAACTAAGGAACAAATGGCTGAGCTGATTCACGCCTTCAAAGTGTACATGTAAAATGACCAAGCAACTATTCTTTAAGTCAAACTATCACAAATACAACTCTGCACACAGAAATAGCTTGCATAAATGCAGATGCTAATCACAAAAGCTCAACTTCAAACACACTCAAGGATGCTTGTCATTCCTGCTAGTGCAATATCCAGACATCCTGCAATCTTTCAGTGATGGTAATAGTAGAGGACTGGGAGCAAACAATCTCAAGGGACAAGGCTGTAATCCAGCCACATTTACACATGCATCTATCTACACTATACTCTGGAAAAGAGCTGGAAGAATAAATTGGAACTGTTAAGTGAGAACAGAACTAATAAAGAAAAGCTTTTATCATTTTTTTAGAACATAATGACAGCACAGAAGACTTCATCCTAGTTTCCACCTCTGCAGCAGACCCACAGATACAACCTACAGCTCCTTACTTAATAGCATCATGTGCCAGAGCTTGGTAGTGGATTATTTTTGTTACATATCCCTTTTCATATTTAATCAGGCCCCTCAGAGAACAGCGTTTGTTACTATGCAGCATCACAGCATCTAGCACAATGCGGCTCCGGTCCTGGTCCTAGGGAGTATAGCTTAATAACAAACAGCATGGCCTATTCATGGCAGCACAAAAGGCTGGTGGAAGGCACTGCATACACAGTACAATTACTCTTTGTGGTACAACCCTGTGGCCTTCCCCCTTGGACAAAGGTTATCTGAGTACCTTCTGTGGGAATTTGGTCAAAGAAAACCCTTAATTTCTAAGAAAATAAATCTTGCACTTGCAGCAGCATCAAGAACAGTTGTTTCCCATCATCTGCCTCTGAGGTCTCAAGTTGTTGAGTCCACTCTACTACCCCAAACTCCAACCAGTTTGATGTGTTGCAATATGTAGCCATGAAGGCTCCCTACAAATAGCAACCTGTTTCTTCCTTCCAGGCCACTCCTGTTTTCCCCAGAGACATATTTTGCTATGACAATAAATACAACCTAGTCTGTTCCGTGTTTTGTTTTCAAGTAATTTGTGAAAAAGAAGCAGTGAAACTAACAAAATCTTTCCAACATAAAACAGCAAAGCATGTCTAAGGTTTTCCAGGCCAGCAGAGTTTTCTTGTTTTGTTTATTTTAACAAAAGTAATTCAGAAAGCATGAGATCAGGACGTACTGGTACCAACTATGTTATCTCAGCAGTGCTGTAATTTCCCATAGCCTACACTATCTGCAGGACCTCTGTTTCTTTCTGGTCATGAATTCAGAAACAATGATAGAGCTGAATAAAATTGTGTGCCTTTATGAATAGTAGAGTGTAGAAATCCTGCATTTGACCACGGCTTCCTGCTGGTCCCTGTACAGAAAAAGCTTGGCATGAGAAATGCCTTAAAAACTCAAGTACTTACTATTCAGAAGCCACACAAAACCTGCACTGCCCTGAATCCAACCCTTATCACCAGTCTCAAAATTTCTTCACTACATGTCTGCAACAGGTACTGAGTGTGTTGAGTACATCCATAGGGTATTCACAGGCAGAAAAAGGGGGCACCATGGGTGATGCAGACAGGCAGGAAGCAGGTAACCTAACTATAGCAGTCACCCTTGTAAATGGAGCTCAGCATCCTGTTAATGTAGCCACATGAATGCTAGCTAGCCTGAATGTGTTCATCTCTGCCTTCAAAACATCTTGCAGATGTATCCTAGTTGTATCTGCCAAGGCCAGAGAGCTCTTCTGCTGTTGTTGGTTAACAGCTGGCCCTGAGCAGGGCACTCTGAGCAGTGGGAACAACAAATGTCAGGGTCTGAGCAGGTAAGCCTTGTCTTCTAAATTGACAGCAATTTTGCACTGACTAGCAGCTCAGGACTGTGAATGAATAGCACACCTGAGAACCTGGTGGGAAAAGAATTCACTTAATTGTGAGTAGAGAAATCTGCATTTCCCCAAATCAGGGAAGGGAAAATGAGGGGATGAACCTGTCATACTCCATCGTTACCCAAGCCTAGAAGCCAGCAAGTTAGCAACAGCAGAGTGTGGAGCTCGCAGTGTAATTTCCCTCCAGACTGCTCTAAACTTGGAATGCTTTTTTTTTCCCAAATTTATTGCTTCTCTGATTTCATAACAAATTAGCTCTATGTACCATTACAAGAATTGCTTTGCTGTCAGCCCTGCAGGCTTAATTTGGGGTCTGGGAAGCAGAGGGCTCTTCCCTTCTCACACATTGTCAACAGCCATACAAGGTTTTGAACACTGAGTTCCACCCATGTTTGTCCTTGTACAACCCCGTGAAGCCTTTCACAAGGTCAGACAGGTGTAAAATGACAGAACTTGACCTAAAACAGCAGTAAAAAGACAAAGCTGGGGGAGAGAAAAAAGCTGTTGCTCTGATAGTACATATTAGACTTGAATTGACTAAGAGTTCTCGGCTTTGGGTTTTTTTCTTTTAAAAAAAGAACATCAATGTATCAAATCAGAATGAAGATAACTGAAGGAAAGGGGTAGGAGGAAGAGAATTGCTGCCAACATTCAGTGCAATACTACTGTTTTCATGGAGCATGTGTTCCCTTTAAAAGTGGTCTGATAAGCTAGTGTGACAGCCATCCTGCTACTCAAGCACTGCAAGAACGTAAAAGAGCTGGTTAGAAACCAGGACTGTGTGTCACAGGCAATCTTTCACACATTTATGTAGGTGACTCTTGAATTTAATTATCTTTTTTCATCTTTACTACGCACATCTCTCGCTGATCACAAATACTGTGACTAGCACAGAAACAGCTCCTGTTGGGGGCCTGTTCTAGCTGTGGTAACGCTCATACTGACAGGCAAACAGGCACAAAAACTCTATATTAAAATAACCAAAGTTAGACTTGGATTTAGTTGCACACTAATGAAAAAGACTGCCCCAAAGCTGCAGCAGTCCTGGATGTGCTGAGTATGTATGCAAGTAAGCATGCTGTCATGATACTGACAGATGAAGAATTTGTGTAGTGAATACATACAAGCAAAAGCCTGTGAGAAACGTATTGTAACATGCTCTATACAAATCTAAACTCTGCCGATCCTCCTCATATTCTAGCTGCTGGCCAGATGGTTGTCACTGAGTGACAACTAATGTATAAACTTCTGTTTGTGACTAAAGGACTGAGGAACTTTAGCTGATGGGCCAATATTTGAGGAATGGCCAGCATAAGCTATCCCAAAATAATGTCCTTTAAAGAGGTTAAAGCCATATTCTAATCTTCAGCTCAAATTTACTCACATCCACATTTTTTTGGTTTGAACACTGTCTGCTGGTTTTACTCAACCTGCTATCTTTTTCAGTTGTCTCATTTATACATGTATTATCGTAAACAGATGTATATTACAATATTTTAAAAAAACTAACACTGAATAAGAAGATGCTACTTCTTTTAATTTTCTTATGTGAGAGAGTCTATCTATTCCTTTGCTAACCCCAGAAATCCTTCTTCTTCCTTCTCCTTCCCCACCCTGGCTAATCAGACCTGCATGCAGTATTCCCAGCTCCACATGGTCTCACTTGCTCTGTGACAGAGATACTAATCCCCTCTTGTATTAGGAGTGCTTCACTGAATGCATCCCAGGGTTGCACTTGTCTTTCATGGCTTCATAGCTACAGCAGCTTAGTCATTCTTGGACTGATTCATGCACCATGGTCTTTCTCCTCTTCTGTCACTTCCAACTGATGTTGGAAATTAAAACTAACATGATTTAACAGCTATCAACTGGCAAGACCCTACCTCTAAGAAGAAAGAGTGTTACAACTGAAAACTAGATTTAAACTCAAGGTTTCTGTTTATCAGTTGAGATCACGACTGAAATCACCCAGGAGAGCATCCTGACAGTTCACCAGTTCACTTAATTTGCTTTCTCAAATATCTGTCTGTATTTGTTATTTTTCATATCTATAGCATCCTCTTCAATATGATGTCTTCATTAAAATCCTTGTTTGCTTGTTTTGCGATTTCTTTACTCATTTTCACTCCTCCCTCCATTTCATCATGCTTAAAACTTGCTAATATTTAGACGTGGGAACTGCACCATCACTTCTCCGTATCTCTTAGCAATGCTTCTTTCACTTTCTCCTCTTCACCCTCTTCCCTGCCGTTCAGCTGTACTGTCCTGAGGCAAAACAGTTATTCACCTTTAATCCATTCCTAGGTGGTCTTTAACTTAAACTCAGCCTTGGCAGCTGCTGTTCTTTCCTTGTTCTATTTTTATCTCTATAAATATGTTCAGGCAGGCAAAATAACAAGAATGGTGCTGCAATTAGGTGGGTAGCTAATGACACCATGCAATTAAGAAAGTCAAAGTTCGTAACACTTCAGAGGCTCATCTACTGTAAATCAGTGCAGAACTGGACCAAGAGGCAAAAATGCTGAGCCAGAGACAGGGGAGATATTGCTCAAAGCTCTGCCACAAGCATGGTATCATTCCTAAAAAATAATGGGGTACAGGTACTGTGTTTGCATTGTGTGCAGTGAGAAATTACTAGCTAGCAGTTCACCTGGTGGTGTTGATTATTGCTCTGTTTCTATAAGGTCGGTCCTAAGAAACAAAAAAAACTGATTTGCACTAATGAACCTCAAAGCAAGCACAGAGCATGGAATCTTTTGGCAGCATCTCTGGAATTAAATATTTACTGGACACATTTCTATTCTAGGAATTTAGCCAAAATGAGAGAGAAGGCATGTGAAGCCAGCCTTTTCCAAAGCAAGTATAAAACCTCACATGCATAATGCCACACATCCCCTGCTGAGAGATCACAGAAACCTGGCTGCCTTGGAGATCATTCATCTGAAAAGAAAAACAGGAGTGGACTAGTAGGTTGGGAGGCACATCAGAAAGCCATCTCAGCTGTGGTGTGCCAAGGAATAGCTGATCTGATCCTGCCCCTTGCTCCTTTTTCTCTAGCATACTGCTTCTTGCTCTGCCAGGGCAGAACTCCAGCAAATGTTTACATTATTGCACGATTAAGGTAAGGTTTAAAAATAACCTGTTGAAGATTTTTACTCTACATGTGATGAGAGCTTGTGATTGCCATCATCCTTTGAAACTAGATTCTGTTACCACCTTCCTTCTCCCATAGCAACCCTTTCCAATCAAGCAATACTAAGTGATCTTGGAAATCAATCAAACTCCTATTACAATTACATACAACAGACTGCCATGACTCACTTTCACATACAGCCATCGAGCTCCAAACACTGGTTTAAAACAAGCCACAGATTATTATAATCATATTTACAGAAGAAATGTGATAAGCAAACTTGCCAAAATATTGTCAATATTTGTTTCACATAAATCCATCTCCCAAAACTGAAAATTTCATGAAACAGTAAAACTGAGGTAGGCTTGGGAAAAGGTAGAAGCAAATATTTGAATCCAACACAAATTAAACACACAATAGATGAAGCTTTAAAAAATTGAGTATTGAAGAGAGAGAGTTGTCCAAAATAAATTAGGCAGCTTCACAACAAGCAGTAAGGAACATGGGCTATGGAAGACATCGGGACTAGAAAGGAAGGATAGCAGACTGCCCTCAGAGTCAGGAGAGAGAAGTGTGGTGCATGCTGGTGTAACAAGGATAAAATGCTACCTCCACAGAAAAGCAGCTCTAACAGCGAGTAATACGGTTTGCTTTCTAAGGATAAAAAATTAAAACTAGATGGCCCAACATCATAGCAAGATGTACTCCATGTCTATAAAAGTGAAAATTATGTATCCCTTTTTAACTACCACTTTTCAAGGCAAAATTCATGTAGAACGGGGTTACTTTACGATGAAGGGCAATATTACATCTTTACAAACAGACATTACAAACAAACAAGCTCATTAAGTGCCTCCATGTTTCATTTCTCCATGAGGAACTGTTTTTTTCTAATACAGTTGGGGAAAAACAGTACTGATTTTCACATTGTTTAGTACCTTTCAGAAAGATTCTTCTCTCTCCCATGCAATGCAAGCTTGGATGGATTTCAGTGGGAGTCTAAGTGAAACTTGCAAACAAATGCCAGGAAGGAACTCCATGTTATTTTTGCCTAATCTTATTTTAACATGTGAAGTCATCTGGGGCAGTTTTGTTCCTTCTGGAACCTTTGCAGTCATGGGGAGTTTCAAGTAATCCGTATCTTGAATTAAGCACTGCACAGAAAAAAGGGTTGACATATTTGGAAGTTAAAGTCCTTACCTCTTTGCCCAAGCTGTATAATGTATGATAATACAAAATGAACTTAATGAGTTCATAAGCCAGTTTTTATTTCTACAGTCAACTTTTTTTAGGGAAATAAGCTCTACTCTCAGTACAACTTCTCTCAGTTTTACGAGTTTCCATAAAATTGTTAAATCTGAAAAATCTAATTTTCTAACCAAAACAATTTTTCAGGCTCTCAAAGGCATGTTCAGAACATGAGAACAAATAAAGCATTAACACTCTCTTAACTTCCTAGGGAGTAGATAAGATCTTTTGTTAAGAGTTTGTATGGGACTCACTACACTAAGGTCTGAAGGTATTAAGTTTACTCTACAAAGAAAAAAGAGGGAAACTGCTGGTGAACACATTCCAAACCTTGGTTAGGCATTATTCTGTTCGGTTCTCATCATTTGTCTACAAAGGGATGAAGCAGAAATAGAACAGGATCAGTGACAGAAAATGTCTATTACTAATAATGGGAAGCATTATTTGCTGTCCTCTTCCTTGTAATTCTGACATATGTTCTGTTAGATCACCACGACACACTAGGCAGACATGTTCTTTCAGCTTCCCACAGTGGAAGCTGTGGGAACAAATATTTTTATTCCCCAAAATATTTTTCAACCCACAAACAATGGTTGTTAATTTAAAATCCTGCAACACACAAATGAGTCTCGTCACTCTTTTTTCTGTGCCCAGCTTGTGACAAAAATGCATTCCTGGACCATCACATCCATTTACCTCATCTTTCCCTAGTCTTCCTTAATCTCACTAACCTTTACAATTTCCTGTGATATTGGGTTATTCCATCTCCTTCATCACGTTTTCTCAATTACATGCACAGTATCCATGGATCATGACATGAAATACTAAAGTCCCAACCATTCACTTACTTCGAACAAATTAAGTATTCCTAAACCTTTGTTTCCTGTTTTTCAGCAGGATGGTCAAAGTAGTTCCACTATACGAAGAGCAGAACTCAGAGAAGAGGATAATAATGGTAGTGAGTAATTTTACAAGCATATTCTGACCTTTGGGACCCCTCCCATTATACAGTTATTGGCTTGAGAGAAATAGAGAACAATGGCGTTTGCAATCCAGTATCTAAGGCAACTCTGTGCCCTCTGGCATCACAGTCAGATGGATGATGAAAACTTCATTCAGCTTCCCTGGAGTTGGAGATACCTAAACCATAAAGGAATATAGGTTTTCAACCTCTTTTTCTCCCTGACAAAGCCTATTCTGTGGGTGAAGTGGGGTGCTAAGACGGATATATATATCTGGTAAGAGGCTAAACTGGGTTAGACTCTACATGACCAGCTAAAATACACAGCTGTATTTCTTCATGGAAACATAAATTATGCTGAACTTGCCATAACAATTCAGTCAGATACTGATCTCAGGTGTTAATCTGATCTGGGAACAAAAACCCAGGGTAAGTTACAGAGGCGGCCTCTCTCTCACTACAGAACTCACATTTTCCTACATGCTATTTCATGACAGCATGAGAAGCTTGGACTACTTCTTTCGGGCTCTTTATTCCCAAGTACTGGTTGTGGGTGGGCCACCATTGTGTGTGCCCGGTCATCTTCTGGTCACTTTTTTGGCATGTAGCACTACACTAAACAGCAGCAGAAATGAAAAGTGAGTATCTCCTTAAAATTCTCATTGTGATACAAATGACAGCTGCTATTCCTCCTGAAGATGACACAAGTTTTTTATCCATGTTATTTCTTCCATCTCTTAAACTAACACATGTCAGTAGATATTTTTTCCCCAATAAATCTTGAGTTACACTCTGAGGCTTTTCATTTCAGAACTAGGTTCAACAACAAGGACAGTGGGTGCCTGTCTGCTTTTGCTTTGCTGCTTAAGCGGCAATGTATTTCAAATTACAATGGATAGCTGGGTTCTAAAAGCCTTTTCCTTTCAAAATGACAGTACGATACACCACTTTGGCTTCTGAGCCTGGTTCTTAACTACAGTATGTTCTGCACACATCCCAGAGCTTTATGTCTCCTAAGAAACCATGATAGCCTTCAGTCCTGCCGCTGTTCTTTGTGAGGTTCAGTTCTTGGTTAAGTGTTTTGGTTTCATATGACTTGAACGCCCTTTTCTTTGACTTTTTACCAGTACATAGTACAGATCATACTTTGCACATAAACCTGAAACAAGAGGTTATGTGAAGCCTGCATACATACCCAATTCTGTTCAAAGTCTGGTTTTAATCTATAATTAATAATTAATCTATCATATCTACAGAATCTCTCATAGTCCAATACTCTTCCATGTTGCCTGCGGTCCAAGAGACACCGTGAAGGAAAGAAGAAAGTATCTTTTTCAGTTGCTTTCATTTTAGATCATGAGATCTGTATACTTATCAATGTGAATTTGAATTTGCAGACTTTTTCATTAGGAAATTAATTAAATTAGAAGCAGCAAAATAGTTTTATGCAGAGGGATTTCTTATAGGAAAAGGAATATATAAAACTGTAAATAAATACCTTAATGGAAATTTTGAAGTCTGCTCTATGTAAATATAAAATATCCATCCATATCTATATATGTTTTCCTTCTCTTGTCATGTTTAGAATTAAGAGGGACATTTGCAGGATGGCAAACTTTCAGTGAGGCCTAATGCAGAAGCACTGTTTGCAGATATTATTCAGATAAAAAAGCAAAGACTTTATTAATTTTTTACTTTCTCATTTTTTTCCTCTGGTTTCTTCTTGATCTATATTTTTACATGATTTTTCTACCTGAAACTGAAGTATTGTAGATGTGACACCTTTCAGAGTGCATACACTTAGGAAGTCTCAAAATACAATTGAGTAATAAGCAAACACGAAAGAACAGAGTTCTAACCATGCAAGTACCTAAAGATGGACTTCTAGCACATGGATCTGAACAGAATAATGATTTACCTGAAGATACCTTATGTCACAGATTCAATATTGTATTAGATTAGCAGTGCTGCTGAAGTCTCTCCCAAGAGCTCCTTTTCACAGTTTACATATGTTTAAGTGCATTTGCAAATGGTATTATTAAGAGTTACACCTACATAGCCAGACTGCCCCCTGGGATCCTCAACTTTGTCTCCCTAACAGTCGTAACTTGGGCTCTCTGCTGGCTGAAGAACTACTGCAATCGTTCAACTGTCCTTCCTGCTAATGGAGCAAAATGGTTATGTTCATCACACAGCTTTTCTTCCATGTCAGACTTCTGTTCTATCTGCACAAGCTTGTCAAATCCACCCTCAACCCATCCACTCCCTCACCTCATTATTTCTTGTTCTTTTCAAATACTTATTTTTCTGCTTCCCCCGTGTTCTGCTCCTTGCTGCCTCTCACACACAGACAATTCTGAGAATGAAAACTCTCAAACTTTTCAAGTTCTCCCCTTCAGATTCTCAGTTTTCAGATTTGGTTTGATTGGCTTCTCCACAAAGGTTAATCCTATGGGAGCACTCAGTGTGCTACCTGCCCAAAAGAGCAAGACTGAAGCATGCTTGACAATCGTATGGAACAGTCTGCCGAACCCCACCATGTATCTTGCATTGGGTTTCAGCTAGAAAACCTCCAGGGATGCGGAATTTCTATCCTTTGTTCATTTTTATGTCTTATTAGGAGCCATAGCATCTTGTCCTAAGAGACAAAAATTGGTCAGGTAGGGAAACGAAGCATTTCTTCAAAACTGTAAGGCTCACCAACACCAGTATAAGCATTTAAAAAATCATCTACTAATGTCCAAGTCCAGCTGTTCTGCTAGAGCAGTACTTCAGCTCTTCCACAGTGACACCCATTGGAGGAATAATAAGAAGCGAATGGGTGAATAAAGCTATGTGGAACTTTCCCTTCAGCTTCCATAGTCAAGGAACTAGGAAAGACAATGACTATTTGATCCCTTAAGTTCTAGTTCATACTGACTCCCTGACATCTATCATCACTTTAAAAAAGGTGAAGAAATATACAGTTTACTAGGAGAGTGTCAACAGCTACCTTTTTTTTTTTTCTTTTTTAGCTTTTTCATGGCCATGGCATGGAATTCCTGTCTGTGTTGGCATCACACAGAGAAAATCACAGCTCTAGTTGTATTTTCTGCACAAACAGTGCAATTTTCCTCTACATCACCTAGAATTAACTAATCTCATCACAAAAATGGTGACACTCAAGTTATCTTCAGCATCTTAAGCTAAAACTATAAAAAGATCAGGACTATAACTGACATTCATATTTCTTAGGCAAGTTATAAAAATAACTTACCAAAGATATTTCAGTTACTCTGAGCACACGACTGATGACATATAATTAACTGTTCTTTTCTGAAGTTTGGAATATCAGCAACTACACAACTCCCAAAGTTAGATCAAATAATAAAACATCTGCCTGATGACAGTTCCTCCAATTAACAACATCCCAGTTTCAAGCAAACTGTAAGGTCTCCTATATCTCCTGCTTGGACAATGGCATATGACAGAGTATCCAACAGTCTGCAGCTTTCTGTAAAGTGATACCAAATGCTGAAATCAAGCTGTAGATTGGAATATGTTTGATGTCAGAATAGGGCCACAAATAAAGAGATGCAATTTGTCAGAAGGTTGGAAACAAAATTTCCTCACGTTTTCGGCAGCAGCACTGATAGGCAGTTTAACAGCTGATCCCTCTTCAGACTAAAAGGTCTTAAGCTTAAGTTTTTATCACTCCCTCCAAGTCAATGAAGTCGTTCAACTCAGGCTGTAGTGCCTTCTGGGTTTATATGTTCCAGTTCAATACCTCTCAAGAACATGAGAAATATTGAGATGCCATAATACTAAATGACATTGCAAAAATGTTCTGGTACTCAACACAAGCAAGATCCAGATTTTTAGCCCAAGCATTGAAAGTGTGCTGAAAATAATTCAAAGATCAATGCTCAAAGAATTGATTCACCTCCTTACAAATAAAGAACCCTGCAGTATTACAAGGCTCTGTGAGCTTATAATTTATAATAATTACTGTATTCAGAATAAAACAAAACATAAATGTTAAGCAACATAGTTGCTACAGTTTTTACTGGCTTTCCTCTGTTCCAGCTCTATATTGCTTTGTTGTTCCCACTCTACTTCCAAACTCACCTGATTTACTTCAAGACCTAAACTTAAGGAATTCTTCCTGAAAACAAAAATATAAATCAGTCATTGGCAAAGTTATGAGCAGTTTCTTTCATTTATCACAGTGCCCAGAAGTAACTATCATTTCAATAAAAGATCAATATTTATCAGTGTTCACTATAAAAACTACAGCAAAACTCTAACATTAGAAATACTATTTAAATGATGAAAACATTTGTTCACCCTTTACACACCCAAGCCAGCTAACTTCACCACTTTTTTTAAGCACAACAACATGACCTATTTGACATACATAAAAGGAGATGAAATAAAGACAAATATTACTTAAAAAAAACCCAGAAATTCTGGTACTGGTATACAAGCAAAGAGATGGTCAGCATGACACATAGAATCATAGAATGGTAAGGTTGGAAGGGACCTCAAGGATCATCTAGTTCCAACCCCCTGCCATAGGCAGGGACACCTCCCACTCGTACAGGTTACTCAAGGCCTAGTCCAGCCTGGCCTTCAACACCTCCAGGGAGGGAGCAGCCACAACCTCCCTGGGCAACCTGTTCCAGTGCCTCACCACCCTCACTGTAAAGAACTTCCTCCTGACATCCAGCCTAAATTTTCCCTCTGCCAGTTTAAACCCATTGCCCCTTTTCCTGTCATTGCAAGACCTTGTAAATAGAATCATAGAATGGTAAGGTTGGAAGGAGACCTCAAGGATCACATACAGCAATGATGTTATTTTATCCAGTGTTTGTTGTCCACAGCTCCAGCAGAACAATTAGTATGACTATAGTGATAGAAAACATCCTGTAAGAAGTACTACAGTTGCTTAATTTAAGAAAGGGAAGCAAGAGTGACACAACAAATGAAACATATATGAAAGCCTTGTGCAAAAACGTAAAGGAAATGATCTCTTCTTCATGCCGCTGTTAGCCAGAAGATGTTAACTGCAAAGAACCCCAACAGATTATCATCACTAGCTTTCTTTTCTTGCATTAAGGAACAAACACAACTTTAGAAAGGTGAAGATAATTAAGCAGTGAAATAGATTGCCCAGGGAACCCAGGAAATCTCAAACTGCAGAGATGTTACGTAATAACTTTGACAAGTTAAAAATGACATGAGTAGATACCTAATCCTTCCATCTTGTTTTTTTAATTACTATCTTATGAGATGACTTTTTAAATGGCACAGTTTCATAATAAATATGGTATTTCAATTAACATGTCTCAAAATCATACATTTCAGTTGGCTTATGCTAGGAGAATGAAACAGACCAAATAAATGCTCTAATTATTTTATTTATTAGTGACATTTACTTCCTAATTAAGAGGAAAATGCACTCTTGCTTGTATAACTATAGGATTGAACAGCATTCCCGAAGAGGCCAGAACTCACCAATTTCAATGAGACAGCAGTAATTACGAACATCATTTATATAAGGCTTTTTAAAAAAATCAAAAGAAAAAAACCAAGCAGAACAATCTCTTGCTTAAAAAGTGAAAAAGCACCCTTGTGCTTTGCCACCAGAGGTTGGCATGGATGCTGAGTTCCTGCTCTGTGAGAGAGCGCAACGTACTAACTCCTTCCTACAATGTGCTTGTTTTCTTAATTGCATTATTCAAAAGGAATTTCATTCCATCTGCTTTATTGGTGACAATTTGCTTGTATTATGGAGTTACTACAAAAGTCAATTACACAAACATAATGGATGTGAAACAATAAGACACACATGCAAAATTAGAATGACTCTATTGGTTTAAACATTGAGGTTGTTTTTCATGTGCCAGTTTCACATTATAGTGAAAAACATGCTCGTCCTCCTAACCACATCATTTGTAATGCTGGTTTTGTTCACTGCTAAAATGTAATCTCTTCAGACACCTACGGCTTGATAGGCCAGAAGTCATTTATCTGCTTAAAGCGATCTCAGTCTTGCAAATTGGGTTCTGACTGGATTCTGCTTCCCTGAGATCTTCATATTTAATCATAGGACATCTAAAATGAGAATTTTACAGCAGTAGGGTTTAAGGACAGAGCTATGCATAAGTAAACTCATCTATCTTCCAATTGGTAAGTGCTACTATTCCACAAACTTGTAGCAAACACGTCCATAAATCAGTGGTTTGCTCTCATCTAGAAGACTACATGCTAAAGTGCTCCCCTCGTTACAAGACACCGAAAAACTAAAAAGGATTCAGAAACTTATAACAATCATCCAGGGCATGGGAGGAGAAAGGCTTCTCACACAATGACATGGAAAGACTGGAACTGTTTAGCTGAAATAAGATGTATTAATAGAAGTATGTATTGTCACAAATAATTAGCAGAACAGATATCAGAATCCTCTATTCTAAATCAAGTTCACTTATTTATTCACAAGTTAACCAGGTCCTTAGCAAAGCTTACTTAATTCCAAAATGTGAGTGATACTACTGAAGGAAAAGTCTGATGAAGGTTCATAGAAAATTTGGATTGATCTCTGAACAGTTGTCCAGAGAGGTGTCTAGAAACAGAGTTCAGTAAGGGTGAGCAGTGGAGAAGTCTAACACTTCGTAGTTTATGTTAACCTCCAAGCTATTGGCTTTAAGAAGAGCAACTTCCTTAGGCAGATTAACTGCTTTCTTCTGGGTTCTGTAAATTGACCTCTGAAGTACCTGGGACTGGTTACTGTCAAACAGTCTGCAGATGTAATACCATACACCGCTTCCTACGTTTTGTTTCCAGAAACAGTGCCATGGAGATGCCCTGAAAATGCCCACTTAGGTGCATTTTTCCTTAAAGAATAAATTCTTTCTGCTGTTTCCCCAAAAAGAAAGTCAAATCATTACCATTTGAGCAAAATGGTGATTTACAAATCAATGCAGTATTAAAATAGCTAGATGTTATTCATGTTATTTAGCCATTAAACTGAAAGTTAAGAAGATGAAGTTGTAATAACATCTCCATTGTAAACAGAGTTCACCCATCAAATGACCTTGTCCATTCCACTTTGTGATTGCATACTAGGTCGTATTATAACATGTTTGGCCAACCTCAAAATTATTAAACCATCACCACTTCAGTGTGGGATATTCAGCTGCATTCAAACCACTTTCTTTCCATGAATTTCAAACAGACTTGTGTTGTGTAATGCAAGTCAATTGCAGAAAGATATTATGTTTTCTGCTGCTGTGGAGGGGGAAAAAAAAAAAAAAAAAAAAATCTTTTCCCTCCCTGGCTACCATCTGCACTTCAAGATGGAAAGGGTCTTTGAAAGGCAAGCTTACTGACTTCATGTAACAAGGAAACGTTATCCTCCTGGAATTAGCCATGAGCCCTTGATACCTAAGGCTGCATAAGGGTCAGTATTATTTTAATTACTCTCATTAATTTAAAAAGAGGGTTTCTGTCCTGTGGAATCAACAGACAATGACAGACTCCCTTCTGGGTTGAATCCTTAAAACCTCACTGCAATAGCTTTTCTGACTGTCCTTCAAAAGAAATTTTAATTCTGCCTCAAAATAATGTTTTTTATCAAAAAGAGACGCTACTTACTTTAAAGAGAAAGGGAAGAGTAATGTTAATTTGGAGTACTCCTAAAGCGTGAACTCTTTGCCCTCCTGGGTGCAATACTGCCACTGAAAAAGCAATGCAAGATGTTATCACTGCAGTAATAAACCCAAGAAAACATTTCACAACAGCAGAGTCCTCTTATCCCAAAGGCTTTGCAGAGAAACCAGTACAGGAACTGCTACTCTCTGAAGTACAGTACACATACATTCAACCCGGGGCCAGTAGATGAACCTTTTGGAAAAAGCTAAGGCAGCTCAACCACACACCAGACAGCAGAGGAACAACTGAAGAGTGTTATCTTTGAGGGCAGTTCTGGTGGAAATTTATGTAGGTTGAATGTAGCCTGGCACTTACCCAGGTCTAACACTCCCCATTGTGCATGCACCAAACCTCCCATTTTTTAATCTGTTATGGAATATATTACTCTCATATTGAAAAGGACTCAAACAAAAAGAAACTCTATCATCTTGTGAGGTCAGAAAAGTGTGACATGGGACAAAAAAACCCCCCAAAACCCAAAACCAAAACAAACTAAAAAAAACACCACACCTCACAAACTCCTGGCCTTTCAAAAGTCATTAATTACTGGTATGACCGAAAACTTTCAATCAGAAAAATGCCACACGGAAAACTATCTGAGCATCAGTATTTCAAAGGATATAAACCACTGTCTTCAGCTATAAAAGACACCCCTCTAAACCTTTGGTGTATGAATCACAGGGGTTTTTTTGTTTGGTTTACTTGTATCACAATGATGAGCTCGAAGAGTGAGAGAGAATACAGAAGTGCACAAGAAGCTCCTGTCTTACCAGTAGACCCCTAAAGGAGCTATCAGATCATTAGAGAGTTCCCTTCCCTCAAGCTAATCATCCTGGAGAGCTTGTTTCTCTGCAGCCTGTCTGTCCAAGAGAAACCGAACAGGATTTACTTTGTGACCCTTTAATCTGCAGACTAAATAGAATTAAAGGGGGCTGGCTGAATCATTAAATTAATGGACCATTAATTGAAGTTTGGGAGTTTGTGACAAGTAAGTATCTGAGCAGAAAAGTTAACAATAAGAAAGGTAAGAGCCTTGAAGTGCAGTGGCCTCCTGCTGGCTGTACAATATCCATCATCACAGGACTTAAGAGATCCAACACAGATCTTCACATAATACTTCATACCACTCCCAGCAAGGCCCTGGATAGGTCCCATCTCTCAAAGTCACGTAGGTCAAACTGTACTTATTACTAATTCAGGCTGAGTAGTGCAATAGTATTAAGTACACCATGACATCCCACAAGCAGCAGATGTCCATCAACAACTGTTTTCCTGCAAATAAACAAACTAGTGTCTTGAATTTTTGAACAGCATCTAAAGTACACCAAACTTCACCCAGAGACCCAGCAGAGAACTAAAACAAAGCAAAGCATACTGCTGTGAGATGCTGAAGTTCCTTATAGGGGCAAAAAATGCCAAAGAAAGTCAAATGAAGTCAAGTTTATGTCCTAGAAAGGAGGAGGAGGAAGAAAATATCAATAGATTGAAATTGCTTATTTTGTTGAACTTTGTGTAAATAAAGATAAGCTTACATAAGTACAGCATTGTTCACAAGAAGTTCTGAGTCAGTTAAGTAAAAGCACTTGAATTACTGCTTTGCTTGGATGCTTTCTACATATACTCATTTCAGGCATTATTCTTTAAAAGCAGGGCTATCGGCTTTACAAAAGATGAGGATTAAAAGACTGAGGAATCAAGTTAGTCTCTTTGTTTAGATCAATGTGCTAAACTCCCATTTCCCCCAGCTGCCATACATAGCTTTCCCATAAAAGGAAACTACTTTGGCTAACTTGAGCTCAGAAATAGGAAAATCTTTTCTAATCTGATTTGAGAAGTATCTGCAGCAAAAGTCTGGAAGAGGGGAAGATGCTACATGAAGTTCAGGATGAGACCTAATGTTCTCCTGATGATGGGACATCAGTATGGCAGGCTGAGGCACAAAGAAAATGAGTTTTCAACCAGCATGGGGGTGAAAGCGTTGCTCTTACAAAACTGCTCTGGGATTAATGCCACCCACGTAGAACCTTATTGCCTCCAAGAGACTCCAACGCACAAAGCAATGGGATTCACTGCAGCTTTAGCACCTCTAACAAACTCAGGACCGATTAACCCTGCCGATATTCTGTACTTGTGTGTCAGAGAAGATCAAGTTTCTATACTGCACCCAGCTTAACCAGTTTGAAAGAAGGCAAACAGAAAGCCTTATTAGTGCTGAGCCACCAGACAAGACCATAAAGTGCTTCTTGTTTTACACTTGGAGGTGCAGAGGATGAAGGACAAGGTTCCTTTTATCATCTTCCCAATTTTGCTATATGCTGAGCGTGGAAGTTATGCCTGAGTTCATCGTGCTATGTAATGTGCCTCAGGACAATTCTCACGTCCCATGGAGGATGACACGTGCTTTAAGATGGTGAGAAACATAGCACATACTAAGCACTATTGACAAAGCTCTCTACAATCACTCCCTGCTGGTACAGTATTTAGTATTTTCATTGCTTGATGCTGAGATGCACTGCCATGGTTAGATAACACGAGCAATCTAACGCCACTAGTGAACTATTTTCATGTTTCTGCCCTCACAAAAGCAAATATTTCCTTAAATATAATTCCTGTGTGTACTTTCCACAGACATCTCATGAGCAAAGAAAACATTTGTCAGACAAATGATGCAGAGCACTACTCCTGCTACAAAGCCATCACACAATACCAACTTTTCTCCCTTTCCTGCAAAAAAATGAGGTGCTGCTAAAGGCATTGGCTGATCAACCCAGCACCTCAGCATGCACCATGCAGCACTGCCATGCAGCAGCCACAAACACTATAGATTTGCCTGCAAATGCTTTCTAGAACCTATGTCCAGCACCAACTCTCTCAGAAATTGC
Source organism: Ramphastos sulfuratus (assembly GCA_013399055.1). Lineage (NCBI taxonomy): Eukaryota > Metazoa > Chordata > Aves > Piciformes > Ramphastidae > Ramphastos > Ramphastos sulfuratus. The sequence goes on along the minus strand of WBNM01031618.1, from coordinate 521,742 downwards.
ACTGTAATATTTTAACTCCCATTAAGAGAGCAGCTGCAAAAGAAGCACATTTTACATCAGTGGTACCAGCATCTCATTTAATACACAGAGCTGCTGTTGAGTTAGACTTCCATCAACAACACCCATGACACCTGCTTGACTTCCTGAAGCTTCTCACTTTGAGGACTGTGCTAAACGCAAATTTGAAAGCAGCATGTACTGTATATGGTCAGGAAGAGAAGAAAAGAAACTAAGAGAGAATATCCACATAGTAAATGCTTAAAAAAAAAACCAAACCAAACCAAACACATAAATCCTATGCTTTTTATTTATTTACAATGAAGTTGCTCAATTCAGAAAAGACAGAGCATTCACAGCCTTAAAAAAATATATAAATAAACAATGCACCTAGCAACTTAAGTTATTGATTTTCTAATTCCTGTGGGACAATAAATCTAAATAAATTGAATTAGGTACTTAAAATATACAGACCACTTTGTTCCTTTAAAATCAAAAGGTAGAAATACAAGCTTCTGATTGCAATTTAATCTTGGTTCAACTAGAAAAGAGATTTTCTATCAAAAATACAATATGAGATGTTAAAGCTTCCTGCTGGAAAGCACTGCTAAAGAGATAGATCCTCTCAATTAAGGTTGTCTTGTATTTGTCTCCCTAAAACAGACATGATCAATAGCTGCAGAATAAAATTGATTGCTGCAGCTCATTTCATTAGGTGAAGCAAATGTCTCCATAGAGATTAAGCATGTCTTTAATATCTGAAGGTGGTAACATCTGTCTGGTTGAAATGGTGAACTCTCCAAGGCTAGGCTGAGAAAAAAAAAACAAACAACAAAACAAAACAAAACAACACAGAGCCAACCAACGAGATTAGTAGCAGCTGCATCATTCTTACTGCTATCTCCCCCACTCCAAATCACCAAACCCCATATTACAGAAATTATCCTTAGGGCTCCTATCTAATTGACCCGCTGTGCTAGCACTGAATGTAAGATCCTTCCCTAGCAACAGCTGCTAGACTGAGCAAGGTCTTGTCTGTCATGCATATTTCTGCACATCAGTCACCCAGGAGCCCCACCAAGAAAGCAGCTGGGAGAATGGGGGAAATGGTGCTCCTGTGCAGCCAAGACAGAAAGGTGAGGAGGAAAGCTGTGAGCTGGAGGAGTGCTGGGGGTAAGTGTGTGCAGAGCAGCATTTGGCAGTGAAGCAACCCTGCCACGGAAGGACAAATGGCAAGCAGAGGTATCAAGAAAAAGGTTGACCACAGATTTACTACAATTACTGCTAGATGCGTGCCCTCTCTGCTTTTCCACCTGCCCCAGTTGTTTCCATGCTGCCGAGCCACCATTTTAAAAGCAACCCGGCCAAACAGTGAGTCATCGGTGCAAGTGGATGAGGCAGGCAGGCAGGCATGGATAGAAGGACAGAATGAACACAATCCATTTCACCACATGAGGGAAGAAGTTTGACTTGAAGAGCTTTCTTGTTTCTGAAAGGGGTTATTGTTCACTTCTGTTTTTCTCAACCACCTCACCTGTGCACACAAGAATGTAGAAAGCAGAATACAAGATATGTCTGCAACGTGAGAAGCATTTTGCTGAACTGTAACAACTAACAGAAAATCTGAAGACCTGAGAAACTAATCCCACCATTGTTTCACGTTTTCATTGGGGGAATGCTAAATAAAAATGCTTCTTGGAAGCCAAAAAAAGGAAGAGATTAAAATGAAAAACAGTCAAGTCAGCATCTTTGCTTAGTGAGAAATATCATAGGACTCAAACTACCTGGAATGGTATAATGCAATTTTCTGCCAGCAAGAGCCTTGAGCTGAGGGATTACTCTGAACTCAGGCCCAGATCCAGCTTAGAGCTTCCACACAAGCAAAGAGACATAAAACATTTCCCCACCCATGTTTAAGGAATTGTTTTCATTGTAACTACAGTCGCACCATCTGTCTGAGTTGCCTAAACAGTACCATGTGTGCAGTTTGTGCTACCCTCTCTGTACAGATATTTACATACTCTTGCACAATACATTTGCTGAAAGATGGATGAAAGGAAAGCATAATCCTGCTGAGGCAGCTGCAGGGAAAAATTAGAGAAAGGCATTTAGACTTGACATGATTTGGGATGTTCAGCAAATCATTAAAATTTTCCTCATCTGCAACTAACAAGCACATCCATGTATGTTGGGAAGGTAGGACACCGGGAAACAACATTCCCACTTTCCCTGCTCCTAAAATTTACATTTCTGTTGTTGTCAACTATACAATCAAGTCCTGTAATAGTTTACTAAAAGGTGGTGGGCTATTCATTCCATTCAGAGTATGACTTTAATCAGTTAGCTTCTGATAGCAGCAGTGAAAGAAACATCAATGTAAATAATGTAAATAATTCTTTATGTGGTGGCTTTCCAAAGCACTACATAAAGAAATTTCTCCTTCCATTGCATTTTGGGAGAATATCAAAGAAGAGAGGTGATTGCAGTGATGCAGTGGGCCACCAGCAAAACCAGAAGCAAAATCCAGGTAGTGTGCACCACAGTCTAAATACTGATGAGCAGAGGACTAATGTTTAGGTTTCAGCTTTACTTTGAATGGAAAGCTCCAGCATCAAGCTGTAGGGAAGCATCCCCTACTCACCCATATAACTCTCTCCAATAATGAAAAATGTGAAGACAAACCTTCTGGAATATGATACAACTTAACAAGACAGGACAGTTGTACAGAAGACATGGTGAGATTTTTTTTTTTTAATTAAAAAGAAAAAAAAAAAACTTTATTAAAGGCATATGACATAGAGGAATTGCATACCTTGAGGAGCAAAGTCTCAATTCAGAAGCCAAAGTCACAATGTTAATTTTTCAAATGTGAGCAGAATATGAGTAAATTATTGTTCTAAAAATAGTATGTTCACTTTTGCATGAAACTTTGGAAAAGCAGGGAACTAGTTAACCAGGCTGGTAGCAAAGTGGATTGAGAATAAGACAAATCCTTTGTACAACAATCGCCAGGGCTCTCACACTAAAAAAACCCAAAGGTGGAAACCTTATAAAAATACTCAGGAAATACTGCAAAATTAACAACCATTTAAAAGCCAGTTTTCTCTCAGAAAAATAAATCATTAATCCCAGGAACAGTTCTGAAAAACTCTAAACTTTTAGCTGAGCATTTAAGCATGTGTTCTGGGACAGGTCTCTCTGCAGGCATATGCGGTTTGCTCATCTTTCCTCACTGTTTCACACCCACATTTTTCCTGTGCTCCAGTCTATGGATTAATATAAACTTAAACAAGGCAAATAGTAAACTCTCAAAAAAAAAATATGCAAAAGACAATGAAGAAGCTGGCTTGCTTTAAAATTTTCTGAGACTGCTGTCAGATGTCTAAACACTTAAGTTCCCTCTGAAAAGTTTCTTCAACAGGTCAAACCCACAATGAAAGCCCCTGAAATCAGATCAAGGTGCAGGCAGACCAGCAGTGAAGGCCCACAACTTGTACTTAAGCAAACCCCCACACAACTGGCAAGACTAAAAGGGCAACTCTAAGCAGTATCCACGTGTTCTAGGGCTGAGGTTTTCTCAACATTCAAACCTAAGAGGAACTCATGACAAACGTTCTTCTGGGTTGTGATTAATAATTTCCAATGAAGGGAGACATTGGCCAGTCTTGTCTAAACAAGCCAGATGAGGCATGTTTAGGAAAGGTGTTAGCTAACGTTTTAAACACCACTTAGCACCTACTTTAGGTAAACGATTTAGCTAAAGCAGTTGGTAAACACTGGCCCCTTTCCTAGTCTGGACAGTGGCAAAAGAACCTGCTTTGTCCAGGTTTTTCTCTGGTGGTTTATACTAACAGCTATTTTGCTTTAAACAATTCCTCAAATGGAATAGGATAGATATGCATAAGGAATTTTTAACTCAGGTGTTGCAGGGCTACACAAGAGTGTCAGTGGACATGTTCACATCGTCCCTCTCCCCACCACCTACCCAGAGGTAACGGTACAGATTGCCACAGAGGTGGCATGAAATAAGGCTTGTAAATGGAGGTAACACGTTTTAATAAACTAACACAGCAGTAAAAGCAGCATCAAGACATGCAAACTGTTGTTCACTTCTTCCATCTCTGCCGCTGGACCATCTCACCTCCAAAAAAAATTCCTTCTCTAATTGTACTACTGCTATCTGTTTCTTAGTCTTTAGATGAACAGCCAGAAGGCACAGCCAAGACTGCACCAAGACTTGAGATACCTAGTTTTCAGTGCCTACATTTAATTAAAATTAATCTCAAACTCTTGACAATTTATTCAAAGGACAAAGAACGGGACAAATTTTGGTGTTAGAGCTGCAGGAAATGACAATAGAGGTGATTGCTTTAGATGTAATTCTCATCTACAGGGATGCACACTCTAAGGGTTTAGAAGAATTTGACCAACTGATCTTATCCTCTAAGTGTGGGGAGAAATAATTAAAGCAACAGAACGAGGATGACAGACTCAAAAAGGTCTCAGTAAATACAGGGAACCATCTGGCTGGGCTCTTGGAACAGAAACTTCAGTGAAAGAACAGTACGGAGCTGCTAGGGGGAAAGGCTGAAAGCAGGACAGTAGACAAGAAGGATTTGGTGTTTAAAAATCAGACGTTTAGAAAACCCAGTAGAGAAACAGCTTCTTACAGCTAAGAATGCGTGTAAAACAATAGCAAAGCTCTCCCGTGACAAAATCAGAACCTACATTGCAATAGCAGCACCACAAGCACCAAGGGACATGAAAGATGAAAAGAGAATATTCTATAACTTTATCAGAAGGAAGGTACAGCCCTATTGCTTAATAAGGAAGAAGAGAAAATAATTCATGACTGATGTAAACTAAAGTAATCCATGCATTCATTGCTCCACATCTTCACAGGAAAAGGTTAACATCACACCATTCTAAAAATGAGTCAAAACCAGACTAGAATAAAGAAAGAAGCAGTTAAAAATGTAAGACAGGTTAAACGTAGTCAAGTCCAGTCTTAGTGAATTTCAGTAGTGAATTAAACAAAAAAAACCCACAAACCTTAGAACCACTGCCAATCCCCTTCCAAGAATCTTCCATGAACATGGAAGATTCAGAAAAATGGGAAAGTTAAATGTTGCAGTTCTCTCTAGAAAATGTAGGAGCAATAATTACCAGAAGCAGAGGGTGAAAGATCTTGATTGGTTTAGTTTAGGAATAAGGAAAATGAGAGGAGTACAGTAACTCTTGATGGATGCTAGAGATACTTTAAAAAGTCAGCAAATAATTGTTCATCATATTTACAACATAAAAGACAAGTAGTTGGCTCCATTTGCAGAAAAGGAGGTTTATTTAGGTCAAGCCCCAGGGAATTTTTCTCTGGGGACAGTTAAGGACAGGAACGTGCCTCAGGAGTACTTGTGGAACTGCCCTCACTAAAGATGCTCACCAATAAGAAATCAGCTATCAGGAATGCCCTGGGACATTCGTGACTCATGAAAAACAAATTTACATTGTTTTTTAAAGCCATTTCCAGGGGTACATTAAATTTCTGTGATTCCCTAGGATTTTAGGAACAAACTCCAGTTGATACCGGGAAGAAGGGGAAAAATAAAAGAACAAATCAGCAGAAAGCAAAGCCCACCTCCAGGCCGTTGCTAGTCTCTCAACTCCTAGTTCTTTTAGAAAAGCTGAAATTACTTTGTAAAAGGATTCAGAAGAATATGCCTTTTTTGGAGAGTGATTCAAACCTGAAGCTCTGCTGTAGGTGCTCTGAATTGCCCCCAGAAAAGCCTCCCACTTGGCTAATTAGGCTGAGAAAACAGCCTTCGCAGCTAATTCAACCCTCCTCAATACTACACTCCTCTTGATGCATCTTAGAACAATGTCAACTACTTCACTCGAAAAACAAGCAAAATCCTGCTTGCAATGCAGGATAATCTGTGTGACCCATATGAGACATGGACTGCATACACCAAACAAAAATTTTCTTACTCTAAGCTGTCAGCAGCTTCCAGGCCCCTGCATTTAATAAACTACTGGAGCTGGTGAAAGGGTTCTTTTGCCTGAGCATCTCCACAGTAATGTCCACTGGTGTGAAGAAAATTCGCACAATGATTGCTACCAGCAATTTCTGTATCAAAACTGAGGCAGTCTTTAGTACAACTGAACGGAACCTGATTTTGCCACTGAGAGGAATGACTTGCAAAATATCCTCCAAGATAGCTTCTGATTGTTCATTAAGCTCTTTGTCTATCAAGCATCCTCATAGTCTGCCCTCCACCTGCAGAACAGCTCCTGTTGATAGTCGTGGAAGCAAGAACTGCCTTGTAACACTCACATGCTAAAAGGCAGAGAGGCAAAATTAACCATGCAGCCTGTAAGGTGCAGTGCTAAAATGGTGATTTACTACAGAATAATTCAATTGATAGAGATGTTTTAAAATTGGAAGACAGAGCCTAGAGCTAGGGACAAATAGGATAGAAACGAAGGCAAACAGCTACCAGGGTTAGATGCAACAACTCAACCTGCAGAAATAAAGTATGGTACATCAGATAACCATGAGCTCACTTGTCACATTATTTGGAGTTTCTAGAGGCATCTCATTATACCCTTGCACTGAGGTAAACTTGAACTTGCCTACAGAAATAAGGTTAGGAAATCAGAAAAGTCTATATTTCATTTCAGCTCTTAAAATGTAGTAGGCATGCTGTTGAGAAGTTAATGCCCTTTCAACTTTTAACGGTATGGCATTCCCAGAGGAGGTGGATGATTCAACAAAACAGGAAGGGCTATCTGTGTAGAAATGTGATGTTTATTTTTATCAGCTGGACAACAAAATTTACTGACATATTCTTTGGTGGACAAGCTATAAAGGGAACATTATTTTTCCTTCCCAAAATATTAATTTCATCAGAGTGAAGATGAATTTTTCTCTTGCTTTTTACGTAACAAAAAAAAAATTTATTTTTACAGGGGCAGGTCCTGGTAACAAGAGAAGATGCATCTATGTGAAGCATTGTACCTTATACCATTACAGTAAAATTACCTGTAGCAGGCAAGCCCCCTTGTATCTGAGTACATGACTACATTGCTTACACCACCAGCTCCTGCCTGCATCAAGGATCATCCTTGCTCTGCCTAGAACTATAAAGCGCTTCCAATAATAGCAAAAAAAAAACCCTTTGGGGTGGGGAGGGGGAAGTCTTTGCTAAATATTTGTACTAGTTAAAATGTTTCTCCAATGTTAAAATACTGGAGAAATGTGATCTAGTGATACGGTGTAACTGGCTCAGCAAGAACTGCTGCAAGATTGTGAGACTGATAAAAAAGTATTTTCAAGTGAGCCATTGAAATCAGTCCTCCAATAGCTAGTTTGCTGCTCACAAAATTAATAAGGCATAGAAATAGATCTCTTTTAGGAAGTTTCACTGCAAAATTGCTAATGTGGAAAGACTACAGAAGAACACATTCCAGATGACTGAGGCTTTGGTGAATTTAATTTTAACCATGTATTGTAAATAGTCTTCAGTGAAGCCACACAACTGCAACCAGTGTGATGAATACAGACTGTGTGCCAAGTTCAACATGTTTGGTTTGTATGCAGATAGAACATCAAGGTACGAGTAAATCTGCTTTGTGTTCCCTTTCTTCTGAATATTCTTATCGTGAAACACAATGAACTGAAAGAAAAATTGAATTACAGGCTGACTTGAGATCTGTATCTTATTTTGTATTACTTAAGCTGCATCTCTGGGTTTTCACTATGCTATTCTACAGCTGTTAAAAATACAACAGATGCTGTGCATTGCCATCAGCAGCTCTGCATACTCCTATAGTTGTCCAGAAACACAGATGCTTAGAAAAGCTTCCTGAGTAAGCCCTCCAGTATGTGGTTTGGCTAGAAGGAAAACAGAGTTATAAGTGTATAACTTACAAAACAGCATAGCAGAAACCTTAAATTAATCCATGCAGTAAATAAACACCTATGTCAATGGAGAGCTTCAAACCCCAGCAAGGAGCCCTATTTCCTGCAGTAGCCCTTTATAGTGGCTCTTCACCATCTATACCATTACTTTATCTATAGTGTACTGTTATCTTGAAGAAGTACCTACCACAAACTAAGCTCACACTAGTGCCTACCATGACCTAAGCTCACACTATACTCCTTGAGCTAGCAAATTTTCACAATTCTGACACAACGTACAAAACTGCACCACAGATATTCTGGGGGTACACTAGGCAATAAAGAAAGAAGTCCTACTCATAAAATGCAATTCAGTTCAGTGAGACATAATGCCTACAATCAACACCTTCAGGCTACTCCAAAATCTGTGCTAAAGATCTCTCAGGAGAAGCTGATAAAGGCTTTTGTATATCTTAGACTGGGACTCCACAAAAGCCATTGTGGGATCCATTGAGGTCATCTCTCGGTAGTTCATGCCAGTGTAAAAACTAGTTTATATCATCTTTCCTTCAACAGGCAGCACACAGTACATGTATCATAGCAGCATGACCATGATAGCTCTGATAATAGAGTATTAGAAGACTTAAAGCCCGATCAATCACAATCTCTGAAAAGGCTGAATTTATAACAAAACTTTTATAAATGTTTTTTGCCATCAAATTACTTCCAGGTCATCTATGTAAACATGTCTGATCTCAGAGACATCCTAAAAAAGTTTAGGTCAATACAATTCCTATTTTACAGCTGCATTACAAAACACATACTCCAGTGAAGAATTAAAACATCCTTTCCCCAAATCTGTCAGCTTTGAGTGCTGTAACTTAACGTTCAAGTCACACCACTGGCAGATGCAGACGGTCACTAACTGTAAAGATTCAATGGTAAGTTATTTTACTTTGTGTTTCCAAAAGAAATTATTATTTCTGCAAGTTTTTCTGTGCATTTCCCAAGAATCAGGAAAAAAAATTAGAAGTGAGGCTACAAACAAAATCTAAATGAAGATCTTTTCAGTGATGTGCTTCACTCACAAGAAATATTGCTTATTAAAAAAGAATCAACATTCCTCACTGGCCAACACACTACAAAGCAATGCATTAGCCAGATATGCTCTCCCCTTAAGTTCAAAAAAAGTTGACTTCACTGGCAATGCTGCTCACAGGTGGCCCTCTATCATTGTGGCCTCAAACAACTGCCAGGTCATTGCAATTTGGAGAGGACTTGGTGGAAAACAGCTGCTAAAAGTTTCTGAAACAAGCAGTTAAAACCACCTCGTACAAATCCGGATTTCTCCTACTGCACCCTCTCCTGGAAGCCACACCACTGATTTTCAGGCTAGCAGGGTGCTTCCCTGTGGTAACACTTGGCTGAGAAGTCCCATGTCCCTCACAAAGAACTTCTGGAGAAAAAGGTGCATCAAAGCAGCTCAGAGCAAGCTGCTTTGCCATAGGAGACAACCACACTCTCATCTCCTAATCTTACCCTGCTTCTGCCCATTTGCAGGGACATACCCAGCTTTCACTACAGAATGCATGTGCATGTAGACTTAGAGGGACAAACTCAGTACCAAGGCAACCACAGGCAAAACAACAAATAACAACTTTGCTTTCAGCTTTCCAGAGGGAGGTTTATACCTGCTCTGCTGGAAGTTGTGCTGCAAAAAATGTCTTCATGCAACTGTCTCCTGTCTCAAGAAAAAAAATGCAAAGAAGCTCCATGTACCTAGATTATTGTGACAGCCTTTACCCTATTGCCAAGGAATAACTGGGTAGTGAGGTGAGGACTTCAATGCACAAGCTAGGATTTTTATCTAGTGAGATTGGGTTTGACTCAGAGCAAGCTGCTTTCATGGCACTCTCCATCACCCTAATGTATTTCCTGCCTCAAAGGCTCTGGTTATGTGACTTAAATTGTTACTGCAGAGGTGTGCATCAGGAGGCCATGAGGTGGTTGAGCCGGACTCCTAATTCCGCTTCTCACTGTCTGCTTCCTTCATAAGGCCATGAGTGAGGTGAGGTAAGCACCAAAGCCTGAATTTTAAAAGCTTGTTATAGAAGGAAAGCCCTTGCCAGCACGGACACTTGCCACGCTGGCTGAAGGGACACAGTCAAACTTCAGTACACGAGGAAAGGTTGATTTACACAACTACATATAATCCCTTGTGTTCTTCTCTTACTATGGTAGCCTGCTTCTGCCTCCTGGCAAGGAAGGACATGCCAGGGCTAGTCTGTAGCAATGGACACTGGGCCACCATCCACCTTCAGACTGGACAGCCAACTGCTGCTTTTGATCCCCAGTTCTCCCTTGGCAAGACATCAATTTGGGTTGCCTTCCTCTACCTAGAGGCTGTTTTACTCAATTTCTGGGAGCCTTGTGGCATTTGTGACCTCTTCTAATATTGTCAAATACAGCAGAAAAATCAGTGAGTCAGTTTAAGTCTATCCTGGTCAGAGTACATGGTGAATTCATAGACAGTGTGACTATGCAGGCTCATTTATTTGAAAAACCAGGCTGAAAATCCCCAAATATAAGAATAGAAGACCTTGTCAAAGTTTCTCCCGGTTTCTAAGATCGACTTCAAGGAGAGTGTTGTGTGTGAGGAGGAGCTTAAGGAGCTGGCCTAGTTCCTCTCCCCATCTCACACACAGGGCTATGGCCAAATGTAAATGCATTTCCGCCCCTCACCAGAATACAGAGGCTGTGTCCAAGCTCAAAATAGACATCTTTGTGTTTCGGAGGAGACACTGTATGCTAGACAGAAAATGAGCAGACACAGGAAGAGGGTTGACCAGGCCCCTCCTGAGGTACAAACCCATATTGCTTCAGACCTCAAAAACCCAATGTTGTCTCCAAAAAGTCAGGTTTTGTCATTTGGATTTTTTTCCTGTAAAAAGAATCCACTTTCTTTTCCCTTTTTAAAAAGTGAAATTTAGAACCAAAGAAAACAGTACCTCATACTCCAGAAGGGCTTTCCAGTTTCATTTTCCCTATTCTTCCAAGGTCACCCTTTGCAGAGTCATGTCCTCCTCACATGTGTCCACTCTTGGCAGAAGGCAGCAAGAAGAAACCCTTAGGGCCCAGGTGAGTCCCAATCATCAGCACTGCTGCACTCATGCTTCAGACCGGGCTACACATAAGGCACGAGGCTGATCAGTTTCTAGCAGTACACATACGTACTAGAAACTACTCCAGAGTTACACAGTGTGAAACTCCAGGGATTCATAGACTATTTGCAGACATACAGTCACGCTAGCAGGGCTTCATTTGCCACTTAAGCATATGCAATTTTGGATTCCCAAACTGTAAGCATTTTACTGGCATACAACTGACAACACGACTCAGCCTCTTCTGCAAAAATTTCCAGTCCTCCCATGATGTTCCAATTAGGCTGCTACTAACTGTCAGCTTTGTGAATAATTTCACATAATTCAGTTGGGCAGAAGTCTTCCCTACAAATCTGTGGCTAGGACTGAAATACCCGGCCATTATTCACTTTCACACCATAATGCGGTCACAGTTTATCCCATTAACTTCCACTTTCAGCACCCAACAGTGCTGCTCCAGTGACATTTTTCTATGTGTTGAATTACAGTAATAGTCAGGAACGTGTGTAAGTAAGTGGACCTAGAGCAGCAGCTAATCATCTTTGGATCCAATGCAACCTCCTTCACAGCTGAAGGATTTTCTGAAGCATCTCTTAAAGGGCTGTATTCAAGAAACCATATCCACTTCTTAACTCTGATGTTATCAGAGTCTTTCTTCTTCCTAATAAGAGGAAAATGAAGAACTGTGAATCTAGCCTGGACCAGAAAAACACAGATATTAAAGCATGTTGAGTGCTTCCATAAGCATGACCAAGAGCATATTTAGCCTTACTTTTCACAATAGTAGCATTTTCTCTACTTTCCAATTTACTTTGGCTCGGAGGAAATACGTGACAGCACAGCATGCAAAATTAAATCTTGGCCTAAAAATCGGAGACAAAGCAAATCAACAAAAGCTGAAGAATTTCTTTCATCTTTTGCATTTTGTTTTAAGAAATGCATATCTACTCTGAGTTTCAGACTGGGAAGCTTTTGATCTTGCAGTTGAATGGAAAGGAAACCTCTGCTTGAAGTTTGCAGCTAATGCTCTTTTTCCAGAGGGCAAACTTTCCTTATCTGAGCAGACACAGCAAAGGAGGACTCATCTTTGACAGCGATTTGTACCTGTGGCCTGAAAAATAAATAAATATGTATGTGTGTATACATATTTATATAATTACCTGCCCTGAACTGTCACACAGTGGTGCAATATACAACTAGTAAGTGGCCACATTCCTTTTCAGAGGTGGGTGAAATGATTCATCTTCTCTATATAGGCCTGTAAAAATGATGCTGATTTCTTCCTTGCAGTTGTTTCAACATATGCTTTTCCACTTCACATTACTATTCTGAAAGAGTACGGTGAGTATTTATCAGACTGCAATCCAAGTTAGCTGTGACATCCCTCATAAATGCAGGCTTTTAAAGTTTCTCATTCTTACTGTAAAATTTTGGTGATTCAGAAATAATCTAACAGGAACATTCCCAGATAACTTCCTCTACCACTTTGTCAAGCCCAGTTCATTTTTTTTCAAGGGTTACAGGACTTGCACAGACTCCATCTATGTTTATATATAGTAGTATATTAGAATATAATGGAATACAGTTAACAAAGTAGATTTCTTGTGCATTCTCTGCCTGCAGCTGGGAAGTTTCATTGTTAGAGATCCATTAATGAGATCAATACAAGTTATATCCACAAGGGATTAGCTGGCTCATATGCTATTGAAAGGTCTCGGGTTCAGCAAACTGTTCTGGTTCTCACGTGCAGTTATGCCTAACTGTGCCCTTCCTTTCCCTCCCCTTGCAATCCAAAACCTGGAAATGAAAGAATTCCCATTTTCCCCTAATATCAACTTTCGCACACACAAAAGACACAATAAATAGATTCAGACATTCTAAATTTATCTTTAGTAGATGCTCTTGAGAATGGCAAGGGGTAGGTAAAAGAGAAGGCTCTCTGCCAGATATTTCCTCTCCTATTAACTGACTTGCTCCCTGCTTTCCTTTGTGGCTTGTCTCAAGTTTAGTTATACATTCATCAGTTTTGGCTCCTAAGCAAGCCCAGCTGGAGTCACTGTCACCTCTTATCAACCAAATTAATTTGCTTTGTTGTACCCTCTACTCCTACTGAAGAAGTTGTAACTTTTATTTTGGGATAATAATGGTTGCATGTGAAAAAAAAAAAAAAATGGATAGCAACAATAACTTCAAAGACACTCCCTCCACTTTCATCCCCTAGTATGAAGAAGCAGAAAGACAAAAACCACAGGGCACAAGAGCACAAGAGTCTGCTTGTTTCTCTGGGGAAGAAAAACAACATCAAAACCATGTGCATTTGCCATGGAAGAAAGACTGCCTTTCTGGTTGTGTTGGAGCTCACATGACAGATAAAAGCTGACATAACGCTGCAGTTATTTATCACTCAGATGTTTAAAGATATTTCTTAATAAAAAAATCATAATCGTGTACAGTACCACAAATCCACCAGACCATGAAAGCTAATATTTACTCAGTACTAAATACCTAATGCAAGCCTCTGAGGAACCTAATTTGGTTGCTGGTTTACTACTTGGAAAGCTAACACTTCAGAGAAAATAGATCATTTGCATTTTTTACCAAGTTATTCAAGCCTTTACATTTTCCATCAGTCAATCACAGCACATAGTTTTGCCTTTTCAGAAATTCTGTGCTTTCAGCTCTTCTAATACCAGTAAAAAGGATTTTCACCTTTGCATTTAGTTTTGCACTGATTTAACGCTGACAGAGAAACTGGAGAGAGAAAGGGCATGAAGAACAATGCAGACCTTGAGCAGAGTCCTGTCTCTACACCAGGAGGTAATGAATGAGCCGAAGGAAAGTCCCTTGCTGCAAACTTTGTCCCGCTTACATACTGCTGTTCCTGTCATGCCTTTGTGAGAGACAGCATGAAGAAGTCTCCATCCATTCTTTATCTGTTTATTTAGGGAAGCAACATGGCCAAACTATGGCCCTATATATGCCACATAAGCTTTACTATTTAAAAAAAAATTAAAAAAAAAAAATCTATTAATAACTGTAATCTTTACCACTGAGACAGAACAGTGCTACTGAGAGCCAGCTTTCCTCTCTGACCAGTGTCTGCAGTGCAAGGCTATGTAAGGAGTCCCAAGCTAGCTTGGCTATTGTGAAAAGTAGAAGCAGATCAGCACCATTCTTTGCTCGAGGAATGTCTCATTTTGTCTCAGTTTCCCCTTACCACTTGGTTTTGCTTTGCACAGCAGTGGCAAAAGCTGAATTTGAAGAAATTGTGATTTACTTGAAGCAGGCAACAACTGTATTTGCTCAGTTTCACCCATTATGCAAGGATAAATGCTATAAACAGCAGAAATTAAGAATGCTGCTTTGGGATGCTGAGAAATACAGTGTCAGTAAATGCAATGGGTTGTATGTGGATAAAAACCCACTGAGTTTGTGCATACACAGTTATGGGATCTAAATTATCTATTATTACTCAGAAAAGAGATCTTGGAATCATAATGCAGAGTTCTCTGAAAGCATTGAGTTGAATGCTGGGGGATGGTAGAAGACAAAAACAATCACAGGGATGATTACAAAAGAAACTGAGAACATGACCTCTCTTTCATATAAACTGAAGTTTTGCTCAGATCTTCGATACTACTCACAGTTCTTAAATGAATTAGGGATAATTAGAAAAAGACAGGTAAGACATAAATAGCAGAGGTACAAAACAGCTTCTTTACAGGAAAAGATTATCCAGAGGAGGACTTTTTAGCCTGCAAGAGATGATCTCATTGTGGAAAAGAATAAGATTATGGTCTAGTATCATGAATAGTATAGAGATGTGAGTGGGAACAACTGTTCTCACGATGCAAGAAATAGGGGGCACCAAATGAAATGATCAGACAGTTAGCTTAAAACAAGAGGGGACAATTTTATCTTTTTTTATTATACACTACATAATTAAGTTGTAGAATTTATTGCCACAGGATGTTTTGGAAGCCAAAAGCATAAATGGATTAAAAGAAAAGCAATTAGAGGAATTCATGGAAGAAAGGTCCATCATGGGCTATAAAATACAATGATGCAGATACAACCTCTGGCTCAAGTAGTACCAAAACAGCTGACTGCCAGAAGCCAGGAAGGAATAATGCTGCTGCTCTACACTAGGCAGTAACAGAAGCTTTGGGTAACAGAGGAAAGGACCAAGCCATGGTCTGAGTCAAGATGCTGGATTAGATGGGTCTTTTCTCTGGCCAGGTCTAGTGGTTTGGTACTCTTTTGAAGTGGACTAATTTGTCTTTGAGAATTTGATGCTTATTAATAACCAAATTTAATTCCTTCCCTGCAAGAAGAGGGAACTAGAAATTACCAGAAATACTACAATCAGCAATTATTGAAAGTAATGCAATTACCTATACTTTATACTTTTGTATTGTCTTTATTCTGGAAATTGCTGTATGACTTAAAAGCCACTTGGCTAACCCTAAGTAATGCTTGTATCCATGACAAAAGCTTTACATGACAGTACAAGAATACTTGAATGAAACAAACACACAACAGTTAATGCTTGGAGGAATAGAGATGTATAAAAGCAATGAAAGACTCCATCTTCTCTCACATATAGAGACAGTGACATAGAAGGGCAGGATCATCTCAAAAAAAAAAAAAAAGACATTAAATTGTTTCAACAGTACAAATCAACATTTTCATTCTTCTAGGTTTCTCTAAAGGCACTGTAAAGTGCAGAAAAGTTAATTACTGAAATAACATGTAATCACTAACTCAAGGCTATGCAGGAATGCATATGCACCAGGCTATGCAAATCACTGTCAACTTCTTGAGTTCTTCTGTTTCTGCTTTATTATTTCCCTATCATACTGAAGTTATTCAGCTGGTTAAGGAACATGATAAGCAATTTAATCAGTGAGCTATGTTCCTCCTCTGCGTTTTAAAAAAAAAAGAGAGGAAAGATAAGATTCAGGTAGGTGGACAGATTTGAAGTAAGAGCATTTTGCAGTAAACTTTTTGCAACTTTGCAAGAGTTTTCACTTTTTCAGAAGCATGCATTTCTTTCAGGCACTCCTTCCAAGATGGGCTGGAGAAGGTCCTGTTCTGATGTATTCCAAAAAAAAAAAAAAAAAATCAAACCATTTGTGAGGGAAATATACATATGAACAAAGCAAACTGTAACAGAACATGAAAGCATGGCTTTTAAAGATTCACATTCACAAGAATTAACATGGTTAGTTTCTAAAGCAAGTCCCTAAAATAAGCTGCAATAGATGAGACAGCTTAACTTTAAATTGATCTTGGCCCAACACTGAAAGAACACTCAAAGTTCTCACAATGTAAGTCTAAAGTGATGGAGGGAGATGAAGGTAGGTGGAAAACACATACTACAATGAATGTACCCACAAGGAGACATCTTCATTGGCAACCATGATGGAAGACTCCTTGTAATGCAGGTTGGATTCCAGATGTTCACTGCTCATTGGCCACCCCACCCCTCTATACAGCTTTAACAGGAGAGGGTACTCGTCTTCTCTTCCCATCCTAAATTACTGCACAGCAAACTGCAGTTCAGCACTTCTAAAAGACTCTCAGATCTCACTACATACAAGCATAGTGTTTTAGGGATGGGAAGGGAATGGTTTTGGGGTGTGTTAATCAGCATATTGACTCTAATGAGAGGGAAGATGATAAGCAAATGCTAGAAGTGAATAACCGTATTAGCTAAAAATGGGTAACTACTCTGACAAAAGGGACAAGAATCCCATATTTCCCTGTGAGTTCCTTCAATATTGTGCAACCTTGTAATTCTGCTTACTCCACATAACTCTGCTTACTCCACATCTCTTTCTCTTTTCTGTGGTGACATGCTCCAGCAGAAATGTGGAAATGTTTCGTTCTGCTTAGAGAGGCCTTCAACTGAGAAAGCCATTTCACATAAAAGGGGTAGCTTATCTCCCATTTCACATTCTCTGTTTCTTCCACCTGCAGTTTAAAGCCTGTGAAGGGATGGTTGCACACAACACTTCTTTGAGAGGGCTTTGAACTGCCTCAGGCAGCTAGTTCCCATCCTCCGGAGGAAGGATGCTGCTCTGATGCAACACTATCCACAGCTTTTCCTACAGGCAGGAGGTAGATGTCCCATACTCAGCATGACAATGATGTTGAGGCTTTATTTCCCAAAGCTGCATGTAAGGGAGATTGGGAACCTAATATCTAAGTCATAATCCCTCTGTGGGCTGAGATCTCGAAACATTAGATGCACACACTGCAAAATACTTCTTGGTCTCTGTAAGCTAGAATCATTTATTACTCACTAAAATATTGAAAGCACGACACCAAAGCAGATAAAGGTCATGATGCAAAGTTCCCAAGCTCAAACAAGACATTGGTTGAGTTGTTGCTTCACAGTCTAAACAAACGAACAGAAACATATCAGCTGCATGCCCCACAGCTGCACTGTAAATACAGTTCTGTTGCTAAATACCCAATGCCCACAAAGGATTGGTTTCTCACAGCATCTTCACAGCTAAGAGACCCTAGCTTATCCCTCCTCCTCCTAATACTGAAAAATCCCTTCATCCAGATCAATATGATTCAAACCTAATGAGCCCTTAATGGTGGGTGAAAAAGTTGCAGTAAGGGACCATGGGCAAAGCACACCTTTATCTTCCACTCCTGCTCTGGAGAAAACAGCTTCCAGTTACCATGGGAACACATCTTCCCACAGTACCATAACCTCCCATCTACCAAGATAAACGCAATCCAGCATCTTGAGACGAGTCCTGCTTTGAACGGTTCACCCTCTCCTCTTGCAAGGACATACAGAAGGTCTGCACATGGAGGCAGAGCCTGACAAGAGCCTGACTTTCCTGCTTTTCCCCTGGGCCAGGCATGTGCAAGACAGGCTGCCTTCTTCCACTTTAACTTTCTCAGGTTTCAATCTTTTTCAGACTTGTGACAGATAAAGATAGATAAAGCAAAAGGGATGTTTTAGTAGTTTCCAATTTGATCTTTGAAATAGCTAGGACTGACTCCTTGTTTTGCCTGATCATTTCAGGGGAGTAATTTCAATCTCTCTGCACCTCAGCTGTGCAGAACACAAACCTGGTGCTTTTCCCTTCCAAAGGAGATGGAGGGAAGCATAGCATCTCCTTCCATCTGTGGGATGGAAGCTGCCAGAGCTCATCATCCCATTACATATCTACTGCAGCATTTGGGGGTTGTGGGTTTTGGGGACTTTGTTCACTTTTTTTAGGCGCTGCTGACATACATTTGCCTTCAGATCCTGAGCCCTTGGCCATCCCCTGAGGAAGCATGGCCAGGGAGCTAGAAATGATACATGTAGAAACCTGACAGAGCTGATGAAGACAGTCGTGTAAAATAAGTGGCATTTTGAACTAATGGATTCTTGCAGCTACTGGCTGGCGTGCACAAGTGTGACAGAGCCAGAACTATGCTCAAAGTGAGGGAAAAGCTCAAGGCAAACGGTTTATATTTTAACCATTTGACTTCAGCTTAAGAATACCATGACTACAGCTTCTCCAAATGAAATCAGAAGGTTAAAATCCTGATTAGTTAAGGAAATGCAGCTTGATAAGCCTTTTTGCACATTCCAACCAGCTTGAAACTTTCCCAGTTGACCATCCTTACAAGAATACAAATAAATCTTCAAATCTCTAGAAAATTAGGGCAAATTCATGGCATCTGGCAGTAGCAACTGTCCTCTGATCATCACATACCATGACAAGAATCAATAAAGTATTTATATTCACACAACCTTTTGCTTTAAACACACATCAAGTCTTTCTTGTAAACAAGCATTCTAGGTCCACTTGGAAGCTTGGGAATGTTTGTTGGGGGTGGGGAGGTGAGGTTATCCATGACACACAGGATTCAGTTTGTTTAGGACTGTATATCACATATTTAGCTAAGCTGGCTGGTGAGAGACAAGAGATGGCCCATGCTGTAGTTGTTCATCATGGTGAAACTTTCATCACATCAAATTGCAATTAAGTGCACGGACAGTTCAAATTATTTGGTTTTTTTTTAAAGAAAGAAGGAATTTCAGAGAATCTTTACAGAAAATGATCACTCAGTATCACCAATTGTAGTGATTTAGAGCTGATGAGCTATGTCCAGATCGACAAATTATTAAGCAAGAAACAGCCTGATCCTAGACTGGAGTGTGACGACTGAGGGAAGGTATTTTATCAGAAAAACAGATGTCTGTATTTAGCACCAATAGTCTATGACCCTTTTTATCTCTGGACCTCAGAGCACTTTACCAACATTAATTAGCCTTGTGAGATAGCTCTGATACCCATTTCATGGACACAGAGCAATTACACCTACTTTATGGGCACACAGCAGTTAAATAGCACTCACAAGGTCAAAGATGAGTTCCGGTATCCAGCCACCAAATCTACCCAGCATCTCACTCCACTAGTAATACATTTAATCTTCATTTATTAGATGACCATATGACCTACTTGAATGACCATATGATCAAAGTTGAGAGGATCTATAATATCTCCCGCAGATAGGTAGCTAGGAACTGCAAAGCTCAGGAGCTCCTGGAAGCCATCAAGTTTACCAATACCCATGGAAGACCAGCTGTGAGACCAAAGAGCTGAGGAATGGAAGGTGAGAGGAAAACCCATGAAGTAAACAAATACCATCTCTGTCCTACCTCTCCTTACTCTCTTTTCATCCTGTGACCACCACTGACAGCTCAGCTGAGCAGGATAACTCTGGCCTGGTAACATCATGCCATGAGGTTCAAATGATTTCCCATTTCTGTTACCTGGCACAAGACACCAAATTTGTTTTACCATTTCCCTCAAGATAGGGAAAGGCAAGGCAGCAGGGAAGCAAGAGGATATACAGGGTGGCAGGCACTTCCAGGGTCTTCCTGTAACCTCAACTTTAGCAGATGAAAGCCATTCCCAGCCCTTCACTGTCATCTTCAACACAAATCATGCACAAACAAGAGAACAAAAGAGATGTGTTTGTTCCAGTTCTGTTAGAAATACAAAGACACTGTTTTGGTGGATAATTTGTTTGCTCAGGAAAGCTCAGCTCAATTGCAGGACTAGCAGTTGCTGTGATGCCTTGCATCTGATTTAAATAGATAAAAGTTAAAAACTGCTCATTCAAAAGTATGTTGAGCAAGACACACAGATCATGAGCCTTACTTTTAACATAGCAGAGAAGTAGACCTGGTTTGCCTGTGCAATTACCTGACTTTTTCATGTAAGATAACAGAAATTAGAAGATGAGGCTTCCTCTCAGATTAATTTGCAGTCACTAACTATGTTCATAAGCAGCCACATCCAAGACAGATACTCATCCTACTTGGAAATGGGACTTGCGCTAATTCTCCCAAAGTTTTGTTCATGGATAAACAGCATGCACTGGGTGTCCTTCATCTATCCTGTGGCTTAATCCTTTGCTGTCACATTATGTATGGATGTCTTGAATTGTTTATTTTTTATATTCTAGACTTTCCAGATAAAAATGCATAAAATCTAGAAAAAGGACTCCAAATGATTTTTTAGAAGTTGTTAGAGCTGTATTCATTTATGAAGAAAGAGCAGTCACATCTGTGCTACATGAGATGTGTTGGAAGGCTACGATAAAACTATCTTATTGGTAGTTTAAATATAGCTTTTACTGGAGTTCATCTTCACCCATGCTTTAAGTTGAGTTAATTTTTCAGTATGCCAAGTAGCAATTTGTTCTCTTAACATGAATGGGTTTTGTAACATCAGCTGTAGCTTCCCAATGTTAACATCTACCCTTTAGAAGAACTCTGAGAATAATGAATTATTCACCCTAACTTGAACAACTGCTTCATTCTCAAATCAAGCAAGCAATATTAACCCTAAATAATTCTGAAACAAGAATTAAGTTAGTATTTACTCCACTTAAAAATCAAGCATCTGTTTAGACATATAGGTCTGTGACATGTATTACCTACAAGAGTGAGAAGTGCTGAGATGTAAATGCCTAAAACTTTGCAAAGGGACTGCTCAGCTACAAAAGCATTGGCTCAGCCTACATACAATAGAGTGAAATAGATACAGCAAAGAATTGCAAAACTATTGGTTGAGTAGTTGGCAGGTATTGCCACATACATAACAGAAATGGAGAGACTCCAGCCTGACAACTTGGCAGGATGGTTGCACCTGGTTAAGTAATTTACAGGGAAAAAGGACTTTTCACACGAATAAATCCCACTCACTGTATTCATGCTGCAGGACACTTCACGAAAAAACCAACCCAAAAAAAAACCAAAACAAAACAAAAAAAAAAAAACCACCAAAAAAACCCCAACAAAACAGACCTCTCCAAATTTTATATTTCTTTATGGGGAAGATGAGAGAGGGAAACAGCAGTTTTCTAGTTGCAGAGACACTTGGCTTATGCTGGTGAAAATAGCTAGTCTGCATTTCTGACAAGGCAACTTTAAAATAAACCTTCGCTGATTTCAGTGGAAGTTCCACAATTAAAAAAAATAAAAAACAAACAAAACTCAAAAAATCCCATAAATGTTTCCCAATGAACTGAGTTCCCTTAACTCTACGCAAAACAGGTAATAACTCTACCTTCAGATACATGTCATCTTCGGAATGTTTGGAAAATATTTTCAAGGACACCTTTTTCTTCCTCAAAACATCTGATGAAATTACAGGTTGTTCTGAGGGCATTATTTAGCATGCAACGAGCCTAAAAAGTGCCAGGTCCTGTTCTCCACACTTGCACCTCCAGACATACACAAACTTGTTCACCTACATGGGTCTGTAATGGCATGGGGAGGTAAATCAGGTACATTGGCTTCTCAGAAATCAGAGTTGTGAAAGAAGAATTACACCACTGCACAAAGGCTTTCTCTTATTAACCCCACTTTGTGCATTAAACAATTGTAGAAAAATTCACATCCCTCAAATTTTTACACTTTGTCTTCCCTGGAGAGCAGGGAGGAAAGTAAGATCTTCTCTTAAGTATCTCTGAAGCATGTACTAAAGACTTTTCTAAGATTCAAGTACTTTAGATGTCTAAAAAGAGGAAGAGCCTTCCCCTGCAGGAGATCATGGAGGTATTCCAAGCATGTGATGGAGCCACCTGTATATTTTACATCTTGTCTCATCTTTCCCATTTAACAATCCAATTTCTAGTATTATTTGCAGTATGACCAGGCTCTACACAAATTGTAGTGAGCAGAGGTATTATCATTTTGTCTGTTAGAAGGACTGGTTGTGCACCAGCTTCCTCTGAGACAGAAGCAGACGCAAACCGGGTGCCAACACCCTGCGGCTGCCAGACCTGGTTTGGAAGAATTAGGATTATCTGTGCCATTCTGTTTTCAAAGTCACCTTCATCTGGGAAGAAGAGGAATCAAATCTATCAAAAGGCTGACTAATAGTGTAAGGTCAATTCAGCACAGAAGCAAAGCAAACAACTTTCAAGAATTACTATTGTAATTCAGCCCCACTTCTGTAGACACATTACCTCACTTTTCTCTTGTTCTTTCCTGCCCGTCTGACTATAGGTAAGTGTGTATTTACACAAAGGCTAGTGATAATAGGTCTTCATTGTAATTTCGTAAACAAGAATTTATCTTTAGAGTCCAAGTAATTGCCAGAAATAAAATCTGATTTAAATATTATGGTTTATTTAACATTTCCCTTATTCAAAATGTAGTGCTCTATTTACAAGCTAATTAGAAGGTTTTATAATGTTTAAAGAAAATCTATTCAAATTAGTAAGCCATGAACAACACTAGTGTTGTGCAGATCTCTGTAAGACATCCAACAGAAGCTGGCAGCATCAATCACCTGTCTTCACTGTCGGTATAGTTAGTATATTATTACTACATCACAAGACTTGCACACAAAGTAATCAGATTTAACCTAGGAAAATACATTAAATAATTGAAAAAACAGATTGAACTAACAACAATTCTTCCCTGGACTCCTGAACATGCCTATATTTAACAAACCCCTCAGAGTTTTACTTTTTCTCTTTTGTTGGCATCACAGGTGGTAGAACAAACTAATGTAAGACAGTGACAGCTCTACAAAAAAACTCCCTTGTGCATCACAAGCAGTAGTAGTTTTAAAGTCTCCCCTAGGCAAGCTTGACTTTGCCACTGACAGTAAATACATTTAAAATATGTAATTCCTTCTAGGTCTTGGGAAAATATGTTAAGTTAATCTACTGACCTTGGAAACCCATCAGGAATGTTGAACATCTGTGAGAGTGGAAAGCTCAGTCTCTACCCTCTCTGTAACGTATGTTTGATTTTGATCCTCCACCTGCAACCATTTGAGCATGCCATGAATAAAACCAGATCAGCTGCTTTGCAATTTCCCATCTGTTTCCCAGTGTCTCTGGCTCTCCAATCAGGGAAAGAAACAGTGTTTGTACAGTCTGACAATACAGCTTTGATAGTAAAAGTTGAGATACACTGATGTAGATGCAGCTGCTTGGGTACCATTCTACCTTCTCACACTCTGGCTATGACAATAAAAAGAGCAGGCACCCCAGAGTCCATGTCCACTCTTCCTTTGTGTGGACACAGCATGCACACAGTCCTTGTTGGCAGCAAAGGTGTGCTTAACTGCTACCTAATTAAAACCCCCTCCAACATTTACAGTAACTTAAAAGGATAGACTGTGGCTACAAATCACCTGCACAGTATTGAACTGTAGTATTGCCCTGTTTGCAATGTGATCAAGGTTTGGGGGGGGGGGGGAAAGTATCTGTGACTACATGTGGGAGAAGATGTGGGCAGATGAATGACAGGTGCAGTAATGTAAAGTCATTGTCCTGGTTTCAGCTGGAATAAAGTTCATTTTCTTCCTAGTAGCTGGCAAAGTGCTGTGGTTTGGATTTAAGATGAGAAGAGGTTGGTAATACACTGATGTATAGTTGTTGTTAGGCAATGTTTATACTCAGCCGAGGACTTTTCAACTTCTCATACTGCCCTGCCAGCAGAGGCTGGGAGTGCACACAAGCTGGGAATGGACACAGCAAGGACAGCTGACCCAAATGACCCAAAGGCACATTCCATACCATATGATGTCTTGCCCAGTATCTAAACTGAGGGGAGTTGGCTGGAGGGGACATTGTGGCTCAGAAACTGTCTGGGCATTGGTCAGCAGTAGTAGGCAATTGTGTTTGTACATGGTAATTTCTCCTCCTTCCTTTTCAGTTCTATTAAACTGTCTTTATCTGAAACCACAAGTTTTAACGTTTTGGTTTGGTTTGGGTTTTTTTCTACCCAATTCTCTCCCCTATCTCACTGTTGAGGGGAGTGAGCAAGTGGCTGTTTGGCACTTCATTGCTGGCTGGAGTTAAACCACGACAGCTACAAACTAAGCAGTAATAAGGCTGCCCATAAATAAAAAAGGTCTTCTGGCAGTCATATTTCTCAATAGCAGTGGCAATCAATCAGCTATGAACAGATGACCTAAAAACACCCCTTGTATTTCATTTTACGTACACTTCTCTCAGTACTTTTTTTACCCTATATTCGGAAAAAGAAGAACTGAAACTCACTATCCCAAGATCATCAAGCTATCCAGTGAGCAAATAAAGAGAGTGCAAATTTAAGAGAATGCTGGCAATGTGCCCACAGGGCCTCCAGCTAGCAAGATCTGTGAGCACACCTGCACACAAAGATGAAATTGCAGTTTAAGATGAGTTACTGATGGCAGGCAGAAACATAATCGTGTTATCGATTGTTATGGTTCTCTCATCATCGTATTACAAGATGCTTGAGAGACTTTGTAGTGCAAACCGGTATGAGCAGTGGAACATGGTCTACTGAGCAGTAGGCTTCATGTGCCAGGGATTGCTGTCTCAGTATGTTTCATTTGCTTTCCCAACTTTCATATCTGTCTTTTTTGACTATTCCAATTTCAGTATTTCAAGGATTATTCTCGATCTCTCCTTTATCTACAGAAAGCCTTTATTCTGGAATGAGGCATAGTTTTAACATACCATATAAATCCAAGCAGTTACTCTTGCAAAGTAGCTTGTTTTGCAGCAACTACTTGGGGCAGTTTCTTCTTGCAGAGAAACTTGCTGTGGTTTTGGAGGAAAGAATAAGATGAAGGAAAGCATCTCCCCCTTCCCATGCCACAACTGATTTCTTTAAAGCCTAGTTCAAGTTCAAGTGTCACCAGACTTTGGCTATGGGGAGACACCAGCTCTTAAAATCTGCTTGTTGCAATTAAAAGTATCATCATCTACAGCTACCTGTCTCCAGGCTCTTCATAGGTGTGGCCAGAAAAGCCTGTGGGAGCAGCAGGGCAGCCCCATCTGGGACAGAGTCCTTACACATTGTTCTCTGAACTCTTTGCCAAGCAAAGACAGCATGGCACAGGAGTGGAAAAAACCCTGCATATTGATTTTAAATGCTTTGCATGCCACTAGCAGCATATGTAGCTCAGCTTGAGGATGAACCCCTAACTCACAGCTTTAGAGGGCTTCAGTGATTGCAGTTTTGCCTTCATTGAGGATGTGCTCCCCAGTCCCAAGGCAAGTGAACTGCGTGGGCAGAGCAGTGCTGACTGCAAACTCCAGCCCTTCCCAGACTGCTGCAGCACTATGCACACAGGTAGTGCCATCAAGTATTAACCCAAGGTACTTTTCTCCCACCAAGCATACTGCACACATCCTGCCCCACAAAAACAACCAGAAGGCAAATTAGTAAATGGGAGAAATAAAGATGACCCATGACAAAGTTTTTCTACTTTGCCTTATACATTAAGTCACACTCCATAAATAATACTATTTACCTTTCCTGACATAACACACTAGCTGTACATTCCACCTGAGTTATGTTCCCTTTTAAGCAGGGATAGTATTACACCTTTTTTACTTCCATCCAAATGCTCACTGGAGCCTGGTGAAATCCAACCCTTTCAACCACCACCTCCTTCTCCTTCTCAGCAGAATGGCTAGGGCATCTCTCACATTCAACCTTGACCCTGTACAAATATGTAGTGCTGCTCCATTTCTCTTTTATGGTCTCTCTGCTTATTGCTGATGATGGTAATTTTAGTTTGTATCAAATCACAGCTAGATTGGTATCCACTAACGTTTACAGTCTCCTATAATGTATATTTTGAAAATGTCAATGAAAACAATTTCTGAGGAGGAGAAAGGAATGGCATTCAAATTGCTCCCAGAGTGTGAAGAAAAAAAAACACTATCTTGTCAAGATTAGCTCTGGGTCTCTTACATTATCCTTTAATTATTATTGAATAGCAGTGTCACAGGCTGTTACAGGGGAAACCCATCTAAGCTTTCTAAAATTCCCAACCTAGTGTTTAGATTTGAGGTTTTACAGAGTGTGTGCCTGATAATAAATTTGATCATGTACTGCACATGAAAAGACTGTTTTCACCAACACCTGGAATGGCCTTTTCAAGAAGCAACATGCTGTATGTCCAACATGTGCAGTGAATACAGAGGCATTTCCAGGCGATGCAACTGACACCTGAGAAGAGGGAAAATACAGCTATGGACAATAAAATAGCTGGACCATGCACCCTGATGCCTTTGAAAGGAATGCCCTGCACAAAGGCACAAGACTATTTTAATTTGTCTTCTCTGCATGGAACTTCAGACTCATTTTTCAGTTCAAATTAACAAATATCTACAGTATCAATGCTTTTACAGGAAACTAAAGAACTGTTCTATATTCATCTTTCTCATTACAGATTTCTTACAGCTTATCACATGAATGATTTTCTAGCTCTTAAGAGGAGAAAAAAAACACTCCTGTGTCAAAGCAATATGCCTTAATATGTCACATGCACTTAAACACTAAGTTAATTAAATAGTAAGAAGTCATACAAGTTACTTTAAAACTGGCAACACCAGATGAAATCCTGCCTTTTCTGTGCACAGGATGAGTTTTTAAAATTATGCACTCCAGCTGCTATCACAGACAAGGCTTTTGCAACATTTTTTGAAAGAAATTGATGTAATTTTGCAGCATTATATATTATTCTGAAAGTGAAATAAGGGCAAAATTTCATCCATAAAAAGGAATGGTTCAGAACTCATGGCCTAAGAACAAGACAAACTAAAGAGGCTTTGTGTCACTGGTTGGTGCTCTTGCTTGTGCTCTAATTTGGCTGATTCAACCTTCAGCCCTTTCCAAATTATGGTAATCTTCCAAGGATATCCTATGGCCACAGCAGCACTTAGAGTCTATACTGCAATACAGATTATGGATGTTTCTAATCACACCAGCGCTGCATATAAAATCACTGCCCTCTGAAGCTTTTATGCTGGAGAGATCCTGCTGCAGCCACAAAAGGAACCAGGGCATTTGCAGCTCTTGATAACAATTTGAGACTGAAGAAATGTCAAAGGGCAAGGATTTCATCCAAAAGAGCCAACAAAAGGGCACTTACAAACACAGTGCAGAGTTCTCAGACTTACTGAGCTTGCCACTTGAAGAACAACTCAAAGCTACAATTAAAAACTTACAATTCTGCATCAGGGAATACAGTCACATTTGTTTATGCAAATTTGATGACATACATACAAGCTGCGTATGCACAAGCATAGCCTTTCTGGGCTATACACTTATTGCCATTTGCTGCTAAAGTGGTTAAAAATAACAGTCCCAGAAGATCTCCTGAGGTTGACAGATGTTCAGTTCTCATTGTAAATCTATACAGAATTTGGAGACCCTGAAGTCAGTAGGTTTCCAAGTCCGCTGAGCCAAAACTAGTTGTCACCAGGACCTGAAAACTGCACCTTCAGCAAAACAAAAGACCACAAAACTTACGGCTAAATGGAGATAGGCATCTAGAACTTGCAAACCTGGATGCATTTCACTATCATCCAGGGTTTTGCTACAATACTTGCTGCTATCTGCCCTCTGGAAACACAAGCAAAACTTTCAAACAGCCCTGCTCTCCTTTGTCTGAGAAGCTGCTCTGACAAAGGAGGAGTATGCTATAAAAATAGCCTTCAGAATTCTATCAGGACCGAGGCAGCTCTGGACCTCAACAAGCACCACTGAATTAAAGACTTCCACTACAAATAGGGCACTAGACTGGGCAGTGAACATTCGGTACTGAACATTAGCTCTGCTTCACCTCCAGGCAAATCACTTCAATCTATTGTACTCTCTCTTCTTCTTTAACTGTAAATATGACACAATAAACAGAGCTCCTTTCTGTGATATTGCTGGCAGTGAAGATACAAAGCCCAGATTTTGGTTAGGGTCTTGAAACACAAAATTGACAACAGCATGGTGTTTAGAAAACATCCTTTAAGCATTAACAGTGATTGCTTCTACCTCAGTGAGCCCTTAACGAGGCTTTCTGTATACTGTAAGAGTTTACCTGTCCAAAGTTGTTACCATCCATGAATAATTTCAGATCCATAAATTGTTATCTATAAAATCTTTTCTGTCTTAACCATTGAAATTGAAGAGACTTGTAGTAAGGGTTTCATGTGGATTAGAAATTTCAGAGTCTACTTCAAATACTGTTGAGTCTTTTCTCAATGAAATAAATAATTGTTAACATTAACTTTCTGTTTTCTACAAGTTTTCCCTGATTATCAATTTCAATTCTCTAGTTAAAGCATAAACATTCATTTACATGCAGAAATACTGTAACTGTTTTTCACCTGCTCTGATATATGGCTAAGTACCAAATTTCTCAAAGATACCAAACAGCATTTTCTAAACAATAAAAAGACCACAGCTTTCATCTCCAAAAGTCACAAACATCACTGGAGAGAGGAAATGGACATTTATGAGATAAAGGGGTTTCTTAAGTGTTCAAAAGTTCTTCTGGTATCAAAACTGATTGATGATAATTGACCTTAACAGTGGTTTTTTGTTTGTTTTTTTTTTAATTGATAAGTGTTTGGAAGGATTCTTTTAAAGCCAGACTCCCAAGAAACCATGAGAAGTCTCAGCTTTGAGACTTCTCTGACATCCAGAAGGCGGTTAAGCTTGCATCCTCCTTCAAAGTGACAAGCAGCTACAATATTCCTAATATCTGACAACATTAAATCAATCTACTTCCAGATATATATAACTGATCAAGGTTGAAAATGAATGAGGCTCCAAGAGTTTTTTCTGAATATTTAATTTTGAGAATTTCTAAGTCTTTAGAACTTATGATCCTTCCAGGTTGTTTTGGTACCTAAAAAATTCTCTCCAAAAAGTTACTCGCTGTATAAATAATGCAATCCAATAGAGCCACTAAGGTATACCTGAAATATACTAATTCCTCTAGAGGCCTCATTCAAATAGTTTAGAAGTTCCAGCCATCTGTAGACCACCAAAACAGGATTGACATTGTTTTTGTAGAGGTAAAAAACTGCTTTAAGGCGTTAAAGACCAAAGAGAAGATTAATCTGTGTTGATGTACATTGTAGGCTTTCTAAAGACCTGCAAAATCTGGATTGATCTGATTCTTTTCATGCAGGTTTTACAAAATGGAAGCTGTAATGTTAAATTCCTGCTTGCTAGCTTGAGGTTTTAGAGGAGATATGCCAATTATTCTTTTATTTATTTAGGAAATGACTCTCTGAGTGTATCCAAAGGAGCTTAAAAGGCACTACTTCATTTTTTGAATAAAGAACAGTGTAAGATTTATGCCAGCTACACCCAGTAGTTAAGATACTTCACCTGGTGCTGAGATCACAGAATCACAGAATGTGAGGGGCTGCTGGGGACCTAGAAAGATCATCTAGTCCAACTCCCCTGCCAAAGCAGGATCACCCATACCAGCTCATACAGGAATGCGTCCGAGCGGGTTTTGAGTATCTCCAGAGAGGTAGATTCCACAACCCCCCTGGGCAGCCTGTTCCAGTGTTCTATCATCCTCACAGTGAAAAAAAAATTCCTCCTCATGTTTAAATGAAACTTCCTATGTCTCAGCTTCCACCCATTGCCCCTTGTCCTGTCATTGGGCATCATCAAGCAGAGCCTGGCTCCATCCTTCTGGCACTCACCCTTTACATATTTATAAACATTGATGAGGTCACCTCTCAATCTCCTCTTCTCCAAGCTGAAGAGTCCTCCTAGCTCCCTCAAGTCTCTCCTCATAAGAGAGATCTTCAATTCCCTTAATCATCTTTGTGATTCTGCATTGGACTCTCTCAAGCAGTTCTATGTCCCTCTTGATTACTCTCTCTCCCATTCTCACCTTTTTTCCTAGTTTCCACATTTGTCTGCACAAACTTTAGTTTCTGCTTTTTTGGTTGGCTGTCCCTTCATCAGAATCTTTTCTTCTTACATTTTCACCTTCTTGAGCCCACAGAACCAGCGCATAAGTTATTTCCATGGCTTTAAAAGCACAGTTGAGTGAAAAAGCTCATAAAAACTGGTAACCTCTCACAAGATCTGAAAAACCATGATAGCAATACATATCTATACAGATGGTGTTTTGGACAGTGTGCAGCACGAAATGCTGGAAGTAGATTTTAGTCCACTGTCTTTCCCTTGGATGGCATAGAATAATAATGATGGAGCTTGAATTCATCATTAACCTTTGCCCTCCACTTTAATCCTTCTTTGAAATCACTTAGCATTGAGCACTGCTTTTAAATGCAGCTATGAACAGGGCTGCTTTAAGCTAGTATTTTCTGAGGCTCTACTCCAGGCTCCTTAAGTTTGACAAAGTTCATTTTTCCTAAGCATTTTCTGGAACTCATCATTAGATAAAAATAGTAAAGCATTATTCTGAGGAGCATTTTTTCCTGCCTGTTAATGTATTTCCTGATAGCTCTGTCTTGTGAAGTTAAACATGTGCTCAGAAAGAGTCTCTGCTAAAGAAGCTTCCAACAGCTCATTAGTTCAAAACAGACCATGTATTAATTTCTGCTGATGAAGTATTGTCCCTGCCTTGAGCAGTCAGTTTTCTTTATCTTTAGATGCCATATGAAACATCTGTACAGCAAGGTCAAACTGCTCCTGTGGGTTATTTTGATAGTTTCCCAAGCAAAATTAATTGCATTGTCACCATATTCATTTTGACTGCCTCACAAATTAAAACCACCAGTAATTACTCCCCGCCCCTCCAGCACTTTTCATGGCAGTGTACTGTTTGTTCCCATGCTTTATCTTCACAAAGTGTTGTTATGCTACTGCTGATGCAAACAGCTGGTCAGTTTTTATGATAGGTGTATTATCTGCTGTTACTGCACGATCTGTAATACATTTGATTGGCTTTTCTCCTGCCGTCAGCAGAGATTACATAGCCCACACAAACTTTCAATCACAAACACTTCTGCAAAAATTAGGTGACAAAGCATCGTGACATAAGATAGACTAAGAGAGTAAGAGATGGGTCTTATAATATGCAAGGCAATATCTGAATAATACATTTAGCCAGATGTTATATGGCCTAATTTTCAGGGAACCTTAACATCACCCACAAGTAAAATTCAGGCCAGGATCTTACCATATACTGCAGGGTTATAAAGTAACAACAGTGTCTCCCGAAGTGAGTTATAGCTTAGTATAAATGGTTATATGACTAACAGAGGTGAGGTAAGTGGGCAATAGCAATCAGAGCAATGACAGGATGCTTCAGTACTTACTAAAGTTAAAACTTACTAAATTGGCTTTTGTTTCAGACGACTACATTATTTTGAAGACTCACATGGCAAAGTGAAGAGAGATGGATCACTTCAGTCCTAGGGGCTGGTTTCTCTTCCCACCTGCAGTCACGATCCTGCACCATCCTTATACTTCACAGGAATGAAGTTTGAATGAAGTGTTTCCCAGGTATAGGAAAACGAAGGCAGAGGAACACTGGGAAGTGAAGGATGAATTCTGCAGAGCTCAGCATCACTGCATGGTACAAAGCTCACCAGGGTAGCTAAAAAGCTTTTCTTGAAGTCAGGCCTATGAAACTAGCTAGTTACTTTTTTTGCTGTGGCAAGATTTGAATCAGCATTTCTAAGTCTACCTTGGGGCTTCCCCTTTTCTTAACACTGGGTGACCAGTTCATGTTACAGTGGCTGAGTCAAAGATCTGAGGACAGTTACACCACGTAACACCATTTTGTGGATCAATAACTCATTCAACTAGTGGATGAAATAGCACAGCAGGACACTGGCTGACAGTCCCGGTGTAGGCTACAGAAAAGGATGCTTTTAGCACAGATTAACTAAAAACATACAAAGGATGAGTTTGGCTGAACTCCACTGACATGAGAAGAGCTCTATTAACAAAGAATCTGGTTGAATATAGTGAACAGTTATTCATGGTGCACACTTGCAAATTAACAACACAGGCAGTTACAGAAGCTCTGATAATCTCGTTTCCAATCTCGAAATTTCATAGACAAAGGTCATCAAGAAAACTTTCTTAAAAGTAGAAAATGTCTTTTCACATTTTGTTATTTCCATGGAAACCTTTAATACATTGTGCAGCACAACTTGTTCTTTAAATGGTCTAAACTCATGAGAGACTGCACTTTGTCAAGAGAAATGGACAGGCTTGTATAACTGCTGGCAACACATCTAATATAAACAACATCTTGAACTTTCCTTCAAGAGTGTTTATCCTATGTTTTCCTCTGAACGAAAATGACCCCACAACATGGAAAAAGGATAAGAAATCACAGCAAGGTTTAAGGTAGCCTCATGCACCAGAATTGTCCTCTGCAGCTCCTCTTGCAGACAAGTAGAAGTGTGACTCAGAAAGTTGACCTCTGACACTGGTCTGGTGGCTTATTTCTCCCTGGCAATTTGTCCATAAAAGCCCCTGGCATTCTTATTATCGAGGCTGGCCAAGACTTGTGTGGGTGTGGAAACTGAAGCTGCAGGGTGCGTCATTACAGGCCAAGGTGAAGTACACAGCATGTCAGAGACATATGGAGGGGTCTCCCTGTTCCTCTCTGTGCTGTAAATAGAGTTAAACTCCACTTGCTAGAGGAGTCCATCCAATACAAGTCATAAACATTAAGAAAAAGTCATTAGTATAAATTACCACCACAGCTTTCATGCACTGGAAAAAGCTTTGAGTGGCAGTAACTGATTAACTGTGTAATGCTGTCAGAACTGTATCAGAAACTAGATCATCACACACACCCCAATAAAGTATTCTGTTCCACCTCATTTTTGTCTTAAACAATGTGAAGATACTATGTTTCCAAAGTAACTGGTGCATCTTCCTGATCATCTCCTTTGTGTTTAAACATACATTCAGGAATACCAAGGATTATCTGATTATCTGTTTGTTCTCACATCATACCCACCAGACGTGAGATACATGCTGTGACATACTGTACTTGTGCTTCCACCTACTGTAAATAAGCTAATAAGTTTGCAACAGAAAAGATAAAGGTAATAACTAGATAGTGCAACCAACTGAATAAATTTAAGCAGTCCATTGTTTGCCAACGGTAGAAGAACATTTAAAACTGACAGGAGAAATGGCTTTTATAGGAGCTATATTCTTAATGCAACTGCTGTTTGGGGAGGGATATAATTAGCATTGGAAAGTGCTCTTAAGTTTAAAAGCACATTTTCAGTAACCTAGTGAATGTGTCTCTGAGTTCTAGTTAAACAGGTAGGGAAAAAGAGATAAATTAAGAGGGGATAAAAAGAATGCCATGACATCAGTAGATCACCAAAGACCTATCTTCCAGGCACAAGATGAACAATCATTACCTTTTTGCAGGATTGAAAGAGTCCTGTTTTAAAACTCACTCCCTTTGAGCCTAATTCTATTCCTGTACAAGTGAAAGGCAAAGCTCCCATTGGCTTTAAGGGAAAGCAGAGCAGTCAGAAATGAGCATTTCTGAAACATTTCCATAAATGCAAATCCAGCTTCTCAGTCAACTGTGGATCATAATGAAATACCAATACTATGTTTTCATCAAGAGGCAGAACCAACATCAAGAAGTTTTTCTATCTGATGTATCATCACATTGAGATCATTCATGTTCTGAGGAATTCACTATGTAAAAAAGCAACAAGAGAAAACAAAGATTTTCAAGCAAATTGTCCAAAATGGCAGAAGTCTGTGGCAGGACTGCCACCACAGCCTCCGCCATTCCTGGAGAACCATGCTCAGTTCTGCTACGGTACGTGTCCACATTCACGCTCTCTGAATTGATAAAAATATTACAATAACTTTCACGTGTTTTCCAGGTGAAAATCATGAAAACTCCTTTCAGAAAGGAGTTTTGGCACTGAGGCAGAAAAGTGGTCTTGAAAAGCTTGGAGAGCCTGGCCTTGTCTGCACAGACACAGCCCATAAGCTATAAAGACTTCGTGTTGGGGTAATCAAGGATATTTATACAAGTGACAGCTCTGTATGGGATTCTTTGATACTCTGTTTCACCCACCCAGGTTCAGTTAACTGCGCTCCCAAAACTACTGGCATAGATAGTAACACAGGAGAAAATAAAAAAAGAAAAAACATCCACGTAACTATTTCAGTGGATTAAAAAAAAAACAAAAAAAACCAGAGACACTTCTAATGAAAAAATGGATCAAGAAAGGAAGTTTGGAGTGACAGATATTTTTCACCCAAAGTCTTCAAAGGAGTGTGTTGCCAAAGAGGACACTTTAATTATCAAGTCAGTATTGCAGTTAAGAATATGAATCTACTGAACTCATACTCCAGAGACATTGTGCTTTCCCTTGCAACCATGTGCCAGTCTATTCCTCGGATACTTCTTCTTCTTCAAGAGCCTCCTTTCTTATGTAATAAATCCAGTGGGCCTGTGTGCCAGCAGAGCCTCTGCTTTAGCTTGCTAACAGATATAGCCCTGTTTCTGCCTTGTATTCCTGCTGCCAACATTTTTGTGCCTCCAAAGGAGCCTTTGTAAACGTGATGTTAGAAATTTTTTTTTTTTTGAGACAGTTTCCCTAGGTAAGAAGTGGCGGATATAAACCCAGTGTGACACTGGCAAAAAAAACCCCAAACAACTACAACAAAACAGGGACTGAAAAAATAAAAATCTTGCTGCACTGATTACATTGTCAAGCAAGGTGGAGAAGTCCACTATCAGACTTTCTCCGTACTAATACATTACACTCAGATTTCTCTGCATGAGGTGAATTTTACATGGAAAGTAATACCAGCAGAAAAAGTCGAACACTTACACTTGATCTTCAGAATCTTACATCTCATATATGGAGCGAGACACATATATTAATTCCTATTCCTTATCATGACAGTACAAGGCATATATCTCTATCAGAGTAACATGAAGGCTATTAAATACGAACATTCTGTCACATGGAAGAGCGTATTCCTTTGTATTTTCACATACCAACGTTTAATAATTGAATGTTTTGATCTGTCTGACAAGTTCCCTGTCTTATTTTTATAAAAATAGCCTAGTACAACTTCACACATTGGCATGTGTTTACACACAGTTGACTAACAGGTCTAAGGATGCTTTCAGGAGTTATTCAGTCCTTTCAGATTCTCCATCAGCACTTGGAAAATAGACAAGTGCAGCATACAGCTGTATTAGGAGAAACAGGAAACCCAATGCCTCAACCTTCACTGAAGTGCAGTCATAGGAGTTAGTCATCTGCATCTCCATGTAAAAGAACAGCTTTAATCAAAAACCACTCCCTTTTACTCTTTATCATCTTAGTCCCTTCAATCCTACTGGCTGATTTTGTTCCTAAAAGAAGTTACCAGCTAAGAATGACCACCACGCATACAAGACAGTGCATTTACTGAAAGACATGAAGAATGTGCACACTGCCTTACCTCTCTAGAAACAGCATTTACAACTCTAAACCTGATAAAGACAGAACAATCGATGGAAAAATAACACACAAACCATTCAACTGAATGAACCAGAGATCACTGCAGGTTGTTTTTGACAGTTTTCTGCATTGCATATCACTCTAATATTGCATGCACTACATGCTTGCAGCGGCTCAAAACTACAGTTCACTAAATCAAAAAATATTATATATTATCTACAGTATTGACTGTATGACCAGAATTGCAGGCATTTTGAGGCTGCCGGTGCTTTGTATGATAACTGAATCTTAAGTCACTTCCAAGCAAATCCATTGACTTCATGACTTCAACATCACTGGTAAGAGAAGCACACTCACTGCCACAGTAAAGGTTTGATTTTGTAAAGCCCTTTCCTGAGAAGTAAAACCTCCAGCAGAACATGCTGCTGATCCACATAAGGAAATCTATGGTACAACTCCACTCAGCTGAAACTCATCCAGTGGAAATGACTACTCAACTGTATGCAAAAAATTCCATTTCACAGCCTTCGACCACAACCAGCTCAGTAGCATCTAGATTTTCTCACAAGAACATTTACTTTAGTTCTAAGCTTCTGAAAAGAAACAATAGGATCTAACTGTACCCTACAAGATTCCCTCTTTAAAAGATAATTCTTTTAAGGCCACACTGCAGAAAATCTAGAAGAGCAGTGCATGATGGAACAACATAGAAGATTTTAATGTACATGTTGCAGGAAAACCTATAGACTCAGACATGCAGTTCCATATTCTTTGATGACAGAGAGAACTTATCTTCCTATTCCTATCCTTCTCCCTTCTCTATATTTGGAATTAGAGTGAAACATGTCTCCAGTATCATAATCACCACTGGATATCTTTAAAGTTTTAACATACAAAAAGTCTGAGACACACCAGCTACTCTCATTATTCCCTGAACAGGACCAGTCCTATTTTATGATTTATGAGCAAATATCAGGATGACCTGTTCACCAAACATGACACCTATTAAAACACGTTCATGGTTTTTCGTACCATAATTTTGACCTTTTCATTTTCCAATTATTTCTCTCAGTAACTGAAAAGATTTGTTTTATGATACTCATAATTTTGGGGGCTTTGGCAAGTGTGTACAGTACCTTTCAGCACTGCTGCCAAACAATTTGAGTTAAAGTAATAAATCAATTCATAACTGTCCTCTGCTGATAAGCAGAAGTACCAGCAACATAAGCTTTATAGCTTAAGGATACTAGTTGCTTTATAATTTAAGTCCTGCTGTCATCTGACAGAAATGCACACAAAATGTAATCATGAAGAAGCAGAGATATGTTGCACAAACATGGCTAATAATTGTAACTATATTTCTGTCTTTCCCATGGTGCTTTGGAAGAACTTTGCTAGTTAGCAGTTGAAAGCAACAGCATACTTCATTCAAAGAACAATAAGGTAGAAGAGTGTTTTTATTATTCATCAGGACACAGCTTACACCTTTCATACAATTTGTTCTGGTTTTATTTCAGCCACCTGAATTTTGGAAAAACAAATATTTCAATAAATTGACAAGAGGACACTGCAGTGTCCTTGACATCTCTGTAAGCCTCATATTAAGGTCCAGTCCTGGACCTGCTTTCTCTAGTACCACCATATGTATTTCAAGTCACCAACCTCTTTTTCAGTGTCAGATAATTGCCAGAGGGAACAGCGTAAGGGATGGGGAAGAAATGCTGCAGCAACTGTCCACAGACTACCATGACTGGATGTAATTTGCGTGCAGTCAGGACACAAGGATTTGCATTCATCTGAATGATATCATAAAATACTCACACATGAAACAATACGCAGATGTGATGGTTTGGGAGTTACCTGCCCCCCCCCCCCCCAATGAAATCACTCAGCCATCTGCAAGTTAAGGAACGAAGCTATATTTACAGCTTAGCACAATTTGCAAGCATATATATACACACAATGTACACAAATATCTACAGTTATATACAAGTTAAAAGTAATGTAGAAACACAAAATCCCTCCCAAAACAATTAGATTGCCAGGAGGCTTCCGACCCAAACCTCCTCCCCTGCCTCTTTCTCTCCTTTCAGAAATAACCAGATCAAGCCCTGTATATCTCATGTGATAAATCTGGAGAGATCTGAGGTGAGATGTCAAAAAGATGACAAGAAGGTTAGAGGAAATGGAGGGTTAGGCCAGATTACAGTTAAGGCAGATGCAACCACAGACCACCAGAGAGAAAGAAGCAAAACTCAGAACTAACTGAGAAGCATGTGAGAATATTTTGACTAGTTGTGCTTCTCAGCAGAAGAATGAGTGATATAGGTTACTGTTGTGGAGTTGTTGGTTTTTTTTTCCTTTCTTCTCACAGTTAAGGATTTAATTTCTCTCAGTAAAACATTTCAATTAGCCTCAAACCAGCACAGCAGTATTTTGCATGCTCTTTGCCTTGCTCTGAGAAGAGCTCAGAGAGAAGAAACTGCTTTAGAAAAGCTTTACAAAAAGAAAATTGTCTTCATTGCCTCCCAAGCCTAACTTGCTGCTTTCCTTTGCCTAACTTGTCTCTGTTTCGCTATGTGTCCCTGGTAAAGAAACAGTTCTTCATCCAGCTGGGGCTGTCTCTCCTCAAGAGATGCAATACTTCCTCATCAGCTTTAACCATGCAGACTTTGTGACTTCTCATGGCAGCTGAAAGACTCACCTAATGCAAACAAGAACAAAAAAAGTGCCAGGTTGCATCTGTCCTGGCAGAGATGAGCACATAGGCCAGCACCAGGTAGGAAAGTAGCTTGCCCATCATCCTGTCTCCCATCTCCACCTCACAAAGTGCAAGATGGAGGCAGGGAATGCAAGTTTACACATGTTTGGGCCCCAGGAGAATCCAAGTTGGCAGCTAGGGAACAGACAACAGCAAAGCCATAGCTACTTCCCCTTTGCCATTTCAAAGAGCTGCAAGTAAGCATTCAGCGTAACACACGGACAGTGCAGTGACTTGACAGTGAGGGCCAGCAGAAGGATATTTGAATCCTCCACTCCTACCAACCGACTTCCAGGTGCTGTCTGGCCTCCCCTGGCACCTGTGCACTGACCATGGCTACAAGAGGGCACACACATCCCTCCAACTTGTCTTCTCCCTTCATTACAAGAGCACAGTGAACCCAGTGGATGGTTAGAGCTGACCAACCCTCATCAAACCTGAGAGGGCCATAAATTAATCTCTAGAAAGGTTTCTTTTAGAAGATGAATACAAGCATGACCATAAAAGGAGTATTTTTACATCTAAGAAATGTTGCAAGACCTTCAGTTTTTTATTTGCTAATTACAAAAGCATTTATTTCATTCTTCACATTCAGAGCAAAGAGATCTTGCAGCAAAGGCATGCTATTTCAGTGCCAAAAAGTTCATTTTTCTTCTTCCCAGTGGAACATATTCTTCATCTTGATACTTTCTTAATACAGAAATGTGAAACAAAGTCAGATCTAGAGAAATTCCATAGAACTGAAAGACCCACAGTGTCTCCCTGCTGTGTGGCTTCCCCATGGACTGGTGTACACTTACCTCTGTTCATAAGCTCTCCCTAATATTTTGCCACTACAGAAGACCAAGCATTGTAATGAATTAACCTATTAACTATTTTGATTGGAGAGACTAAAAGCACTATGGACAGAAGGAGGAAGACTGAGCTATTCATAGGAAGACCTGTTTTGGGGAAAAGCAAGTGTTTGAACAATAGAAGCCACTGCAATTTAACAGCATAGGATAGATCCAAAGTCTCCACCATAATCTCAATTTGTTGCAGGAGTTCATTTGTTCTTGCCTCTGTCTCACCTCACCCATAAAACCAGGATTAAATCTTCCTTTGCAGAACTGTTAAAAATGCATTGCCAATTACCACCTGTTCAACATCCTAGTTACCTAGCCTTGACTGAA
This sequence comes from Ramphastos sulfuratus, assembly GCA_013399055.1. NCBI lineage: Eukaryota > Metazoa > Chordata > Aves > Piciformes > Ramphastidae > Ramphastos > Ramphastos sulfuratus. The sequence goes on along the minus strand of WBNM01031618.1, from coordinate 482,022 downwards.
AACACCTTTCTCCTAGTTCCTCAGAATAAGAAGCAGAGTTGCAAGAGCTGCCAAAGATTCTGCCTGTCCCTGAACATTACTGTCTTTAAAAAAAAAAAAAAAAGTATTAATACCTTAGGAAATCACTTCCTATTAGCTGCCATGACTAGTTGCTTGGAATGGAATATAAATAAACTTAGTTTAGGATAAATACAGGCATCAGGGTGGTGATATTTTGTTTTTAAAAACGCATCTTCAGTGAAATCAGGGCCAGGAAGCAGTAAAGCTGCACATCTGTCTGGCACTTTTTGTTGACTTGGTGACAATTTCGTTGACTCAGAACTCTGAATTCTGACATCACCTTATTACAAAAGAAACATTTTCAGCCGCATGTTATTTTTCTACAGGGATTTGACTCATTCTTCCAAACTTTAATTTAGAATCAATTGTTTGCTGTGTTATTTTCAAACATAAAAGACAGCACTAGCACTCATTACCCCACAGAGATTTTCAGAAGCCTAGAATATAGATGTGGAATAAGTAGCTCCTTTATTTAGAGAGAGGACAGAGAGCGGGAGGAGAAGCACAAAAACACCTTCAATTGATCAAATCACTTAGTCAGCCAAACATCTTAAAGCCTTTCTTTTTGTTTCCAGGAGCAATTCTCTACACCACTAGGGGTTACAAGTTCATGCAACTCAAAGGCTAATAAAACAATTAGACCATCATTTCTGAGTGGGTGGAAGGTCTCTTCTGAATCCATTTGGAAATTAAATCACCCACACATTTTCATACTTGATAAAGGCCATAGGGCAAATGACCACCTGCCAGCAGTAAGGAGGGACATAAGGAGGGGAGAAATAGAAAAAAATATTTCACACAAAGTTTTCCAAGTTGTGTAATCAGGGCAATATGCTAGAAACCAACATTAAACTCTTTATTCCTCAATAAATATACTGAGCTATGGACAAGTAGGTTGTTCATATGGATTTTTTTTCAGCCTCTCAAATAGGTCTCATAACTACACAATGATTTAGTATACAGTTCCACAAATTCTCTAAGATCACTGTTGTGCCTTTGAAGAGCTGTCCCAAATAAGGTTTTGATCTGTGAATCAGAACCTTGCATGGGAAGTACATGGAGATGATGCCACTTAATCAGGAATCTTCTCCAAGTTGCAACAGCTCACACTGATCATCATACTGTCTGGAAACCCATAGTCAGCTGAAGCAACAATGTTACACCCATTTGTATGCTGATCTGATAAGGTAGATGACATCTTCCACAAGTAGGTTGCAGAAGATGCAATAAAACTTATTAAAAAAAACCCAAAAAACCAAACAAAAAAACAAACCACCACCACCACAAACAACCAGCAAAAACCACCACCACAAAAATGCATACAAAGATTCCAGGAAAATGTAATATTCCTTATGCTGTGCTGAAGATATTAATCCTGGCAAGTGTCCTGTATACATCAATACTGTGAATTTGTGCTTAATCTAGGTCCTGTGTCTGGCCCAGTGGCTTATGGCCGCCTTGACGTTCTGGAAGAAAAAAAAACCAAACCAAAACAAAACAAAAAAAACCCAAACCAACAAACAAAAAAACCCCCACACCCACCAAACAAAACCCCAAACCCAAAACAAAACAAAAAAAATCCACAAAAACACCCAACAAAAAAACCCCAAAACAACCAACCCACCTGAAATTGTTTCAAGGAAAAATTAGTAGTATGATCTGATGTTGAGGGCAGAAAGAACACATTTACACAGATTAATTAAAGCAAGTTGGGAAGACAATTATTCATAGGCAGAAAAGAGAACCGATGCCACAGAGCTCTTAGTCATGCAGAGAAAGGCAAGAACATGATCAGAATGTTTTCTATTGAAACATCTCAATGATCAGAATTTGAGAAACAATGTATTCAAGCTGGAAACAAAAGTACCTTGTTACCACAGAGGTAGTTCCTTATTGTGACAGCTTACAGAGGTTAACAGCAATTAACTATCATTTAGGACCTACTCCAATCAAGACTGGGTATGTTTTGTTAATGTCCTTTTATTTATCAGGAGGCATCACAGCTTAATGCAAGAATTAGTTGGTGGAATCACACAACATGTCATATATGAGTTAAAATTGTAAGTCTGAGCATAACCATGACAAACAAGGAACCAGTCTTTGTAGGGCTTTCCCAGATGGAAGTCTGCAGTAGATCAATACAAGTTACTTTGCACAGATATGCAAACAAGTTGTTCTCATCCCCCAGCACATCCCCATCATTGTGGATGAGATGGCTGGTAAGCAGGGTGGCACGTACAGAGAAACCTACCTATACCACCTTGAGATGGGGTGATGGGACTGAATGTGTGATTCCTCTTGCACAGAGCTCTTATTGATCCTCCACTGCCATCCCCAAAGCACTACACAGTTCTCTTTCCCTGCAGTGGCACCCATAAAAGCTCCATCTGATTTTATCGATACAAAGCAATACTAGGCTTCTAGACATTCCCTATTTTATAGATTAAAATTATTTTCTTTTTCTTTACCACAGTCACCCAAGTAGCATGGCCGCAGCACCTCAAAGGTCAAATGGGGAGGTCTTAATGCTCTAAAGATGAACACTATGATCTCCATAGTATCAGCACCCTTTGGTCAGAACAATGTCTAAAATTTACATCAGGATGCAAAATAGCAAACATGAATGTCATATGAACAGAAAGACTTCAGGCTTTAGGCTGGCTTTTGCATATGTTGTACAGCTGATTGCTTATAGCCATAGAATCATGGAATGCATTGCGTTGGAAGGGATGAAATAGAATTAGTGCAGCCTTGCTTGTGCAAGAAGTAGTGACAATGCTGTAGCATCACTTAAAGAGCTCATTTTAAAATACTGGATAAACTGTACATACCCATGTTATAAGTGTGCCATAGTGAGGTGTAGATTCCTTTCTTTAGCAGTCATTCAGAACATGCTACACTGAAGTGACTTTGTTGCTGGCAAATAAAACATTACTCTTAAATAATAAAAGCTTTATATTACATTGTTATTAATTTATCTCCTAAATGTTATTATCTTCAGGATGTGCCTAATAACTCCTTTGAAACTGCAAAAGCTGGCTGAGAGCCAGCCATAGAGACACTGAAATCAAAAGGCCCATGAAAGCTCAAAGAGAGTGATACTCATCAAAAACTAAAGCAAAATGTCAGTGTTATTTTACATGTTGACATTTTAAGTAAACCATGACCTTTACTCTCTGAAAACTTCAATGTAATTGTTATATAGAACAGGTTCCCTATTAAAACTTCAAGAGACATAGCAATTTAAAAACTCTAGAGAAAAAAAAACCTAGCTCATTCAACATAAGAACATTACTACATCTGAAAATTTCTCATGCTTAAATAACATAATTTGATGGGTCCCCCACTACATTAGACTACTCACTGTTTTCTGAAGCATGTGCTCGCAACATGTGAAGTACCATGCAGAGTCACAGAGAAAATAAAAGGACATGAGTTTTGAAGAAGGGGATAAGCAGTCAACAAGGTGTGAGAGAGTGTATTGCATGTAGGTCTAACATAAGGCTGTTCTCTAGGCACTACTAAGATAGAACTCAAATGTAACAACATTTAGCAAAGCTAAGCACTAAACACATGGAGAGAAATTGTGAGCCTTTCTCTTCTTGCTGTTCTGTCACAAAACCAACACAGAAGTCATAGGATCTCCCCAAGCCTCAGCTTCTTGCCAATGAATACGTTAGAGAGAAAGCATCTGAGCAGTATTTTTTATTTTCATGGGACAGAAACGATTTTACAAATGATTTGTACCAGTGATGTAAGGCTTGTTGAGCACAGGTAAGCCTGGTTACATGTGCTTGAGCAGAAACACTAGGTCTTTAACTTTCGTTTCAGCATGTCTCTGCCGAGTTATAATGAAGCATACAGGAAAGAATATAATGGGGACAAAGTAAAAGTGACACTGAGTTTTGTTAGTGAGCTCAACAGGAAGGCCAAAGAGAAAAATCCATCTGCCCTCTTATAACTAAGAGCAGAGCATTGCCACATGACTCATCCAAAACACTGCTTTTCTCCCAGTCCAGAACAGCACAGCCTTACAAAATAGAGAAAGCAGTGGATAAGGCTGTGCAACATTGGCAGTGTCCAAGCTGTCAGAAGAGGGATGGCTGTTCAGGTTATGCAGAATCTGGTCTCACATTCACCACTGTGCAGGGATGACTTTTTAAAATATGAGGCTCAAGGAACTTTGATACTGAGCTCAAGACAGATAGTGATGTCTCACCCCAATTAAAGTAATGTGGGACTAAGAAAGTTTCCCTGTCTTTGAGACAGTTATCAACCAGGGGGACAGAGGGAGATAAATTACTAGAAACAAAGCACTTAACCAGTTGTCACTGATATTCTGAGTGCTGTCCTTCACCTTCTTTCTTCTAATAAAAAAGGTAAAAATTAATGGTGTGATTTAGCAACACTGCAACAGGCTGCAAAGAATCTCTCCCTGCTGAGCCATCCAAATAGACACCAGATGTTTGATAGTCTCAAATTTCAGACAGTTCTGATATCCCAATTTTGTCATTCAAAACTCATGTTCCTATTACTAAGACTTAAGCTCTCACAGAGGCTGTTTAGTCCCATCATAGTTAAGGCATCCTGAAGCATGGATCACATCAATAGTATGTAAGGAAATCATGGTCAGGATGGAAAAATAGCTGAAAATGGATTTAATCAATGTGGGAATGACGATGAAGCAACTGTAAGCAGAGATCAAAATAAATCTAAAGAGAAGGAAGTTGCTGCTTTTGCTTTACTAGTCTAGAAGGGAAGACTCACTCAGACCATCTGTGATTCACTCTAGGATGGGCTTAGATCTGTATGATTTTCAGATGTCACCGTGATGACAGTGAAACAAACCCAAGGAAGGAAGGCTAAAGAAATAAAGTTGTGTCATTGTAAATATAAACAGCATCTTTAGCTAAAGTCTCAACTACACTGTATTTGTTAAACACTAAACACTGGCTTACAAGATCTGCTCACAGCAGCACCACAGAAGGCTACCAATGCTATTAAAAAAGGATGTCCCCACCAGACACTGTAACTGAAACCAGCTTTTTCCCCACAAAGTCCTAGTTTCACATAGCATTCTAAGTCTGAAGCACAGAACAGTGAAAACATCTCTCCAAGCACTTATAATTTAATAGAGCCTAGAAAACAAAAGATGGAGAAAATATTCCATGGCTTCCTTGTACCTTCCCTATAAAGTTTGCTTTTTCAGGCTGCAAAGCTCAACATCACAGGAATTATCAAAAGAAGGAAGAGAGAGAAACAGGCCAAAATCCATCACGTGGAGGCTATGCATCACGGGGATATAATTGGGAGTATAGCTAGGATTGCTTCTGCTTTGAAAAATCGTTCAGCTCTATCCCTTGTTTCAAAAGAATAAAGATGTCATAACAAGAATTAGAGTCTGTCAATAGTAAGAACAACTGAAGGAAGACTTATTTGTTTCTGTGAACGAGACAGAGACAGCACAAACAGATCACGAAGGCCCTCCTGAGACCCCCATACCAGGATTATCTGGCTTCCAGTCTAATGTCCAACAGGAGATCTTCACACTATAGACTACTGTATATAAATGTAATCCTAATACAAGTTTCAGCTATGAACATAGATATCGCTGCCCATTGATAAAAATATAATTTCCTGAACAGTGGAATTAAGGAAGTGGTTTCTGGAAAATCTGCATCTTGGGCTCAGTGATGTCTCACTGCACAAGTTTTGAGCACAAAGCTCTTCCCACAGCTAGCATTGTGTCACAGGGTCTGCACTAGGCAGATTCTCTAGGAATAATAGGAAGCTCATCTGCAGTAACACGATCACCCTTGAGACTTTCAGCAGTCTACAAAATCTGTGATTAGCCAATGGGTTAAAACGGGAGGGGAAAAGAAGGAGGGGAAAAAAAAAAAAAAAATCTATGCAGAACCAGCATCTTGTATGCTCGTTTCCTATGGAAACAAGGCTAAACCCAATACATTACTAAATGAACACTCATTTTAGTGCCAGTTGTGCTTCACAAGATGACAGAGAAAGCTCAAGCAACAGAAAGTATCTGTCCTTCACTGTTTCAAGCAGGAATCTCGATAACAGTTTTATGGATCCCTTTTCCTTATACAGCATCATAGCAGTGCAATGGCAAGGTGAGAGAGAAATCCCATGTCACAAAATGCTGAACACAGTTAGCACAGAGATATCCCAATATTGAAGGGCCACTACACGGCCAGACCAATTCTACTTTTGTATCAGTTTGTTTCTCACTGATATGAGAATACCCTTGGTCCCTTTCTAGTCAAGTTCCTTACCAGCTTAGCAATTGGGTTTATTTCCAGATCCACCACTTACCTGCTCATCTGTTCAAGATGGAGACCACTATCTACTTTTCTATTTCCCTGGGGCCCAACGTGAGGCAGCTTTGCTGATTAATTCTTTATAATGTCAGAGAGTAGACTTTGGAGTCTACCAACGGACAGACAAAAGCACCTTCAGCTTTTGTGGAATTGTTTTGTTGCAAAATCAATCTTGCCCAAGAAAAGCTCTTCAATGTATAAACATGGTTGCAAAATTCTTGGAAAGAGGAACCAAGTTGCAAGCATAACATTTTCCTCCCTATAGTAAAGTCTACCATCACATTTCCAGAAGTATTCTTACCACTTTATTAAGGACTTCATGGGCAGGAGGCAATCTATCTTCCAGTTGCTGGTCAAAATAAATGTTTCTTGTTGTTTCTTTTTCATAGTTTCACATTCCTTCTCATTAGAGATTATGCAATACTCCAGGAAGTATTCTACCTTACCACCAATAGTTACCCAAGATACTGTCTCAGTATTCCACTTGGAAAGTGAAAGGACACTATTCTGACATACAAACACTGTCAATTAACTACACAGAGCCTTATTTTTTCTAATAGAAATAGTAATTAACATCTATTTCAACCATCCCTGAAGATAAAGCTTTTTCTCACCTAGCCACATTGTCAAAATGCACTGACATTTGGCTATTCCTAATTTATCCTAGAATTTCACCAAGAAACTATGTAACTTTTCTTTAGTCAGTAAGTTTTTACTTAGATAGAACAGAGACCTACACAAATCTCAGGGGGTTTTGCCCTGCACAACGCAGTTTTTAAGAGCAATCCACTGACTCATCTAGTAACAGAGATGTCACTTGTTAGCCAAGGTCAGCCTCTTCATTGCAGTCACCAGAAACTGAGAACCCAGAGTAAGGATAGTCTAAGAGACAAGCAGGACACTTAAAGAACCTGGATGTAGAAGACAAGCAAGTACTGATTCTAAAGTGTGTTTATCATAACAAAAGTAACCTACTTTTTTCCCCAGGGTGGTTTTGAGAAAAACAGCAGGTCTGTAGCTGGAGCCCATTTTAAAACACAAAGCCTGAATTTCCATGTCATCTAACAGGAAGGTGTCTTCTTTCTATGGTGACACTTACTCACTAGCTCACACCACCCACACCACTGCTAGAGAGGACTCTCAGCTCTGCAATGGAGCAGGTTGTTCCCCATGGATGAATGCAAACAAGCCAAGGTGATAAAACATTCAGAGGCAGAGAATAGACAAAATTTTCTTTCAGGTTACATGTTACCAGTCCACTCTGGAGTGCTCAGAGCTCACCTGCTCTCACTCTCATGTAAATTCATACTTGGAAGTCCAAACTTGCTCAAATGCTGTGTCAGCCTCTGTCAGTTCTGATCCTCCCCACATGATGTTGAGCCTTAGGTCATTTCAGACTGCTCTGAATTGCCTCAGGACTGTCATCATGCAGCAGTGAAGTCAAGTAAAGAATTACTAGCTAGGATTTCCTTTATGCGTCTTTGACATTAAAGGAGGCCAGCACATTTTATAAGCCCTTAGCCCAAGCTGAGGCAACTTGGAGAACAAACTCAGATGTTCAGTTTCCTGGAACAGTCACTTAGGGGAATTGGGTATCTCAAAAAAGTGGCGCTTCAGATCCCTATGCTGTAACATGGATTCACCTACATCCCACTTACAAGAGGTGTTTAGTACAAAGACATGTCTAAGTCCCCATTTCTCCCTGACATATAGGGGTTGGAATGAGGGCAAAAGACTGGATGTTTTCACGTGGCTGGACAGAGCACATGAGGCCCTTGCCAAAGAGATGCCTGAGTAGTGTTCACTCTCAAGATTTTTTTTGTCATGTGTGTTGAGTGAGGAGGAGGTCATGCTGTCCCTCCTCAGCTTTTGTAATGTGTTGAGTGAGGAGGAGGTCACGCTGTCCCTCTTCAGCTTTAATTAACAGTTTAGAGTATTCAGCCAGGAAAATGGGAGATGCCCTACACAGGCAAAGAATATTTAAATTTATTATACCCACCTCCCTGAACTATTAGACTGATCTGGACAAAGGCACTCCCTAAGTGCAGTCAGAAAGCAAACACCATAGGAACAGAAAAATGTGACATCACAGTCCCATGGTTGAAACATGCACATGAAGTAGGAGAGCTAGGTGGAAGGTCTCATTCCTACAAACATAAAACACCTAAAGTGCCTGGAACTACATCTGGGTTCACTCAGCTCTCCTCTAGGGATATGGCTATTGCAATAATACAGCCTGTTGAAAAATCAGGGCTGAAGAATGCAATTCCAATGAATGATGGCCATAAGCAAGGATGTCATGAATCTTCATCTTTTAAAGGCAGCCTTCTCCACTCTTCTGCACTGCTATGGATTTTTACATCAATGAAATGCCAAGATAAAAACCACAACAAAAGCATTATTGAATACTATTTTCTTCCCTCACCTCTGCTTCAATTTATGTCTCATCATTTTGCCAGTGCAAATCTTCTTATTTGATAATCTCTCTAAAACCCTCTGAAACAATTTTAGAAACCTGAGTCAACTGGATGTTGAATTTTGACAAGCTTCTGAGAGAAAGTTATGATTAACCAGTGATCCAAAATGGCTGTCTCAAATACTCTGGTTTTGAAAAGAAGATTTAGTCTGTAAAAAACAACCTATATTTTCTTTAGACTTTTTAGCACATCTGTTTTAGCTCAGAGACAGTTGCTCCCTTGTTAGTAGTAGCAGCAGCAGAGACGAATAAGGCTTGGCATATACCTTATGACTGATGATTTGCACTGCATCTTGCCACAGCTGCCCAGTGAAATGAATCTCTTAAGATGAAGTGTGTCATTAAAACCATCTCAGAGTTTCAAGATTGGCACCTGTGCATAAGGAAGAAGCATGGCTGAAAAATTAAGAAAGCATAAAATCAACTAGAGCATCTGGTAGAGCATGAGTAGTGCTGTGTGGCTGTTTAGCATGGAAAGCAGCACTTCATTGTCCTGGTTGAAATACAGAGGGAAGCTTATGAAATGTCATTTTCCCTGAGCCTTGAGTTATCAAAAAACAGAAAAATCCCAGAATCTACATGTAAGTAAACTAGATATATTTTACTAATATATGTGCATGAAGGAAGGAAACTGTGAAGGATATCATGACTTCACCAACTGATAAGCCATACAAGCAGTGTGGGTTTCAGTGGACTGCTGGGAGTCACTGGTGCACAGAAACTGCAGGCAGACTGATAAGAGCATCAAAGGAGACTTTTACCATTTGCATTAATATAATTGGCTGAACCACAGGGATGTGGACAGAAGATAATGATGGCAGCAGTTTGTTACATTCACTCATTGTTCTTCCTTCTCCTCCTGCAATTAGAGCAACTATACACATAATGCAATGCAAAATTATATTGACTGAATTTAGTTTGCCAGCCCCAGCAGATAGTTTCTGTTTAGTATGCTGTCTTTCAACATGCAGCAGAACGCAGTATTAGAAGCTTAAGATAGATAGCAATAAAGGGCATGGGCTCATTGCAAAGATTCATTACTGATTATGCCATCAACATTGAGCTCCGTTTTTTCCAAAATGAAATATTTGCTTTCCAGAAAGAGAAGCACAGTAATTTCTGATGCAGAGTCCTGTTGAAGTATTGTTTGTAAACAGGGACAGAACATGTCAGGTCTGTTTAAAACTGGGATTGGATAAAGTCACTTTGGTTTTGCTGGAAGGACGTATTCTCCTGTTATCTAGGACAGCTCCTGCCTTCTGTCAAGATCCAGGAGTGATGACAAAGTGGCTTGGCAACCATCTTGTCAGAAGCAACAACAACAAGGAAAGAATAGCACAGCTTAGAAACAAGAGAACAAAACACACACCGTTTCCACCACTGTGACCTTTTCCTCATAAAGGGAGAGAAAGTACTGTTATCAGGAAGATATTAGAAGGGACCTTGGAAAAAGGAGCACTGCTTAGCCAGCTGGTAGAGATTGTTCATTTGGACTGTTCAACGGAACTCTTTAATTATGAGAGTATAGCAAGGAATTCCTAAAAATAAAGTGTAATAACTTACAAAGCACAAAAGAGTGAGGAAGGATCTTTGGCTGAAGTCTTGTATTACAAATGTAATTCTACAAATTTAAATGAAACAAGTGCAAAATACAGACACTTTTGTCTGCCACAGAAAAAAAAACCAAACATAAAATCCTCTATTTAGTTGGGTGATTTCTAACATGAGGACTACTTTTACTTCTCTGTTAAGAATAACAACTTTTATCACTTTTGTTTTTGCTGACCTTGCAACAAAGACTAGAGCTGCTGCTTTTTCTTGATTTCAAAGGAAAGTGCTAGTACCCATGCATGTAAGACCTTCTCATCACACCACAGCCTGGGAAAAGGGCCTTTGTCTGTCCACAGTAGCAGCTCAGAGGTTACATTTACTACACTCCTCACCCCTACAAAATGGCAGATTAGGAAATAAAATCTAATCAAACGTTGCAGTTAAGAAAGCCAAAGGAATGGCCTGCTCTAATTAAGTCTTATGATCATATCTGTTTCAAGAGCAAAGGTCTTTTTTTTTTCCCCAGCTTGCCTAACTCATGCATTCTTCAACAGCTACTGTTTTGCAAGTCAGAATGCCTTGGATACAACTCAGTGGGAATAGGTAGTGTTTAGCAAGGTGCTATTTACCAGTTGTTCTTGCCTTGATAGGCAAGAGAATACACGTCCTCAATGAGGCACTTTCAGCTAATTTCCCCCTTTCACATTGGTTATTTCTCCCCATTTTGCATTCAGAATTAAGTAATTTCTCAGTAACTGACCCTTCACACATCTGTGCCTTAAAATACAGATGTCTCATCAACCCCATCTAAACCCCATCAACCTTGGCAATAAATTATTGATCCATAAACAACCCTTTCCAGCAGGTGGTATTCGCATTCCGGCTTGAAAACCAGCTTCTGCTAAAGGAACAGTGCTTCTGCTTCAGATCGGTTTTACAAGGAGCTGAACCTTAACAATCAGTACTCAAACATGAAAGCTGTTTAAGAAGGTCCTGGTTCTCTATTCAGAGAAAAAGGTTGTAAATGAAAGTGGGAATCTAGCATCCTGAAAGACACAACATTAGTTGACTGCATTAACCTCCAAAGTAAAATTCTTGGAGTTGGAAATTTTGTCTGTGTGTGAAAGACCCAAATGCCTTGGTAATGGTAGTGGGAAACACACGTTCACCTGCTAATAAAACCTTGCTGCTTATCAGAGTCACATGGCACTCTCTGAGCAGCTTGAATTATTCTGAAATAAAAATAGTCTTGGCAAACTGAGGTGAAAAAAAGTGACGTTCAGGAAAACATGTTAAAATAAACAACATAAAAGGTCTAGCTTAGTTGGTGGGACAGAACTCAGGCATGTTTTATCCAGACTCCCTTAACATAACATAGTTTAGAAATCTTAATAAGGGATGCTAGCAGTCACTAATAGCTGCAGTACACAACTGAATTCAGAAATGATGGATTGCTTCCAGCTCTGCCACTGACTGGAAGCATGAAAAAGTCTGAGTGCCAAGGCAGTAGCATTAAGACGGTACCAGTATGAGTTACCCATTTTTACTGTTTTAATACATAGGGAAGATTTCTTTGTAGATCAACAGGAATAATGCTAGCTCTCCACCCTGACTGTCATCAGAAGGTGGCATCTGTTTTCCCCTACTTCGTAAAGAGAGTTTAAATTTTGCTATTTGCATCTTCTCAGTTTCTATTACTAAGCAGATGCATGAATACACTACGCTCAGAATTAAAAGAAAACAATATATTCCAACCCCACCAATTACATAGTGTCATTCAAATGAAACATAATCCAAAACCCTAATTTAACCCTAGAGAAGTAATGTACAAAAAAAAAATTGGGAAACAGAGATAAAGCTGAATCTGAAAGCTTTCATCTCAATCTCATTCAGATGAAATCATCATCATCATATGTAAATATATGTTTAAATTCACCTCTGATTCAGTGACCATTCCAGTAAGTTCTTTCCCACAATTTACCAATGCTTTACTTTTTCTCTCTACCACTTCAACTCTTGGCCCACCACTTTTAGGACTTCAGTGTGAGCAATTTAGTTTCATTATTGCCATCAGTTTCCAATGAGAATTGTTACCTGCTAGAAAGTCGTGTAAACCCACAAGCATCCATCAAAGGAAAGGAAGCTTCCAGCTGCAATAAATCTAGCCAGACCAACTCTGGATGACAGAGTTGAACACTTTCTTTATAGGTAACTTCAACACATTCAATTACCTAAAACTTCACAAAGGCAAGGCATCCTAATGCTGGTTCCTTCTCTCCTTTGCATAGCTCACCATGGCCTTTCTCTGGGAGAAGGGAAGGTAGCTTGCGATTATGATGCACAAGCCAAATAAACAGTAAAAGTTCCTTGGGTCGGACAACAAGGAAGAAATAAAAAAAGAGAATGGCACACCCACTGTGTCCTTCTGCCCCTGTGTAGCAGTGCCTATTCCAGAGGTAAAAAACCTATCAAACGGTAACTTTTGGCTCAATCAGGAAAGCTTCATGGGTTTTGAGACAGAGAACCTCAGCACAGAAAACCTAACAGACTTACGCTCCAAGATATGACGTGTGCCAGAGTTTGACTTTGGTGAAAGCAGAGTCAAAGTTCTCAGCTTTGTTAGCAATTGCTGGACATCTCTAGGCTAGACAGAGAGCCTCAGCAATGGTCAATCTCACGGAAGCAGCAAAGGTACATCATATTAGGTTTAACTGGTATCAGCTGCATGCTACTTCTGCCAAGCTTAAGCAGTTTACACTGGCACTCAGTATTGATTAGCAATGTCTTAATTAAATGTATTACGTTTTAATATAACTCATTTTCAAGGTGCAGACAAAGCTACAGGACAAAAAGAATATACCTTTCCCCTTTTCCCATTTCTTCTTTGTGTAAGAGTTTGAACATGACAGCATAGCACCGTCTGTTAGGGGTTCAGAGACATACCTTTAAACTACCTACAGCAGCTTGGCCTCAAATCTTTCTATTCTGGACCAAAAAAAAAAAAAAAAAAAAAAAAAAAAAGAGTCAGATACAAGCACCTGGGGAACAAGCAATCCACAGAGAAATCCTTCTAATATCTTCATAGCTGTTTCTTCAAAGGTAATTTTATCACCAAAACACAGATATTATTAACAATGCCTCTAAGGACACCACTTTGAGCTAACAGCAAGACTAAAAACCTGCTCACAGTTTATGGAGTCACTGTACTGAGGACTGTATGAAACACAAAGAAGGGAGTCTACATACCGTTTTAACATAGTAGTTGAGATGCTCCCAATCTACTGAATTTTCACCATCGAATTCAAGAGTATCAACCAAAGCATGATTAAAACCATTGAGAAATACAACTACTGCTTAAGCACTCTTGATTAATGGCAGCACACAGTAGTTCAGTTAAAAACAACTAAACACACAGATCCTGCCCTTTTCTTCTGTGTAACTGAAGAGGAGCAATGCCAGAAGATAAACGTTTGAGACACTGGTTTTATGCAAATCCTCTGAAGGGTGGAAACAGCCTGACAGGAGCTCAGGTGCACTTGCAGACTTGTTCCAGTTTTTGGTTTGTCCTGCAAATGCTGAAAGGGGAGCATCAGTACATGCTAGCTCTCTATAGAAGTTAAATCAGCACTTCAATGAACCAAGGAAGTAAACATGGTCTCCTAAAGATTTAAGGTTTGGTTCTCTCAGATTTAATGAAGTTGTTGATTCAAGGTTTTGTTTATTTTTGCAGTTGGGCTATTTATAACATCTCTTCTTTCTCTGAGGATTCTCTAGAAATGACAGAGGTCAATCTTACAGTGTTATCATCTGTCTAAATGGGCACTAATGCATGGGGAGTCTTGTCTTTTATCTGCCTAGATTCATGACACTTGATCTGAAATTGTTGCTGTAGCTTTGTCATATTTGGCTGAAACTAATTAAGAAATTTGAAAGTTATGGTGAGAAAGGACGGAAGAGAAAAATATTATTTGTGTTTAATTTTCTTTGGAAGCCAGGGCAACAATAGCACAAAACCATTCACATTAACATTTAACATTTTTAGATCACCTCCGGCTCTGCAAGCTGGGCCCCTATATCCCAAGAGTATCCTTCATAACGCTCAAGGAATCTATGTCACGTTTCTTTCAGCATCATTTCAAACATGTTAATCAAGGTGGAAACAATTAGGAAAAAATTAATTCACCCATCTATATTTGTTTTTCAAGCTTTCCCCAAATGCTGAAGAAAACTGGCAAATACCAAGTCAGCACGTCAAAGAGCTATTTCTGCTTGTCATTGAAGGTGTGAATAAATACATGGCATTTGACTGGTTTCTCCTGTCCCAACTGAATACATGGCTTTAAGGATCAAACTGTCAGAAAGGGTGACTGTCACTGACTATAAATGGTAATTGTTTCCAACAGCCCATGCCACGATGCTTATGTCCCTTTGACTAAGGCGTGTTGTCCAGACCAGCTGTAGACTAAAAGAAAACTTTAAATGTTTAACAAAGCAAAACAACTTAAACATCAAAACCCCCACAAAACAGTTACCAAAAGATCAGATCTGTGCCTGAAGTGTTTATTAAAACTGTATTTATCTTCTGGAGTGGCTTGTTTGATGTGCCCTCCTCTATGAGATGGGATGTCTGCTAAGTCAGCCAGATACTAGCCCATTGGGGTGACATGAGGAAGAACATGGTGACTGAAGAGCTCTCTAACCCCCAGATCGCCTTAGTTCCCTGACAGAAAGAGGGTCTGGTTAACCTTAGCATCAAATCTCTACTCTCCTGAGACAAGACCAACAAATATTCATCAGTGACTCCAACCAGTCAGGATTTTATTTCTAGCCTTATGGCTAGAAGCCAGCAGAAATGTTCATTTCCTCAACAGCTCAGGTTCAAGGAGAGACTTACTGTATCACTGCTACTACTGATGGCCTTGCAATTCTTCCTGGGGTTTTGTCATCTACACATCGGATAGATGTATCTTTTCTGCTGAATATTGAGTAGAAACAGACCCAGGAAAAAACATATCTACAAAACTTCAATCAATGCATTTTTCCATTTGACAGTAAATCCTTTACAACTGCACTAGAATATACAATCATTTTTGCCTTTCCTGCTTGACCCTGCGTTGGGAAAACAAACTCTAGATGCTATTTGCTTCTGAGACTGCTGTATGAAACAGAGTCAAAAGCCAACCTACAAGATGCAGGACATAATAATTATTATTACAATTTTTCTTTCTGGAACCACAGTAAGAGATGTGACTGGTTGGATGCCATTTGTTCTCAGCAATACCACTTTGGCTGTTACTCATCTCTATGTTATGTCCCAGCTGCTTGCACATTGTGCTATTATTTCTTTCAGATTTTTCCAGGAACTGAAGTGAAGCTTGATGGATCTACAATTCCCCAACACTCCTCCCTGCCTCCCCTTTTTTAAAAGGCAGGCATTATGTCTGGTACTTTCAATTCTTCTACTACCTCAATGACCTTTGAAACACAACCAGTACAGTAAGGAGGGGGTTTCAACTGCTTTAAGTGTTCTAGCAGGCCTTCTTCTGAAAGCAAATGGTGCTTTTAAGAAGATGGGTCCTACCAACACTGAGAGAAGAATGAGTACTCCAGTGCCTGGTGTACAGGTTGTCAACTTGAGGGTATGACAGTTTTCTGGCAGTTTCATCAGTCTCTTCTCTCATAACATGAGAGAGTCACCAAAGGTTTGAATTTAACACAGGGTAGTAGCTCCTGAAACAAAAACTCTGAAAACCCAACAGCCAGAAATGAAAGCCTTGCTAACATCCTGATGTGGTGTATTTAGCTCTACCACTCTCATGAAAAACAGTGTTAACTTCCTCAACATGGATGAAATTACATTACTAGGAGTACACTTAAAGCATTTTATTTATGTACAAAACCACAAGCTTCTCCATAAGAAGTACCACATACAGTCACACAACAGAACACAAGCTAAGAGCCACATTGAAATAAGCCATCATCGTGCTTCAAAATAAATACTCAGCTGCTAGAAATCCTAAGTGTAAACCAAGCCTAACATGCCTCACAGATGAAAGCAACATTTAAATTATTTCTTTAGGTGAATTGCTTTGTCTTTTAAATATGACCGTAGACTCCCACAATTTTCTGAACACTTCCATTTAAAATGGATAAACACATTCTGCTTACAATTTCATATCTATAAAAGAACAAAATAAAACTTCTCAAACTGGTTGTAGTAAGATACTGGCAGAAAATTCACACCTAATCTTGCTGTCAACAGAATAGCAATTTGCCAACTATAATATTTAGGAACTACTCCTCCTCCAGCAGAGGAAGATAAAAAATATTATCTCAAATAGTTCATCAAGTTCTGTACATCCATTTGGGAGTTCGTCCTAAGGGTCAGAATTAGAAGATAAAAACATTAATTGTTTTTGTACAGGACTTATCCTGAGCTCTAGAACACATTAGGTTGATGGCAACCTAGCTGGTTTCCCTAGTAACCATGGATACCTAAACAACCACCTAAATTGGAGCAAGAGTGCCTGGTACAAAACAATTTGCACAAATGAAGCTATTTTGAAAAACATTTAAAAAATTATTGAAGAGGAGATTTCAGTATTGTAGGATATCTGATGTTGCTCTTGTTCTCGGCCAGCCTCGCAGCCATGGAAGAGACATTTAGGAACTGCAAGCCTACCGATAGTTGGTTTAAAACCCCTCCACAGTTCCCTTGGAAGCAAGAGATTTCTCAAAGCCCCCTCCAAAAATCAGATGGCTTTCTTCCTGACTATGCTTTAGCTTGGTTCAGGAAAGTTTCTGTACTCTGCAGAAAATGCCTAAATGCATCCCCTTAATTAGGTATTTAAATACAGAAAACCCTGTAAGCTTCTTCTCAGCATGTTATTGCTTGTTCACATCATCCTGCAACTTTCTTTGTATAAGGAGCCCACAATGCCTACATGTGTATTTCCGATTCTATTCTGAGGAGTTTCATATGTTTTAATTTTGAGGTATCAGACCAGTTTTTACCCTTGCATCATTCTTTTTCCTAAAGCAATGCAAATGTATTAAATACATTGCTTTTAGGACAGATTCTGATATTTAATTATTTCCATAAAGAGCACTTCCATTATTCTAATATTTTCTCACTTATTTTACATACTTTGGGTTTAAAACATTCCTACTCAAGGTCCAGAGAACCTCAGTCAATAAAATGAAGCAATGCACAACAGCAGCATTTGTCAGTTATACCACAAAGGCAATAAAATACACTAGACAACATGCAAAGCCTGTAAATTCACTTGTATAGACAATCTCCCATTCCATTCTTCCGAAAAAAAGTCCTTATTAAATAGGTAAGCTTAGGTGAAGGTCTCAAAAGTCAACGTCCTTTGGCAGAGATTAACATAGAAAGGACAATTAAGGTAGACTTACATCCATGGCTAACCATTAAGAGAGCCAAAACCAGGACCTCTAAATTGGGAAACGACACCTACGGTATTCAGCAGACTTCCAAATTTCCATCTCCATTCCAGTGTATTGCTCCTTTGGGAAAACTAACGAACCTCAGGAATAGTAACCCGTCAACAGGAACTATTCTGTTCTGCAGGGTAGCCCAATTTCCTACGAAGGCAATAGAAAGATTCCTAATGGTTTCAAGAGGGAACTGGATCACATTTGCATAATGCATCCATATAAGTCAGAAATAACTCCATGGCTGTTTACTTTCTCAGCCCATGCAAGACGCATGCTGGCTTAAGAAAGTGAAAGCTGTTGCACAGCATCCAGAGATCCCCTGTCTGAGGAAGGCTTTGTGCAAGTTTGTCAGTTTCAGGTAGTTTTAGTAAGTAGCCTCACATCTGCCTGTCTCCTATACAAAGATACTCAGATCAGACTCAGTTGACTGTAACTGATCCCTTCCCAGAAGGTGGCCTAGCATGGTGACCACATATGTAAAAGTCATTACCAAGAGGAACGTGAGAACCTAAACTGAGTTCCTCCACAAACATGTAACTGAGCGTTCAGTTGCCAGGAGTGTCTGAGCCTGGCACTGATACTAGAGGCCAACAGAGAGGATGCCTGTGTGTGGTGTAAGCATGTCAATGATCTGCTCAGCTGGGTGGTAGAGCTGGTAGAAAGGATGAGGAGTATCAGGGAGTATGAGAGAAAAATAGACTGATGGAGCAACACCCTTTCAGGGCTGAAAAGGGTAGCAGACTCTAGTTGGTCAAAAAGCAGAGGATCCCTTCCCCTCCTGCCTTCAGGCAGTAAGAGAAGACCTAAGAAACATGGGAGGAGTGGAAACAGGTCCCTGCTTGGGGAGGCAGGTGAACCCCCTCACCTTCCCAGTTGCCCTTACACAACAGGTATGGAGGTTTGTAACTGGAGGGCCAGGCTACAGAGGGGCTACAAGAAGGTCCATCCAGGGGGTTGCCAAGGGGTGACTCAGCCAGCCACAAGTATTAGAACGACTTGTGTTAAGAAAAAAAGGAGAGTAATTGTTGTAGGTGATTCCATTATGAAAGGAACAGAGGGCCCCATATGCTGACCAGATCCATCCCACAGGGAAGTCTGCTGCCTCCCTGGGGCCTGGGTCAGAGATGTTACTAGAAAACTCCCTAGTCTGGTACGGCACTCTGATTACTGTCCATTACTGGTCATACAGGCTGAAAATTATGAGGTTGAGTACAGAAGTGCAAAAGCAATTAAAAATTACAAGACACTGTGGCAATTGGTTGAAGACCTGGAGCACAGGCAGTGTTTTCTTCAATACCTTCAGTCGCAGGAAATACTGTACTGTACACTGAAAGGAACAGGAAAACAACACTGATTAACATGTGGCCCAGGGGCTAGTGGCACAAGTGGATTTCGTTTATCTGACCACAGAAACACTCATGCAGCGCTGGGCTTGCTGGGGACAGACTTCAGCTGTCTCAAAAGGGGAGAAGGATTCTCATGCATGACCTAGCAAGGCTCATTGATAGGGCTTTAAACTAAGTTCAAAGGGGGAAGGGGATAAAACCAAGCCTACTAGAGATGAGCCTAGTGGTGGTGTGCCCATTTCAGGGGTGAAATAAATAGCCCACCTCAAGTGCATCTATACCAATGCATGCAGCATGAGCAACAAAGAAGAGGAACTCAAAGCCATTGTGCAGTAGGACAACTATGACATAGTCACCATCACAGAAACACGGTGGGATGACTGTCATGACTGGAGTACTGCAATGAATGGCTACAAGCTCTTCAGAAGGAATAGGCAGGGAAGGAGGGCTGGTGGAGTGGCACTGTATGTTAGGGAGTGTTTTGACTGAGTAGACCTCAACAGCTCTCACAGAACCACACCACAATGTTGATAAATACAATTCAAAACTTAAGTGTTTTGATGCAGGGGATGGAGTAGGGAAAATAAAAGATTGTGAATAGTAGAGTTTCTACTAATTAGCTTGCTAATATCTTTCTCCTACAAGGCGATATGTGAACAAGACATCACATATAAACCTGAAAGGTCCTTCTCTATCCCTCTACTGACAATGGTGAAGTGCTTCCAGCTAAAATTAAGTAAATTAGTAAAGTAAGTTAAGTCAAAAAGTAATGCCTTTTAAAGGGTTGCTGCCTCTTGACCCTTGGATGCAATGGTGTGATTGGCAGCAATATAAGAACACCTGACAGCAGAAATGGGTACAATTCACCAACGCTAAAAGAAATTCAATTTAAATGACATATGCCACTCCACTTCTTATCAGAGGATCTGAGAATACTCTTCAATTAATTTATCCTTTTAAGGTAATGCTGCCTGATTTGAGACATTATTAATATTGTTACTTGATTACAAACATGCAAAAAAAGAAAAAGGAAGCGGGAAATATGGAAAAGAGAGTCAGTCAATGTCACGTCCACATAGAAGTGTCATCCAATTTCCCCCCTTATCGTTTGTAAAGTACATTGACTGAAGGGAAGTTACATAGATTTCACAAAACACTGACAATGTTTATCAAATAAAAAAAATCTTTTAGGAACTTCTCACATAGTAAGGGTTAGGTTACTGAAATGCATCTAATTTCTCTGGAAAAATGTAACACTACCTCAAATATTCAATTAAGAGTACTGACATGAAATGGAAGCATTGTGCAGTGTGGTCTGAAGGAGCATGAACTTCGCAACATCTTTCACAATGGGAAGATTAACTGAAGAAGGAAATACTTCAGAGCCAAAAATTCAAAAACTTTGAAGTAAAAGCAGCCAAGTCAAATCAAAACAAAAGCAAATTTGACACAGAGAAAGCAACAACAGATTACAAGAACAGTTTTTGTTTACCTCAACATAAATATTTTTAAAAGCTACTTTAGTTTTTTAACATTCAAACATTACTCTGTATCTAAAAGTATTGCTCTCCAGACACACACTTTCATGTTTCACATGACTTGTAAAAGCCAAACAAGTTAATGAAAGGTAAACAGCTTTAATTGTAGCTTTCAAACACATGTTCAGAGACTCTCGCAGACTCTGATATTATTTCACTAGTACAACATTATTAAGAATGTGTGCTAGTGTCTAGCATCAGCTGCTGCAGCACTCTAGCTGCCTTTCACAAGATGCCAACATTTTACATTCTTCAAAGTTCACACTTTTCAAAGCTCACCAGAGCCATTACCACCAGGGCCAGTGTACTGTCTGATCAAATCCCAAATACAATCAGAGTCAGTACTAGTAGGAGAAAGGTTTTACAATTTTCTTCATTTTACTCAGAGAGATTCCTAAGCGATGATACAGCCAGTGTAAACCACTGGCTTAGCGACAGCTTGCACAAGAGCCACAGTCTCATCCCACATTCCTATCCATTGCAAGGTCTGTGAATCACAGCTATTTAAGTAAAACCTCCAGTGTCTTACCTTCTCCTACGGACTCTATCTACCTCATAACTACTAAGAGAGGCTAACGCAATGGTCCGAAAAGATGTGGCTAAAGTTATCACGAAGACATGAAAGAGAACCAGGGAAAACTGACAACAGAAGTAGAGAAGGTGATGACTGACCAAAATCATTTGGCTACAGGAAGGAGTCAGAGCTACTAGAAGCAACGACAACAAAACAATACTGATGGGACACAGCAAAGACACTTCTGTCTCCTTGTATGCACTAAACATGAAAGAACGGTCTAATCTCTTGGACAGAGGTGGTACAAACAGCAGACAAATAAGGCAAAAAGTTAACTGAATCCATAGAGAAAGTGGCAGCAACTCTGTGAAGAAAACAACATGAGATGTCAAAAGAAATGCTGCTGAAAAGTCTTTGCAAAGGCTACGAAGTTTGTTTCTTTGCAGCAATGACCCAGCTTGGTGAAGATGGCAGCTCAAGTAGCCAAACACCAGTATTCCTTAAATGGCAAGGGACCCCTAAGTGCAGCACTCTGGGGTGGTTTGGTGGGGTTATCCCAGGGACTAACTGGCCTTCATTACTACTGTTAACTGCAGGCTGTCCCTCAGACACAGGGAGCTGAAGTCAGAACAAGCTGTTCCCTTTTTGTCTACTTGTGAATGTCTCCTAGTAAAGAGATAACTCAATGGGGACTGCTCTGTGGGACTCTCCAAGGATCACCATTCAGAGGGCTGGGATACACGGCAGGGGGAAGGGTGTTCAGTCAGCAAAGTAATGGCCTTTCTTTCCTAATTACTATTTTTTGCCAAGATGTCATTAGTTTGCCTGCTTTGTCTTCTGCTTGACAGCCCGCTGATCTCAGAGTTACCGCCCCGCATGCTGATCTTGCAGGAGTTCCTCTCTGTCCCTTCCTGGCATATGGGTATTTTTATTTAAAGCCCTTATAGACTAGATAGACTTTACTGAATCAACAAAACTACTCCTATGGTTCCTACTTCCATTATTACCTTATATTTGGGTGTAAAAATCCATGAAGCCCTTTTTCCCACACCCACTCAAAGGATTCTGTTACAGCTGTGCAGGGAATAGAAACTTTAAGTACATATTACCAGCATTATCCCAGACCCTCTGAAATCAAAGAACTATTAAGTTAAGCAGTCACTGTAACAAGATCTGAGTACTTAACTATTAACTATCTGAAACAAATCAAATGTATTAACACAGGGTGGCCCTGTGTCCAGGTGAACACCAGGTGATGTGCTGCAGCACAGAGTATGAGTCCACTAAAAAAGTATTTTATTTCAGTCTTCTGAGAATTCGCATTTAAATATTTCCTCTACTATGGTTGATGAACCAAAGGAAATTCATTCCCTTCCAGGTTATACAGGGTCATGACCAGAGCTATCCAACTTAATGTACTCTCATGACATGTCAGACGAATCAGTCCAATAACCCTACAGGCTGAGAAGGGATTTTTACTGTGGTCAAAGACTCCCTGAGATGAAACCCACTTGGAGCTCTGAGCTATATGGACTTGTTCTACCTAGAAAGCAACACTTGTAATTTATTCACCCTGTCAATACTACACTTAAGTCCTGAAAGAGGTCTCACTTTTTTTACTGATGTAATACATACATCTTGTGCCAAGGGAAAAGTGAGTGCCCTATTCTGCCACTTCAGCTTTGTAATAGAAACTAAAGGCTCTCCCTCTAGAAGAACTAAGTGCTCATCATTAAGACATGGGTTTTGTCACCCTGAAGAGGCATATTGAATCCCTAAGTATACTGAGAGGCTCCAGAGATGCATCTAAGGCTAGGATTGGTGCTAGTTTGCTCCTGTGTGTACTACTAAATGCATACATAGATTCTACAAATAAGGAGAACCACAGTTTTAGCCTGTGATGACTCATAGATCTTCCTTGGATGTTTTCAGCATCCCTTCTCCAGAGGTCCTTTGTCCCATCACAGGTGTGAAAGCCTGCATCCTGCATTCCTTCATCCATAGCCCTGGATAAGTAGGTTGGCATTACAGAAGCTCCCCAATTCATCATCCTGCCTCCTTTGGAAAAACGTGCGCTCCCAGATGTCCTGAAATGAAGTAGACATCTTGGATATCCAAAGAGATTTTCTCTTCCTCGTTATCTCATATCACCTGAGACTGTCCTGGACTGTCCCTGGAGTTGAAGACAAAAGTATATTAAAGAGGTACCTCCTCTTCATCAGCCTGATGGCCAATTGGATCCCAGCTGTGAGCAGCTTACTTTATAATCCTCCCAGCACCAGGTCAAACTACTGACAGACACATCCCCAGAGACTGGCTTCCACATTAGGAAATCTGAAAAGTGCATTTATCTTTGCTACCCTGTCAGTCCTGTAGGCCCTGTGTTATTAACAGATGATAAAGTTAGAGAGAAAAAAAAAAGAAAATAGATATCGTGCCCAGCCTTGCCAGCGTAACGAATGTACCATGCTCCAAACCAGCCTTTGCTGGAATTTCCGTGCACATACCAGCGCAGCAGGTGTGTGCCTATCTGAGGATGTTTGATTATCCCACGCTAAGGATTTTTGAAGCCCGTGGGAGCTAGAGCTAAACCCAGTTGCCACCAGTTCCTACTGTGAGCACTCTTTCAGGAACATGCCTACAGAAAAGCAAGTCTGAACCTTTCGGTAGGTTTAAAGCAGCTATCAACCAACTTGAGCAAAGCAGGGATGTTTTGGGGAGTGTTCCTGGCAGGGCTGGGTGAGACAGCACAGGTTTACATTTGTATTTTCAATGCTCTGTTGTAGGTGCAATGCTGCGGGAATCACTCTGGTTGTGCCCAGATAAGTCCAGACAGCTTCACTCTTCTGGGTCCCTTCACTTCTCCTTAAAGGGAAAAATCTCAACTCTTTCACTTTAAAGCTCCCCACCTGCTGGCAGGCTGTTTCTCACCAGAGAGCATGCATTTTCTCAGACAGAGAATTTCCCAGATAATTCTTGATAGTGGTAACCACCCGCCCAGGATTCAGACGGATTTCTTTCAGCTTCTGGAACCATATGCTGTGAATATATATGGCATGGTAAGACATGGGACTATAAAGTCATGTGATATGACAGCTCCTACCCTGAGACACAACTGGGAGATTAGCATGGGACATCACACAATGCTAAAAGTCACCTCGGGAATTAAAATGGAGTCCATGCAGCATTGGCTGAAAAATCAGAGCAGATTGAACAGACTGAGCAGTTAGCACTGCAAATGCCAGAACTCGGAGAGGCTGCTTTCCTACAACCTTACATCTTGTGGCCAACCCACCTGCTCCAGCTGAAGCTTTTCTGTGGTTTTGGCACCTACAAATTTTTTTCCCAAGTTGATGACCCAACATTTGCTCAAGGGAGCACTGACACCGCAACCTTTTGTCTCTGACTGGGTGCTCCCCTACACTTCTGGGCTGAGTCTCTCCATGATCACACCAAAGCCTTGGAGCCCCCAGGTACCATCCAAGGCAGGGAAGGGAATGGCACTTCTCAAAGAAATAATCTGAACAGAACGATGTGAGCACCATAGCCCAAGTTAACTTTAGATTTGAAGTGGAAGAGCTGCTGGCAACTTGCCCAGATTCCCTGGCCTGCTGCCTGCCAAGTCCTCAAGAGACTATTTTTATCATTATTTATTTATTAAAATTAACTGTCTTGGGGCTGGACCGCAGACAGACAGAATCTAAAAATGCAGACACTCAACAGAAAGCTAGATGGGAGAGAGGGGAGAGGTTAATTATAATACCTGGTCCTGTCCCACTGAAGAACAAACAAAAAAACCAACCCACAAACACCAACCAAAAAAAACCCCAACCCACCAAACTTCTGAGAGTCTGTGGGTTAACAGGTTTAAATTCTTGCAATTCTTCTTGCCTAGAAAGAAAAGGTGCTGGCTCATCTGGAAGGTACATATGCCGTTTCCATACAGACTGGCAGACTAGGCAACAACTTACAAATCTGGAGAAAGGTCATAGACTAGCAAGAGCACAAAAATAATGCCATGAAAGCTGACCCTTTACCAACACCAAGCACACCACTAAAGAGCAACTTGAATCAGTAACTGATCCTCCACTATGAATCAGTTTTATCTGCTGGGATCCTCTACAAGAAAGGCACTCAGGCAGCCAAAAAAACTACCAGAGACCACCAAATGATACCACACAAGGTGCTTGTAACTAAGCACTCGGTTCAGTTTCTGCTGCTAGATATCTAGTGTTTTGCTAGTGTCTCACACTCCTAAAAACAATTGCCTTTAGTCCTTCCCAACCTGTAATGGACTCAAGCCAAAGAGGCCACACACCCCACACTAGCCCAAACCACACTCTGCTATTTGGAGAATGCAAATCCAGTCAAAGCCACAAACAAAATGGATTTTTCCAAAATGCACTTCCAGATGGATCACGATGAATGGAATACAGAACACCTACAAAGAGATTTCCATCTTCAAAAGCAACCAGTGCATCTGATCTCCCCGAAAACCAAGTCTGGGAATGGGAAACTATGGCAAGTAACACTAATTCTTTCTACTACAGAAATACTTTAAACTCAGATGAATGCTTTCCACCCACAAACAGTAAAGCACTTTTTCTAAAAGCAAGCACTATTCTGGTTTCACTCAGAATAGCAGAAACACAGCATGCAAACCACTTGCTCAATACAATATGGTATTGTCAGCTCTTTGACCTTGCTTTTCCAGCGATTACCTTGCCCTATTGTGCTGCCTGGACAATGTGTTGATAGACAACACGCTTTCTATTCCAACAAGCCCTGTAAATCACAGCTACCAGTCTGCCCACATCATGCCTGGGTTTAACTGAATCAAGAGCTGGTGGCTGTTGCTAGCAACACTGATGCACGAACCTTCCTTGCATTTGCACATTACCAGTGTGAGCCTTGCAAGCATGACACAGCATACTGGTGGGAGTGCCACAATGAAATCAGAGATTCACCAGTGATGCTGCTTGGACAGTCACTCTTTGGCGGGACTAAAGTGTGGGTCTCAGAAGTTTACATGGCTCACATGACTCTGTACACCCCCTAGTGGGATATTTCCCTTGGTTTCAGTGAGATTTCTGGATGCAAAAAGATTCACAGGTATAACAACACTTCAGTACACTCTGAAAAAGCCAAGATGTGTTTGCATTATCTGACAAATTAGAGTGCTCTCCTTTTTGCAGTGATCCAAGCCTGAAATTTGGATGTCTCTTTAGGCAGGTTGAAATCATAGCCCTAATAACCACGATGCCAACAGTACAAGATTCTAGCTATACCTTATAGACTATATACAAGTATCCCACAAAATAAAGTTTTATTTGTAATTCAAGCCTCACAGTCTATCAAACACGAAGCATTAAATCTTCCTTTCTCCCACTTAAAAGAAGACTTTAGCTTGGAAAGCCATTTCCCTGAGATGTGCGCACATTTCAGAATGTAAATACAGCAAGGCAGGAAGAAAAAGAAAAAAAAAAAAAAAAGAGCTGTTTGACTGTTAATGAATCACCCTTGTTGAAAGTTTCCTTTGGGGCATTCTGCCATCTGAGTCACTTCTCTCTGCATGCTTTCTAGCTTGGTTTTCTCCTGGCTTCATTCACCTGACATACATCTCTCTTTAGGCTGTAGGAATATACAGCCCTGCATTTGTAATTCTATATGTCATTAGCTGGGCAATGGATGATTATATGGCTATATTTTAAACTCACTGCAAGGGCAATGACTAAAGGGACAAACATTCTTTAAAAATAGAATTTTTCTTTCAAGACTAATCCTGATACAGTCAGAACAGCACTTGTATACCATTCCTCATCTTCAGAGCTTTGCTAAACATTAACTAGTTGCTCCTCATATCACTCATGGTGTGGTCTCTATAAACATGCATTAATTTCCTCATCAGTTTAACAAAGATGAGATTGATAAACTGAAATGAGTTGCTAGAGACCAGAGATTAAAGACTTGGACTTGGGGCCTCTCAAGCCCTATAATGTGGCCTATTTGTTAAGTGGCAGTGTTAACTGCTTTCTCCTATTCTATTGTGATAGAGTTCAGGTCAGATGCCATTTCTTAAAAGCATTAAGACAGAAATAACCACCTCTAGAGATGTGCTCTGGTCAGTTTCACTCATACTGAACCCACACACAATTTTACCCATACAAGCACTAACGAACATGTTACAAATCCTGCCTTCACCTGTACCATCTACAATTGTCCACCCACTTCCACAAGTAATTTCAAATCCAGTGAGGTCCCAGTTTTGGGTCTCCACATGCCACGAACATACTTGCACTGTCACAGCAAATGCTTCTTTTGGTGGTTGTGCTAGGCTATGTAGGTTCATTTCGCTTCTGCTAAGGAGAAACGACATCGGACACTGCACTTCCAGACACTTCGACAAACCTCTGTCAGAGTTCTCCATCTTAATGAACTGTCACTCTGTCTTCAACATCTCTGTCTTTCCCTCCATTTAGCCTTGGCAGCCTTCATATCTTCCTTTTGGAAAAAAACTCAACAGGTAAAACATGACTTCGACAAAAGTATGAGACTAATGCTGTGTGAAGCCTACCCTATACAAACCCACAAGACGTCATGGTCAGGATTTGCTTGTAACACAAGATCCCATCCCTTTCAACTAGCACTACACTTAACTGCTGAGCTGTGCCACTGGGCCTTCTGAAGGTTTCCTGACAAGACTAGACATTGTAAAACATTCTGCAAAGAGAAACTAAAATGCACCTGCTGAGTTGCTGAGCCTGACTCACAGAGCCATGTTGACATCCATGTGGCTGAAGTGACACATCAGCTTCATACATTCATGGATCTGCCTCCTTCTAGCAATTTTGCACATGCAAGAGGGCACCATCTCCATGCTGCAGGAACCTTGTAATCTGCAAAATTATTTGCCCAATTATACAGGCTTGGAGCCTGGAAGAAGAGGCGACTGCAGCACAACAAAGACAAGGCAGAGGAGCCTGCCAGCAGTTTTTGTAAGATGGATACTGACCCTTGGGATGATAAAATCTGCTAGTAGTCTGCTGTGCTTACAGTTAACTGCCAGCAGTTTTTGTAAGATGGATACTGACCCTTGGGATGATAAAATCTGCTAGTAGTCTGCTGTGCTTACAGTTATGCAGCAGATGGTTCCTTTAAAACAGAAAAGCTCAAGAACAAAACAGGAGGTAGCCTTACCATTGAGTTGTTTGGTGGAAGTTTCCTATAATTTTTCCATTGTCAGTCCCAGCTGAGAGATGCTTGTTATAGGTAAGTCACACATAAAAAGAGGACAAGCACATATATGCCAGGGAACTTCAGTGTTACTTCCATCATAAGATCCATGGCAAGACATTCTGGGTCTCCTCTTCAGAGTATCAGTCTTCCATTCAGCCTCTTGTTCTCTCCTCACTCTGCTCTCTTAATCTCTTCTTTGAAGCCTCCTTCTGAAAATTTTGAGCAATCATTTGCCCCTCCAGCCTGCTGCCATGTACCCACTGTTCCCTTGCAAGGCAGCAGCAGGCCTTGGGCATACTTGGCCCATTTTATTGCCTCACCCCTTCGCCACAGCCAAGGCTCTGTGCTTCACAGCACACTGCCAGCTCAGCTAGCTCATGAGATTTCGCTCAACAGGCACCACATAACACTTCACAATTCATTTTAATTGCAACTTCTTTGCAATGTTTTCCTTTGTTTGAGGGAGGAAAGGAAGTTAAAAGAATTGATTGATCTGCTCTATAATTCTGATCCGGATCTAAAGCAATCCTTGCTTTCAAAAGAACAGAAACAAGTTTACTGTGAATAAAAACAACCCCAAGTGACATCTCACAGCTGCCTCTCCTCAGCAAAATGCTACTGATCTTCCAGTTTTCTCTTCCAGTGTGCTGCCTCTACCACCTCTATACAGGCTCACAAGCCCCTCCATCTCACACACGGTGCTTGCTATCTCCTCACGCATGTTCTCGATCACAGTCTATTTTCACTTTGACCTTCCCCAGAGTCCCACCAGCCTAACTCCACCGCTCCATGAAATGTCCCACTTTTCAGCAGTAAGCTGCCACTGCCTTCTTTTTCCATGGATGGCATTGAAGTGGGTGGAGAACAGAAGAAAACCAGGCAATCACGACTGCAAGTACTGATTTCTACAAGGAAACTGTATCCCAGCCATTAGCATCCCTAAGTGCACTCCCTTCACCTGCAGAGCACCGACATGCCCTTCTTCTTCAGGCCAACACACAAAGCATTTTCAGTAGTAACCTCCTCCTTTCTGCTATTTCAGCATTCAAATTCAGTGTGGTTTTCCCACTGAAAATGTTGCTATGTTTCAATAACACTCAGACATCTAAGCTTAAGCCTACTATACTGTCATTTCTATCAGGTCTGCTGTTCAGAGTTTACTTGGAGGCACTATTGAGAAGCCTTTCTGCTCCACCACTCCGGTTTCCTCTGACGATCATGTAAGTAATCAGTGTGCTGTGGTATGCAAGATTGGTCAGGCAGCTCATGCCTATTCATAGAATCATAGAATAGTGAGGTTGGAAGGGACCTCAAGGATCAGCTAGTTCCAACCCCCTGCCATAGACAGGGACACCTCCCACTAGTACAGGTTACTCAAGGCCTCGTCCAACCTGGCCTTGAACACCTCCAGGGAGGGCGCAGCCACAACCTCCCTAGGCAGCCTGTTCCAGTGTCTCACCACCCTCACTGTAAAGAACTTCCTCCTAACATCCAGTCTAAATCTCCCCTCTGCCAGTTTAAACCCATTGCCCCTAGTCCTGTCATTACAAGACCTTGTAAATAGTCCTTCCCCAGTCTTCCTGTAGGCACCCTTCAGATATTGGAAGGCTACTATAAGGTCTCCTTGAAACCTTCTCTTCTCCAGGCTGAAGAGCCCCAACTCTCTCAGTCTGTCCTCATAGGAGAGCTGCTCCAGCCCTCTGATCATCTTCGTGGCCCTCCTCTGGACCTGCTCCAACGCTTCCATGTCCTTCCTGTGCTGGGGGCTCCAGAACTGTACACAGTATTGAAGTTCAGCTACATCCAGAAGTTTGACTGAACAGTAAATACAGGAAATACAGAAGCCTATAAGCTTATGATTTATTCTGTAGAAGTGACTAAAGGCAAGAGAAGTTAGTCACATCATTCAATCAAAAATGCTCTTTAGGAAAATTTTAGATGCCTAAATTCAGAACACTCACGTGGGCTTTCAGGAGCCTGAGGCACATGCTGACTGCCTAGGTACTACAGGGAAAAGTGGCTTTGGAAACTGTTTTTTACTTGTTAATCAACACAAGGTCATGCAAGAAGGTTTTACTCCTTCCTTAAACCTCTTCTCCTCCTCCTTACTGAGGCTGGAAGCCAAGTACTTCAGGAAGCCATAACCACTCCCCTTGCCTTGCAAATTAGATAGATCAAATCAGCTATCATATAGGTTCAGTGTGACAAACATGGGATGCTGCACAACACACCAAAACTCACTTTCATCCAGCACCACATTTCCACCTTGATCAAGACAGACACACTCCGTTGCATACTCATCAGGAGGATCAGATCACTGTCCTCATCGTGATTCTCAAACACCTTGGCACACAGAGGGATTCTTCTAGCTCAAGGGACCAATCAAAGAAACAAAACCTTGGAGCAGACACAATCATTTCAGAGGGCTAAACTAGTCTCCCAGACTGAAAGCAAGAGAATGCTCACAATCACAGCTCTTTGGAAAAAAAACAAAACAAAACAAAAAAAAACCCTCACTGTTCCATATGCTTTTCCCTTAGGACAAGTTATTCTGGTCTAAAAAGTTAAAAAGAAAGAAAGAATGAATCCTGGTTTTAAAAAGAGTAATTAATTTCAAACAAAGCCCAGCCACCATTTTCTATATTCTTTAAGGCAGATGCTAACATACAGCTGTGCATGCAACAGTCAAAGGGACACAGTGAGCAGCAACCGTTTCAGAGCACAGTTATGGAAAGAGGTGCCATCATCACTGACAATGCTGTTTTGTTCTTCCATAAAGCTGTTTTGTTCAGGGCTCTCTTTGGAAATTCCTTGACAAGATGTGTGTGAAGCATCAGCACAGACACATGTGCTTCTAAGGGATTCTTTTCACCACGGTTAATACTCCACCCCAGAAGACCTCTCAATCTCAGTCTGTTCCATAAATTCAGTACCTCATGATCAGGGATATACAGTCCTGTCCACACAGTTTGTCTGCCTATCCCCATTCCTCCAAAATATCACCAAGCACTTTGCAGCAGCTGCATTTCATGAATTTTGGAGCTGCCTTTGAAGGCAGACACAATGATGGAGCTCACAAACCCTTTGTGACTCCACCTCTGTGAATCACACAAACCAGCAGTCCTGATAACACAAGATCACAGCTCGATCCACATTTCCATTACAGAAACATTAAGCAGCATAACAGTGTAGGACCTCTGCACATGAAAGTTAGGAAACACTTTAGTACAAATGCTAGCTGAGTACAAACCTCCCCATTTCCTCAGCAAAACAGCATTTGATCCACACGATATAGAAAGCAGCAGCTCACCAACTTGTTGGTCTGTGCAAACCCTCCTTATAAAGAAAGAATAACTGACCCACATTTCAACTGTCTCAGTAATCAGTGGTGCATAAAACAAAAGGTTCCCAAAGCAACACCATTAACCATGTATCATCTTCCATGGAGAGCTTCTCTAAGGCAATTTTCGTTTTGCAGGAACAAATGCTGAAGTTTCTCTTTCTGCCTACAGCATATACTAAGAGTAAAAAGCTGGTTGCTCCATACTCCTGTTCACAGCAATCCTGTGCCTTGAAAAAACAGCTTCCACCTCAAAACCACATTTCATACACTACCACCTTCCTGTTATGAGACCTATTAGGATATACTGCAAAGAAATTACTTGTCATTCAGAAAACAAACCTAGATGGATCATCCGTGGTGTAAGGTTCTCTGCCGTAATAAGCAAAAATCATACAAGGAGGCCTGCACCAAAGCTTCATGATTAAATGAGCATGTTCCATCTATACTTCTATGCCCTTCTCTTACTATCAGTGACTTGTAAGGTCTCTTTAGTGTTTTATTCCCTTACATTTCCTATAATCATTGAGTATTCACCTGTGAGTTTGTTTTGCCAGACTTTTTCTATACAGTCTCATTTTAAAAATCTTTTGGAACAGTTAACATTCTGGTTAAAAATAACATGATGTAACTCCATAAATATATATATATGTTTATATACAAGCCATCTATACTCCAGCATATATACACAGAGAGCCACTGTTTGTCACAAATAAACACTGACTATCACAGCTATTTTAAGGCCCCTGTCACCATACCACCTAAATCAAAAAGACAGATAACAGCAGAATTGCTCTGCAATTTCCCATCAGTACGTTCCTCTGCCAGGCAATGCCACTTGCAGTGCAGTTCCTCAGAAACAAGCCCAGTGTTCTGCTGAAAAGAGGTCAGAAACAGAGTGGTAAAGTGCATCAAGGAGATATGGTGCCTGAGGTCTGTGAGGCCCAACTGCAGCATGTTGGGCAAGTCATGGCCTGATTTGCTAGAAATGGGTGTCACTCCCTCTGCAGTGCTGGTAGCAGGAACCGGCAGGTGGGCCAAGCCAGGCAGCAAAAGGCACTATGCCAATGTATGCCTGAAGCAAATTAAGTATCAGAAGGCAGCAGGTTCCTTTGAGACTGCTTGGTTGCTCTTCTGGCAGAAGAGGAAAGTAACCCATTAAAGAGGCAGAATACATCCATGTCGACTTCATTTGCAGCACTAATTGCCATGCACATGCACTAATTGCCCTCACATGTAGTACAAGGGAGCAGGCACTACTTGAATCCCATTCAGTAGGGAAGGCTTCCAAAATAATGCTTGTTCAATCACGCTCCCCACACTCTCCACTTATACCAAAGCAAAATGAAGGGAATTTGGGCAGTGTCCTTTTTAAGTAAAGTCATCCATTGCTGTAGAGACCAAAGAGGAAACTTGCAACCCGACCACCAGAGTCATTCAAAACATTAACAAAGACTGTAGGCTCTTACCAAGGAAAGCAGAGGTAACAGCCACTGAAACAAACAGCTCCGTGCTGTCTCTGAAGAACAGGACAATGGAGATCTGCTCTGCAGCTGCAGGTACCTTATGCAACTACCTCTCGTTTTTGTCAGCAAGCAACACATTTTGTTTGCAGTCAGTGAAAGCTGATGTCTGCCAGAGCTCACCCTACTTACATGCACAGGTAAAGTACACCAGAAAAACAACACTGGCAGGAGGAAAACGGAGGTGTGGTACCTGAGGCCTTCTTCTGTGGCTGTTCATTTAAGAAGTAAAAGCAAAGAAACAGAAGGGGAAGGGTGGGCTGCAGCAGGTGGAATACCCATGCTTGGCCATCCTCTGTCCTGTTAAGGGTTCCCTGGAAATGGGACTTCATGCCCTTCTCTCCAGAAAAGTCTGAAAGGGGCATATGCCCCTATCAGGATGTTGTCCTTAATATTATTCAGCTGCATCTGTGTTTGCTTCTAGCTCCCTGAGACTGCTCTCTCACTAGAAGATATCAACCCTCTAGCTTAGGTGCCTATGTGCACCTCCCACACTATTTTGGTCCAAATAAATGGACTACGTTAACTTTGATTGAGTTTTGCCAGAAGCAGTCTGGGAGCAAAAAATATTTCAGTTACTGAGTTTTGCCTGTCAGGTATTGCTGCTAAAGTACACACAATCTAAAGCCTGGAAAAGCAGAACCTCAGTGATCCTTCACAACATGGGTGAAGAAGAAGAAAATGCACCTCGGGATACTGAGTATATTTTTTTACTGTATTTCTCCTCAAGGTTATTTTTTTCCAAGACCTTCAGAGGAGTCAGGCTGGGCAAAAAGACAGAAGACACTGCCAATACATCTTCTATCAGCATCGCTCAGAAAAAAACTACACTGCAGGGTGCCTAGTACAAGACAGATGCCTTTCAGTAATGTGTGAGGACTGATCAGTGTAAATCAGTCACTATTGTTCTACACCAGCTGTCCTTTCATACAGAAAATCCCTGAGGGTAGCTGAAGGCACTTTGCAAGCAGCCAAAGGGAAAAAGGTATTTTTAGTGATAGGCAGACTGCATTTAGATTCCAACTAATTTCTTGTAGTGCTAAATAAAAGCTAGACAAGACAACAAAGATTTCAGGGATGGTTTGAACAGAGGTAAGACTCCTGTTATATCTATGTGGACAGGGAATATCAAAACAAAGAGATGGCATCTGGGCATTAAGGTTCAAAAGTTAGCTAACTCAGCCCAGTAAATTGAGGCCCTTCCCTAAGGCCACTGTGCAGAAAGCAGCTTTTGGGTTTTCTCCTTTTACTGAAAGGCAATCAAAACCTGCTCCCACCTGCCCAGATCCAAACTCTAGGTTTCCATCAGGAAGCCACCCATTTGAACAGAGCACAGTATCCAATAATCTTCAGTAGGAGGTTTGGTGGACAGGAAGCCATCAGCATATCTCCCAATGAAGTCTTACATGCGGTGGATATGCCCATGTAGCATAAAAGCATTGGTTGAATTGTACATGCAGTATTGTAAATGGCTTAAACAGAAGAGCTGATGGAAACCAAAGGAGCTCCTTCCAGGAAAAAAACACCAAAGAGCATCACCTGCCACTTCAGTATTTAAGAACTTGGGATCCTAGATCTACACCTTATTATATTGTCCTGATCACACCTGCTAAGGAATTGGCAATGAAAAGGTTCGTTTTTGGCCCCAAGCAAGAGGCCAGGCTCTGAAAGCAGATAATTTCTCTGCAAAGGATAAGTGTGAGCAGTTGCTGCAGTCTCTAGTGCAGAAAGTCATAGCAAGAAGACATTTGTGACGAGGTTCCTGAGAAGCAGTTTTGCTAATAGGGCCAAGGGTTGTATAAACATGACAGACAGGCTTCTTTCTTCACTCTGCCCCTATGACAACTGGCCCCAGCCTTTGCCAAAGAGGTAAGCATGTAGCATGAAGGGTGACACTATCTCTTTTAATAGAAAGTGACACGTATGAGCAATTCACCAAGTTAATAATATGAAGTACTCCTGACTTACACAAACTACAGTCTTGCCCTGAAGATATTACAGTAAAGATTGGTCTATTTAAAAAAAGTTCATCAAAATAAATTAAAGCAAATTATTTCAGCCTGTGTGAACACTCCTTTTAGAAGCATGACTTTATTTAGTCTGCACTCCCTCTGGAAGTGAATTTAACTAACTAGATCCATTCGCATATAAAATAGAAGAGTAAGGTGATTTCAGCAGTGTGCTACAGTCTCTATATAGTGGGCTCTATATTGTGGTTTAACTAATCCATCCGAGGTTAAACTTTCCAAGACATCTTTATTTGGACAAACTGTTAGTGTCATGACTACAGCCATACACTCACTATCTAGATTTGGGAAGAAGGAAAACAAACAGAAAAACGCAGTCTCCTAACTTTTGCTAACAGGAGAAGAAAGTATTTTCAGGAAATACCTTTATTATTTCTTCACAGTCACTTCACCATGGCTGCAAAAAGCATACACTTTTAAGCACCTCCAGAGAAGCTCTGGAGTGCCAAAAAGTTACCTAAATGTGCCTGTCCTAACAGCTGAGAACTGGGCACTGAAATAGAAGTCACCTGTGAAAGGACATAACTTTCAAGCTTCTTCCTTGTACTGAAATGCTTTCAAGAAGGCCTTATTTGGGAATGAGACCCAGCTGTGCCAGATGTCATACTCTGTGATGCCAAATTGTCCATGATCAATAGAGAACTTCAGACTTTGGGCAGAGTGCGAACTAAACATAGGTGAAATAAGGAAATTAAAAAGCTAACGAGATGCCAGAGAACTCTAGTTGTGGATATCTCTTTATTATCTGCTCCTACCCAGGGCTGTGCTTGCTTGTTTACTTTAAAAAAAAACAAAAACAAACCCCAAAACCAAAGAAGAAAACACAGCAGTACCTTTGAGGTCACAAAGAGTATAAAAGAGTGTTTTTTCCAGATGGATCTATGATCAGTACCTGCCACAAACAATTTAGGCTTTTGGTCTTGTCTCAGTGCAGTGGAATGGCATAGCTGACCTCTGGAATTATCTTTCAACCATATAATCTTCAGTTTTGTAGCTTTCAAAAGTTATCAGTGGATGTGTCATACCAGTGGGGTGACATTTGCTCCAGCACACCAACGTGACAAAGAATATCCAAGCCTGAGCTCTATTTTTTCATTTTCCTGACTTGTCAACAGCCTTGCAAATTTGTCAGCTAGAACAGTAAAACCCACATATGTACAACAGCTATTTGGTGGTGTACTGAAAGAGTCTAGAACAGAAACAGAGCCAAGAAAAATGCCACACTCAACATCAATTATAAAGGCAAGAACATACCTACTGTGGGCATGTCATCAGAGCCCCTTCACAAACTAACATGGCCATCTGTATTATGTGTTAAGTAGGAAATTCTCCCTCCCCCCAAAAAATATGCCTCTCTTACTACTTAGCAGGGAAGACAAAAAAAAAACAAAACCAAAAAAAAACCCCACACACAACAAAACAACAAAACACACTGGTTCAGATCACCTCAAGCTCAGAGATCACTGCAGACTGCTTTTGCAAATCACAAATACTGTGCAGCTCAGTATGTAAATTTTTTTTATTCCTCCTCTACCTTTTGCACAGAAGAAATGATTAAGAGAAGAATTGTCCTGCAAGTAGCGTTAAATGAGCTCAGTAGTCCTTCCTGGCTTTACAATCTAGAGTTCACCACAGAGCAACGGTTCCCACAATAGTAATCTACTTTATGTTTAACGGTTTTAAAGACTGTAGTTAGATTTCACCCTGAGTGAGACTGCCATTTGAATTTACACAGTCTCCTACCACACTGCAAAACATCTCTTCCTTTCCTCTGTGAAACTACTAGTGAACACCTGCCTCCCAAAAAATGAAATCCCATTCAGCTAGAAACTTCCTCAATGATATATCCCTTAGTCCAACCATTTGTGCAATTCTGTACATGAATATCCACACAATAAGCAAGAATACAAACAAAGCTGATGCTGGGTACCTCCCAGCAAATGGAAAGAGTTCATCACTCAGCAAGCATGACAGAGCTACTCAGACATCTGTGGGCTGACCAACAAACTACTGTTTTTAGAAATACTGATTAGAGTAGTCCCTTACCACATGGCTAGCTCTAAGAATTCAGTTTTCACAGTCTGAGGGACACAGAGATCAGTATTTGTAGCACTGAGTCTAGAGAAGGAATAAAGTGAATGAGCCATGGCTTTTTCTAGAGGAGAAAATACAGCCAGGGAACTGTCTGCATTAGCAATGTTTTATGACAGATTCTTGAAAGCAATGTCATAGCCTTTTCTTTTGACTATGAAGTGAGACAGAATGTCTTACACAAGCTGCAAACACATTTAAGGAATAAACAGTTTGTGTAAGATGCTGCTTAGAGAGATCAATTTCTCAAAGGGGGGGAGAAAAAAAAACAGAAACAACAAACCTTTCCTCATTTTCTCCCGCTGCACATTAGCACAGTCCTTTGTTTAGTGTCTGCAAAGATGCACTCTGCAAAGATACTAGTGGAATATGTATGTTAAATTTGTAGAACAGCTTTAATCCCAAACTCAACCTGCCAAAAGCAAAGTTTCCTAGGAAAGAGAATGACAGCCAAGAACAGTAGTACCCCACAAAAGCCCAATTCACAGTAATAAAATTTATGGGTGTTGCATGGATGTGTAAAACTTAAAGAAAAGGTCTAATATTTCATCTGAAAACATGTGACTCAAACCACAAAAGCTAGAGGAATTAGAAACAAAATTGGGGCAGGATAGAGGGTGCTTTGAAATATTCTTCTCTTCTGGTGTTTCTGTTGCTATGAAGTAGAAGCCACAAATGATAACAGAGTGCACACTGGATTTGCTTGATGCTATTACTACAGACACTCTGAATAATATCTTAAACACAAAATCATGATTTTTGTTCTTGATGTCTGGGGAAGAGTGTAAGGATATATCACAATTGCATTAGTGACTTAGAAATACGAAGGAAAAAAAGTACATAAAGATATTTTATCTTCAGAACAAAGCCTGACAATACAATGACATTTTCTATAGTGAACACTGTAATGAAAATCCTACTCAGCATCTGTGAAGCCAGCCTGGCACTAGAAGCAATACTGGTGATGTGAATGCTGTCCATGAATTCTTAAACTGCAGGGTCTCTTGCCACTTGTAAATATATCATCTTTGTGGTGCAAAACTGTGTCTGGCTGAAGAAGCTCACAAACCTGTCTAACTGCCAGGCTTCTGATGGGCCAAAGGGTTCCTGAACATTTAAATGCAAGGTTGAAAGCAGAAGGCAGAACTTTAAATTGTTCTCAGTCCATTTCTCAGAGTGTCAGAACAAGCTCATTTCACACTAAATTCTACTGCAGATCTGTTCAACAATACCATTCCTGTACTCTCCAGCGCTGAAGCTGGCAAGACTTACCACCATCAGAAAACATGAAGTATGGATTTGCTTGGGAGTGGTTCAGTTGCAGGTGCTAAAAAGCATTTTGACTCTTGTCTTGGCCTGACAGACATTTTATGTGATGTTATTAAGTGCCAGAAACTTCAAGCTTTGCTATAAGGTGAGAACACTTTGGAGTTCAGGAGACAAATATTAAAATTGTTGTCTGTTTCTCACACCCCCTCATAAGTAGATTATCCTTTTTAATATCTTTGGGGTTGTGTTTTCTCATTCACATGATATTTCCCCTTGGGTTTTTACCTACCCTGAGGACTCCATAATAATGGATCAAATTAAATTTCTGGCAACAGCAGGACACATCTCAGGTAAAGATAAGAAAAAAGTATTTTTCTGTAAATATCAGCAGTGTCAAAACAAAAAGAAGAAAGAGCATCCCTTGGATACTAGATATCACAAGTTCAGATCACTAGGCTAGACTTCAGAAGGAGGGAAGGAGCGAATACCAGGTCGATCCCACATCAAAACGCAGGACTCACAGGAGATGAATAAAGTCATATAGCAGTTATACAGGAACCTTGCCCACTTCCCAGAAGCTGTGAATCTTCACATTCCTCACACACACTTTGTCACTGTCTTATCTCTCTGGGACACAAAAAGAAAACATGCAGGACATCACGAAATCATGTAGAGCTGTAAAGGCTCAGGGGAGACTCTGCTGCACTCCAGCTCCCTCCATGCTACATATTCTAGACACACAACTACATGTGCAAGGTGCCATGTAAATCCTACAGACAGAAAGATAAAGCTTGCCCAAGGCTAGTCTTCCACCTCCTCAAACTAAAGTGTATATTTTCTATGGATTTTCTATGAATCATACCCACCTGCACAGGGAAGAAAAAAACCAAAAAAAAACGAAAAAAAACCCAACAAAAAAAACCCAGAAACTTTTCAAAGCACAGGTTCTGAGAAGCCACGTGCACCACGTTAAAGCATACATGGAAGGTACTATCAAAACAATTGCAATTTTTACCTCTTGGTGTTTCCATTGCTGCTGATTTTTCGTTGCATCTTCTACCAGGACAGAAGAAAAATTCTTTTAGTTCTTTTAGAAAATGAAAGTAATAACCAGTACCAAAATATGAAGACAAAACCATCTATTCCCAAAAGACTGTAGCTATTCCAACTACTGCAACAGCCAAAAAGTTATCAATTGTCCCCATTTTCTTAAAAGACCAAGAGGAAACTATGGTGCGTGACTGAAAGATTAGCTAATCAAACACAAATTGAATGCATTTGTAGAACAGTTTAGGGCCCAAAGTTCACATTCCAGCTAGGCAGAGTCCCAGACCTCAGCAGTGCTGCCTGAGCATCAGCAAACTCAGAGCAAAAGGGCATTTAAGAAGCGCTCAGTCGATCCAGGCTCTGAGAAGGCACAACCAGTTCCAGTAAGCCTTTAACATTAGGAAAAAAATAGCATTTTATTTTCACTGCCATTCAGATTTACAAGTCGTCTCAATGCAGTTAATCACAAATGACCGTGTAAATAAGATGTCCTGCCTGTACAGGTCCCTGACAGAGTATAGAGGTCATATTGGTGTCAGACCAAGCCATGCAGACCAGGATGCTGAAGGACAAGTCAATGACTGCTTTCTAATACTGTTGCATGGAAAGCTGCCTCACGCATCTTGATGAACATTTTGCTGAAATATCTTCACCTCTTCAGAAATAAACAGAACTAGCGCACGCTCCCTTTTTCAAGCGTGTCATAAAAATGCCTAGAAGGACAAGCCTTTAGCTAGAATTAGTGCATCCAGAGCAACACACCTAAGTCATCTCCATCAGGTTTTGTCTGTAATTATTGAGATCCAAGCAAGCTTTAAGACTGTGACCACAAGACTGAGAGAAATGAGTTAAATAGGTCAGTTTACCAAGACAATGAACCTATTGAAAATCCAGAAATGCAGAGAAATTAGATGCGCAATATTCAAATGCTATCACACTAATAGTTTTTTATACCAGTGAATATTACTGAAATATCAAACTAACACAGGGTGGTAAGAAGGAGGACAAAGCAAGGCAGGGGATTAGGAGGTTTCAGGATCATAGAGTAAATTTAGGAGATAAGTAAAACAGATATATCTTTGTAAACCTCAGGCATTGCCAAGAGATGCAGGCAGTATTCCTCCTGAAGACTGATATACAATACTTCGGGGATTTAATTAATTACCTCTGTTACAGAATTACATTAGGGAGGCAATACCAATGCAACAGTTACTGAATATTTTGGGTTGCCTTTTTTCCCCTGAACAAAAGACCAAAAATCATCACTTTTTAGTAACTTGATTCCAACTCAGGTTGTTAGCAGTGCTGGAGCACATCTTACTGTATGAAAGCTCTCCCAATATCAAAGTTTATGCAGAACAGGATATTAAGCTCTGTTTGAAGCACAATGGTATGTGGCTGAGTGCCTTAACATCACATCCTACACGAACGTTACTCAAATTTATTTTCCAGGTGGACAAAAGTAAAATAGGAAGCAAACCATAAGAAGAGAGACACACATATATGTACATTCCAGGTAGCTCATCTCTCCTCCTTTATGAATAAAGGCCACTCAAAGACAATGTAGTGCAATATGGTAACTTGAGTAGCACACTTGCGAGAATCTGCTAGTCTCAAAATCAGTCATCACCTACATATCTTAAGCACACTGTGGCCGAGATGGAACATACAGTACTATTTCTCCTGTTATGTGACTAGCTTCTTGTTGAATGCCATTTAAATTGCATCTAGAAAGTATCTTCAAGAGATTCTAGAAGATACCCAAAAGACTCAAGTCAATATCCTGTTACACTAAGAAGTTGTTTTTATCCTGCTGAAATGATAGTTTATTTAGGGAAAGGAAAAAAAGAGATTGCATGTGTTTTCATATCAATATCTTCCTAGAAATGGTTAAACTGCTTTAAAGAGAGCTACCAAGTAGTTGCAGGACAATAATTTACCATTAAATTGGAGTGACAGGAAGAAAGGCCAATATGTACACAGTTCTCAGAAGTGCAGGATGAGGAATACTAGTGTAATGTTGTTACGATGGAGGCATACGGAAAGGAGCCAAGCAAGGAGCTCAGCATCAGGAGCCTTGAGTCAGACTGCCATAAACAAGAGCCATGTGCTGGGAAAGCTCTTCAGAACTGTGCCATCATAAATCCTTGCAGAAGGTGTTCAGTATTATTAGGGGAGGTTAGAAAAAAAATCAGTTTCTCTTTCTATGAGGTTACTGACACAAGACACCACAAAAAAAGTATTTATCTCTCACAGCCGTCTGTTTTCATGGTAGCTTAACAGTCACCCAACTCACACCAAGTTAATAAACTACAAAGGCTTAACTGTATCCTTGAAAGAGGAACCTTAGAAAGTTACAATAAAACAGGTTTGGATGGGAAAACATGAATAAATCTAACCTCAGTCCACAAGTTTGTTTGATGTTCGTATATGGCATTCTTGTTCCTTACCCCTGATCCCCCACCCACTCACACACACAATTCCCATCCCTTTTAAGTCTGATTCAGAGCCCAATAAACTCTGTTGTGAAACTCTGTCCCTTAGAGCCCCTAGTCTTACAAAAATGCCAATACATACTCAAGACTATCTGCACTGAGGGCGGCTGGTCTACTCACATGACTTCAGTTAAGCATCTTCAACCTGCATACTGTAAGATCTTCCCATGCATCTGTACAAGTCTGTGGGTCAGCTAGGTAGTTTGTTTCTACCCGAACACAGTATCTCAGTATCATCCTTGTTGTGGATGCAAGACCATTAATTAATAAATAATGTATTTCTTTCTCAGTTAAATATTAATCTCATTCACACAAAGTACTTCTTACATGAATCCTGGAATGGAATGTGTTTTCAGAGTCCAAAAGTGCATCACAACCAACACCTGGAAAAGACTGGCTCACAAAGAGATACACTCTATGTACAAAGACAAGAGGACAGACCTGTGCACATTTGCAATCCAAACTGTCACAGAATAACACAAAGACACAAACCCAAAGACAAATTAAGTCATACTCTCCATAACAAATCTGAAAGCAGTGCCTCTAGAATTAAAAGATCATAAGTACACAAAAAAAAAAAAAAAAAAAAAAGCTCTTTAAGCAATCAAGATTTGTAGTTGGTGAAGTGTCAGACATTTAGTGTGCTCAGCTCCAAGCAGTAATGTTTGGATGTGAGTAAATTCTCAAACACATGACTTCTCTCATCCCTCAGCACTGGAAGACTTTTGAATGCAATGCAGTATTTTCTGTTATT
Source organism: Ramphastos sulfuratus (assembly GCA_013399055.1). Classification (NCBI taxonomy): domain Eukaryota; kingdom Metazoa; phylum Chordata; class Aves; order Piciformes; family Ramphastidae; genus Ramphastos; species Ramphastos sulfuratus. The sequence goes on along the minus strand of WBNM01031618.1, from coordinate 438,956 downwards.
TAGCACTTTTTTTTTTCCCAATTAAAAAAGCCAAGATCATTGTCTCTACCTAGTCAGATTTGCAGAGGTACTAAGTACCTGCTGTTTTTGCTAGAGATGGCTCAGGGCACTCTTTTAGAATACCGATCCCAGAAGTAGCAGCTAACAGAAGTCAGAGCCTACTTTCAAAGTGCAGTGACCCTAGACTATTTTAAAAAGCAAGTCAGTTAAGACTTTACTCTTGCCATCCTATTGATCCAGAAACAGCAGACTGCCCTAACCCTTTCACAAAGCATGATTACCAGAGCCTCAGACCAGAGAGTTAGGTGACAGAGAAGCCCATCAGTGCTAGGAGAAGGTCATTCAGACAACAAAGTCCTGCATCCTCAGCAAAGGAATCAAACAAGCTGCCTTTTTTTTCCAAAAGGAAACTACAATCAAGGATTTTACTCTCTTTCTCAAGAGAAACAGCAAAGTTTTTAACGGGCTCTTGAGCCTTATAAAAGAGCTCAGGAGTCTACACAAGAGTCAGCTTTGAATGTTAGCAGATCGTAACAGGAGCGTGTGATTTTTCCTGGCTTAGAAACAACTGAGAAAAGATTTAAAAGCCCCCACACAGAACTTGCTTAACTATTATGGTTAGAAATGCTATGAAAAAGAGAGGAAAGGGAATATACATCCTAAGCAGCCTTTCTTATATGACTGCTGTGGATAAAGAACCATCTGGTCACGTAGTCACAAATGCATTCACATCCATTCCTGGTCCACAAAACCCAAGCTGATGTGACTGCCAGCATGAAGTCACTGAAAACAACTTAACCCTCTCTTCTCAATTTATCTGGTCTTTGTCTACCTTCACCCGTTAGTTTGAAGGGGGAAAACAGGGCTTGCGTGCATCAGTGGGGCAGAGCTGAACACAACAGATTTCCATGGTAACGAGATACAGCCCCAGTGAGGAAGGCCTGTTAATAGCTGTGAGACGACGTGCTCAGCAGAAACAGATTTTTCTATCAGACAGCCAGAGATAGCAGCTCATGTTCATACGCAAACGTGCAAGGAATCTGATTCTTGGCCTTGTACAACCCCACTGAATTCAGGCACAGCTACGCCAACATCGACCACAGCAAGATAGAGACCAGCATTTGGTGCTAGCAGGAAAAATAAACAGGCGCTATAGAGAGACACTTTGCCTTTGAAAACAAAGTAACAGTGTTCCTAAGACATCCCCCATTAACTGAAAATGCATTGTCAAACTGCCGAAGAACTCAGCACTAGTAGGAGAGGGAAAGCATCTGTGTAATGTACAATTTGTGCATACTGTGCCATCACCTACTGCCCGTGCTTTTACCTCCGACAAGTGCACATTTATAAACAAGCGTAACCTTTTACAAATAATCCTGCTGCATTTGGAAAGGGAGAGAGACATAATTATCCCACACTCTACTCAGGGAGTCAATTATTTGGCCTTTGTGATTTAGTCTCTCTTCCATTAAAATATAGTTACCAACACTTTCCAGCATAATGGTATTTTATGTACTCATTAGTACCCTCTAAATTCAGTTCTTCTCATAACAGACTGATAAGTCTTCTGATGATAACCACGACAAGCTTTGCGTTCACATGCAAGAACACAGTCTCCAAATACACTGAATTCAATAGGACAAGTCTCGGTTTCTGAAGCTAAGAGCACGCACATAGCTTTGCAAGACCAGAGCCCCAGTGAGGAAGAGTAGAGGCCATTAGCAAACTTTTCCAAGTGAAGCAGAAAACCAGCAACTGTCTCATTCAGTGTATGCTCTGCTAGAATTGCACAAAAAGCCATTTATATCAGGCATAAGAAAAAATATGCCATGTACAGTTTATAAAAATATCTGTAACAAACCAAGAACAAAGGCAGAAACTGTCCAAGCAGGCTCTGCTGGGCAAGGGAGAGAAAAGAGTAATTTCATGGGCTATTCAGCAGAGCAGAGCCGTGACAGCCCCATTCTAACTTTTATTTAAGCTCCTCAACTTTTCCTGAGACTGCAATATGTGGAACTCAATTCAGAAATAACACCCAAGGCAAGCACTGCAAGAACAAGGCTTTGTTGTGTGTTATGCGATAGGGCTGTAAAACTAGCAAATACCTGATTTCAATAAACAATCCCCAGTTGCATACAAGCATCAGGGGTGATTCTGACAGGCTCATCCTTGTTCAGAGTCCTGTCCATCAGAAGAAGGATGATTACCACATAGTCACAATTTTTAAGTCAATGGTTTCCTGATTGCCAAGGTAAGCTTAAAGCATTTGAGCCCCAAAGCTGCTTGCTTGGTTTAAAAAGAAGAGTGGTGCCTTGTATTGCCTTTGTTTATACAGATACGGTAATTTAAAATTGCACTCTAATGCATTCAATAATAGTCTTATTATTCCTGGAAACTGAACTGCTCCAGTTAAACATGATAGCACAGCTAAATAATAATCTGCATTTATAATTTAAAAAATAAAAAAGAAAAACAAACCAACAAACAAATCCACACTATTTTTCTGGCTGTGTATGAACTTCAGGCTTCTTCACCATAGATATTTACAGCACATCTCAGACCAAAACGCCTTTCTGCTAAACCAAACGCTCACTCCACACCGCTGTAGCGTACACTCTCCGACGCCCCAGCAAGCAGAGCTCTGACACTGAGTTCAGACTCTAGTGACACATGAGGATAACCTCTAGCCTGTAAAAATGCCAACTTCCTACACGTTTCTATGTAACACAGCAGCACAAGCAGACACCATTCCACAGGTGTACTTAATGCTCAGCTGTTTGCACTAAATACAACCAAAGAGCATTAGCAGGGCTGGCTAACAGTACTGGAGAACTACAGGAAACCAGTAGGGCACGTTTCTTCAACATTTAGAGCCTTAATTAAAAGCAGCAGCAGGAAACACCACAAAGAAGCAAGGTTACAGGCTAGCCACCACACTGTACAACATCTGGTCTTGCGGCAGGTAACCTAAAGGTTTGATAAAAAGCCCTCTCAACCTTCCACCATCAGACAGGCCTGGGGAAGTCTGATGATCCCGCTTTCCTCACCCTGCAACACTGTAGGCAGGTAGGGGCTGCCAAGTGCACATCTGAGCTGCATGGGGCTCACCTACCTGCTTCAAGAGGAACTTATCCTCTGCGTTGATCTTGAGGGAGACAGCCAGGTGGATGGCGGAGAGCACCACCCCGCTGATGACCGCAGCCCTCATTCGCACAGGCAGCAGCGTGTAGATGCTGTAGATGAAGAAGACGGTCCACCAGATGCCCTCCGAGGCACTTCTAGGCCACACCAGTAGAACCCCTACTACTTGTACTGCCAGGATCACCAAGATGACAGAGTAGCACGCCAACCACATGTGGTCCTGGTGAAATTCATTGCGGTTGCACACCATGCACAGCACCACCATCAGCAGGATGGCCAAAGAGAGCACCACGACGTAGGATACCTCATAGTGGCCATGTGCAGCATGGAAGATGAGCATGACCACACAGACCAGCACCAGCACAGCCATGAGCATGGTGAGACTACTCTGGTTGAGCCGGAAGAAGTAGCGCTGGTAGAGGCGCTCTAGTTTTTCCGACTGGAACTTCTTGGACCTGAAGATCTGCAGCAGGCTAATGCAACAGCCGCCCATGGAGAAGGCCGCTTCGGAGTCCCCCTCGTCCCCGTCCTCCTCCTCCAGCTCCTCAATCTTGGCCTTAATGCGTTTCTCCTCCAGCCCCAGCTCCACAGATCGGGGCCGTACCTCCCCCTGCTCCCCCAGCTGCCGGGGGCTGGCATTATTGGGGGCAGCAGGGGAATCACTGCCGGGCGGGTGGTGGGACCGATGACGTCGGCTGTCGTCACCGTGCTCCTGCCAGGCAGATTTAGACCTAAAGCTCATCATCCTGCAGCCGCTCTCCCCGCGGCTTCTGCTCGCCTGAGGCTCGTAGTCTTCCTCGCTCCTCCACCTGCTCGACATGCGGGAGGCCTTCTTGCCCGAGGACCTGTTGGGAGGTGGTGGGTAGGAGTAGCCATTGGCCCGGGCCTCTGCTTCCCCCCAAGCTGAGCGGTGCTGCTCGGTGCCTGCCCAGGGTGCGGGGCTGCCGAAGCCCGGGGGGCTGACGCTGTTGGACCGGGACATGCCCTGAGGGGAGGGGCAGCCAGCGAAGGGACAAGTGCCGGGCAGGCACACGGAGCTCCCCAGCCACAGGGGACGAGCAGCAAGACTGCGGGGGAAGAGGAAAAAAACAAACAAACGACAGAAAAAAAAAAAAAAAGGAAAAGAAAAAAAAGAAAAAAATACAAAAACCCGTAAACGCCCTCAAAGCCTCAGGAGCCAGGGTCTCCCCAGCGGGACCCTCAGGGCAGCGCGGCGGTGGCGGGCACCATCGCCGGCCCCGGTGCTTCGACACCCCCGAGCGAAATCGGCACCGCCGGGGCCGGGACACCCCCGCCTCACGGCAGCTCGCCCTTAGACGAGCCGCGGCGGCCGCGAGGGCTCCGGGCGCCGCGGAGGAGCCGCATCGCAACGCGCCGCGCCAGCCCGGCACCCGCCGCTCGGGGCCAGGCGCAGGGCAGGCGGGCGGCGGCACCACGGGCAGGCAGGTAGCTTCGCCACGGACCGGTCGCTGGAGACAACGCGGAGAATCAGGCTCGTAGGGCCGCGGCAGTGGCCAGCGGCTTGAGCATCCCCTGTCAGGGGGGCCCTGGGCGCGGCGGGGCTGCCCGAAGCGGGCCGGGCTGCGGCGTCGGCGCCCCTGCCTTGCCTCGCCTCCCAGCGGCGGAGTCCCGGCGGCAAGACAGGGCTGGCAGCAGCAGCAGCACCACTGCTCATGCACACGGCAGCCGCTCCGACTGTCGCTCCCGCTAACGCCGCGATGCCTTCGGCCGTCAAGAGCACCTCTCCCACCGGCCCAGGAAACGGGGAAAACGAGGAAATCTGAAGANCGGCCCCCGCCACCGCCCCCCGCCAGCCCCCATTGGCGCGCACGCCGCCGCCGCCAGCCACTATTGGCCGTTGCCGTCAGCCGGCTCGCCAATGCGCGTAGCAGGAGGGCGGGCCTCGCGGGACGGCCGTTAACTCCTTCCGCGCGCTTCGCCGGCCGCTGGCGCCTTTCGAGGGCTCTCCCTGAGGTTCCCCTGCAGCGGCACTGCTGAAGTGCTTCCCAAGGGCTCGTCCCTGATGCCAGTCCCACTCGCCGCCATGACGGGAGGGAGGCGAAGTAGCTTATTTCCATGTTCTGCCTCATTTTCAAGGCTGCGGACTTCGGTGGGGTAGCTGTTTCTGGAGGAAGGAGGGAAAGAGAAACTGCCTCCTGCTCAAGGTGACAGAAACGTCAACATCAAGTACCGGTGGTCAAAACTGGTGAACAGAGTGTGGTTAAAACCTCAAAGTACTCATTACTGGACCTACTAATAACACAGCAATTAAGGCTCTAATACGAATACAGTTGTTTTCGGTTGGGGTTTTTTCCCAACCACCTAGAACCACAGCCCACACCTTCACCTGGCACTGCCGTGGCAGTCCTTGTGGAGGGCATACTCTCCAATCTGGTTAGGTGGAGGGGTTGGGTGGCAGAGAGGATAACAGCAGTTCCTAACAAGTTTCAAACACCAGGCTGTTCTACAGCATTTTCAGATGATCCACTCTTTCTGCAGATCTCTGTTAGCAAATTATCAATGTATTTTGAAGGTAAGCATAACATGTACTAAGAACAATGCTGCCTGATGTCCAGTTTCGTTTTATTCAAAATAAACTGTCAAATCTCATAACTGCTTAGCTTTGGTAGCTGAAACTGATAATTGTCCAGGTGTTTGTCCAAATGTCAACACTTCTTCCTCACAAGTAGTCCTTTGTAGCAGTAGCACTAAGGCTGTGGTTGTAAAAGGACAGAGATAAGGTATGGTTTTTAGGGAAGTAGCATTGGTTAGAAAAAAACCAGATAATCTTCCAAACACAAGCCCTTCCCCTGTCCTTTAAACTTCCAAAGAACTCCACAAACTAGGTCGTTTCAGGCATTTCTGCATTTCAGAAATGCAGAAAGGTTTGTAAAATCCTATGCTGAATGTTCAGGACCTACTTACATAGAGCATCTTTCACTTAGCTGGAATACAGTTTCACTTAAAAAAATGCATGCAACTATTACAGTGGTGCTCACTTATGTGGCATTTGCCTGCCAGATGCTGCAAGTGATCAAGACTGCATTCACAGTTCCCTATCCATGAGAAGAGATTTTTACATGTAAATACTACTGTCTTTCAGATGGAATTTATCTTGTCTTATGATATTATACAACACTCTCACTATCCACACACTCGAGTGAAAATAAAACTCAAGAATTCTGTGGTTGGTTACTCTGGCTGCACCATGCCTGAACTAAAGGGATGAAGACAAACAGTTCTTCATCGAGTTGTAAACTGAGACAGGACTTTTTGTTTTATACACAAAGCAAATTTTGGAGTTGTTCTTCCAAAGCCAATAGAAAAAGATTATTTTTTTTTTCACAACAATGTACAACTGAAAAACCACATAAAGGGAGAAAGATGACTCACAACTTAATGCTTAGAATTAATTCTGCTTGACAGAAGATGGCAAAGTATGCACATATAACAACCAGGCACATTCCAGATCCAACATCATTATCATCTTACTACATTTAGTTCTGGATACCAACAAAGCATTGTTTGGGAAATGGGCCAAATAATCTATGTTCCACCACTCGGGCTAAGTCAGGTCTTATTTAGCTTTTGCATCGTGATAGCCTCTGGAAGCCTGAATCCAAGGCAAGATTCCGCTGCAGAGTAAGCTATAGCCTCTTCTCCAGAAATTTCATGTATACAGGTACCAGAAACTGGTAGTTTTAGCTCTAGAGTATCATTCATTCATGTTTCTTTTCATTATGTCATTTTTTGGACTTATTAATAGTTTTTCTTTCCTCTAATGTTACAATAATTGACGCTAAAGCTGAAGACATCAAAGTTTACTTTTTAGAAATTCCTTAGCCGGAGGGGAAAAAAGTTTTGTCCTTGCTAGAGGAACAAAAGCCTTCATTCAAAATTTTTGTAACTTTAAAATCGAACAGGTAAACATCAGGTGTCAAAGTTAAAGAAAGCTAAAGGAGCAGGTAGAAGAGACAATCCAAGAAATCTTATCAAAATAGGAAAGGTGGGGAGGAAGCAAAATTCCATTAGATACCTTCAATCATAATTTAATCAAATTTCATATTAAAATAAAATCCTGCTCTCTTTTTCAAATACTATTTCTCTAGTTAAAATAGTATCTAAATAGAAATAGACACATGTAAGACTTAGAGAACACTAGCATAAAATCACTAGAATGGCATCAACAAGATACTTTAAGAAGCTATAAGAGAAACAAGTATAGTCAAAGAGCTAAGTGAATCAGAGACCTAAAGTTCTTCAATGCACAAACAGTTCATACAAATTCTTGTTTCAGAAATAGCTTCATAAATATGTATCAAAACATTTTTTACTTCAGTATCATCACAACAGGTGCAGTAGACAAATATTATCTTTTTTTTTTGCATTATTTACTTAAAACAGGGAATAGCATCTAATAACCTCAGAACAATAGTCACACATTTCAATTCTCATGGCCTTCATGTACCACAAGATTTATAAATGCATTAAATCCAGAACTCTAAAATCTCTATGTTCCCTAAATTAGTGAAGCTTTTATTAAACAGGTTCTTGGTCCTTTCACTTATGCATAGTCCAAAGCAACTCTGTAATCCAGAGCTAATAAAAGCATTCAACTTGGTGGTGTGAGATACTGAAACTGAAGAAGCCGCTATCAGTATTTTTTTACCCCTACCTCAATCTGGTAATTCACAAGGAATAGAACCAAAAGGGTGTAGAAATCTGAGAACGCAGAAAACCATCGCCATTAAAATAAACATGCAAAATGCCCAACCCTAACAACCAGACATCACTGACTTTTAAGGGGTTTAGGGATACATAGAAGCCTAGCAAGACAGGTGCTTATTCAGTTTGGTTTATCAACTTTTTCACAACAGCATCCACAGTTATCTCACCCCAAATGCAGAGCTAAAAATATTTGCACTCCTATGCTGTTAGGGACAAGCTAGAGCTGGGATGCAGATCTGCAACATACGGATATATGCAGTACAGGAGTATTGCATTGTGAAATTCACAATAACACAGTATCATTCATGTGGTCATTCACAGGTACCCCACATAATCATGACATTAAGAAAAAGCAGCCACGTATTCCAATTCTTTACAAAGATTGTGAACACAGCAGCTTATTTCTTAACTGTAACTTATATGTACCTACTCAGTATTCAGCCTTGCTAGCTCACCTATGAATAACATGAAAGCAATGTTAGCATGACTGAAGTATTTCCCTCGAGTGGACTCCTGTAGCCTGCGTGAAGCTCAGAGCAGAACAATTATGCTTCTGGCACATAAGCTGTACTGTTTTAAGCTAGTTTATCAAATACTTTTAAACAATCTGTAGTGAGGCCTAGTCACAAGTTCCACTTACATTACTATACTTAGCTGCAGTACAAGCACAAATAGTTAAGGGGCGCCAGTAGTTAAGATCACACATGTCTACAATGAAAGCATGTGATAGACCTTGTCATTAGAGCCATGAGCATGCCAGCAACTCATCAACTTCCACTATCAGCCTAAGCGTAGTTTCAGTACGCCTGAAAAGAGGGCCCCGAGGCAGGTGGTCTTTTTGCCCATAAAATTTACACTTAAAAAAGTGGACTGATACTGTCCTAATTAAAGAACCACAAGACGGCGCATGAAAAACTGTTACATTCTGTACACAAGAAGAGCAACACCTCACCTCAAATGTTTTCATCTTACTGTGTCTACCCCTATTTACTCTGCTGTAAGATTAGTACTGTAAATGATTTGGAGCTAAGCAGAGAGAGAAGTTGTAGAAATTTCTCTTGAGAATTCCATCCTTTCAGATCTGGCTAGCACTTTTGGTGACTCTAGTTCCAGTCAAGAACAGGTAAATGCTCCGGGGTAGGGGGGGAAGTTAAAAATTGCCTACCCTGTTTTCGTGAGAAAGCCAGGCTTGAATAATTTCTTTTTTTAAAACTCATAAATTATTCTGAATTATAAAACTTTCATACGGCTGATACCAATACATTGCACAGTAAATTTATTCTTAACAATTCCTACAATGGAACACCAAATAAGAGTTTATCATGCAAATAATTATCAGTTTAAAACATGTAACTGAGAATAACTTAATCATGACTTTTAACATCAGTGCTACATAGTTTTATATTCTTCCACCAGCAATTTATTTCTTCAAAATCTGGAGCACATTGGCCCATGAATACTTATGTCTGCCCCATATTTATATGCACCCATATGCCTAGTGCAGTTTTCCACATCTCCTTTGTTTTGACAGTACTTTTTGAAGAGTATTTCACTACTGCCAGGTTGCAGTTTACTTCTGGTAGGGCTTGGACAAAATCGTGTGTTATTTTCCAGTCTCCCTAAGTAAACTAACCAGCAACGTCTGCCTTTCACATCCATTTCTTGCTGATGCAAGAAAGCTTTTTCCACTGTTACAGTTTGCTAACTTCAGAACAGTTTAAGTGCTTTGTTTATTTAATTTAAATTGCATCAAGAAGCTAAGGAAGCACATTTAATACTCCAGCTAGCAACTTTCCCAGAAGTAGTTTATACACAGGAGCAGAAGACTAAAACAGAGCACCTAAATCGGCACATCCAGGTTCTCTGTGATCATGTTACGAAGGCCTGGTGAATGAAAGATGTCCTGATACCATAAAGTCCCAGACAAAACATTGCAATTTCCATTTAGTGCTGTTATTCTGCCCTAATAATGAAAAAAACCCTCCCCCCCAAAAAAAACCCCACTACTACTGGATACCAAAGGAAAAAATATTTGGTCAATTCCCAAGTACACTTTGGGAAGCACAATGCTCAGTATCCCTCAGCATCTTTCTTCTTCGACCTCACTTTCTTACTGAAATCCATTTAATAGAGAAAAACAAGGCTAGCACTCAGTATCTTTTTCTTATCCAGTAAGTGCAGAAGTTACATTTCACCTGAAGATCTAGAAGGCACACCGATTTCATAAAAGCAACCTAATGTTAGACTGACCAAAAGGCTCTCCACTTCCAGTAGCCTCTCCACAACGGAGTATTTTTGTAGACACATTAGATGCAGAAGGAGCAAAGGCGTGACCTTTAAACTGACATCAACTTAAAACTAATTTTAAAGACTCTATCTAAAATGCCTATATATTTTCTTCAGATCATTGCTCGCTGTTTTTGGAAGTATACTAACCCACTGCAGTGTCCAAGAGGCTGAATGTAGATTACATAGCGAGTTCAGTTGTTTGACCTACAAAATGCCAGTATTGTTTTTAATATACACTTGTACGTGATAACAGAAGGTTTGCAGAATGTTGTGCAGACTCAGAAAGGACGAAATGCAACTCAGTATTCACAATTCAGCTGAAAAAGTCTCTGCAAAATATTCCAAATTTATTTCCCAATAACAGCATCCTCGTGTAGCACCAGTTAATGTAAAAATGTCTATGTATGTACACAGAATTAATTTAATCTGCAGAGAAGCAGTTTGTTGTGACAGTTCGTGCAAGTATAACTAGACATGGAAATGTTTCTAAAAGTAGCATAAAATTATGCTTTTATAGTGGAAGACTGCAATAATATGCATCTACTTAAAACACTAAGAAGAGTCAGATATAATCATAGAATGGGGTTGGAAGTGATCTCTGAAGGTCATCTAGTCCACTCTCCACTAGATCAGGTTGCTCAGAGCCTCGTCAAGCCTGTCCTCAAATTTCTTCAGGGATGTGGCCTCATCTACCTCCCTGGACAACCTGTTCCAGCATTCCACCACCCTCATGGTAAAGAACTTGTTCTTAACATCCGATCTTATTTCAAACCATAGCTCCTGCAAACCAGGCCTTTGTAAACAGTCTCTCTCCAGACTTCTTGTAGACCCTCTTCAGGTACTGGAAGGCTGCTATTAGGTCTCTTTGGCATTTTCTCTTCACCAAGCTGAACAAACCCAGCTGCCTCAGCCTGTCCTCATAGGAGAGTCATTCCAGCCCCTTGATTGTTTTTGTGGTTGTCCTCTGGACCTGCTCCATCAGGTCCATCTCCTTCCTATGTTTAGGGCTCCATAGTTGGACACAGTACTCTCAATCTGCTGGCATTTTTGACAATAACATCTATTTCTCTAACACTGATACATTATCAATGTAATCACATCAAAGAAAAACAAACACCTCTAACAATACTAATGACCAATACTAATGTGAATACAAAAAGGGCTTTTAGATCTTTCACATCTGTTAAAAAAGTATTATTCTGGAAATCAGTGACCAACATTATTAAAATTGCTTTAGCTTTCCATTTACATTTTTAATTCCAAATGTTCCAAGGTAGACTCCAGAAAACACCATAGAAGCTTTATTAATTCCATCACTACAATATTAAAAGCCTTCTGACAAGTGTGGAAGAGTGGTTGTTTACAAGATGGCAGAGTTTAAAAGCTGTGCAATACTGCATGGAAGTTCCAGGCAGCTGGGTGGCTTGAATCAATCTCAGCTCTAGAAATACTAAAACCATACCAAATGAAACTGTAACACAGATATTCACAGCTTTTTATTTCCTACTCAGCATAGCAGCACAGATCCTTCCTCAGGTCTTATGTCAAGAACTGCTGATACTCTAAGGTGAGCCTTAAATGATATTGTGAAAACAATTTGCTTACAAACACATTTTTCATTTTACCTTAGGTAACTAAAATTGTTTCCACACATACTGCTTTTAAAATGCAAAAGCAAATAACCAGTAATAGTTATTCTAAGGCACAAACAGAACTCAGCACCGCCCTTCACAACCTAACGTTTTGAAGTGAAGTTCTGAATTACACAGTAGTGCTACCTCACAGCTATCATGTGTAGGACGTGCTGATGCTGGCCATGACAACATTATCTCACCCTGTCTGCAAGTAAAACAAAAAAATCACTGTAGTTGTCCAATCTTATGACAAGCATATGCCTAGAATAGCAGCACTCACTCTGCAAGTACTACTCAGTTCCTATTAGAGGATTATAACTTGTTATTTATGAGCATTAATGGCATCTAGACACAGTATTTAAATCTCTCTCAGGAACTGTTAAAAATGCAATGAATGTTGCCGTGGTAGCAGACATATTATATTTAGTAATTGAACTCTGAAATATTCTGTTGCATTAGTTAAACATTCCACTATATTCATAATACTCCAACCATTTTGGTTTTGTAGAAAACCATCACCATCTAGAGTACAGATAACAAGAGGGGAACAAAGAGTTCATGTTCTATCGAGGATCCCACAGGAAGTTTTAAGTTTGAATGTTAATGGTCAACACATTGTTATGAATGCTTTTTCTAAAAGTGAAAAACAGAGTATTCATAACGGTATCAACTTAGATACCGTTAATTGTTGTGTTTGAGCTCAGAAGTTATGTAAGCAATAAAAATCTCTTGAAAATTTTACATATACAGATGAACATAAACATAGTTCCAATTCGCATGTATAAAGTATCTGCTTTTGTTCAAACAGTAACAATACAATGTTCTGTTCAGAATTATTTTATTTGGAGTATAGCAATTAGTATCACTGATCAGTAGGCCAAATCCAGGCAGAGAGCACAGAATCAATTTCACAAAGCAACAACATGGACTAGTATTTTAGCATACAAACCATTTCACTGCATTATCAAGTAGAAATATCTTCCAATCATGCATAGTCTATGCTTAATCTTTCAGAGCGCCAGGTTAATACCAGATTCCTAAATATACAAAAAAATACATTTAACTTATAATAATCTTAGTGAATCACTTATAAAATTACAGTTTTATTCTTCACAACATAGAAAAAAAATACAAAAATGGCTGTTTTCACCCAAATTTCACTGACATAAATATACATCAAAATGTATGATTTGATGCATACTCATGAAAATTGGAAGCTGAAAGATAGGTTTTAAAATGACACTGCAGATTGGTCCACACAAATGCCAACCTTACTACTGATAAATAATAAAAAAAAAAACTTTGATAGAAACATCGCATTGTGAAAAATTACAATATACCTGCACTGTAACCTGCATCTTACTGTAATTTACAATATGAACATTTCTATAGTTCCAGTTGTAAACTGTACACTGGTAAGAACCTTGGTCTTTTAGAGGGCAATGACTAATTGGACAAAGCCAGCATGGTAGAATATAAAAGTATTGTTGATTGAACCAGCGCACACAACGTACAAGCTACAAAGCAGAAAACATGTCTGCTGCACAAGGTTGGTGATGCTGACAGAAAACATGCAACCCAAGTGGGGAGAAAAAATAACTTCTAGATTGTGACAGAGTGCTAATCAAAGCTTCTATTACAAAGTTCACACAAACCACATTATCAGTTCAGTGACAGATGAGGGGAAATTTGTTCTTATTTTACGAGGAAGGAAAAAACCCACATGTCACCAAAGTCAGTATCAGGGAAAAACCCAAATAGCATTAGAGCATCACACTACAGTGCTTACCCAAGATCACCTTCCAGTGTTTGCCACGGAAACTGAACTTGAAAACACACTGCAAGCTGAAGTGCTGTAGTTCTTGCATATACTAACTGCAAGTTCATACTTCAGAATATAGTTATTAAAATCAACTTTACTAATAATATTTAACTATCAAAGAGATTTCTTCTTTTAAAATTAAAAGTAACTCAATTTTCTTTTAAAAGACTGTGGTTTATTTGCATTTGTGTGGTAAATTAGTATTTTAAATTAAATATTCCATACTAGAGCTTATTCAGTCACAACATCAGTTGTGTACACGTTCTTCCTACTGGCAGTGCTCTCTGCTTTTCTGTAGTGCTGATGCTATCTAGTGTGTATCTGTACTACATCCTTCTCATCAGCAGAGCTATGGGTTTGTTTTATATAGAAATATTTCACAGCATTTTTCTTTTCTTTTTTCCATACTGGACCAACATATTTGAAATAAAATCTTTTATTGAACACTGAAATCAAGAGAAGTTCAGGAGTTGAGCATCAACAATATCCAGTAAGCTGAGTACATCAGGAAACCATATCTTTCGGATGACAGAAATACTAACTCATTTGATAGTAAATATAAGCAAAAGGAGATGTTTTGTTCTGAGGTGGAAGTTCACACTTTGAGTTCAGTTTAATGCAACATTTCTCTGATCACTGCAACAAAGCCTTACATAACCTAATGGAGAAGTGAAATGAAATTGCTGCATCTTTGAATGCAAAGCCACTTTGAGATTCTCTGTGGCCATAGCATTTGATTACGACTAGTAACTGTTCTGAAAGGTTTAGAATAGAAGCAAAGATCATTTTTCTTAACTTCTCCCTGCTTACAATAGTCCTGCTTGTGTTGAACAGGAAAGGTGTTACGTGTGTTACTAAGTGCTAGGAAAATTCAGTCAGATTTTCTGATGAAGCTGAAGGAAATTACTTAACACCTCAAAGCTCTTTTTAAAAAAAAGTAGGTCTGACAAACATAAACCAAAATAATTGGAAATCCAGCTCTCTCCAAGTGCTGGAGCAGAGAGCCTGTGCCCTTAGTACGTGCTGGCTATGTTTAGGGAGGGCTGCTACCTGTCAAGCTCAAGTAACAGGGATGCAAATATGGGCAATGTCCAGGGTGAGGAGCTGGCAAGCACAGCACAAAATAAGCATTGCACATACCATGGTAGTGGTCACATCTCACTTATGTACTAAATTATCATGTTACAAGATGGAAATCAAAAGAAGCCCTTGTGTTGTTCAGTGGCTCTGACTGGGTGAAGATAGCATTATCTGACTATCAATTCCAAACAGAGCCAAGGCCAGAACCTGTATTTCCTTGTGTCTTTGCTTGGATACCTATTCATTTCCATGCTCTCTGTCTCTCTCATTCCCCACCCCCTGCCCTCCATCAACAGTTAGATCATGATTTGGGGCACTGCTAACAGACGCACTAGTGCTTCCTGGCTCACCACAAGGTTTTCTCAGTTCTTTCATTTTCTATTTTACATTCCCAAGAGAAGGCTTAGTCTGAGAACCCACAGAGAGAACCCAGGAAAATTTAACTTCTATAAACATCAACGCTTCCAAAAGAATAGATGAGAGAAGGTTCATCCAATTTGCAAAAGCAGCATGTAACACACAAGATAGTCTGCTTTCAAAGAAGGAGCTTATGACTTTGCAACACTTCAAAAGCTCAGTGCCTGGAACTGCCAGCTTGGATGTGCCAGAGTGATACACATTAGTCACTTAAGAAAAGTTAGGTTGAGGAACAAGGCCCTCAAATGATTCTACAGTAGACCAAATAGTCCTCAACACTGAAAGAGGAGTACCACTGAGACAGTGGATGGTGATTAGAGATGATAATTTTAAGTAAAAAAAGGGAGAAACTGCACCTGTTTCTAGGTGACCTGCCTCCTTGTGTTGTTTAGATTCATTATGGATATCACTAGAAATATTTAATACAGGTAGTACTTATTTTTTAATACCTAAAAATGTATCCAGGGATGCAGTACTTAGACTTCTGGTGTTTCAGATTAAGCACAACAGCTTCTGAATTAACATGAGGACTTGAGTAATCACCTCGAACAAGATCTTCAGAAAACATGCTCTGGTCAGACACCCTACTGTTTAAATTCCTAAAGAATCACATTCCCCTCATTTCCTATAATAGGTTTTCTACTCTTGTTCCCATCACCTTTTAAAGGCACACCCTACATTTCTATATTCAAGCACTTTGGCCAGATTATTCTCCACTGGACTCTCTGACAAAATCCTGAAGTATTCCAGAGCATATTATCTGCTTTCACAGCAACACATACAGTTTCTGGCATGCAGTCAAGCACTTTAAAAAAAAGAGGTATCAGTAATATACTCCCAATTCAAGCATTTAGGGGGTACAGCTTCATCACTCGTATTGTAACCTCCAGGCATTTAGTAATAAATGAAAACCATTCAGCACATCATTTAAGGAAAAGGCTAAATGCCAAGGCATATAAAGATTAAAAGTTTTCTGAAGCACTGCAAGCTATAAATTATTTAAATGTTTTACATTGTGGAATTTCAGTGAAATCAGGTTTATCAGATATTTTTGCTCATTGTTGGTCTTTTACCTGTGACTTATTTTATCTTGGTATACTCTTTATAAATGTGCTGGGTATTGAAAATCTGCAGCATTTTGATGTCTGAAAAGTTCTGAAAAAGTGTTGAAATTACTCTGACTTCTTGTGTTCTTCAGTGTGGGAGAGCACCTTTCGCCTCTGATGTAGCATATGAAAATACAGCTGAGGAAAGACTGAAAACAAAGCAGACTTAAGTAAATAAAGTATGAATTGAGGCTTACATGTCAATATAAGATGCACAGTCACATGCTCAAGGTCACCCATAGTGTATTAAAAGAAAACATGCTTATCCACTTTCTGCTCAAGTCACCTACTACCTTTTACTCTTTAAAGAGACCAGGTGATGTTGTCTCTAGGGTTCAGGTACTACTGATTTTACCCTAGAGCATGCAAAATGCCATATTTAACTCTGCATCTACAAAAAGAGATTGACAGAATTTTCCGGAATTGCAAACACACAATATAAAGAAATTGCATCGCAGGGAGGAAAGAAATCCAAGAGAACATTTAATTTCCCATAATCCTAGCATAACTTTTTCAGAATCTAAGGAACTTTATACAAACTGATGTCTCCTCCACCTCTTCAATCTTCATCCTCCATGCAAATCTTTTTCTCCTTCTATTTCTAAGGCCACATTACAGTGTATTTGCAGAAAAATCTTGCAGGGGATAGAAGACGCACACAGAAAACAGTAAAAGCTAAAATTGCCATGAGACACTAAACCTTTGTGAGATTTAAATAAGGACAGCATCCACCTAAATTATACGTTGCTTATGCAAAGTGCTTGTCACAGAGACTGACCAAAGTCTATTAAATTTGTGTACCACTTTCTTTTGTCAGGTCAGGATTTCCTCTTTTGACTTTCTCTACCTTGTGTTTCATTTCCTGATTGTTTCTTCTCTATCTTGATTCACCCCACCAGTGTTAAGAAGTGAATGAATACAGCTGCCCATAGACAAATAATCAAGCCATGTGGTTTCTCCATCAGAAGTTTAAAGTCAAAGTGATCCATTATATGCAAAGAATTTAATGATTTTCTTTCCAGCAAGATGCGAGTTTAGATGGACAAGTACTAAACCAGAGACGTAAAGTGAAGTGGCAAGATGCAACTATCGAGAACACAGAAACCCAATTTTTTAAAGTTAATTTTCAAAGTTTGCTTATCCTGTGATATCAACTTTTACAAAATTCCCAAGATCTTCAGTGGGTTCAGAGGGCACAACTCCTGCACAGGTAGCTTTTACAAATGCCTAACTGAACTATAATGTAGTCAGTGTCTGCAATGACTGCTTTTCTTGAATCTCAGGAATCCTACAGAAATACATGTATATGAAAAGGCACCTAAGACTGCTTGAATCCAAGCAGCTGCTTCTTAGAGTTAAGTTACCAATTCACAATAATAATTAAATAATAAACAAAAGATAGTATTTGAGTTACACATACAGCAAACTAGAATGAATGGATACACAGAAAAATACCTCATTTAAAAGACTGCAATTTTAATGAATAAAGCAGGCTAAAATTATCACTTGGGTTCAATTTGGGTTCCCTCCCAGATGGCTTGTCAACTGTGATCTAGATACTGCTACTACATAAGAAGTAATTACTACTTGTGGTTGTTTTGACTAAAACAACAGATATTATTCTGGCTGCCCAGAGTTGGTAACATCATTTTTGGAAGCAAGGGGAAAAGCAGCAGCAAATGCATGAAAATGGTTTTGTAATGAATATCTAGGAAAACCCCACAACTTATGGACCTTAATGTCAGAATTACAAACAGGTACACTACAGAAATTTAAATCTTTGAATGCAGTTTATCATTCTGCACAAACATAAAAGACAGCTGCAGAGATAGCTAACAGCAGCAACGTCAACACTACATTATTCTGCATGTTAGCCATTATTTGCACATTTAAATTTGCTAAAGGCTCCTGTGTTTCCCTTCCCTATTTCAAAGCAGCAAAGAGGTCTTCATTCCATCTATAAAAACATCAACCAGAGATTGTATCAGCTGAAGCTAATTCAACAGAAATGGTTCCCTATCCCCTAACGCAAAAGCAATCTTATTCCTGATAAAACAGTCCTGAGTTCTAAGAAGCTGTTTTGAACTTTGTTCTCCTAAGTGGTGCAAACGGGGTGATTGGAGAACAAAGATGTTAACTTTTGCAAAGTACCATCACAATCATTCTGTATTTCAAGTGTAAGAGAAACATCTTGTATTACTGTTTTGTAGGTTTGGTAGAAAGCAATCCCTGCAGTTTTAACTCTTTTTGTCTTTAGATAACTTTCACAATTAATTTTATAAAATTAGACCTAAGTATGTCAATCCCATAATAATAAGTTTTCCTGTTTTGTTTTGTTTTTTTTTTAAACTAAAAGCTGTAACAACAAACAAACTCATACTTACTTGGAATGTAAGAGATCATAACCAGGATCAGGAATGTGTAGTAGTCAAAAGAAAAATTGTACTTGTTAGGTAAACTAATGGAATACAAGCCAGACTGCCTGACGAAGGGCAATGCAGCATATATTGTGAGTAATTCGCCTGAGACTCCCATTGGATACAGTATTATAAACAATGTGTACCTAGAACAAAACATTTACAGACAGGATTTAAAGTTCTGACAAACTCCGAAATAAGTATTTGTTAAATGCTATTATGGATATTTAAATTTTGAATTCTCAGGACTTATTTCCCTTCATTCTTATTTGAAAGTATGACCATTGTTGTGAGGTATGTATTCAAATTGGCAGTTTGAATTATTTAAAGATTACTTTTGATAATCTGAAAACTATCTTCAAAGCTATTCCTTCACAGACTTTGTTTACTTTCCTTTCTGAATGCTTTAGTAGGTCATTATATTATTTAAATGGGGGCAAACACAGTTGATAGTAACCTAGAGCTTACAAATTGTTTCAAGTATAACCTCTGGATTCAAGGGTTACTGTTAAATGTCAGTGTACTTAGTGATACCCCTTAAATGATAACTTCTGACATACACAATCACTTTGCAAATGGGATTGAGTTTTGCAAAACTACTCATTCCACTTACAACGTAATGAAGTTTTTCTTAAACTCAGAAATCTCCGGAAAGAAGCTAGGAAATCACATTCACAAACAGGGCAACCACCTCAAGGCAGAATCTAAGTTTTGGTACTGCAACTATTTTACAAGATGAATATCTCTGTTACACCAGTACTTTAAGGCTCCATATTCTATGATGCCACCTACCTGGCCCATTTGATGAGATAAGGGAGATGGTTTAACAAGCTAAAGGTATAGAAGGAGTAACGGATTATCTCAGTGATTGTCCAGGCCACAACAAACAACAGGACACTGTCTTCAGTTTGTACCTGTAAGAAAAAAAAAGCTCAGTACAAATTCAAGCATTACTAATTACTCACTATACTCAAGAAAACCTTAAAGAAATCAGTCCTCCTGGGTTGCTTTACTACAACATTTTAGATAACAGACTCCAAGAATGAGCTTGAAAGCAACATTAGTAACAACAGTAAAAACCTCTTCTTATCATGCTTCATATTTTTCAAGTTGCTTAAGAAAGCTCTGCTTGGTGATCAGATAAAATTAAGATCTTCCATTCTGTGCACAGAAAATATGTACAAGCAAATCCTGAAATGCTGAGAACAGCTCGTAACTCTTCCCATTCCTATGTAGTATCAGCTTCTATTGCAGTCCTGTGATTGCTTCCTAGTGTAGCAGAATGCTAACACATCAGTCTAACACTTGACATCTGGTTTAGATTTCATATTCTGATCCTAGTCCATAGTACTTGTGAGTAGAAGCACTGTTTTCCTCTTCCTGCAGATAAGAAACCGAGTCCTAATTTTGAGCTGCAGCAAACAGCTAACACCAGATTACAGGCTGAGACAGGGAGAAGGCATTATTATGTTTCACTGCTTTACACCTCTTAAAGCTTTTATTTCAGATGTACAACACTGAATCAGCTTTTATTCCCTTCACATTTTGAAGGTTAACCTTCAGAAGCATGTATTTTAAAAGATAATTATTAGATTTATTAGATTTGGGAGCATAATTGTCAGGTTTAAGTTTCAGATGGAGTAACAGTGATGAAATAGTATATGGGGGTCACATATTCATACTACAAACTCCTGAGAGAACAAATATTCTTATGCAGCCCTCCCCCTCCTTCCCTTCAACAGAATTCACAGCTGTACAAGTACCTTGAGCCCAAATTCAGTGGACCGTGGGAACAAAAAGATCTCAACCACAAGGGCTCACATTTTCTTTTTCCCTCCAACTCTTGAAAAAATGGAAAAGGAAGTCAGCAGGAGTGGGTGGTACACTCTATTCATCTTGGGGAAAGTACATGTACAAAACAAATAGGGAGTAAGAAAAAACTATACAGGCACTCAGAAACCTTTTAACAGAAGGGGGATAGATGATTGCGTATTTGTGTATTAAAAAACCCACATAACATAGGAGGATTACCCATAAAAAACTTTCTTTTACAGACTACAAAATCTAGAATGATTTATACAGAAATACCAGGGTATCTCTGGGGAACAGAGTTGTGGGCAAGATATATTCTCCTGTGTATAGCATTTCCAGTCACATTTGTTACATTTTGCAGCAAATGCAACTTGTTCTTCCATGTCAAACCAATTATTTGCTTAATCTCTCTTTCCTCATCATAGAACAAAATCCAAAACTTATCCAAAGATTTTCAGAGAAGAGACTAAATCTATTTTTAGACTGCTACAAGATTCTAATCCTGTCTGAAGCCTGATTTATTAGCGAGACAGCGTTCAGTGTGGAAAAGTTAACGGCACTTCACAGATGATGCTATTCCAAAGAGCAACACTCCTCACAAGCACTCCAGTGCTGCACCTTCTGGTCAAATCAGGAATAGCAGCTTAGTGAGTTCATCTAAACCTATGAGTCACGGACTTCAATCTGTACTGTGAAACCCCACTTGTTTCTCTAACTATAGAAGTCAGTAAAACCAGCAAACAAAATTTTGTAGCTTGAAGTAGCACCCAAGGACAAGAAACCGTGAGGCTAACTGCAAATGATACACACAGAAACAGAAAATCTGGCAGTTACAATCTCATTCTATCACAGGACTTCTGTAACCTGCCTTCACAGGTCTAGGCTTTCTCAGCTACTTTAATACTAGAACTGTGTTTAGGTGTTATTAAAACAGTTCACGCTATTATAAAACACACACGCACACACCTTTGCTATGGCCACTTAACAAAAAAGAAAAAATATTTAGAAATCACCATTTATAGCTTGTGTCCATATTTAAGGGAGAAAGAACATTGGAAATCGGTGGTAATTTTCTTGCAGAAGTGACCTATACAGTTTTCAAGTAGTTTCATTCCATGCAGCAAGGAACAGAAGACTGCCATGTATTTTATAATCATATTCCACAGCTGATCCTTTACATACTAACAGATCTGTCTGAAACCTGTCATTGTTAGAACCTCTCTTGAAGGACAACAATTTTTCAAATTAAGCTATCTGAAATGAAGACTACCAAACCCCTGGGACTTGATTTACAAGAGTCTCCCAAAAGTCTTTTTTATTTAAGCACTGCTACTGCTGCATTTGTATCATTCCTCTTCCAAGATGAGGATAAAAGCAATAGTATGGACAATAAACAGTATACCCTTCATAAATCACTAAGCCCAAAGCTGTCCTCAAGAACTCTAATTCTCTACCTCTAGTCTTTGAAGGAGGTGCTAGACAAAGTCAAAGCGTGTTGGTGCTTTATGTACAACTTACTTCTCCAACTACCTTAGAAGGGTCAGTCATAGTGCAGGAATAGTTTCTGGGATGCATTTCAATTCAAACCAATTTAGCATCAAGGAAGATCCTGAAAATATTTTAGATTATCTTCAATACTATGAATTGCAGACAACATCTGTAGAACTATCAGAACCTAGAGCCTTTTAATATGAAAAGATGAAAATTTGGAATTGACATCATAAAGCGTGAGAGGTTTTTACTGTTCTCCTTCTGCATGAAAAGGGACATTCTATAGATTTCTGCATTTTAAGAGTGTGACAAAGTGTTTGCAGAAAATTTCAGCTAAACACAATCCAGCACAGCAGAGCAAAACCAGCAGCACTGTGCAACTGTAATGATGAAACAGCACATCTCCCTCCAGAGCAGTGCTTCTTTGGTACATTAATTAAAAACCAAAACAAAGGAACCTTCTCAGTAGACATAAAGAGCCTGACAGATATTTGTGTTACACAGTATTACTCAAATTTTACACAGATGTAAAGCAGTGATAAATCAGGTTTTTCAACTGCGCTCACCCCTTTAGAGTTCTGAACTTTGCAGCGTGGAAACCTGTTACTACAGCTCAGTCTTAAACATTGCAAATTAAGATGCTATTCCCTCAGTCGCAGCTTGAGATACTAGAAACTGGATTACCAGCTCAACATACTGTATGTGCTGTCTTTACACCACTCCGTTTGTCTGTGTGTTTTAGAAAGGATCCTCTAAATAAATACTGTAATTATCTGCTACTGAACCAAACCTGATAAGCATTAAATCATTGCTGACACCGTCTTTAATTACGCGTCAGAACAGGGTACGTAATTATCTATCAGAACAGAACTCTGAAGGCCTGCCATGATGTCACTAGATGACCTTGTTGTTCACACAAATTCAAGGAGGTAACTTCAAACTGAAGGACACTTTTTTCTACATTGCTGCTTTCTTTTGGCCCTTCACGCCAGTCTGCTCACGCTCTACCCTCCCCTTTGTAGGAGAAACAGTAAAATTCACCAAACTGATTCCTTCCCAAAGTCATGACGAAACAATGACAAGTAATGTATTACGTACCAGGCCCTCCACTCAATTAACAGCTACTCATAGGGTGGAAGTAAGAGGAGTCTTGTTGCTACCCAAAGTGTGCAGTGCTTTAACATTCACCATGCTTTAACATTTATTATAAATAATTTCATATTGAGTTTAACAACACATCGGCACTAAATTCAACAAAAAGCACAAACATGTTAGTGGCAAGAAGCATGCTTCAAATCACATCACATATCTAGAAGTGTACTCTGACAGAAAGGAGGGATGCAATACAGATATTTCTTTTTTTAACTATATGAAAACAGTCTGGAAAAGCAGGATACTGAACAAGTCTCACTCAAAAAGTTAAAGAGGAAATCTGCATTTTATTGTACAAGAACCTCATCATGCAACTGCATAGCTTACAAGATCCATAAAGCTGTGTGAGAATTTAATCCTGGACTTCACCATGGAGCTCACTTGTGCAGACAGCCCTTTAGAAAAAGTAGAACACTTGTGACACTTTCAATACATCTCCCCAGGTGAGACTGCATGCTTGCTGGTTGAGGGCAAGGGGAGGGGTCAGAATACAGCCTCTTCATTTGATTTGCTCTAAGTCACAGGTGAAACACTCATCATAGGATTCCTTACCATTCATATGCCCACTTCTTTAGACATTAAAAAGTAACAAATTCTACAGTCTCTTGCACAACTGTAACCAAAAGACCACAAATGCAAATGTGAGGAAAAACCCCTGCATGTATTATTGTTGACAGAACCTTTGTTAAAAAAAAACAACTTTTTAAAAACAGAATGTTCGGCTAAACTTGTTGCTTACATTTTCTCCTATTTGGCTGTTTTTTTTTCCTCTGGTGAGAATGCAGGCATAAGTTTCAAAAACCTAACCCACAACTATTTTTACAGACTTCCCTTTCAAGTCTAACAGACAAGACGTGGAGTAATTCTAATCCAACCCTTAACATTTGGGTTAACACAAAACCAGGAGACAAATTCACAAAAATAGATCATTGCTGTTCTTTATAAAGCACCAGGCACCCCAACATTATACAGGTAAACAATGTATGTTTCTTTTATAATATTTTATACATGCATCTAAAATCAAATGTCTTGGGATTAGATTTTGGAGTTTTATTTGCTTCTTGTTCAAAACCCAGTATTTAACTCCAGGAAATTAAAAGAGACTGGAACACATTTATTTGCACCAAAAGTGAAACCCATCAGAAGCTATTTACAAAATTCTGGGCTTGAGAAAAGTACTATTTCTCCACTTTAAATCACACCAAACTACAGCTCCAAGTGAACAAGTATAGTAGTATCAGAAGGGGCTGTTAATTAGCATAGACTACAGTGAGTTATAGCATTCTACATGTGGATGGACACTCTGATAACAGGTTTGGAGTACGGAAGAGAAAAAAATCAGCTTCCCCAAAGGTTTTGTAATGGGCAAGCTCCTTAAAGACACTCTCCATGTCAAGTCACAGAAGATCTTATGCATGTAATGACAATAGATGACCATCAGTTCTTTCAAGCAGCCATGCCGACACTGATATCAGGACGTTCTTTAACAAGAAGAAAACCAGTAACACTGGTTGGCTAAATAAACAGCACAGATACAACATGACCTGGGTTACTACAAGGTATGCACTTGACACAAAAGAGTCAGTCAGCATGATCTGTATCAATTAAAGGATGTTTAGATTTTAAGAAAGCTGTCAGGAATAATTTTCAGATAAGACTGCTTTCAAAAGATTTGGCCGAGATCTGTATAATGTACAACAGTATGTGTGTGAGTGGCATGGTAAGCAATGATAAACACTCAAGCTCCCACACCTATCTATGCTTGAAGGTAAGGAAAATGAACGGAGGACAGAGGGAAGATTATTCCAGACAGTGACAATGGATAGCATCCGGGCACTGCTGTGCCAAGCAGTCGAGGGGAAGCTTCCACGTGTCATAGTAAAGAAGGCAAATTTTGTATGAATGAAGAGGGCGGTGAGAATATTTTGCTATGAATTATGGCACTAGCGAGATCAACACTAGAACACTGTCCCGAGTTCTGGGTTTCATATTAAACACTGGAACCTCTTTCAGCAAGAACTGCAAAATCTTCAGGAGACAGATGTCTTACAGGGAGAGAATCAGACCTCAAGACTATTTGATTGTCAAGAAAAGATGACATCAGATTTATTTATATTTCTTTTTATCCACAAAGCTCACAAACAATTTCATGTCTTGGGATATGAACAGAATGCAATTTAAGGCAAGTAAGACAGCAATCAACACTTGTTTTTCAGCAGGGGTCATTAGTTTTCTGTTTAGCATCTTACAAACTTACCTCTTTTACACTATGTGTTACTGCCCAGGTCAGGAAAACCCTTGACATCACTTGGAAAGCAGTCAGAACAACAGAAGAAGGAACAATGCCTGGAAGATATTTTGCAATTAGTAAATATTCCTGACTGTTCGTGTGGGAGGCAGGGACTGGGAAATAAAACACAGCTAAGCCGAAGTCCAGTTATTTGAATTTTTTGGAAGGAAAGCATTTAATTTTTAATTTTAGAGTATGAAATCTGTCCTGTGGTGTGTTTATACAGCCTAATGCAATGCAATCCCCAGACAAGATTTTGTGCATCAAAATGCAAATAGAAGTAAATGGTTTTCTTGCAGTCACAGCACATTCCTTAATACACAAGACAAACTAATAGGATAGCTTCAATCAAATAGCTTTTGGGATACAATCTTTCAAATAAACTGTTTGATTACAATATTCAAAATACTCTTTGTTACACTGATTTAAGAAGTTAGAGAAATAGAGATGTTTTGCACAGTATTTCCCAAAAATCAGTAAGCAAAACCTCTTAACTACTTTGAAGAAATACTGATCTAGCCCATGCCGTAACAGACACAAAATTTATAATACATTCTTTCTAGGGTATACAATCCTTTCAAAAACCAAAACAAAACCAAAGCACAATAACAGAAAAAAAAAAAAAGCCTCATAAAATAAGACATAAGGAAGAGTCAATGCACCAAGAGGCACAGAAGTGATTTTGATACTTTCTCAAGGAAGCAGATTTCACTGGATCGTCTAAGTCCTGAGGTGCCAATTAAACAGCCATTAAATGATCCTACACATCCAGGTCTGACAAAGCAGGAACAGTTTTATACTACAAGATTATACAAGATTTCTAAATTTCACAGCACAAAAAAACTTATTTTCTTCAAACAGCATGAAGACAACAAACGCAAGATGATCAGAAGGCTGGAGCAGCTCTCCTATGAGGACAGACTGAGAGAGTTGGGGCTCTTCAGCCTGGAGAAGAGAAGGCTTCCAGAAGACCTTATAGTAGCCTTCCAGTATCTGAAGGGGGCCTACAGGAAGGCTGGGGAGGGACTATTTACAAGGTCTTGCAATGACAGGACAAGGGGCAATGGGTTTAAACTGGCAGAGGGAAGATTTAGACTAGATGTTAGGAGGAAGTTCTTTACAGTGAGGGTGGTGAGACACTGGAACAGGTTGCCCAGGGAGGCTGTGGCTGCTCCCTCCCTGGAGGTGTTCAAGGCCAGGTTGGACGAGGCCTTGAGTGAGCTGTACTAGTGGGAGGTGTCCCTGACTATGGCAGGGGGTTGGAACTAGATGATCCTTGAGGTCCTTTCCAACCTTACCATTCTATGATTCTATAAAAACAGTTGCAGCTCCTAAAGCACAGTAAAAAGTGCTTCTAAAACTGTGCAAATCACAGCAAGGAAGACAATAGCCTCAGAAAGGTGTAAAGACCAAAGTGGAAAGTTGAAGAAGAGTAAGAAAAGCCAAAAGCAAATTTCATAATGTTCAGTCACGGTCATTATGTTAGCCTTGCTTTCAGGGTAAAAAGAGGGAGATAAATCCTACTAAACCAGTTCTCTTGAGTTTCATTATGTATTGTTCATAATCTAATTTCTGTTGTAAAACCTCAGAGAAGCATTGTCTGTTACTCATAACACAAAGGGGTGCTATAACACCCAGCAACCTGTACTCATTTAGTGCTTACTCCTGCGATATTACAGGCCTTTTCTTTTACACATTTAGATCATCCCTTACCAAGCAAAGTAACCTAATGTTCTTGTAAAGGAATCTACAAATAAGCCAGAAAGGCTATGTAGGAAACATCCAAGATTTTCAAGTCAGACAAACAAGGTTTTTCATTATAGTCAAGACAATGCCAATCTATGCCAAGATCAGGAGATCAAAGCATGTGACTTGCCAGCTACAATTTATAGAAACTTTATTTTCCTCTCATTATTTATTCATTGGACTGAAAAGGTACCTCACATGTTTTTAAAAACATGTCACCACTTATTAAACACTGCATGTGTTTACAGAATCAAGCAGCAAGTAAGCCATGTCAAGACCTCTTCCAGAGGTCCAGAACCTGGACTAAGCCTCTCACCTCCAGCAGGAAACCCTGCATCTCCCCATGAGTGCTTCCTCTCTCCCAGTGAGCTCCCAACTAAGAACAGGCTGTGTGCACAACTTAAAACAGAGCCCTCATATCACTCCTCACTGAGCAGGCTGAAGTCAACCAGTGATTATTTAGATTTATCAGGGGGTTACTGGTAAGCATTGCTATGGTAGGAAGTACCACTGCAGTGATTCTGTAGGCTGGGCCTGTATTCAAAGCCTTCCTGCTTTTCTCCATTTGCTTCACGAACTCCACTGTACAACTATTACTTCTACATTTTGGTGGCTCCTATTACCTTTTATCCATATCAAATTTCTCCAGGTAGAAGCTCTTCCATGCTGTTAATGCCATCCATACTTGGGTTCTGCCTGCTGTGCAAGTCAAAGATCTGCACATTCACTGTCCTCCTTCAGCCTCTCTTCTGGGTTTCTGGGCTAAAGGTTACCTCTGATCTTCATTAGAGCTCTCCCTGTGATTTTTTTCAATCTTTGCCACGTGCCAAAGTTCTATTCTCAGTCATGTTTGATAGAGGCATTGCCCTGTTGATCTCCATAGTCTGAAAAACCTATGCTAACACAAATGCTAACGTTTCAGATTCTACTGAGAAAGTGTGAAGTTATGCTGATACACACAGCCACCCGTCACAGGTAAGTTCATACACTGGCAAAATTACAGCTCTAGTTATAGCAAGTACTTCAGCAGGGGCAAAGAATCCCCAAATTTCCTGTTTTCTCCTCACATAGAAGTACCAGAGCTGGGAGGACTACAGCAGACAGCAACAGTGCATCCAGTGGTGCAAACCCCCTCACTTTATTTAGCTGACAAACGCTTCCATTAACAGAAACAAATAAGCACATCCACAAGCACTTATAATAAAGTAAGTGGGGTTTTGTAAAAACACTTGTTAGGGAAAACATAAAGATAGAATTATAACGGTATAAAATGCTGCAGCACTCCACTAATGGCTCTCTTTGCTAATATTAAACAATGTGACTGAGGCTAAATGGATCCACACCTCAAATCACCTGAGCCAGCATTATTAGCTTTGCACACACAGGCTGGTACAGTCTTGTTTGCTGTTCTGCACCAGCCTGGAAGGTGAAACACAGGACGCTTTCCTGTTATCCCCCGATTTGTGGGGATACATACTCTAAAGTGTGAGGAAAATCCAATCCAATTAAATATTTTACACTCCTCCTTAGATTTATTACTACTAAACACTAGCATCTGCAGACAAGTTTAGCATAAGAAAACAGCAGAGCATTATAGAGCATTTTATCTCCAAGCTTTTTTTTTTTTCCCTGGTGTTCTGAAACTTGTCTTTCTCACCACTTGTTAAAAAAGATCTCAAAATTTTCACATTTTATTTATTCCTGACCATTTTTTAAAGTAAAGGTGGTTTATTCTGGTAAAAACAGTAACTGAGATTTAGCAAAATAAGCAAGTATTGGAAAGAGTGCCTTGGCAGCATAGGCAACTACACGATACATAGAGTTTATTCTGACAAGCCTTTAGATTAATTTGAGGAGTATATGTGCACACAATCATTTATTTCTTGGGACAGCCCGTGCACAGCCTACCAACTGTCCTTTATGTAATAACATTTTCAGAGTAACTGAATTATTCAGGAAGGTCAGAAGTACTTTATCAAATACAGAATTAGAGTGCCCTCTGCTGACAAATCCATGTACATGATTATGTACAAGTCTCCCAACTACCTACTACATCTAGTTATTAAAAAAAATCTTTCGCGTGGGAATTCAGTATGAACCTACAATCTAATTCGCTCTCCACTATACAAACTGCTTATATAATACATAAAAAGCTGCAGCTTAGGAGCCCTAATGCCATCTTACTCTCTAAATGGTGGCTAGCAAACATTTGGATAGGAGCTCAAACACTTTATATTCAAAATCACCAAATCACCCACCTGAACTTAAGATTGTCTCTTTGTGAAGACTGAACTATTTAGAGTTAAGCAAAGGTATGCAGACAGCCACTGCACAGTGGCTTTCATCTTGCAGAGACTGTGGCACTTCATCAGTCCTACGAACATGAGGACTGACCAACAAGATCCAATCCTGGCACTCAGACGTGGAGCTCTCCAGCTTGACTGAACCATGACTACTGCTGCTGACCCAGGCCATGTATTCCCAACTGAGTTCCTGCTACTCAGACAACAAACAAGCCTCACAGCAA
Source organism: Ramphastos sulfuratus (assembly GCA_013399055.1). Lineage (NCBI taxonomy): Eukaryota > Metazoa > Chordata > Aves > Piciformes > Ramphastidae > Ramphastos > Ramphastos sulfuratus. Next base: position 409,304 of record WBNM01031618.1, on the reverse strand, counting down.
AGGCCAACAAGAATTTTCAAAGGAATTCTTACTCTCCCAAAAGGTTCCACTAAGAATAGGTGAACCTGGGCTGAAGAGTAGTTACCTCTTCCTCATACTAAAATGTGTATCCATCCTGCACAAATGTGGGTGAAGCTCTAGTGCTTGAAATGTTATTTTTATTTGATTTTATATTCCATCTAGGAATTTATTTTTTGAGGAAAGACAGCTTGGTACAGAAGATTATAAAATGCAGAGATGAAGAGTAATGATCTACTATAAAGCATTTATAAACTGTTGTAAGATTTGTAGCACTGGAAGGATCTAAATAAAAACAGACACTCAAGTAATTGAAAACCTGCTGCACTGTTTTCCATTTTGTGATTTAACCTGTCATGTTATCTAGTAAAAAACTGGAATATAGTTCAAGCAAAAATGAGTTACATAAGAATTAAATCTGGCAACTTATAGTCCATCACATTTGTCATGCTAATGGCTAAAACTGCAGTCTTCTATAAAAATAATAGAACTGTAGATTTGAAGCTTACCAAGCGCACAGTGCAGAATCTAGAACAAAAAGAAAAAATTAAAATCACTAACATTTCAAATGAAGCAATTCAGAAACACATTTAGATATATCACAAGAGCTTAAGATTCAGTATTTGTAGTTCAGAGATTAAGCTTAATACTTAGCTGGGCTGCCCAAGCTAAATAGCAGACAGTAAGTTCCCTCACCACTTGTTAAAAGGAAACATTTAGCATTTGTGTCAGGCGCGTTTCTTATGTTTTCCTTCAAATCACTCTATAAATGCTAATGAAAAAACATGCAGCTAGAAAGCACTGTTCCACAAAGGCTGCATTACTTCCCCTAAACAAAACAGTCATGCAAACATTAGTAACACTAGGGAAGAATACACCTACCTCAAGCAAAGCTCCAGTTTGGAAGAATTTCAAGGGTTTTTCTATTGAATAGTAAAGGCTATGGTAGCTACCTTTAGCCAGGTATGCTCGAACTAGGCCAACTGCAATAACAAGCCATCTGAAAGAGAGAAAACGAGATAAGGAGGCCTTAAGCAGAGCATAAATGCAAGTAAGTCCTTAATCCCCCTTTCAATACCTGAGGCAGCAACAGACATAACTGTCCTGAAAGACTACCATTTTGCCTGCCCTCTGCTACACTAAGAGCATGAAATATTTGGATTCTCTGCATATTCACTCAAGTTAAAGATTATGCATTTTAGAACATCTTTCAGGACCAATATGATACCACAGTATCAGCAAGGTTGGAAGAGACCTCAAAGATCATCAAGTCCAACCCATTACCACAGACCTCAAGACTAGTCCATGGCACCAAGTGCCACATCCAAGCACGCCTTGAACACCTCCAGGGACGGTGACTCCACCACCTCCCTGGGCAGCCCATTCCAGTAGTGAATGACTCTCTCAGTGAAGAACTTTCTCCTCACCAGTATCTTTAATGTCATCTCAATTGTTAGCCTATCTTTTATGAGAAATACTTGGGGATAAGTAACTGCAAGAAAATTGAGTTGGCTAAAACCCTGTCTCAACTTTCCTTTCTAATCAACAAATACACCTAGCCATACTTAAGGAGTGCCTATGTGTGGCGGGGCACACCCAAGTCCCTGCTCCACCGAAGGTTTGAATGGGGTGCGAAACTGTTCTGCTCCCCACCACCTTTGGTTCCGGGGGCTTGGAATGTTAAAGGAGTGGGTGTCAAGTACCTTACCCCACCCCCGCAGGCTTGAACCGGGGAGAGCAAATCGCCCCAGCATATATATATATGACAATGGGACACATTATCTAGGACCAGACTTGGAGCAGACTTCGGAGAGGGACTTTGAGAGGGCTTTAAGAGGAACTGCTAGCCACGGACTGCCAGCGTCGGACTTGGACTCGGACCTTGACTTAGACCTGGAGTCGGTCCTTGAGGGGCATCTGCAAGAATGGTGACGAGAAAGCACAGTCCCCGCTCTCGACCGTCAGATCTTGCCTGCCTGTTGAAGGGACCTGCTTTTGCCGTAATCGTGGGTAAGCTGCGAACAGCCTGAGCTTTACCCTGTGCTACACCGCGATTTGCACTTCAAGGCACTGCCGCGAAAGACTGCCGACAAGGAGCCAAGGGACTATCTCCGAATTCCAGAGGAGGGCCACAAAAATGATCAGAGGGCTGGAGCAGCTCTCCTATGAGGACAGGCTGAGAGAGTTGGGGCTCTTCAGCCTGGAGAAGAGAAGGCTTCCAGAAGACCTTATAGTAGCCTTCCAGTATCTGAAAGGGGCCTACAGGAAGGCTGGGGAGGGATTATTTACAAGGTCTTGCAATGACAGGACAAGGGGCAATGGGTTTAAACTGGCAGAGGGAAGATTTAGACTGGATGTTAGGAGGAAGTTCTTTACAGTGAGGGTGGTGAGGCACTGGAACAGGTTGCCCAGGGAGGTTGTGGCTGCTTCCTCCCTGGAGGTGTTCAAGGCCAGGTTGGACAAGACCTTGAGTAACCTGTGCTAGTGGGAGGTGTGCCTGCCTATGGCAGGGGGTTGGAACTAGATGATCCTTGAGGTCTCCTTCCGATATTACCATTCTATGATTCACGGCCGTGAGTAGCGCAGACGTTCCCTAGGGCTCCAGGCTGCCTTTTGTTTGTAAGTCCGGCAAAGCTACTTTTTACAGCAAACCTTTTCCAAGCTTTCTGATTTTTCTGAATTACTAAATTCCCTGTAATCATCCTTGCGAAAGATTTTCCCGAATGAATTTCTGAACCCTAACTAGTATTTTATATAAAGTTGTGGGCGGGGCTTTCTGGAAATAAAATAACTGCAGATTTTATAATTCCTGCCTCGTGAAATCCCACAACCGAGTCACTATGTAACTGCAGCTATACTGTTAACAATGTAACTTACTAACCCTGATGATTTTCTCCTCAGGTAATTCAGGAAGCAACCTTAATTTTTTTTTCCTCTAGACCTCACTGATGGAAGTAACATCTTTCAGTACCACAGCTGTCCAGAGTCAGGGTTCACCTACAACCTCAGAACTAAGGCAGGTATATCCTGATCAAACACTTTATCATTTAAGATGAGCATCTCTAGTTTCTAACTGTTTGTGGCAAACATGAGGGGCAGTCAGTCAGTGATAAGTGGGAATTCTTGCTAGTGGCTCCTAAACCTTTCACCAACAGGCTCATCTAGACTGTCCTGCCCTGCTATTCTTAACATCATCCTACTTTACCTCCACCTCCCTGCAAACTCAGAAGTGCTGGTATAAAGCTTATGCTAACCATCACCAAGTGTCTCTGCTGACAATGGTGGACCTCAGCAGAAGTGTGTGTAGATGTGTAGGAAGTCCTCTAACTATGCAATAGCTTTGTACCCTTTGGAAAATTCTGCAGCTGTGGTTTAACAGAGAAGATGAAGAAATTTCTTTCATTTACTGTGCATTAGACACAACTACCACACTAGCTCAGTTATTATGAAGTACATACAAATATTGCCCCAACTGTACTAATTGTTTGAAATACAGTGTGAAGTTTAGATTTTTCAGTAAGAAGTAACTCTGGCAACCAAGTCTCTGTTTGTAACAACATTTGTTAGCACAACTGAAAAGAAGTGTTATCATCTGTCTAGACTTCTCAGAAGATGAGCACCCCAAAAAATGAGTGGGAGAAGGAGGAGAAACAAGCCCTCCCTTTTCTCAGTAGTGACATGTTATTTCAGCTGAAGCTCTCTTGTGAAACCAAGACTAACGTTTAGCAAGTAACTGCTGCTTACAAAGAAAGAATTGGTATTTGGACTTCACTGTAGAATAAACCAGTAAGCATTACTGTATTAATGACTCTCCCTTGCAACACTGACTGCTTCATTTTCAGAGTAGTAGTTGATGCTGTCCTGGTCTTACCTGCCAAGTTTTTCCACTTTTCCTAATCTTATGTTGAGAAACTTCTCAAATTGAGCAATTTCTCAAGTTGCACAAGACACCAGTTCTTGGTTGTGCCTGCAAACTGTTCTCACCTTAGCTAAGAGATCGGTGAAGAATGTGGCTCCCAGTGGAGCTCCAACCCCTTGCTCATCTCACACCTTCCCTGACAGATTGCTGACTCCAGACAGATGTACTTTACGTTCCATTCAGTGTTCTTCAAAAAGCATTTAATATAGATCAAAGTATTCATCTACACAAAATTAAAAGCTGTGCCAAGTTTAAGTTTCTATTGCGTCCATCCTGCTTCTGTGATTACAAAATAGTACTTTGTCCTTTTTGATTAGAGGAAATGGAATAGGAGTAGGTGAAAGTAAGGAAGATCAACTGAGAAATAAACTTGAGAAGTTTAAAAGGTCAGCAAAGGGCACCACTGTCACATGGAAGCTAAGATGTAAGTTAGTTTTCCCAGCTTTCTCTGACCTAGACACTGAAGTCTAGCCAATACACCTGCTGGAGGTACATATCACTGCCATGCACGCATGATTTCACTAACCCAAACCAAGGAAAGCAAGTACAGCATATGACTTATTTTTTTCACCTTTGGTTGCTGAAACTTGCCAAGCAAGCTTCATGTTTAGGTACTTGGTTTAATTCCCTTTATTTCTCTTTAAAATTATCAAGAAGTGTTTTCTTATGCAAACTTTACTGAAGTTCTGCACTGTTTGTGTAAGAGAACGTAGCAAAGCAACACAGTGAATGCACCTGAAAAAAGGAGAAGTGTACTTTGACTCTTGACAGCCAGTCACTGAAAACGTGGACAGTGAAACTCATAACCCAGAACACTCTTTGCTCAACACTGATATGAGAAACCCTTGCAAATTCAAAAACTATTACATTAAAATCTATCTTGTTGAGTGAAATCCTTCTGAAAGCCATTGCTTAACATCACCATCAGCTACTTCCACCCAGTACAGTCAGTCAGGGCACTTGACTTAAACTAAGAAACATACTTGCGTTTTAAAGTGACGTACCAAACTTTCACACTCAATTCCAAAAACATTGTCCTCTCATTTCAGTCAGCCATGGGTTTAAGTACCTATGCTGCATCTATGCCTCCAGAATGAGCCTCCTATGCCACGTCAGGTATGACTACGAGACTTCACAACATTAAGTTTGAGAAGAAAGATGCAATGCTTAAGATGCAGCTTAATGCTTTGAATCATGGTCAAGAGAGACTTCAGTAAGTATAGCTGAGAGCCAGCTGCAGGACTAGCTTCTCCTTGTTGTGTCATGTTGGTCCACTTTCTGAAAGAAAACACTGAAAATGTGAATCAAGTGTCAAGAGTATGCAGTTTTACTTAGGGATGCACTCGTATATATACTTTTTTCTACTGTTCTCTCCTTGCAAAAGCTAATGTATTACTACAAATCCATGCGCTACAGTATAAATAAGACCTATTATTTTTAGAATCAGTATGTTTTCTTTAGTCAAATCAAGATAAAAGCAAAGTAAATACAATAATTATGTTTAGAATCTCCAATTGTCAGTCAACCCATTTTAAACAAAGCTAACATACACGATTTTAAAACATTTACTCTCCTACCTGTTCATTGCACAGCAAAGCTGTTGTGTGCTTCAGCTTAAACCCCACCTTTTTGTAAAATAAAACCAAAATCCATACTTAAAAGATTTGTTTACAAAAAAAATCCTATGTCTTTTTACAGCAGCACTCCATCATCTGGGCACCTTCACATCTTTGGTGTTTTGCTTCCCCGGTTCCCTTTCCTGTCTGAGAAACTAAGTCTGAGCACCCCAATCAACATGGGGAGAGTAACTAATTACTTCCAGCTGCTTCTAGCTGCATATCAATCTCCTCATATGCTGAGCTGTCAAACAGCTTCTTAAAAACTACCTTACTATGAAGTTTTTCAAAAGGAAAAAGATAACTTTTTCTCCCCCTAAGCTCAACGTTGTGTACTGTGAGATTTCAGCAGACTCAGCTGAAAACGAAGTATCAGTCAGAGCCCTCAGTGACCTACTCCAAAGAATGACAGTGAGTGACAACACAGAGATACGAACCCTGGTCACAGGACAACTGTGGTAGGTCTCCAAACGTCAGAAATCTTTCAATTGTAAACATGCCCAGAAAAAAAAGCAGCTCAAGTTAAAGCACCATAACCCACATGCCACCCAAGACTGGGATCTTCTAAGGAGTCTGGTGTAAGTTAGGAAAACATTTAACACCACAGCCAAGATTTGTGTGACAACAAGGAACCTAAATACAGGTTTGTGCAATTTATGAACTTCCAACACCTGAATTTGTTTCAATTTTTTCTTCTAAGCAAAGAGAACTTTCAATACGCTCAGAACCTTTAAAGAAACTTTCCATCTATATCACAATTTCCCTCTCAGATCTATGAGATCTTTTATAAATGTAAGTGGATTAAGCATGAGCAGCTCAATGCACAGGCAAGTACTTTTACTACTAAGAAGAGCTCAGAGAGGTTAACTTCTTAACGCTGTGCGGGAACAACACAAGGAAACCAAGGAGGCCTCCTGACTGACTGCACTTCTCCTGTAATTAAGTATTTCTGAAGCAAAAGATTAATTTTTTTATCAAACTATCATTCCTCTCTCATTAAAATACCCTGCAAATATCCCACAGTGCCATAAACCTGCTTTGCAGTTCCATTTCAGGGTAATATGCCTATTGGGTAATGGGTGTAACAAGGACCTTGACAGATCTGAGCTCTCCCGTCCTACCTACCCACCCTAGCTCCACCTAACTATATTACGCATATATATAGCACCAGCTGTCACCAACAAAGACAAGAACATCATGTCCTTATTGAAATAAATCACATCCAAACTAATTTTATACAAATGTTTCCCCAAAATAGTGAGACTAGTCTGTTTGCCTGACTCCTGACCTGCTAGGACTTATCTAGCAGAAAATAGGCTCATTTAGGATCCATTTTAAAGGCTCTTTTCTCCTCCCACCTAAATACTCTCAATCTTTCAAAGATGGTTTTATATTTAGCTGGATTCCAGTCAGACTCTTAAAAGAAAAAAAAAGAAGTCTCCTTTATCTTGACAGTCTCAAATTCTTATTATAGTTATTTTTATGCTCAAGAACACACTTGAGAATGCACCAACTTGCTCAAGTCTTCATTTTGCTAGACAAGGCAGGGGCAGAGCATCAAGCAGGCCTAGGTGCTTATACATTGTAAGCAGCAGCTTCCTACCTCATCCTAAGTATGTAGCAACTGAAGGGTTTATGGGGAAATCTCGTAGGGCTCAGAAGGATAGCAGCTTTGCCTCTTAACTACTGCTACAGGGAAACTCCCTGCGTTTAGGTGCCCCTCTCCAGTGAAAAGCGCTGTGAGTCCGCAGCACAGGCATGGTGAGGTGAGAACAGTGATCTACATAATCACCTGAATGAGACAAGAGTTGCGAATGAAGGTGACAATAATAAAACACAGCAGTTCCCTTAGAACATGCTCGTGTGCTGTTCCTCTTAATTAGTTTCGGAATGGGCTTGTGAAAGAGGACATGCCGCAGAGGGCTCGGCCGGTCCTGCGCGACCTGGAGCCCAGGAGCTGCTGCTGTCCCGGCGGGCCCGGGCGGCGCAGGGGTGGCGCTCCGGGGAGCAGCCAGGCACCAGCCAGACACCCAAGCGTCTTCAGCGCCGGCTTATCGTCATAGCACGCGGTGGAAAGCAACCAGAACGCAGGCAGCGCAACTTTACAGCTACGTACAAGGATCCCCTTTCCAGCATGAGAGGCAGCAGGGGAGGTTTCTGGATGTGGGTTCTTAGCGTTACTTAAAGTGTGAGGCACGGCCACCAACAGCACAAGAGACGCGGGAACAGCAGCGCGTCTGCATCCGATGCTCCGGCAGGCACGGCACAGGCTGCGTGTACTCAGAGAGGCTTGGGACAGACGAGGAAGAGCACGGGAGCATGAAAGCCCTCCTAAGTTTGTCCAGCCCGGCTCCCTGCGGCGCAGAGGAACCCCTCTCCCAGTCCGGCGCCCACCCCGCGCCGCCCGCCGAGCATACACACGCGTGCGGGTACACACGCGGCCGCCGCCGGTGGCAGCGGACCTCGCCGCGCTGGCGGGCACGGGGCAGAGCGCTGCTCCCACGGGACGCCGCCTCCGACGGGGCAGGCTCCGCCGAGCCTCGCGGTGCAAGGGGACAGCCCCCACCGGCCACAAGCAGAGGGCCCCTAAGAGACGGCCGGGGGCCACCGCGGCAGGCTGAAGGCGCCGGGTGCACGGAAAGTTACCCCTGTACCGGGAAAGGCGGCGGCCGGAGGGACGGCAGCGGCCCCTACCCCGGGGAGGCAGGCGGAACATCGAGGGGCCGCGGGGTGGCGAGAAGAGCCCGGGTGCAGGCGGGCGACGCGCCTCTGCCAAGGAGACCCCCGCGAGCGGCCGGCGGCCCCCGCATGCCTCCTTACCCCGCTGTCATCACCACGTTGTAGATAACGAGGTAGGCCGTGGCCAGGGCACCTGGGCCCTTCCTCCGCCGCGGCTGCTGCTGACTGCCGTAGCCGTTGTCCGCCCGGCTGCCTCCGCTGCCAGACGCCGCCATGTTGCGGCGCTCCCGCTGCCTCCGCCCGCTCTCAGCGCACGGCGGGGCGGGGCCTCTCCGGCTCTGCCTGCGCCGCCATCTTGGGGGCGGGCGGGGCGCTCTGCGCAGTCGTCTGCCCGCCCGCCTAGCTGCGCGCGGCAGGGCTGCCGTTGGCGCTGCGCTTCCACCTCGTCCGTGCCTTACCCCTTGCGTGACGGCTTGCTCTGAGTCGCAGCCACCGCGGGACGGGGCGGGTCAGAAACGTGAACTGAGGGCAGTTCCTTGGTGGTGTTGCTTCGTGCGCGGCGCCGCCCATGCCCAGTCGACGCGGCTGGGGAGCCCCGCGGGGAGCTCTGGCCCGCCACAGCCCACCCCGGAAAGTTTGCGACCCTTTGAATAACTTTCAAAAACATGTTAAAAACGTCCCCTTGCAGTCTCACTTCTGCACGAAGAAATAGATCTGCCATTTTCTTAGAGAAATGAACAGCGTTAGTTGTCAAGGTAAAGTTATTTGAGGAATATTTAGTAGGTTTCTATCACTTGCAGTGTAATAAGCTGCTGAAGCTGAGCGCTTCCAGATCTGTAACTCATCTGCTGCTGAAGGTTTATGCAACAGCAAAACTCCTGGATATCGTTACCTTCGTAGCAACACAAGGCTTTCTCAGGGGTGATGAGGGAAGATGGAGCTACCTTTCCGAAGAGTTAAAAGGATGAAAAGCTGGGGGTACAGAAATCGCAAATACACTGTGAGGTTAACTTCTTGGCTTCCAGGAAAGACTTTATTTTTCATGCTGCTTATGATGCAGTTCCCTTATGAGCAGTGCAGAATAATGGCATAAGCCTCCCTCTCCCCTCCCCATTCTAGCAAATTCTGGTTTCATGTAAGTATATGACCTAATAAATTCACACTTTTGCAGTCAATAGGGCTCAAAATTCAAAGGTAATTTATGACAGCAGTGTTTTAGTGTGATGTTCAATACATATTCCAAGAAGCTCTAGATAAAAAGGTTATTCATTATTCATGTATGCAGTCTTCAAAGCCTGCCACTCGCTACAGAGCTATGAAGTCCTGTGCTGTCTTCCTTGTGAGCAAAGAGAAATGACAATACAGAAGCCTTTGCATGCCACACATAACACTAGCAAATGTCTTTTCATCAGCTAGAAATATGTAGAAGTTGCTTGAGTGGTTGGATGTGTCTGTAACTAATTAAGTTTGTGTAGATCCAGAAACTCAATTAGTGGACAGCAGAAACAGTCCCAAATTTTCTGTGTGTTTTGAAAAGACTGAATTCCATACAAAGGAAACGCAAGAACAATTAAGTGGTCCATCTCGAGTAGTGCCAATGTCTTGTGAACTTCATGAGGTTCAGCAAGACCAAGTGCAGGGTCTTGCATCTGGGCTAGAACAATCCTCATTATCAATACAGGCTGGGGAATGAGGTGGTAGAAAGCAGCCCTGTGGAAAAGGGAGTTCTGGTGGATGAGAAGCTGAACACCAGTTGCATCCTAGGCTGAATCAAAAGAAGCATGGCCAGCAGATCGAGTGAGGTGATTCTGCCACTTTGCTCCACTCTCATGAAGCTTCACCTGGAGTACCACATTCAGCTCTGGAGCCCTCAACACAGGAAGGACGTGGACCTGATGGAGCAGGTCCCAGAGGTGGGCCAGAAAAATGATAAAGGGGGTGGAACACCTCTACTACAAGGACAGGCTGAGGGAGATGGGGTTGTTCAGCCTGGTAAAGAGAAGACTCCAAAGTCTTCTAGTACCTGAAGGGGGGCTACAAGAAGGCTGGAGAGAGACTGTTTACAAAGGTGTGCAGTGATAGGATGGGGGACAACAGTTTGAAATTAGAAAACAGTAGATTTATATTGGATGTTAGGAACAAGTTCTCTACCATGAGGGTAGCGGAACACTGGAACAGGTTGCCCAGGAAGGTAGTTGAGGCCCCATCCTTGAAGAAATTCAAGGTGAGGCTTGACAGGGCTCTGGGCAACCTGACCTAATGGAGGATGATGTCCTTGCTGACTGCAGGGGCGTTGGATTGGATGACTTTTGGAGGTCTCTTCCAAGCAATTCTATGATTTGCTGCTGGGAAGTGTTTCCACATTCCAAGAGGGGCTTGCTGCAAACATACAAGCAAGACAAAGAAGAGGTAGTACCTTTTGTTAGACCCATTAAGTTGGCTGGCAAAGAGACAGGATTTCTGGAACATAAAATATCTTTCTTCAGTGGAAATAGAATTCTAGACTTTAGACAAAATTTCAAGGTCAAATAGAGGTTGGAGTCAATTGCTCAGAGTTGAGTGAAATACATGTCATAGTTTTTGAAGTAGAAGGTCATTGTTTCCTGCAGACTAGAAGGGATGTTAACAGGAGGCAACGGAGAGATGGTAAGCTAGTTATATCCTTGGGGGAAAATAAAAATAGGTAGTTTATAGCCTGTGGGACATGCAAGGACTGATAAAGAAGGAGAAAGAGGGGAAAACACCAATATTGAGTCTGAGTTTTGATACCTGCTACATGCACCCACAGACTTTGGAATGCCCACAGGCAAGGTCTGAATTTTTACTCTTTTGCCCTTATAGTCTGTCTGAACTATACAATTCCCCACTGTAAGGGAATTCTCAGCTGGGATAGAAAACTGCAACTGTCATGGTGCCCCATCCACGTTTACACTTCAGTTCATTGTGAGGGCAGCGATGAGGCTGAAGGGCAGAGTGCACCGCTACAACCACTGCCAGCCCCAGGCTGTGCCTGATGATATTTAGGCAAAGCAGTCTCTGCACAGCACCAGCCTGTGCTGACAGGGTAGAAGTGCAGAGATCAGGGAGATTTCACCTCTGCCTCCTCACATTCATTTGTGTGCCAAGCAGCTCTCAGGACAGACCAAGAGAAGACCGCTGCTACTGATACACTTAGCCAACGTGAACGCAGTGACGCCTGCAACAGAGTATACAAGGAGCATGCTTTGTGGTATTATTTATTTAGGAACTGTGAGTAACTACAGCCGTAGCGTTCTTGTCTTTGCAGTTCTGATGGTTGAACAAACTGGGAGAACATTAGCATATTTTTATCAAGGTACAAAATACACCCCGTTGTTGCCTAAAACATTTTTTAAAACGTGAGAAAAGCTCTGTATGCTCTAAATCAGATTCAAAACCTTTCTGTATAAGGATTTGTGGCAATACTGTGTTTAGTATAACAAGAGGCTTTTATCAATTGAAAAGGAAAAGACATGCTGGCAATCTGAACTTAGCAACAAAGAGTAAAGCAGTTAAAAACCATTGTGCCATCCACGTTAGTTGAGCTTTGAATGGAGAAGCAGCAAATCATATGAAATACAAACACAAGTAGGTAATATCAAACAACCTAAGGTCGATGTTGTACACACCTGTACTGACTACTTAATGGTGAGGATTTAAGGTAATGGTTTTTGAAGAAGAGGTAACCTTTGAAATGCAAATGGTTGCACTTTACACACGAAAAGTGGAAAAGAAAAAAGAATCACTTTTGGAATGATACATAGATGTAAGACACTGGTTTTGGATTACACTTATCACCTTGCAGCTTCTGATATTACCTCTGAACAACAACCAAAAAAAAAAAAATTAAAAAGTGCCAATACTGTGAAAGGAAAGCAAAGTTACTGAGTGCATTAACAATTTCTGAGAAAAAACCCTGGGTTTCAAATAGGTTTTCTGCATTAAAAAAACAAAACAAACAAAACAAACAAAAAAAAAAAAAACCAAACCACAACAGCCTTACTGGTGCAGGTTCAAGACAAAAACAAGACAGTCAAGCTCATAAGGTAGAAATAGGTCATATATAGGTTAAGATTCTTTGGAAACTGCTAAGTATAAAGGAGTTTGTAATCCAGGCTACTATCTTTTTGGCTACTCCAAAAATCTGTGGGAGTTTCCAGCTTATCATCAGTTGAAATCTGTTTTGCAATCACCAAATGAATGCAAGTAAAACTTTAACTAACCTGGGATTTAATTCACACATAGGATTCACTGATTGTGCAATAACCTGTTTTTTCACAGCAGCATATATGTAAGTCCTAAGTCATTCTTAGACTGACCAGAACAACAGAAACAAATTCTCCATCGTTGTGTTTTCAGTCTGTTTCTTAAGCAGACAGCTGTAACTGTACTGAAGTGACAGGTTCTATCAGGGGAAGGTGACAAGTCGTGATCATCTGGTTAAAGTATTCCAGAGGTCTCTCAAGAAGCCACCCGGACATTTAACTGTAGCCAGTACAGCAATGGCACTAAAAGCACACTGAGAAAGGGCAGTAAATGTGTTTGGAGTTAGGATTGTGAAATTCTGTTTAAAATGAATGGAAACCAAACCATACCAATGTACACATTGCAATGCTGGCTGTGTCAGACCTTGCCTTATGGAAGATACTGCTCAGGGAGCAGCCTGTTCCTTAGGACTGCAGAGATTCACTGCTGGTCTGGTAAATGATTCCTTGGCAAGTAGAACTTGGGGAGCCAGCTTAGATGCAGGCTGAGGAAAGCGGTGGTATAGAGCAGGTAGCTCAGTAAATAGGCTTTTTCTGTGAGAACTGCAGACTTGTTTTCATACACATTTGCATTTTAAAAAGATTGGGCTACTTATTTGATGACTTGCTTAAGTTAAATCCAATCCTGCTAGCAACTTAAGATTGCCTGCTGATTTGCATTAATGCCCATACATAAAGCAAACAGGTATCAACTGATCATGCTGAAAAAACAACCCCCCAAAGACCTACATATCACACAAGGTGCTTTTGATAACTTGATTTTCTGAGCCTTATAAGGAGAGTCTTTAAATATTTTTAATTTTTTTTTTTTAATTTTTGAGCCTTTCATTCTTCCTCCTCCTCATCTTCCTCTTCTCCTTCTTTTCCCATTGTTTCCACAAGGAGTTCTGCGGTGCACGTGGCTTCCCCAAGGCTGTTAACAGCTTTGCAGGTGTATTTGGCATCATCGTCCCCACATACTTCAGAAATAGTCAAAGAACAGTTCCCTTCCTCATCGTAATCTATCTGGAAGTGACGAGACTCCTTCACAGGCTGATCATCTTTGTACCACATCACCTCAGGGTCAGGATAACCTGCAGCACAGGAGAGAAAACAGCAACTGCAGTGAACGGGTATTACCTGATCTCTAATTTCTTTAACTCTCCATCTGTGTAGGGACATGACAATATATAGACAAAGTTTTAATTGAATTCTGTTTGAAATAAATGTGATGTGAGGCTTTTTTACTTGACATTTACCTGAAACAACTTCATTGTGAATAGCAAAAACCATGAAGTGAGCACTGAGATACTAACTGTATTCCTCTTTCCACTACTTTAGCAGTGACTGAGACAGCTCTCTGTGTGTCTCAAATGTTAGCCAGCAAGGGACTTGTGAAAGCATATTTGAATCTTACCTTACATTGCAGCTGTTGGGGAAACCACAATTCCCAATACCAAGATTTAGAATTTCAAGGGTAAGGTGTTTTGGACTACAACTACAATTTAATATCCTTATCAGGTTGCTTTGTTGTGTCTGTTCTGAATCTCCCTCCTCCTAATCTGCTCCTACTGCAGCTTGTCCTGTGTGGTGACCATTTTGTCACATATTTGTTAGAATAAGTGAGGGACTCTAGGAAAAGCATCTTGATTATGCATCTCAACAGGAGTTTTGGAGCCTTTTGCAAAGTAAATGGCTCTGCTATGTTCAAAGCTTTGAGAGCAGGGCTGTGCAATAAACGCTGGAGAACAATCCCTTATACAGTACTCTTGGCTGCTGTAACAAATGCAAGGCTTGTTGTTTCAGCCAAGTTCTGGACTATGAGGGGAGGATGACTTCCCACTGAGCAGAAAAAGTGCAGGGAACCCTAATGCACAATGAACATTACAGCAATACACTGGTAAGTTTGGAACACCATCTGTGGTACATCCATCTATTTTTTCCATGCAGTACTTGTGCACATACCCCTCACGCTGAGCATCCATCAGCAACAATAATCCATCCTCACATCTCCGCTGTGAGGTAGGAAACACAGGCAGTGAAAGAGATTAGGAGCACAGAAACAAACAAGCAGAAGGTCAGTGAGACAGTTCGTGAACCTTGAGATTAGAAATTGTCTAACTCGAACACATGCATTATGGTACCAACACTTTATTTTAACTGCTCTTCCCGATTTCAAGTTTTCATCAACAGCTGTGACAGAAGCTTCAGTCCCTTTGCAACATAAGTGCTAGTGGGCTTGGCCTTTACACTGTTAGGCTGACCAAGCCCAAGCTTCTTGAGTCCCTCCTCATCAACTTACTCTTTCTATCTGCATATTCCAGCCTAGGTTTTTTTTCCTTGAACTCATATGTGGAAAAAACCCACAAAAAACCCACCGAAACCCAATACAGTATTTGATAGATGTGACTTTCGTAACCAGCACAATGACATCATTGTTAATTCTCATGCAAATACACTGCTAGAGACTTAAATATAAAGTACATTTGGCTTAAAGTTACCTTGGGGTCACCTGTAATTTCAGACAAGTGGCTTCCTACTTAATCTTGGTTTCTGCTTAGCAGTCACTAAGGCTGTACTCTTGCAATTTATGGTACTACACTGCTTCTTGTTTTACTATTTCTGTCCCCCCAAATCATCTTACTGTTCTCACTTGCTATTCTGCATTAGTGCTTCACACATTGACTCTTGCAGACTTCTGTGCTCTGGCAAGCACAGAACAAGCCTAGATGGCTCCACATAATTTCTGTTGTTGCAACACATTCATGCTGTGACATGCAGATATTGGTAAAGCAAATTGGCACCAGCTCAACAATGATACAGAAAAAAAAAATTAAAAGTTAAAACAACAGGAAAATGTAGAAGGCTGGCGAGGAGGGAAAGAAAGAAAGAGATATGCTATTACCTTCAATTTTGCAGTCAAATCTAGCAGCACTTCCTTCTACAACCTCGATATCAAGGATTTTTTTAGTAAAGTATGGCTTTACATGGGGCCTTTCTTCAGCCACTTCTTCAAGGAAAGCATCTAGAGGAGGGCAAAGAGATAGTTAATTATTTTACAGTCATGTGGGACAGCAGGGACGTTAGCTGCTTAGATTTGTGCCAATCTTTTGCAGCTGGACAAAGATTCAGGCCATAAATAGAATGAAATCCACATGCAGGCCACCACACTACAAATCATGTTTATTTTTTCCTTGAATTTGTTTCTAGCTCGACCTAGAGCTAGACTTTTGCAAGTCAGAGGGGTAAACCAGTTCTACTTCTGTCAGGCTCATAGTCTATGGGGGTAAGTCAAAATGACTTTTGATTTTCAGAAACATCAAACATCTGCATTTCTGACTGTCACACACCACAAATCCAGATTGCAAATAAGAATGCAGGGGAATAAGGTAGACACATTATTTTTTTTTTCTTAAAGGCTTCTGTCTGAGGAGCATGTTTACTGCAGAGTTCGTGTCTTGGTCACAGCAAGTGTTAATGCTTTATTGCTTGGTTGCTTGCATGAGGAGGCAATACATCACTGTAATCTTTGTATAAACACCCATTCCCGCACTGCTGGAAAATGCAGCTGACAAATCTGCCTTGATTCTTTGGCATTAAAAAGAGAAGAGCTTACTGCCCATACTTATACAGAAGCATTTTGAGTAGCACAACAATTAATTTTTTTTGTAGTTGTTTTTTTTTTTTTTTTAAAAATAAAAGGTAGATAAACGCAGCAAGAGAGTGAGCAGGAATAACCAGGTCTTTAGACCTGGTCTCTAGACCAGCAGGTCTCTATTTTGCAAGAAATAAGATTAATTCACAGGAGGTAAAAATATATTGCAAGAAAATTCCTTACCTTCATTCTCTACTTTGTCTGCGTTTATAGGGCTGGTAGGCGAGCTCCCAGAGGCCTTCCTCCCACTCATACCAGAAATCATTGCCATGGATGACAGTCTTCCTATTGCTCGGACAGCATGGCCCGTTTTCTAAGACATAACATAAAAGGCTTCTGATCAATCCAGTCCAACAGGCATGTGATTTTCTGTAACAATCCTGCTTCGCACAAATTATCTGGGATCTCCGCAAACCTCACTGGAATTGTTGGACAAACTGCTTATATATAGCTCTCTTGTTTTAGGAGAGACAGAGCAGGCTGGTCTGAATTACCAAATTTAGTTGCAGATATAAACTTCCCCTGATGAACTCATACCTAAATGAATGTCTCTCTTAGCTGCAGATAAAAAGCACTGTGTGAGAGGAGGGCCAGCAAAAAAGCTATGTCCTGTTTAACTGGAGCTTAACTCTGGTGGTGGACAGCTCTTAATAGCCGTATGGGCTGGACTGAGTTTCATCAAGGATGGCTAAGTAGCTAATATGAAATGAATGAGAAACTACCATCTGCAAGACAGAAGCAACCCTCTGGAGAATCAACCACCAGGATCCTGAAATATATTGCCTCTAGTATGGACACTTGTATTTTTATATATCTTGTATGAGCTCCTAAGAAACACCTACAGTAGAATGTTACAGGAAATAGAAGGTAGATTTACATAAATGAATATGTTGTAGGTTGCTCAAAAGGCTGGATCCAGGATTTGACACATCAACACCCCTAACTATCAGAATGGCACAGACAGACCTGCTGTAGCAGTTCCAGCATTAAGAAAAGAGAAGATACAGAGACCAAATACATCAAAGAAAATTACTAAACCAATCTGACCAAGCTGATGAGAAGCTTGGTGCTCCAACAGGACTGCATTACTGGCTTGGTAGAACAAAACTACCACAAAATGAGTTATCTTACCATTCTATGATTCTAACTTTAAAGAAGCCAGGTGGACTTTCCCTAGCTGTTCAGGTTTGTTAAAGATAGCATATCCTCCAGCCCTCAGTGGCTTGGAGAGGGCGAGAAAGAGAAGTGGTCATATCCCCAAAAGAATAGGAAAAAATGTACCTGAACTCATTACTCACTATGCCTTCTAGTAGCCTGAAATAGAAACATCATGTGTTATATGTATATGCAGCTGTGCACCCTCCTACTGCTCATCCAGAGAAACCAAACCTGTTTTACTACATTCATACTCTGGCCGCACTGGAGTTTTCGCCAGCAGTGGAAACCACCTGGTGTGGTATGTTTCTCATCTTCATAAACACTAGAAACAAAGAGACTTACTAGGATAGATAGCCCAATTCTGTGTTCTCTTCATTACCTGCCATTTTCTTCTGGCCATATATTTCTTCATCCTATCTTTGGAAAGTTTTTTGGCTTCCATGTTTTTGGTGTCTTTTTGCAGCCAAGGATGCTGAAGACATTGAGTACAATTAAAGCGACTCCTGTTTTCATATTAAAAAAACAGTTAGTGTTTCTGTTAATGATAGTGGAACCTACCTGCTTTAACATTTTTTTTTTACCCTCTTTTCTGAGAGCACATTTTTCTGTTGCCTATATTTAGCAATATAAATCAGTGGCACTGCTTTCACAGCTGTGCTTACTTCTTAAACTTGCTTTCGCAATTTCTGCAGGTTTTTTTGAGCAAAAACTGTGTTCTTAAGTGTTAATAAAACATTATAAAACAAAGCATGAAAAGCCGTATGTTTTAGGCATGGAACATGTACAGCAGAGCCACAATGGCAATGATTCAGCTAGCTCATGCTGGCAGAACCCTGTCACACATCTCCTTTCTTTCACTTACAGAGATTTCCCCTTTCCCACCACTTAATACCCTCGTTCTTTGCAGCACTGACCATTTAGCAAATGAGAAATGCCCAAATCTCTAATCAAGCCACACCCATTCTTCACTGTGATCATGGTACACAGATAAATAGCCAAACTCATTGTAAGAAGTACTTTTTTTAAACTTGGTTTGTTCAGTTCTGACTGATTTTTTTCCCTTGTTTGATCAGTAGATTTATAGGGAAGCTGCCTACTCAGAGCTACTGCACTTAAAAGCAACACATGGAAATAAATCTGGCAAAATTGCAAACCATTCGGTCAAGACAGTGTAACAAGTCATGCAGGAATCTGTGTCACACAACAGTGAAGCGTAGCCACACAGAACCTCCGGGTGCATGTTGCCCGAGGGAAGGGAGAAGCAGAATGAACAGGCGATTAATGAAAGTGCTGCGTTCAGACCCTGCGCTAAAGTAAACGAGAGCTGCACGCAGAGCTCCTTATAAAGTATCGCCAGAGGTGCCTGCGTCGAGGTGGAGATTCACAGCGGGCAGACGAGAATTACAAGTTCGGCTAAATGCAAACACAGAAAGTATCAAGTCCAACAGCTTTACTTCATATCTTTCTTTAGCAGATTGCTGATGAAGTCCTTGGCATCATCAGAGATTTCATCAAAAGCCTCATCATCGAAGTCCCACGTCGCTGAAGTAACATTGGCCAGGGTTTCGTTGTCATTGTCTCCCATGAAAGGGGAAAGTCCACTGACCCTGGGGATAGAATAGACAGACAGGAAACAAAGTGTCAATTTGCAGATCTTCAGCAGTAAAAGCTCCCTTTAAAACAAAAAACCAAAACCAAAAAAACAAACCAACAAACAAACAAAAAAGCTAACCACACATATTCTTATGAGAAGGGAAATAGAATTTTGACTACAAAAACTAAAAGGAAAAGTCTTGCTGTTTCTTTGTCTTCTCCCAAGACAACTTTGAGTAGAGAACTAGATTCAGGTAAAACTGTAATGTCCTAGTTTGTTAAATGACTTGTTCTGCATAAAAAGTACTGCAGTCTTCACAGCAAATTGAGTTGAATAGCTTGCACTTTTTTCCCAGTGCTTACAGAGTGACTTTGCTGCCTTTACTGTCAAACCAAGGTTTTTTGTACATTTATTCCATTTGCTCCTGCAGAGAGAGCCCGGGAAGAAGGATGCATAATAAACCAGCAAAATCCACAGGGCTATTTTGTAAACAAAACCACCCTGAATTATATAGCTGGATAAAACAGTGCTACATCACTGCAGGCTGTAGAGTTATACAGATGCATCCAAAAGTAATTTGGTCTTTATGTTCTCAATCAGTCATGATGATGCATGAAATGGAAATAATACTCTTTTATTACCTAAATTGAGCTTCCCAAGCTTTTTACTCGATATAACTGATAGATTGCCAGTGAAAGGCAATTACAGAGCATCATGGTGTCATTTTTGCAGTCTTTTTTTCCAGCTGAGGACTGTCCTTTATTATACTGTACCTTTGTGAATCCAGATACTTTTCTTTTCACTCCTGTATATATCACTCTTTCTATAGAAACTCTCAGATGAAAGGTTGTTTATTCCTTAGAACTACAAGTTATTCAGTTCTCCAAGTCTTCTTCCTGGCATGCAATTTACATAATAACCTGATCTTCATGGAATTTTACGGACTTGTATTTGCCTTCTCTGTAAAGTCATGTTAACTTGTTACAACACCGAGTTACATTTCAACAGTACTAAAGTTCTTTTTTAAATAAGGAAAAATAAAAGGAACTTATTAGGTTCTGAAATTATTAATATAATACTGTCTGAATATCAAGATGCTAATGAATATCATAGAACAGAATTTGGGATAGAAAAGAAATTGGGATAAAATAAAGTGAGCTACTAGATAAAAAGTATTAGTATCGTCTCCTCCTCCAGAGTTATATTGCTTGTCTTTTGTTGCTAATTGCATTCAAAATCTGGTTTGGAATTTGCTCTTGAGGATTTTATTTTTATAAGGGAAGCAGAAACACATTCTCTGAAGCCTCAAACAAAGCAGATACTACATCTTTTGTACCATTTCTGGATGTTGTGTGCAGTACAGCAGTCCAGAGTTTTACATGTATACTTCAGAATTTTGCTGGTAATAATACATGAGATGGAGATAAAAGGTTTGTTTCCTCTCAGGCAGAAAGAAGTAAATCAGAACAGAAGGTATTTGCTGTCTTACTTTCCATTATGTGGGGTGCATTCAAATGCAACAGTGAAGCATGACTTCATAAATGTTTAAAGTGGCATAAACCCATTTATGAACATATAATCAGCATGACTTACAGCAAGCTGAAAGATTAATGTACCAAAAATGCTTACATAAAACAACTTTACATGACTGTTCTCTGGCACACACTTTATTGGGAGAGACAAGGTTTATGCCTGATAGCACAGCAAAGTGCTCTCTTCTGCCCTCATGCACATCAGCCACCACGGCCAGGTAAACTGTTGAAGAAAAGTGTCTTTCTTGGAATCTTCAAAGGACTCTTTCAGGATCTATCTCCACTGCAATATTTAAAGCATTTTCCTGTTTATGGCAATGTGATCTTTCCCTATAATGTTTTAGAAAGAGAAAAAATCTCATCCAGACCGCGGTTCTAAGTTTTGGGTTCCAGATACTGATTGCTGTCTCTTTTTTGACTATATACTAAGTACAGTAATCTCTCAGCCAAATCTGCTGCTGCAAAGAGGGCTCATGTTTTATACAAATGACAGGCCTGTGAAGCATTTCTTTAGCTCACTGTCATTACAGAAGATGCACCCAGTGAAGCTGCCAGAGGACACGTGGGCAGCCAGAGTGATAATAACTCCATTTCTCTTCAGTGCTTGACAAAAGTATGGCAAAGATGACTTCTACATAGTATTACCACAAATAGTGGTGTGCAGCTTTTGTGCTACATTAGATTTTTGCCTGTTTCTATTATATGCTAAAAAGACTGCCACAGGTACAGAGACATCACTTCAAGTGGAAATACCACTGCTCCACACTGCCATAAGAGGCAGTGCTCATAAAGACTTCTGGCTTTCTGGGCAAAGGGAATACTCTGCATGTCACACACAGCATTTGAGGGATGAGGAGAAATAGATAGAGATTAAAGATGGAAAAAAGCCTCTGTGGTTGTTTTGGTTGGGGCTTTTTAGGGTTTTGTTTGTTTGGTTTTGTCCTTTTTTTTTTGGTAAGAATTTCGTGACAGAATTACCAGATAAAGTCTTAAATGCTGTGGTAGGACCGACCCACCCCCTGCCCTTAGTAAATTACAAGATGAGTATCCCCTTGGTAAACTACAAGATGGGTGTCTGTTAAGCCTCCACTCACTCTGTCATTTCCAGCCACCAGTGTAGCAGTACCCGATCAAACATTTCAATGAACCAGTTTTTTGCATTTCTGTATATGCTGTTGCACATTTATAAGGCTACAGTAATTTTCTCTCTCTTCCACAGTTCCATTGTCATGGAAATACTTCTAAGAAGAGCTGGATCCTTGTCTATAGTCAGGAAACAAAATCCAGCAGCTGTGTGTAGATTATAACCAGAAAAATCTTATCTTTAGCACAGATTTCATTGACCTAAGTCTTGATTGTTCATTTCTTAATAGCCATTTAAAGTAATAATGGCCCAGTAACTCTTCTGACAGATAATGGAAACAATTTCTTTTTGGAATGCTGAGGCTAAGTGATAAAGATGAGCAACCGATCCAGAACATTAATACTGAGCTTGCACTGCAACATTACTATTAGACAAGCAGCAAGTTGTTTACTGCAAACATTTTTCCAGCTACTTAACCAGGGATCTTCCTGGCATGTAAAAAGCCATTTGTTTAGAAAATCTTTCACAGTTTCCACTTCTAAATAAAGAAGGAAGATATTTTATCCTCTGGAAGCTCCTGAACATTTATTGCTGTGTTCTAACGAAGCTCTGAGTGCTGATGTGCAGGCATTAAGATTGAAAGAGTCCAATGTGATCACCTATTTCACTGCCTGTGTGACAAACCCCATAACATTTCTCTTGGAAATCTTTGCATTAAGACTGCCTCTGATCCAGGAGAGAGGAGTTTGATGTCTGTCTCAAAAAAACAGATTGAGCATTCGCCTGCAAGCTGTGCTTGCTGCAGCAACTGATTTGGGCTGATGACACTGAGTTCCCCATTGGAGTCTGCATTGTATTAGCAACGAAAAAAATAATGGATGTCAGTATGAAGAGTCTGCTGCTCATAAACCTGTGCAGGTCATGTCAAATAAGCACATGACAGTGCCTGCACCATGGAAATCGTGTAGTAATTTAATTCTTTTATAAGCAAAGTAAACTAAATAAACAGTTGCAGGCTAACTTGTGGAGGGCATGTATCCTCTGGACAAAATCAGATTTTCCTTAGCTGAGGTCTAGCTCCCATATCTCAGTTGTCTCAAAGAAGAACCAGACCACTGAACCTATGTAAAAGAAGACAGCTCATTCCTGAAGTAAGGGTGTGAATTCTGTTCTTGTCCTTGTTTTATGTGCCCAGTGGATTAATGAGGTATCACAAATTGCCAGTGCCACTGAACAAATAATTAATTTTCTTTTGGGCAGCACACTCATGACATCAAAGCCTTCCTAACTCCCTTTATTGAATAAGGAGTACTCTCTCTCATCTTTATAATAACGAGGCTTAAAAGTTTAATACCACATGCAGCCAAGTGTAGGACAGCAGCCTGAGTGTCTTGCCTCTCAAAGTCAGCACACCTAAAAGATGAATGATGCCAAATGGTCCCCAAAACAAGGAACGAATAACATCAGTGCTGAGTAATACAAAACAGATAAAAATGAAGAGGAATGCCTGAAAAATCAAGGTGCATGTTATTAGGGAAGGCATTGAAGGAAAAGAGTATACAGCAAGATCAAATATATTAAAAAACTGTAGAAGATGTAGCATATTAAAAAAAATATGGAAGAAATCAACACCACTTTGCCTGGCACTGTTAAAGCAAGAAGAACTAGTGGAATATAAGCAGAGATTTGTATCAGCCACGGGAAACTCCTCACTTAAACTAGTCAGACTCTGTGATGACAGAAGGAAAAGGACAATCCATGTTTAACATACGAGTGCTGAAATCCTAGAGTGAAATTTGATTTGAAATAAAAACAGAATTTAGAAATTGTTTCAGAGTGCTAAGTATTGGAAATGCTATTTAAATGAATCATCACAAGAGGACTAGAAACAGAAAAACAACAAATTCAGCAATGCCCAGAAAACTAAATGGGACAGAAAGAGCTGGAAAGAATTCAGGAGGTTTAACCTTTTTTAGATAAAGATTATTGTAAATGCAAAAAGAAACACTGAAATAGGCATAAATGGAGATGATATACACCAGCTATAATATTTGTGGCCTGTTACTGCAAAGGCAATAGATCAACTTAAGTATGTGGGACAGCGCCATGATGCAGAACAGGACAGAGAACAAGATAAAAGTGGAAGATAAAAAGCATGAGGTGGAAAATGCAAACAGGGAAATTTAAGTAAGAACAAAGACTGATGAAGAAATAAGACTTACTAAGTTATCCAGAAAGACTAAAAGGATTTAATGTGTAGCTTAGAAATGTGGAAAGGGGATCCATGATCTATAGGATGGAATTAAGACATTCATGCCATAAGGAAGCATCCCAGTATTTATACTCATGCTTGCATAACAGAGGGCTAGGAGAGGGTTTGCTGCAGGGTTTTGGAGTAGCACTGTTCTCCTCCTGTTACCTGCTTGAGATCACACCCCTTTTTTCTTCTGCAGGGAAGACCCTTCACCCATAGAGATCTCTTTAGCAGTTATATGCTAAATCTGATTTGTATTAATTGTTGTGCAGGACATAATGGAAATAAAACCTCTTTCTAGTCAGGGTACAGGTCTCTCAGTACTCTTGTATGCTACCTTAAAAGAGGTGTTAAGTCAAGCAATAGCATGCTGCCTGCTGCTTCACTCTGGGTCAGTGAGCAACACAGCAGCTTTGGCCCATCAGCTGCCTCTGGCAGACCTGCCCTTAAGTCCAGCAGTGCTGCAGCATTCATCTTTTCCTCCATGGCCCCACTCACCATGTCAGTGAGGGAGCGCATGCAAATGCTAAGTCATGAGTACAGTGATGGCATATGAAGCAGGCACCAAATGCATGACACTTTGCGTGTGAGATTTGGCAGTTCTGAGTTTATAATCCCAACAGGAAAGTGGAGCTAAAGAGCGATGTGGTTCTCAATGGCTTTTATTTGCATTCTGTAATGATGATGTGATTGTCCATTTTGGATAATGGCTCATAGTTCTAAGCCTGCAAAAATAGCTGGGGTTTAAGAAAGTGAAGACAGATTGGGAGCCTGGCACTCTGAGATGGAGAGGGAAAGTCCAAGCAATGACTCACAGGTCTTCCCTAACTTCTATTACTTTATTCTTATCACAAGAAAAACAAAGCCTGATTATTGCTGTGAATCATTACTGCGACAATACTTATGCATCAAAAAGATTTGAATAATGTCTTTTTCACACCACAAGGAGTTAAATGAGCTTAACGACACCTTAGCAAAGAAATAACTTCATAGTGCATTTCACAAGGCACACCAGGGCATCTGAACCAAGTGTGACACCACTCTAATCCCATCAGCCAAACGTTACAGCATCCAAAAATCTTGCTTCTGGTGGCACACAGAAACGGGGAAGAAGCAATTCTGCTGCTGCTGGCAGATTGATTTTGGCAAGGCACTTCACCTTTTTCCCATACGTTTCACCTGCTCCCTTGGCCTTGCTGCTTAAGATGATGCTGGTGCTCTTCAGCATGTACTACACCCTGGTTGCATGCTTTGGCAGCACACACAACTGCTGTCACAGATTTTTGCCTCAGTTGTTTGATGTGTCACTGCTTATACTGTAAACACATGAAAACTCATCAGATACTTTGATGATGAAGGCAAAAGACGTTAAGCTCCCCAAATGGGCACGTCTCAGGGCTCTCAATGGTTTGTTCCTTCACGTGTAGAGGCCTCTAGGGGGCAATGCAGCCCCGATGTAACTGTTGGATTGGCCATTGCTCTGCAGCCTGGGACTGCCACATCCCTCTTCCAGTGCTCTGCAACTCGGGAGACCTCAAAAGCTAGAGAAATAAACGAAGTTGTCATCTGAGTACTGTGTGTGTGGTCTGCATTATTTGCATTACAGAATGGTCCAAACGAGCTTTCAAGATCTAGAAAGAAAATGCTGGAAGTGAATAGAAAATGAAGGTCCTGTAAATAAACTGGTAGAGAAAAGTGACCTTGAAGAGTGTAGCATGCTTCTCGTAAGAAAGAAAAGATAGCAGAAATATGCAGTCTTTGCTGCGAGTAATAGAGTTGATGTAGCAGCTTTTGCATATGAAAAGAAAAGATGTTGCTTAGTTTGGAAATGAGAAACTATGAGAACAAGTATAGGCTGACAAGGCAAGCAGAATCACAGAAAGATTGAGTAAAGATGAGGCAAACAACTATGCCTTGGCGTTTGTCAAGGCTTCAGAGAAGCCTATTAAAAGAATTAGTGCAAAGCAGATCTGCCATTTACCTACTATTGAAACCAGAACAAAGAACCAGGCTCCAAACTGAGCTTCTCTTTTCGTGTGTTTAAATGGCATCAAATGTATAAAGCTACAGGTGAGAGAAGGTCACTTCTAGGCATGGAGATCCTATTTCCATATGCTCAGTGAAGTTCGTATTATCAAATCACATACAAAGATAAATAAAGTACTGAAATATATAACCAAGAGCTGCAGTCAACCATCCACTAAAATATTTCCAAGATCTTGATCCGTGCTGCTTATAAAATATATTTATTCAGTGGTTTCTGCTTAGTAATAAGTTAAAATGCACTGTGAACAAATACAGAAATGCTAGAATACTTCATTCTGTCTCAGGAGGGATACAGTCTGAATAATATGGCAAAATGTCACCAAAATTTTCTCTCTTGGGAATGAAAGGATGGAAATTATCAGTTAGTAGTGCATGCCCAAACATTTCTCTGTAACATCTGGAAAGGAAAAGTATTTTCTAGTTAATAATAAAATACTGTCACATTGTCTTTCTAAGTGAGATGAAGTGCTGCCAATTTATGATGCAAGATGCAGAGAACTAAGCAGCTGAATTTCCAGAAATACTAGTTCTGCTGTTTACCAATTACACTCTTCAGAGAACAGAGAATTTTTATTAAACGTGCTGGAGCTGCTAATTAGAATACAAAAGGCCTGGAAATTGGAGAAGAATTAAAACAAGATGGATTTTTTTCTGATGTTCACCGTCAGGATTGTGTTAAGAATAACAGAGGTACTCACAAAATGTAGCAGATAACTCCTATACTCCACATATCTGTTTCATATCCAATAGGTTCATAGTTTATAACTTCTGGAGCCACAAACTCAGGTGTCCCAAAGAGAACTTTCAGAGAACCTGCGTTTTCTGTGAAGAATGGAAGAGAAAACCCATTAACTGCTACAAAAAAACCCCCCAGTTATTCCCAGTAACAACAGTTTTGTCCTTAAATCTGTGATTTTTTAAAAAGATTCTTATCAGAAAAAAATAGAATAATACCTGACCTGCTATTTTGTTAACTGATCTATATGTATATAGCAATGGAGAATTATTTATAAAGCATCCTCAAGCACACAGCAATATACAAGGCACATAATAAGAGGGTTCCTACTGCACAATTTCCACAAGACCTACTCTGAGAAAGGGGAAGAATCTGCTCAGGGATTCTACTGTAAAAAGAAACAGTAGTGACAAAATTATACTAATAAGAAATAACTGGTTTAGTCCAACACATTTTTAATACTAAAAACAGAACAGAAAATCAACACTTGGTTGCATGTCTCAAGTGTCACAAGCTGGTGGTGAAACAAGTAAAGACGCAGATGATGTGCACCTGTCGGATCACTACATTGCCAGTAAAATGGAGTTTAAGGCTGCTCTTAAAACCAGGCTTGCCTACAAGCCTACCTGTGAGCTCCAAAGAAGTGAATCGGGACTGAAAATGCTTAGTCATCAGCTGCCACTCCAAACTTTTATTCACCTGGCCTGTAGTACAGGTGTCCTACATTTGGCTCTGCTGAAACACCATATGGATGCTTCTGAAATGAGCTACAGTGAAGCTACTGCTAGCAATATGAGCTGAAAGAATGAGGTCATGGTTCACATGAACTTACTCTTCATCTTTTTTGTGCTGACCTACCATCATTGCTCTGCTGGAAAATACAGGGATTAAGGCAGAATAACAATCTTTATAGAACCTAGTATTGCCAGTGTGCAGCTATGAGTGATATAACTTCTGGTCATAATGTGAAATGTAAGTCATTTAGATAGAACTTATTAGGCAAATCCATCAGTGGATGGGAAGAAGAAAAGAATAAGCAAGGTCAGGAAGGAAGAAAACTAAGCAATAGATTAGGGATTGGGGGAAAAAAATAAATCCAGTAAAATAAAGTGTATTATGAAAGTCTAAAAATGTCAGGAAAGAAATTGTTTCTGATGTGAAACAGGCTTGGATTTAGATAGAGAAACTCTTGTCCAGTCTAAGCAATCAATGAGATTCATCTATCTTTTGTGCAAGAGTAATCCCAATTAAACACAGTAGAATGAGGAACCATCCCTCTCCCAAAGAGATTAGCATCTAAACAAAACACATATGAATGAGAAGGAAAACAGACATAACAGATCCAAATCATGCTCTTGTTGGTGTTACCACAAGCAGAAATATTTGCAGCTCTATAAGCAAGAGAAACCTCAGACAACAGCAGATCAAAGCTTTGAGAAGACTACAAAAGATGCTCGTTGTCCACACCACTGAATCATAACAGAATACTTTTATTTACCAGAACTTTCTCTAGCAAGTTCTGCAACATAAATGTCGATCCCAATACTGACTCCACACCTACAGTTACCTCCACTGGAAGCTGTTAAGCCATTTCATAAATTGTAATCATACACATTTGAGGTATGCAAATCCCAATCTATCAAATGAAAATTCGAGAACATATGGGGTCAGTAACCTTCCTAATCATTGAACAGCCTGCTTGAGGCAGCTTTTAAGCACTGCCACAGTAATTCACTCACAGTCATGCCAGTTTCCCATTTTAAATGCTATGAAACCCTTTTTTGCTCTGCTCAGGTATGGTGATAGTAAGTTAATTGCAGAAAACTCATTTTCACATGTTAGCTGTGCTTTCAGAGCCCACTCTGTGCAGTGAGTACCCATTTCTAGAGACAGAACACCTGCAAGCAGCCCTGGAAAATCACCTAGATCCCCCCATGCAAGTTCACCCACACCAAGACATGCCTGCCAGATGTCTGACTGTCTCTAAAAAGCACATTCAAAACCTATGCTACAACATCCTCACACTCACCTAACCGGTTTTCCTACCCCAAGAAGTAGGATCTTTGATGTTCAATCTAAACTGGCTTAGCCTAAAACAAGGGCAATGTCTTCTCTACAATGGCAATGAGGAGTGAGAGAGCACTCTTCCAAGCACAAATGGGAAGCCTAAGATCCCATTTTCCCATTTGCCTTCTTTTGAAGGTCAACACCTACACTTTTTCCCAATTGTCCTTATGAAAAATTACTGAAATCTTTTGCAAAGAATCAACTTTCTAAAAGCTTCATCGTGATCATCTAAATCTCAGGCTCAGATTTTCACATCCAAGTTTGGAGGCTTTTCTGTGCACTGTGTAAACTACCATGAGCCACTGTGTATGCAAAAGGCTGGTGTATGAAATGTGCTGCACATAGGTCAGAGAAATGATTTTGAAAATGTGGCATTTAAGTGCAAACATACAGTGTGAAACAACTGATACAGCATTTTCTGTGTATGAAAGAAAAAAAAGCAAAGGAGAAGACTTTTTCTATGAAATAGTATGTCAAATCTTTACACAGATGTTTACAAGCCTAGTACACAAGTAGGATCTATGTTTGGATATCCCTTAGTTCAGATAGAAAGCTGACAAGCTGGCTGGAAACTGTTGCCAACACTGTGTATAATCAACTGACTAAAAGGGGGGGGGGGGGAAGAGCTTTATAGTACTCAAAAATCATTCTCTTTTCTCCTCAAGAAGTTTATCTTAAACAATTTTCTACATGAGTTCCTCAGCACACCAAAAAAGGTCAGGAAACTATCCCACTGTAGCTTTGGTATTTCCTGACAGTGTAAGAGAACTAATTAGTTTCAGAAGATGACTGCAGAAGGAGCTGACCCTAATTTCTTTAAAACTGATCAAAATGCTTAATGTCTAGAGACGTTAGTTTGCACCAGTTACAAAAGTTAAATCTCAGAAGCTGAAGTGCAAAATTAAGCCCCTGTTCCCTTCAGCAGTCCTTGGTTGAGCGGTTTCTGCTCAGTTGGGGTCACATCTATATAGTGTGAGGGCTCCAATCCCACATCTGTCAAAGCCAAAGTGAATTTGACATCCTATTTCAAAATCAGAAGGCTTGAAGGAACATAAATGGAAGAACTTGTGTCAGCGCACTCCATAAGTCAACTGACAAGAAGAGGGCACTTAGCAAGAAGTGGGGTTAGCAATTTTTGTAAGTAAATGAAAAAGTAAAAAAAGTCTTATACTTTTGGAAAACATCTCAAACAAAATGCTATGAATATTTTTGTGATTAACACACTGGTTTTGCTTTATGAGCATGGGAGGGGAGGGCATATTCTCTTCTTTGAGAAATGCCATATGCCCCGAGTTACCCAGAGCAGCAGGCTGGTGAAAGAAACAGTAAATTCCTATAAAGTAACTTTGCAAGATTAAGCAACACATTAAGCAAATGAATGTAGGGTATTGTAAAATCAAGATCATCAGCAGCCTCTGTAGCTCTCATTCTTCCACGTAAGAAAAGCTATATATAGGTTAGGGAGGTACTACACATGGTCTGACTGCAGCAGCTCCCAAGCTACTGTCAGCAATGCCACAAGATTAACAGAATAATGGAAAAGCTGATGGATAAACAGGCTACTGAAAATAAGATCTTTTGCTAAATGTGGGCTTAACTGTGGTTTGAAGTTAAAAAGGTAGCTGAAAAATTTTTCTACAGAAAGACCATTCTATGGCTACATTGTATCTCGTTGATGAAACTCTCTTAGTTTAGCAGCAAATGGAGATGGTTTTCAGTCAGGCAGCTGGGATGTCATGGGATGACACCTATGGTAACAAAAGCTGCAGTACTGGGACTTACTCCATAGCTCCTCTGTTTCCTCAGTAGACCAAAACCCAGTTCATCTTCCCAGAAAACAATTGACTTCATACTGATGAAGGAACATAAATGGCAGCAATCTCTTTTTTTAATGAGTGAAATGAGTTCACAATGTCCGTGTGACCGAGATTTATGCAGTATCCATCTGGAGCTGAATGTCATTTAAAAAGCAGATTTCCTTTCTCCTGCTCATTCAACATATTGTTCTCAGTTTGTTTTAGTAAAATATACTCTTGGATATGCAGTAGTCTGCTATTTAAATGTCCAAAGAAGTAGGATGAGCAGCATGTAGGCAGATAACAAAACCAAGCAGGCTGTAATTCCAAACTGCAATTCCAATGTTCTTTAAAAAAAAAATTAAAATAATTGGTCTACTTTTCTATAAGGATTAAATGTAATTGTATTTTAAAAGGGAAGACAAAAGATTACAACTGAAAATTTAGCTCTGCAACCCTTCATGTAGAGAGCAGCAATTCATATGAGTTGTCCCAACTAACTTGTGGCAGAAAAGCCACAAGCCTCAGTATATCAGGTTCATAAAGCATTATAGCTCCTTTCAATTATTGGAATAATTTTTTTTTTCTCTTGTGAAAAAGAGATCAGTGTGTGGTGTTGGTGTTGTGTAACACTAACAAACAAAACTAGAGGGCTGCTTTTTAGAGATGAATTAATACTGATCAATGTGAAGACAAGAACCCTCCAAGGTCTTTGGCTTTTAAATTGCAGAGCATGTTGGAAAGCTTAGTCAAAATTGAACAATAGAAGGAAGCTAAAAAACTTCTTAGGAAGAGGAGGAGCTTGTCACATGGAACTTGCCCCTGCTTGCTCCCCTCCCCCTGACCCCAATCCCAATGCATTATTTTTCAGTAGTGCCATTTTATTAATCATTTTTAGCATGACCAAAACACAGCTTTTTATAGAATTCCTCCATTGTATAACTTGTATGAAACTATACTGCCCTGTAGGATAAGAAATGATAAAATTAATGGGGAAATGTAAATGGAATGTAATTATCCATATCTGAAAGGCCATATCAATACCTGAGCGTCACCTTAACTTCTGCTGTTACAAAAATTTTGAGTATTAATAATATTCATGAAGGTCAAGGTGTTTTTTGTTGGTTTTGTTTTTTTTTTTTTTTTTTAAATACAGTTAGAGAGTTAGCATTTATGGAATCCTTTAGCAAATGTGATATTTGTTAACGTTACTACTATTGTGTATTTCACCTTGTAATCCACAGGGATACCCTAGCCACAGAAACAGGTAGATTGTATGCACTTCACTGTAAATGTCTCTTGAAGATGAAGTGCCTCAATCTCACTCCTGAATGTCTTGGTTTTCTATTTTTTTCCCCCCAAACCAGAACTATTTATAAGAAACATGTCTATTTACTCCTTACACGTGAAAGAATGTAATAGTAAGAATTACTGCTTGTCCTGCCCTTTCCCCCACATCATACTGAAATAGGCAGAAAAGTCATTACCTAATCTTCTTGCAAGTCCAAAGTCAATGAGTTTGATACTTGTACCAGTTTTGTTGACACACATAATATTTTCTGGCTTCAAATCCAAGTGGACAATACCCTGCTTATGGATGTACTGAACTCCTTCTGAAATCTGCTTCATATATTTAATGCACTCTCTCTCTGTCAGTTCAAAGTCTTCATCTATGATTCGTTCGAAGAGCTCTCCTCCAGAAACCCTACAAAAAGACCAAATAAAAAGAGGATTTCTGTAACATTTTCATATTGGGAGTAATCAAACCATTTCCTTTATGAAAATGCAGATGGTTGAAGATCATAATAATCACTTCAAGATGCAATCTGTGTTTTGTACGGACACTTTGCACAGATGCAAGGATCACATCAGAAGAGTCACTGCTTGTGTGTGGCATAAATCAATATATTTTTTCTATTCTCAATCTCTTTACCAGGTTAGGACTGGCAGTAGGGATGTAGCTGGGTTTACATCTTGCCCTTAGGTTTCAGTCACCTGCAGCTGGCAGGAAAGCGTGTGTGCCATGCGACTGCCACCCCACTGACATGTTTGTAACACTACTGCAGGCTCTGAGCTCATGTTTCTCACTCCTTCCTTCTTCCCAATGCTCCACAGGTGCAGATAACATAATTTAGAAATAAAGAAAACTAAAATACATGAGATGGGGCCCAGGAAAAGAGGACAAAACTTCTAGTAGATAAGTGAAAATCTGGGAAGACGAGAGACAGAGTGACAAAGAAAGGCTGAAGAAGAAAGAATTCAAATGATATGTTTAATTGGAATGCAAAGCTCAAGGGGTAAATTACTGAGCTCAGAGGGAATTTCCTTAGCTATGACAAGACAAGGATATAACCCACAACTCTTCCTGTGCTGGTATTTTTAGCTGAGGCATTATCACGCTCCTTGTAGGTCAGTTCCATATTTATGCTTATTTAAGAAGAGGTGGTCACCACGAACTAAAATCATAACCTAATTAGATTGGTTAACAAAACTACTTTAAATCTCATCCACTTTTCTGTATTTTTGAGAAGTAACCTCCCTTTGTTGTCAGGGGGAACTAACCAAGT
The DNA here is from genome assembly GCA_013399055.1 of Ramphastos sulfuratus. Lineage (NCBI taxonomy): Eukaryota > Metazoa > Chordata > Aves > Piciformes > Ramphastidae > Ramphastos > Ramphastos sulfuratus. Next base: position 376,321 of record WBNM01031618.1, on the reverse strand, counting down.
GTAAAGCCACACGCTATTCAAAACTCTTTGTACATTTCCTTGTTTTCCATTAGCTCTGCCAGCTCCCAGTCCAAACTAAGTAGGGCTCCCTTTCCTTACCACCATCAGTTTGCTCAACTGCTGAATCTAAAAATAAAAACACGTCTTGCACATAAGCTGCAAGGTTCTATAATGGCAATACATTACATCCCTGAAATGTGCTAGTGCAGCAGTAGCTTGCAATGTATCATCTCTTTTTCTTCCAATAATTTGTATCTTACTCAGCACCTCCAGCCAGCTGAAAAACTGCTGCTGCTTGTGCAGACAGCACATGGAGTAAATGCAGCAGCAGAACAGTGACTGATGTAACTTTTGGGGAAAAAACATCAGCATAGATCAGGATTTCATTTTCTTTCCAGCTGCTACTGCCACAAGTATGAGATTCACACAAAGCAGGTGCTGTATGGATGATGTAAACATTGGCCATGTTGGTCATTACTGTTTTTGAAGTCTGGCCATTACTTTCTATCCCATGCTGTGCAGATTCTTTTCTTATAATGAATCCCGATGCAGGAACATGTCCAGACCCACCCTCCCACCCTTTTTTTCCCCCCCTCTCCTCTAATTAAATACCCACTATCTTTAAACAGAAAGCTCCCCAAATCCCAGCCCCATGAGATGCTTAATAACACTGCTTGTGCAATGCTTTTCTGCTGCTTCCCATCATGGTGTGGCAAAGTAGCTTAACCCAAACAGTTTCTGGGAGGTAAAAAATAAGTGTTGCTATCTTACTCAGCAAGAACAAATGGCAAGATAGGCCATCTTCAAATCCAGTTTTACTTAATTGTATAGATTTAGATGAAGAGTCCAATGACTTTCAAGTAAAAGAGAAATTTTCTTCTTCAACTGTTACACCTTGGCCATCAGGGAAAACGTGTTTATTGACATTAGATGCAGATGAATTAATATTAATTTTTTTGGGAGGGGGTTGTGCAAAACAGTCAGTGTAGCAAATCTTTCTGCATCTACTAATCTAGATTTAAAATATTCACTGTGTTCACCCCTGGGGATTTTTTTAGACAGCACTCTCTTAATACAAATAATTTTTTTGCAATCAGAGTATTTATGTTGTTGCAGGAAAAAACACATCAGACTAATCCTTTAAGTCTCACAGAAATATAAAAAGTGGGTATAGCACTTGATGAAAGCTAAAGTGTTCCAGATAACTCTCAGGTATTATAAATTTGGCTGTGTGAATTTTTCGTGGAAATGCAGCTATGTTGTTAGAATGCAGGGTAGATGTTTGCTTTCTCAAGCATATCTTTCTCTCCTTGTATCTGTTGTGCAGCAGCATTCAATTCTCTGCAGCAGATAACTGAGCGGTGTTTTGGTGAAAGTTGACACAAGTTTCTTCAATACGTTTTCAGAATTGCCTAAAGAAAACTCTTTTTTTTATTTCCTTAAACACATCTTTTATTCTAAGTGCAATCTCAAATTGCAGCTAGCTATTTTGTCTCTCCTCCCAAGTTGGCAATAAGAGTGAGCTGTAGAAATACACCACATGTACTTGATTAAAACCTGAACAAACTAAACAATAAAGACTGTAAGACATTTTCACTGATTTTCACTGCAGATTACCCTACACAGGTTAAACAAGTTGGATAAATTATTGGAAAAACCTTGCAAGATGTGAAAACCACTCAGGCCCTTCAGATCTTGAAGCTTTGGACAGTCACATGTCTGGGCAAGTTGCTACTTTTGTAAGGAAAATTATTTTCAGCATTGTTAGAGTGAGCTGCTTTATACTTACATTTCCAGGACCATAACGATGTTGGCTTTTTCTTCAAAGGCATCTACACACTGGACAAGTTTTGGGTGATGTAGACAGTTCATGATGCTGATTTCATCCCTTATGTTTTCTTTTTCCTTAGCAGAATATGCTTTGAAAAATTTTCCTGCCCAAACTTTTCCAGTCTTCTTTTCAACAAGCCTAAAGACTTGTCCAAATTTGCCCCTGAAAATATATAACTATTTCCATAAAACACTTTTGCAATGTATGGAGCACCATAAATAGCAACATTTTATGAATTATTCCTGTGCAGCCTCTCAATACCGAAACAAAAATGTCTTAGTATCAACCACTGTTCTGTAATAGAGTTTTTTTTGCAGAGTAATCTGCAAGAATTATGCATGAACACTACATTTAGAGATACCCCACTAGTCCAATTAGCAAGTTTTCTATGAGAAAATGAACTACTACCACGATCTAATTCACATGCCTCAAGTTTTCCTGTACACAGTTTTGTACAGGCTGTACACCTCTGAAAGGGCAGCAGACAGGAGACATCTCAGGTATAGGATATAGGTAAAATCACTCTGAATGCTAGGAGGATGCTTCAGTACTATTATTTCACATTGGTGCATATGTACAATTCTACCTCCACAACACACATAAGATTTGCTAATGGCAGTGTACAGGATTCCCCCTGGCCTTCAGCACCACCAGCAGCACAAATCACTGAAAGATTATCGTGGCATGCAATTCACATAACCACGGGTTTGAGCACTGAGAAACACAGCCAGGCTAATCACTGACCTTCACTGAGCAATACTATTAATGCTCTTGGGATTATGACCGCTGTCAACAGAGATTCTAGCCCGTGGGCAGGATAATCTTATTACCACTAATGGATATAATGGAAATGCAAGTACACAATGTGTACCTTTTTTTTTCAGCTAGCTTTTAGAACACTGCACAATGAACAAGTCCTCTAGCTTTATTCATTTGTGGGCTCTATTTTCCTTGCCAGAAATGCATGTAGTGCATATCTAAAATTATCAATTAGTAGGAATAAAAGATTTTTATGGATTGGAGGCAAACATATGTTAAAAATCTATTTTTACTGCAACAGAGGAGCCCAGCTGGAATGTTAAAAGCACAAGACACTGTCAAGGAATGAATGCACATGATCTTTATAACTGACTTATAGCCTTGAAAAAATCTGTCTTCTAAAGCACAATATAGTACTTACGATCCCAATCTTTCTTCAATATTATAGACATCAGAAACTTTTTGTTCAGTGTTGATAGTCACCGTCCGATACTCGACCTCAGTTTCTTTCCCTTCTACAAATAAATGTTAAGGATTGTGATTAAAACCTCCATAAAACATGAATTAAACCTGCAGATTTGCATTTATGCTGATTTAAATATGAACTTCTTACCATCGTCGGATAGCTCCGCTTCATCCTCTTTAGGTTCTATGATGGGAATAAAATGACACGAATAACTCGTTACACGGGATAACACAAAATAAAGTACTCAAATTATTCACAGTAACACAGGCAACTGGTAATAGCAGTCAGGGAGTTTGTGCATTTACTTCATAATTCAAACCTCTTCACTGCTTCTGTGTGTGTATGACTACACAATCACAATCTGGTCACCATTTCTTAATAAATCAAGTCCATGTGTTTTACAGTACTTGTCTATTCTACCTGCCTACTAGAAACATCAGCATACTAAATCAAAGTCATCCAATAAATACCTTTAGGAGTGCCTTAGTGAAATAGAAAAATAAATTAAAAATATTGAAATCAGTAACAACATTTCTGGTTGTTAAAAAAACATGAAAAAAACATGAAAAAAACATCCTGCAAAGCATCCAGACAATTTTTTTTCAGACTTGACTAGAAAACTTGGACAGCATGCACTTTACTGAGTATGGCTTAATTTTGGAATCATCGAGGTCCAAAGAGACCCTCAGTTCTGCATATTCAAAGGCAGGCACAGATGTTGACAAGCCCAGTGACACAAGACAGAGTAAAAGCTGGCCTGAGCACCTTGAGGTTAGTTTTCAGTTTCTTGTGCGTGAACTGTCAGTAGCACAGATTTGTATGTTGGTCTCTGTGCTGCCTGCAGGTGTGAGGGGAAAGGTGGAATATTGTTATATATTCCTGATACTGCTTGGGCTTGCTCCTAAGACCCGTGGCTATGACTCTTAATTTGAGAAACTGCAAAGGCAGTTGCACAGTGACCTGTACAGTTCTCCCTTTAGCTGCTGAAGCTGCACTTTGCTGCTGCAGAGTGCAAGGCTAACCAAGTGATTTATCCCCACTGTGTCATCAGTTTTATGGTATGAAACCTTAATGAAGTACTCTGGACACTGTTAGATGCTTTAGAGTGAGATGCAGCACATGAGAAGAATAAAAAGGGTCTGATGAATGGGCATCAGCTTTTCACATCCAACACATAATGCTGGATCTATATTCTGGTAGCAAAGTCAATCAAGTAGGTACAATCTGTAACTAAAGCACTCTCTCTTCTGAGTTTGCAACCCCTGTATGTCTCAGCACAGGCTAGTTGGTTTGCAGCAATTTACCAGAAGAGCAGGGAGGGAAGAGAGCCCTCCCTACTCATGGGTAGCTGTCCTCAGATCTTCCTTAGCTAGAAACCACACTTGCAGAGCACATCACATTTTCCTCCCCTTTTAAGGGCTGCATAAGGGAGCTGATCCCAACCACTCTGCCAGTAGTCAGTGTCTGCCAAATACTTATTAGACAAAGAAGTCAGTTCTCAGTTCTGCAATACTGAACTGCATTGAACTGCATTCTCTGTATTGAGACCATGAACTAGAAAAAATTGGTACACCAGTGAACCCTAAATTAGATAAATGGAATATATATGAGCTTGGTAAGTGCTATGTAGCTGTGCTAAAATCTTTCTCATAAATGAGTCAATGGTACCAAATTTTCCTCAAACATGTCAATGCCTACTTTAATCTGTTTCGATTTACAACCTGATTTTAGTAGCTGTTTTCTTTAAATGCACAGTGAAAATGTAGCCATGCCTTTCTTCACTAAGCTTATACTGAAACTGCAAAGAACCTCAGCATGAAAATCAGTAATGAGTTTTTCTGTCACCAGTGGAAAATCCCTAGCTACTTGTAAAGTCTTCACATAGATGGCAGCAGAAAGTCCTGACTTTGAGAGGTGCTGAAGGCATGCTTTTCCCACTGCCTCCAATTACAGCACTGGTATGTTCACAAACTTGAAAAATAATGCTTTATATGACTTGTCCTTTCTCCACACTAGCTGCAGAACCAAGAGTTGAATTCAAGAAGCCCTGGCACTGAGAGCACCAAGACAACCCACCCACATATTTTTTTCACTCAGATTTTTTTTTTTAGTTGGTTTTCTTATGTATCACAATGATTCATACACTTTATATTCCTTTTGTATTACATCTGTGTAAGAAAACTCTCAGTCTTAAAAATAGCTTCTTTGCCTTGGTCCAGTACAAATAGTGCTTGCTCTAAGAAACACAAATTTGTAGAAAACTCAGATTCCCAACTCTAGAAGGTGCTTGTCCTGCAACTAAAGAAAGAGGGCATTCAAATACAGGCAATTATTACGAAGAGAAGACCCAATACTATCTAGCTTGCTTTCACTTCTATTGCTGCTCTTAATGTTATTTCCCCCACTTTGGAGGGAAGATGCATCTTGATTTAGATCAGGTTGTAAATCTTTAAAATAGCGAAAAGCAATTTCTCAGAATGCATCCAGTTCAGCACTTGAAGAGAAAGAGGATTTATTTTTCTTTGGAAATGGCTGTTGAGAGGCTTACACAGTCGTGTGATGCTACAACACTTTCCTATAATTTTTGTCTTGTTGTAGCCATAAGAGATAGCATTGGAGGGACTATGTGAGACACTTAAAACTCCAAGGATCTGCATACATAAATAAGAAGGTAGAGATACAACAAACCATTCACTCCTCAAAGATAGGAAAAAAGACAAAACACATTATTTCTGATCTGGGCTTTTCAGTCCAGTACCTTGTGTAGATGTGCACAAAATATTCATTCAATATCTGTGTTTTAAAAATAATGCTGATGTTTGTGTGTGTGTTTAGAACTTTGGTACCAGTTTCTGAATAATTTCTAAAATGTTCTTGCTCTTCCCACTAGTCCTTTGAGAAGCAACGAATAAGATCTTAAGCAAATAACAAATACTGAAAAGATTTTTTTTCCATATGTGCAACTGTAAAAAAGAAATCCTAAAAAAATATTTTTATCACCAAAAACACTGCAAAACCAATCTACTCAATGCGATAGTCTTGAATTCCATGGTTGGTGTACTAGGGGTTGCAGGACTGAGGTGCTCTACCATCCTAGGATTTGAAGCATGAGAATATCACTAGGTATGAGAGGCTAATTCAGTTTCTGTTGTATACTCAATGCTTGGCAAGCAGGTTTTTGTTTTTAAAGCAAATTTGTGATAACTTTTATGGCTTATTTTCCCACAGTGTGTCCACTATAAACTGTAATGAATCCATCAGTGTGTTCCAATCTTACCATTCTATGATTCTACGACAAGTAAGTCACCAAACATGATTTTGCACCTAGGTACTGTCTGAATGTGTCACATGTGAAAGGTTTCATCTCCCATTGCCTCTGCACTGAGCTGCAGAAGTCTGTCAGCTAGCAGGCACACAGTAAGCCAGAGGCTGAATTATTGGTTGTCCTCCCAAGGCAGCATTTTGGGATGCTTGAAGCCAAGTTTCCACACCGGATGCATACAAAACATGTGCTCAGCCACCCAGGCTGCAAAGGGACTTCAGCACGCTTATAGCCAGCATAAGCATTCATTGCACAGAGGCACATGGGAAGGAGTGTTCACAGCTGCCTGACTCTGCTGGGGAACTGTTAAGATATTGTTTAATTGAATTTATTTATTTTTTTCCCTCTTAAAAACTGACCTTCTTGTTTCTCTCCAACTTTGACCAGATCGGATTCTTGACTGGGCTCGCTGATGCCATAGACGTTAGCAGCTCGCACACGGAATTTGTACTCGCGGTCAGCCTGCAGGTCCTGCACGTTGAAAGAGGTGCTGCGGCACGTGGTGAGATCTGTCCATTTGTTATCCACTGAGTTCCAGATCTCCACAGTGTAGGACTGCACTGCACTTCCACCATCGTAAGAGGAGCCATACCATGAGAGAGTGAGGGAGGAACTCCGTATGTCTGATGCACAAGGTGTTCCAGCAGGTGGGTCTGGTTTATCTGTAAAAACATATGTCAAGAGTATTAGCTGAAATCCTGAGGGTAAGAGGTAGAACTTCCATTAGGTTATTCCTGGCCCTAGCTAACAGCCTTTTTCTTTTCATGCCATTAGTCTGCTTCAGGGGTTCCTTCAGGGAGAAGGAACAACTGCAGCACGGTCAGACATACCTGAATTAGCTAACACAGATGCCAATCCCACATGGGCTTCACCATAGGTTATTCAGTTCCCTGGGCATCTTGCTAAGCCATGCTGAAGCCTAATGCCCTTCACAGCTATTATAGAAACAATGAAGACTAAAACCAGTTACCTCCAAGTACTGAAATAAAATCTCTCATGATAATGCAAACTGCTCCTTGGTGAAATTTCTTAGAGGTTTACCCCTGTAGCAGGTACTATAGTTGTGATGCTCATTCTCCAGTTCCCTTCATCTGCCTCCATACTTCAGGGCCGCTACTAAGCTTTCAGTCTCAGAATGTGCCAACTACATCTAGGTAGTTTCCAACTGCAAATAGGTAGTAGAGATACTAAAACCCAGCTTGTTGGCACAGAAACAGATCCTGAAGGTTGACAACTTTTTCTGCTAACAATTTAGTGAATAGCTTCACCTGTGTGCAGTTTTTGGTAATCTAATGCATTTTTTGATAAAAAAGAATTCAGACTGCATAAATTAAAAATCAGGATTTTTTACATCTCATGTGCATTTTAGAAATTGCTGGGTAGATGGAAGATAGAAACCTCTAAATGTTTTTTCCTCAGTCAAAGACTTGTTTCTGCAGTCCTTATTTGCATGAATAGAAGCAATATCACCAGAACCTGGTGTGCAAATGAGCAGCCAACTATGCAAACATCTGGTACAATACAAAAACCTTGCAATTATGTGACTTTTTCAAAATGAAGGTTAATGATTACAGAAAAATGTTGACTTAAAAAAACCCAACCGATTAAGAGAATAATTATGGAGGTTAAACACTTTGAAAGACTTTAAAGGGCTTAAATTTCTTCCTTGGGAATATTGCTCTCAGAAGTAATTTAGCAAAACCTACAAAATAATGATGATGTTGATCTGGATGAACTAGTAGACAAAGGCTGAATGAGAAATCAAAGGATGGGATAAAATGACAGGAAATGAAAAGAAAAAGATAGTAAGCATGAGATGCTGCAAACAGTGGTTACGGTGTACATGAACTGATAAAATCCTGTCCCATTTTGCTGGTTAAAACTGCTGAAGGACATTACCACATTCTCCCTTAAGAAAGACAGAGCTGGCAAAATAGCCAAAAAATACAGTAACTTTTTCAACAACAAAAACATCCAAATGCTGGGGAAAACTGTTGTGGACTTTGATCAAAGCCTTTCTGTGGCACGCTATACCAGTTATCCCTCTATACTCAAATTATTGTTCCTAGGAAAATCGCTGAGCAGAAAGAAATAGCCACAGTTTGTCACATACATGCCTTTAGTTCTTGGACAGATGGACCTCTCCTCAGAGTGCTGCGGTTTTACCCACAGAGAAAGAAAATGGGATAGTCTCATTTGATTGAGACAGTGAAATATCAGTTTACTACTTGGAAGACTGAAAGTTCCATTGACCAATGATTCCCCTGAAAAAACTTTTGTAATTCTTTTTAGTTCAGTTGCAATGGAAAAATCCACCTCCTTCCACGATTTAAACATATTAACATATATATATATATATATATAAATATAAATAGAACTTGTTAAGTATGAGGGAAAAGACTGGGAGGGAGGAAGGGAGATGGACACCAAGGGTGTGCTACTGCATTCCGCGTGAGAATACCCAGGCAGATGAAAGAAAGACTGCCAGATATAGGTTATCTTTATTTTGGCAACACTTAAAACATCATTCCACTAGGAGTCATCATCATACAGTACATATCTTGTCAAACACAAATATCAGAGACCAGATGTCCTTAACTTCTGGAATGACTTATTATTCTGCTTAGTTGTCACATTTTAGTCACCTCATTTTCTGACAGAGTAAAAAGGACTATTAACCAGCATGAATTTATAGTATAGATATAATGAACTGATTCACAGAGAAGTTAAGTGATTTTTCCAAGATTAGAATGATGGTAGCAACAATGAGAGCTGGATTTGTTCTCCTGCTACCTAGACAGCAGCATCTCTCTTCCCTATCCTAGTCCTGCCTCAGCTTCCTTGGAGCTGCAAGAAGTGAGAATTCAATGCTCACACATTCACAACATTAGAACCACTGTACAGCAACCACGAGAGAGATGGCTGCATGGCACATATGGATTTGTGATGCTGTGATACTGTGTGATTGTGTGATTTTAGTCAAGCAGCAGCAATAGCCATCTTCATTTCACTACTATTTATAATCCACGCAGACCTTGTAAGGAATGATGCTGTCTCTATCCTCTATAAATCTGTACATAACTCTGTGTCTTGTTTTTCTCCCATATAGCCATCATTACATGACCTCAAGATGCAGGTAGAAGCACCTGGGTAAGTAACAGCTGGCTTATTTTAAATCCAAACAGAACAGAGCAATTGCTGATAGCAGGAGGAAAATACTTTGAAGAAAAAGCTAAGCCAGTAGTCTATCACCTTACAGTGGCACCTGTTCAAGTTTGCCAGAGTAGAGTATATTCCCTGATATCTGCTATGTGCACAGCTACATCTGGATGGTTTGTGTTTTTCGTTTGTTTCTTTCTTTTTTTTTTTTTTTTTAATAAAGTGTTAGCTGGTTCTACTGCTCTGCATGGAATTTTATGTTAAAGGAGGAAAGAATGCATACACTTCAGTCCTGCAGAGCACAACAGCCTACTTCCTGTGCAGCACACAAAGATGTGGTCTCCCTTTGCTGACTTTCAATACACTTCTGTTTCCAAATGAAAGTCTTGAGCATGATTTATCAGTTGCCTAGGGCACAGTTACCTTAGTGACCTCACTTTCCATAACTCACCTAGATAACTGCAATCCATCTGTCCAGCATAGTTTACAGAAGCAAGGCCTAGGTATGCGAGCACTGGAGAGAAAAAAGTTCATGGCCAGCAGGACATCAATTGTAGAGGGAATGCTGCATGGCTTTAGTCTTGTATCTGCCAGCCTTGGTAAGATTTCTACTTTCCTAATAAATTTTTTCCCGGTAGGCAAGGATGAAAACCTGCAACCCTAGCTGGAGTCTTTTGAGGCACAAAGACGCACGTTTTTGTTTGAAGTCTACTATGCGCTGCTCTGCTTGCAGATCTGCACAATGTATAAATACTGGGGTAGTAGCTGCTTTAAGATATCATAAACAAGAATGAAAGCCTAATCTTTTTATTAATATGACAGATGTATATGTACCATTTTACCATGCTTAAGAAGTATTTCACATTAGACTGGATGGTGTTCTACAGCTCTGCACATTCAGAGAATTTCCAGATGGTCTCTCCATGTGTCTGTTTTCTTTCTCAATACTTTATTCTACAGGGATTTTAAAGGTCACTCTTTATTCATCTGTTTGTATTGAAAGCTAGGATATTTCGCCAAAATACATTCCCTTCTGGAGTATGAAATCTCTATCATCTCAATTAACTGCTTCTAATAAAGATATCCAGTGGGTTAAGGATGAGTGTGGGAGTCAAGCACAATTCTCTATTATGTCCTTCTCTTTTAGTGTTTAGTATACCAATAATGTCTTGGAGTGGCCAATCTTTAACATTTCATCTGCCTGTCACACACACTCTTTTACACATGCAAGCATACTTTGTACTAAGGTTTATATTGTGAGGGCTTTACGTAGGCTTCATTGGACCACAGTTTTGTTCTTCCTATTCTGGACCAAACCATAGCCACAAGTCAACACCTGAAGGGACTGCATCCAAACCCACACTGCTCCTTGTGAACATTTCCATAGAAGAAGCAAAAAAATACCAAGCTCTAACTTCAGTTTCACTATTATATGCAAGAAAATAAACCACATATGTATTCTTCAACATGAGGTGTTTTGGCTATCTGAAAGTAGGGGTACTCCAGTCTCAGCTAACTTACAGCATGCATGTACCACCGAAATCAAGACTTAGCTATGCTTTATGATCATGGTCAGATTGGCTGTATCCACATAGTCCTGAGGAACTTGGTCAGAATCTTGCAAACTCCACCTCCTTTGTAGTACTTAGTCCTTACACCTCTGTTACTGGGACACATGATCACATCATTTGCCTAATATATAACTGCAGAGGAAAACAAAATAGTTGGAAGTTGGACAGTTAGACGTTAAGGAGGACAAAGCTCCCTAAGTAATCTCTTTAGAAATATCACTAGAGTTGCCCCAAGCTGGCTTCCAAAACCTTGTGGCAGGCAAAGGAGATGGCCAAGTGGCTAATTTGGCCTCAAGCATGCCTTGGGGACTGCTCTGCACTGCATGCAACAGAGAGGTTGCATAAAGTCACTGACAGCAGTGACAAAAACAGTATCTCCTAGGTGCTATGCACCATACATAGGGGATTAAGAAGGGAGTGGAAGTGCTGTGTAGGAGGGCTCTGCTGCTTTCCTCCCATTAAGTGCTCCAGCAAACTAGGCATAGATTAAAGAAAACCTGCTTCCCAACAAAAGGAGATCACTATGTCAGAGCAAAGAGAGCAGATTCCAGTTTATTTTTTGTGGCATGCATTCCTTAGGGCAGATGGTAAGGTCACAAGCTGGTCTCATGTGAAATGTGGAAGCCACATTTAAGACCATACCAGGACTGAAACCACACTTCTTATTTACTCCAAATTGAATTCAGCTGCACTCCTTCCTTACAGTCTCAGCAGTACTTTGGTAAACAGGTTTTGATATACAGCCTGAAGTAACCTTTAATTAATTTGTATTTGTACACTCTGAGAAGCATGAAGCATAAGCATGTTCAGCCTTTAAATCATTGCTATTTATGAGACCAATCTGACTTGAGGTCTTTGCCTTTTTTTCCATAGCATGTAACCCAAAAGTCCTCCTGATAAGGCAAGAGACTTTCTCTCTTTCTGCATAGGTGGCAAATCCACAGCTCATACAGAACACCCACATAACATGAAACTGCACTATCCAGGTCTCTGCCTTCTCCACATGGATCAGTTTACAGAGTCCACAGAACACAAGCACCATTGCAGGAGACCAAAAAAGGCAGCAAACTCCTTATCTAACTTTGAGTGCAGGGAAATGGAAATTGTTCTGCTACTTGATGTGAGGGTCAGGCTGAGCCAAAGCAAGGCAATAGGGCTTGCTGCACATTAAGAGCTTGAAGGGCTCTGGTGCACTCTTAACCAGCAGTGCTGTCCCAGCAGAAAACCTCTGAAAACTGAGAACAGTATAATCACAGCCTCTGAAAAAAAGGTTTTTGTGTGTTGTTTTGTTGTTGTTGTTGTTGTTGTTTTTAGCAGAGACAGTACTGAAGCAATGTATCTGGAGTAATTTTCTCTATCTGTTCTCAAAATTGATTTGGTTTCTTTCTGAGTCCAATTATTATATTGTTGTATAATACTATTGTTAGCTATTGTGATATTTGTCTGCCAGATAAAGAACAGACAGAAAGAAACAATTTAATTCCATTCCACAAGATGTTTAGTCAGAGAAGGTATTTAATGTGCTGCAAAAGCCAGTTGAACACTGTCCATGCCGACAGCACTGGCAAAGGCTTTGTTTGAAATTCATCAGGAGGAGAAAAGCGAAACCATAAAAGGTTATAACTGAACTTGGCATTATTGCTGACAGGGCTTGGGGTCATGGCAGCTTTCTCTGCTTTGCTCAGAAAACTATGCCCTGCGTTTCTTTTTTCCATGGGAGAGGAGTGCTAGAAGTAGAGATGGTATTCTTTAGCACCCTGTAACAACCATTAACACCCTTCTTTGGGTACCATAGGTTTAGGATAAAATTAAGCTAGAAAAGAATGCCTGTGTTCTGCTACAAAACAACACAAGAGATGTTGACTCAAACAGAAATTATCTCCTAATGAAACAACTTCCCCAGCAGAGGTGAGGACTAAATGGACAAGGTTAGTTAGGTCAGGGGACCAGAGTCTGAAATTCACATCTCCCCTGTAATACACACTGCAGACTGCTGCTAGCCTCTTTGAAGTGTGACACACCATATTGCTTCAGACAATTCTGACACAAAGCTAAGCTATCCTGCTCTGGCAGGGGGGTTGGACTAGATGATCGTTTGAGGTCCCTTCCAGCCCCTGACATTCTGTGATTCTGTGATTCTGTTTAAAAACTGCCCTTTTGAGACCTGTGGATTAAGTAGCTCACAAATACTGGAGGCCAAAAGCACCACTTCAGGCTGTTGTTCCCACTTTGCCAGTTCGGGTGACTGAGGCATGAAAGAGTAGAATGACCTTGCCCAAGGGCACTCAGGAGAATGGAGCTGGGAATGAAACCAGAGCTCACAACTCCCACGCAAATGCCCTCAGCACAAGAACATCTCCTTCTGCCGCAAGCCTAATGGAACAAACATATAATGCATTCTCAGGAGCCCTTTTTCTAAGCCATCTGCTCCTGTGCTCGAGTCAACCAGCTATTCGGATTACTTATGTGCTACAGGTTAGGCATCTGGTTTGGTAGTTGTTTAAATTGGAGCTCTGATACCTGATCAATGAGAGTCAGAATAAATGTTAGGACTTTCCCCAGTGAGACTATCAGCAGATTCCATCAGGGTGAGTCCCAGGAACCCCATTTTCACGGGGTTCATAATTTCTTGTTAACTAGGGCATTCCTAGCATTTAACAGTATAAAATACAGGAATTGTGTTGTGAGAGGTACTGTGATGGTATTTTCTTCATCAGAAGAAAAGTGAAGAAAAAGTAGCTAAGCAGAGAGTTCTACTGGGATTTCTTAGAACAGAAATGATGTTGAAATTAGATGTCCCTTCAAGGATTAAATCTGGATCAATGTACCAGCACTAATGCATAGGGCAATGCAAACTGCTTTTGCTCTATGTGTTGTTATCTTGCTGTGAAAATTTAGTGTTGATGCAGCTGCAGTGTTTTGCCGCCAAGCATTAGTGAGGAAACAGTGGAGGTTATGACACTACTGAACTGCAACAGCAGTGACAGCAGCAGAAGACATCTCTTCCTTAACCACCAGTCTAGTTGCTCTTTAAGCATAAAATTAGTTACTAAAATTCTTCAGCAATCCAGAGGAACTTAAAAGGCTAAAGGTTAGAGACTGAGTGCACCCACATATTCTTAGGAAGTTCACTGTATTCTTGACCCTAACTGTAAACAGGGAATCACATGGATACTGCAAGATACTATCTAATGTGTCTCAACAGAAGATGAAGTTTCAGAAACATTCATGTAAGCACTTCTGAGCTGCAGTTTCTATGTAGAAGTGTCTGCGGATGTTCCATTTCATTCTGTTTCACAAATGTCTGCACTTGGTTTTTCAGAGAGAGAACAGTTTCTGACTACCACTGGATCCACTCAGTCTGAGAGGCAAGCACCAAGCCAGATTTCTCAGGCACGCGCTAAAAAATGCCAACAGTGCCACTCTGCGCCGTTGGTTATTCTACCACATTTTCTTACAAAAGAGTTTCAGGGCAAAGAAGTGGCATTAACATAGCATGCATATATGTCATCTGTCAGGCTAGGATGGAGTCCTTCATATAGCCTTCATATAATCACAGAATGGTAAGGTTGGAAGGGGCCTCAAAGATCATCTAGTTCCAACCCCCTGCCATAGGCAGGGACACCTCCCACTAGAACAGGTCACTCAAGGCCTCGTCCAACCTGGCCTTGAACACCTCCAGGGAGGGAGCAGCCACAACCTCCTTGAGCAACCTGTGCCAGTGCCTCACCACCCTCACTGTAAAGAACTTCCTCCTAACATCCAGTTTCAATCTCCCCTCTGCCAGTTTAAACCCATTGCCCCTTGTCCTGTCATTGCAAGACCTTGTAAATAATCCCTCCCCAGCCTTCCTGTAGGCCCCCCTCAGATACTGGAACGGGGTATACCTACCATTATAGTTATTGATTATTAGTGATGATCAGATTTTGTTCTCCAGCTAAAATTGCATTTTCTCACTTTTGCTTGGAAAGACTCTGCTCATAAAAGCTTTGCTAAAGGCATAGAAGTAACAGGTTTCTCACAGCCACCATACCAGGAATGAAACCTCATGCAGAGGAGCAGATATTACTTAGTGACTTCATGTTATACTACTTGACTGTGTGCAATGTGCTTCTATATGTGTCTCTAAGTATTTGCTTTGTCACTTCCCAGCAGTGCGAGAGGTTGCAGTACACAGTATGTGCACGGATGTTTGGAGGAATAAAAACACCATAGCAGTTATTTTTAGGCCTCTCAGGGTGTAATGCTATTGTTATTGTTCTTCTGCATATATCTACCACAGAGCTCACCCATCCCCATGATATTTTGTTTAATTTTTTTAATACACATCAGGAACAACACAAATCTAAAGTATTTATACAAGGCAAAGAAAGCTGATCAAAATCAGCCCTCAGGTAGGTAATACATTAATACCCAAAGTATTGATGAAACACTGATCCTCAGAAAACCCCTGAATACTAAGCATGGAAACGTGATGCAATTTGCCTGAAGTCATGAAGGAAACTTGTGGCTTAAGTGAGGAACAGACTACTTCCATAATGCCAAATTTTCCTTGTTGAACACTGTTATTCTTTTGACTCTGTCATAGTATCCAGCTTTAGCCAGTGTGAAAATCAAGTTTCTTTTCCAAAAGTGGTAACAGATTGAGATATTTCAGTCACATAGGTTTAGAACCATAAATTTGATAAATTTACCCAGATACATCCAGTAAATGGCATGAAAGGAATAAATATTCTGTCTTGTCACCGCTCTAGTTTGCCTAAATCAGTGTGATGTTACACTAAGCTCATCAATGGCTGGTTTGATACAGCTTTGGCAATGTTAAGCCCACTTAAATCTGACGCAGCATCTGCTGTAAATCATTAACTCAGTCTCACATCAGGCCATTTTGGTTTTGGAGCAGAAACATGTTGCAAAATCTCCCTAGAGAGATCACTCAGATAATGAAATTGCTTATTTAAGAGAGATGGTCATAACAATAGGGAAGAACTCAGCATAGTTGACCCTTTACAAGAAGACATTGCTTAAACTTGGTGTCCAACTTCTACCGCAGGTCTCCCAGTATCATTAGTGCTTACACAAAGTGACACAATGAATCACTGTGAAACACAAGACTCATTGCTTGTGGCTCAGTATTGTGTACACTGCGTTACCTATCAACAAGTCTCCTCTAACTTGACTATGTGTCAGTGCCTCTGACATGTGGACTGCAAATAGCTCACACTAGAGGCTGAGTGTAACAGGGATTTTGTTCATTCATATTCATTTAAAGGACAAATTAAAATAAAAAAAAACAAAAAACAAACAAACCACCAAACTTTAGAATAAAGTTGGATTTCTTTCAGGAGCATCTTTTCCCATAGCTAAACTACATGGACTCACATACTATTCAAACTCTTTAAATGTCTGAACCCCTGCTCAGTTCAGTTGAGCTTGCAGTTGAAGTCTGTGTGAGCAGTTAAATTTATGACTTTAGGAGCCACACTGAAAGACATGCAGGGTAATATTTTCCTCTGAAATTTATTATTAAGAGTAATTTAAAAAACTCATACCCAGGTGTAGTTTACAGCCTAGGACTTGGGGTTTAAATTATAGCCAGATCATTTCTGAAAAGAATCCTGGCAGACAAGCTCAGTCTTCTGTTCTCTGGTTGGAGGTAAGACAACAGTGTTAGGTTTTTTGTGAAGCAAAGTCTTTGATAATGGAAAATATTAAACCAAGATGCAGGGTTGTCTTAAATATAATCAGGAAAGATTTTAGACTTTCTGCTTGAAGTAGGAACAGCTCTAAGGCCAGACTGGATTGTTCAGCTGCTTATCCAGTCTGAACTTGAATACTTCCAAGGATGGAGACTGCACAGCTTTTCTAGGCAACCTGCTTTCTGGCATGTGTTACAGTCCAAATTTAATTTGGGAAATGCTTATTGGAGTCTTTCACATGAGAAACTTGGGCATCGGCATTAAGACTTTGCAATTCACATGGCTGTAAGAACAATAAAAGGAATACTTCTTTTTTTCCTCATTAATTTCATTTTATATTTTAACAAATGTCTTTGATTTGCTAAAATTCAGGACAGACAAGCCAGTTAGCTAGACCTTTGAGAAACACAGCGCTATGCTGGTTCAGACACATTCCTCCAGAAAGCATATTTTCTAAATTTGTACTTCCCCTCAATGCATTCAAGACTCAGTTGTGGGCTGTGGTCAGTCAGCAGTATTTTGAGCACACAGCATACACATAGATGTGCCTTTTATCACACTTATAAGAAGGGAACTCTTGCAGAGTTTAGACCCTTATTATAAATAGCTGAGGCAAACTGAGCTGATCTCTAGCACCAGGGCTTTGTCCACAAATGCTTATATGAAAGTGAGGTCACAGCAAGGAGGACAAGTTTCTTCCCAGTACTTTTGATGGAGCAGAGGGAAATGACAGGTGAGAATTTGGGAATGAAGATGAGGTTTGGTAAACTAAGAAGTGTCACATTTTGTGTATTCAGAGAAGCATGGCTTCCCTCTTTTGACTGCAGCAAGCTTTGGAGAAACGTACCTTCCAGCTTTCATAAACATTTAAGACCTTTAAAGCTGCAAGCAGAGTGAAGCATTTTATCTCTGGAGTGAGATTCTAACCCACTCCCTAGATGGAAGACATTTTTGCTACCTTTTCTCACATTTTTGAATACCCAGATAGCATGTGTAGCAAACTAGGAATCTTGAGGCTTTGTCATGCCTTTGGCAGTGCTGACATCAGCAAGATGTCTCACTGAAGAACTTGGCAGCTTTACAAGAGGGAATTTGTTCCTTTCAGTTGGAAACAGATAGCTCATCATCAGCCAAAACGCACAGCAAACTCCACTCCACTACATTGTAAGGATTCTTTACCCAACTTTCCCAAAAGCATCTCTGGGAATCCCACTGTTCTCTGGCACATTTCTAATGGAAGAGCAAAGCAGGAGGCTGAGATGTAGCTTTATAAGGTTATAGAATTCAAAGACTTTGAAATCAATTAACTCCAAAGGATATAAACTAGTGACTTATATAATAATGAATCAAGGCTCACGCAATGAAAAGATAGTAAGGAATTGCAGGTCAAATTCAGCTGAAAGAAAAAAAGCCAAACAACATTTTGCCATGTAACCTGTTACAGTTAGCAGCCAGGAGCAATTGCTTAGGAAAGAGTGAAAAACCAGGAAATGTAAAGAGCAATTCATCTCCTGCCATTCTTCTCTAGCTGCTATCACCTGTGTTGGTCCTCTGGAGACAAAAGCTCCAGAGACAAGAGCACTGGAGACAAGAGCAATGTATATGATGATTATACAAGGATCAATTTTTCATGATGTTAACTTTCAAGCTAATTATACTTCTGGCTTGCACAACCTGCTGTTGTAAGCGGTAGTACAATTTGTCTGTGTATCATGTGAAAAACATTTTATTTGCTTCTGTTCTTGAGTTCTCTGGCACATTGTTGGAATCTACTTGATATTTATACTCATTTATTCGGTTATATTTTAACTGCAATGAAAGCCACAGATTAGATGAAAGAAATTAATTTAATTCTGAGGCCTCTATTGACAATCTGTACAGCAGCATGCAACTGAGGGACATTCAGTCTTTAGTAGTGGATGTAGTACTTTAAAGTGTGTTTCTACTCATTCAACTTAGCATATTATTCACTGGATTGCTGGAATGAATTTCTAGTCCAGCTTGGGTTAGTGGTATTGTGCTGTTGATTTCACTGGAGCCAGATACTTGTCTTTGGCCTTATACCCACATTTCTTTACTCACTAGCCTGGATATCTGTTAGGACAACTGAGCCAATGCAGTTATGAGTGTGTGATTAGGATTCAGCCTTACTGGTTGAACCAGAATTCATCCAAATGCTTGGGCACGTTCTCCCTTGTGAAACATCAAAACCCCTCTGTGGGCCATTGATAACAGAGTCTAGAAACAAACCCAGCTGACAATCTGATGATGCTTTAACCACATCATCCTCTTTGCTCATAGAGCTTCCTTAAATTTCCCTCAAAATCATCTACTGCATATCCACTCAAGGTGGGTTCATTAGCCCTTTCACAGGTAGATGTCACAGCTCTAGATGTGGTCTGATACCCAAGTTGCTCTGCATCTAGTGTGCAGTTTTACCTGCAAACATACTGCAACTGACTACCAGTCTACAACTATCCACAGCTGACCACAGCCTGCTACAAACAAACATAATGGCCTGAACATGTTCTGACAAGGCTGTTGGAACTTTTGAAAGGACTCCATATTCAAAACATGGTGTCTTTATTTGCTGTTTTCTGTCAATATAACACAGTGGACAATGTTAGGTGTTTGAATGAAAAGGATAAAATCTCCCTTTTCCAAGCAACAGGATGTTTTCAAATTTACAGTCTAATAGAAACATTCTCAATCCTTCCTGTAGGGACAGTGTTAAAATTTGCAGTCTAGCAAACAGCTGGATGCTGCAAACATTAGAGGAGAAAGAGAAGTGGTATCTAACAAAAACAAAACAAAACAAAACAAAGTAGGCAAGCTGTTTTTCTCTTGAGTTGCTTTCTAAAATCCAAGCTATTTGGCACCTCCATCTGTAATTCATGTTTTTTTCAAAATAAAACACAGTATAGCCCTACTGAAATTGCTTATAGTCCTTATTACAATGCCACTGTGCAGGTCAGAAATCTTTTGAAGGACTAGTTTTTAATTTCAGTCTTCTTAATTAATTTGTTTTTTCTTTT